>CM075347.1:51413333-52154166 GCA_037693485.1 Kitagawia praeruptora
AAGCAAGGAAGGAAAAGTCAGCTGTTCGGTTTGGCAATGTGATTTTGGGTTTTAAGGATGTATTGTAGCTGCTTTTGTCTTAGAAAACTTGCATTAGACTAAAAAAGCGTTGCGTTAGATAGTGGACCCGTTGCTGACGTGGCATGTGGGCCCTATTGCTGATGTGGCATGTGGGTTCCCATTGCTGATGTGGCATGTGGGCCCATTGCTGACGTGTCACTTTGGTGGGACCCACTGGTGACGTGGCATGGCCCCCAAGCTGTGACGTGGCAACTTGTTGACGTGGCACATTGCTGACGTGGCACATTGCTTACATATCAGCATGCTGACATGGCTGAAACATCTTATGCAACCCCATGAAGTGTTACGTTTGCATGTTTTTGGTGTTGCATAAGGCCTCTTATGCAATACTTTTCGAAGTGTTGCAATAGCTTGGAAAAGCGTTGCGTTAGGGGTCTTACGCAACGCCAGTATTGGTAACGCCCCAAAAGCGTTGCGTAAGACGTTACGCAACGCTTTTCAGGCCTTACGCAACTGAAAATGGGGGTTGCGTATGTGCGTTTATGGCGTAGTGAATATACTGTTATGTGGATTTATAGAAAATAATATTTATGGTTATTAAAAATTTTATAAAATTAAAAACCATGTGATATGCGAAGTTATTAAATTAACATATTTTATATTTAAATTTAATTTAACCGCGATTAGTAAATTTGAATAAGCATGATAAATAATAAAAAATTTGTATATGACTAATTGATTTAAAGTTTAGAAGTAAATTCTGATTGCCTCAAAAATAATTTTAATTTTTTTATTGGTAATTTATTCACCAACCAATAATAATACTCTTATAGCGTATATTTAATAATTAAGATAATTAAAATATATGTAGTGTTCGTTTATATGAATTTATTAATTATTTAATTAACAAATTCAAATTAAAATTGTGATTTTCTAGTAAATATTTTTTGATTTAAAAAATAGGTATTTATGGATATGTTTAATAAAATTATTATTGTATTTAAATTAGAAGTATTAACTAACCATGGTTAAAGAGGTAGGGTGAGATTATAAATAAGGAAAGATCAAAATTTTAGGAATTAGCTCTGATTAGTCCTAAAATAATTCATCGATTCTTATTGGTTAATTAACATGTGGTAGACTCAGGTATTATAATAAAGGATATATCAAATCCAATCATGTATCATGTATGATGATTAAGGAAGAACTAATTGATACTTATTTAATCCGTAAAGATCGGTATATATTATGTTTGTTTTGTAACGAAAAATGTATATTCTTATAAGTGTTTGTGTGGTAACAAGCAACTAATATGTAGATATTTTATATGTTTTTTATAGAATAATTAAGTTCATTGAACATGATTGAAATAGTTAAACAATTGATGGAATTACTCATGTGTTGTTCATACTAGCATTTTACCCGTGCTACGCACCGAAAGAATAATTTTAAAATTTCAAAATAGTTACAAAAATATATAGTGTATCAAAAAATAGATTATATCAAGGGCATATATTATCATCCACACAAATAATCATTCAAATTTTCTTTTAAATCACTAATTTTTTTTAGGTAAATCAAGATTGGACAACACATATTAAAATAAAATAGATCATATCAAGGTAACAAGGTTTCCTTAATCCAAACTACAATCGTTGATCAGATCTTAAATTGTGGTACATCACTCGCTTGAATTATATATACTCTTTGGCGAAATAATCCAACAATTTATTCTAATCGTGAGGGAAATACATATGTGATATCTGAGAATGTATTCGAACAACTGACTAAGACTGCGATTCTATACTATCCAAATCAATGAATCAATATAACAAAATCCTGTAAATCTAAAATTACAGATGCCAAAATAAAGTAACATATTCTTAAAATATAAAGAACAAAACCCAATATATTGATAGACAAAATCCACTAACGGGATACTAGACTCTCAATAAAGAGATATATTTATTGAAAAACGAAGTAAAATCAAGGAAAATAAACAGGATTTATCATTCACAAGGAGAATGTGCAAAATCCAATATATCAGTTGATATTTATTGAAAAACAAAGCAAAATCATGGAAAACAATAAAAATGGGCTTATCATCAACCAAGATGCAGATATCAACCCATAAACTTTGGGTTTACTATTTTTTAGGAGAGGATGAGATAGAATGACAGTTACAACAATCGTTTAAAAATCAATATTATTGATAACTAGATAGGTCGATACATATAAAATTATATATTATTTCTAATAAAAGGTGCTCATTTTAATTTTGTATTCTTCAATTCAAGTAATAATATTTAATTCTCATATCCTAATCTAAGAACAGACATATCGAATTTTGCTTGGTTGGTTAATAATATTTATTTTTAATATCAACAAAATCTTAAAAATAGGTAAAAAAAATTAATAACTTGGTAGATAGATTCTAATCAAACAGAGGTATTTATTAAGAATAAACAAAATTAAAGAAAAGGGCTTCATTTTTATGTACTCCACTTTTAGTTTTATTTTGTAGTAATTCAATGTTATTTTCACTTATATAGTAACATATAACTTGGGCAGAGAGTAACATTACATGTAATTGTCATATTTTTTTCATTTTGCGAATTATTTTCGTTTCGTGTACAGAAATAAAAAATGCGTAGTTTAGTAGTAGTTTAGTAGCATTTTTTGTTCAAATTATGGGTATACAAAATAATTTCATGTCATTTTCATGCAAAACCCAAAATACACATGGTATGAATGTATATAACACGAACGATTTTCCAGATCTACGTAAAATAGAATCATAATATTATTAAAATTATTAAAATAGAAATCAAACCTGAGTCTACCACACCAATAATATTATATTAAAAATTTTCCTTATTTACCATTCTCATTCTATTATACTAACTACGGTTAGTTAACAATTCTAATTTAAATAGAGTAACTTACTTGATTTAACATATCCATATATTTTATTTTTTTAATGTCAAAAAATAATTATAATAAATTAATATTTTAAATCAAAATCAATCAGGATTATACAAATATAAAATATGCAAAATTTTGAATTATTTTAGTACCAATCAAAGGTCATTCCTAAATTTTAGACCAATCATATTATATTAAAAATTTTCTTTATTTACCATTCTCATTCTATTATACTAACTATGGTTAGTTAACAATTCAAATTTAAATAGAGTAACTTACTTGATTTAACATATCCGTATATTTTATTTTTTTAATATAAAAAAATAATTATAATAAATTAATATTTTAAATCAAAACCAATCAGGATTATATAAATATATAATATGAAGCAATTTTCGCAATATTAATTTTTCACACTTTGATTTATAGTTAATCATAATAACATTATTATATATTACGGATTAATTTTCATAAATATATACAAGAGCAAGTCAAAATTAACCACTAAAATTAAATTAATCATAGCATTCTCATCCTAATTTACTTATCGTGGCTACTTAACCTTCAAAATTTAAGTTATATAAACTTTTAAATTAATCAATTATTAAAAAAAGGCTAAATTCAACCAATTAAAATATTAAAAATGAAATTTAAACCAGTTATCATTAAAATTTTTAACAATTCAAATTTAAATAGAGTAACTTACTTGATTTAACATATCCGTATATTTTATTTTTAATATAAAAAATAATTATAATAAATTAATATTTTAAATCAAAACCAATCAGGATTATATAAATATATAATATGAAGCAATTTTCGCAATATTAATTTTTCACACTTTGATTTATAGTTAATCATAATAACATTATTATATATTACGGATTAATTTTCATAAATATATACAAGAGCCAGTCAAAATTAACCACTAAAATTAAATTAATCATAGCATTCTCATCCAAATTTACTTATCGTGGCTACTTAACCTTCAAAATTTAAGTTATATAAACTTTTAAATTAATCAATTATTAAAAAAAAGGCTAAATTCAACCAATTAAAATATTAAAAATTAAATTTAACCAGTTATCATTAAAATTTTACTTACCGTTATTTTTCAAGAATTAATGGGACAAATAAATTGACTTGACGATATTTTTGAATACCATTCTCATTCTATTATACTAACTACGGTTAGTTAACAATTCTAATTTAAATAGAGTAACTTACTTGATTTAACATATCCATATATTTTATTTTTTTAATGTCAAAAAATAATTATAATAAATTAATATTTTAAATCAAAATCAATCAGGATTATACAAATATAAAATATGCAAAATTTTGAATTATTTTAGTACCAATCTAAGGTCATTCCTAAATTTTAGACCAATCATATTATATTAAAAATTTTCTTTATTTACCATTCTCATTCTATTATACTAACTATGATTAGTTAACAATTCAAATTTAAATAGAGTAACTTACTTGATTTAACATATCCGTATATTTTATTTTTTTAATATAAAAAAATAATTATAATAAATTAATATTTTAAATCAAAACCAATCAGGATTATATAAATATATAATATGAAGCAATTTTCGCAATATTAATTTTTCACACTTTGATTTATAGTTAATCATAATAACATTATTATATATTACGGATTAATTTTCATAAATATATACAAGAGCAAGTCAAAATTAACCACTAAAATTAAATTAATCATAGCATTCTCATCCTAATTTACTTATCGTGACTACTTAACCTTCAAAATTTAAGTTATATAAACTTTTAAAATAATCAATTATTAAAAAAAGGCTAAATTCAACCAATTAAAATATTAAAAATGAAATTTAAACCAGTTATCATTAAAATTTTTAACAATTCAAATTTAAATAGAGTAACTTACTTGATTTAACATATCAGTATATTTTATTTTTTTAATATAAAAAAATAATTATAATAAATTAATATTTTAAATCAAAACCAATTAGGATTATATAAATATATAATATGAAGCAATTTTCGCAATATTAATTTTTCACACTTTGATTTATAGTTAATCATAATAACATTATTATATATTACGGATTAATTTTCATAAATATATACAAGAGCCAGTCAAAATTAACCACTAAAAGTAAATTAATCATAGCATTCTCATCCTAATTTACTTATCGTGGCTACTTAACCTTCAAAATTTAAGTTATATAAACTTTTAAATTAATCAATTATTAAAAAAAGGGTAAATTCAACCAATTAAAATATTAAAAATGAAATTTAAACCAGTTATCATTAAAATTTTACTTATCGTTATTTTTCAAGAATTAATGGGACAAATAAATTGACTTGACGATATTTTTGAATTTTTCAAGATACTAAATATACTCTCAAATAGTATTAGACATTATTTGGTGTATAAATTATCAATCCAAAAAAAAAAATTCATTATAGAATCAATAAAAATATTGTTAGTGAATATTTATATAGCAAATTGGTTAACTGAGCGCAAAAATTCTAAAAGATCATCTTTTTTATTTCATAGCAAATTGGTCAACTCAGCGCAAAAATTCTAATAAATCACTATATTTGCTATGGTTAATTATTTATCAACAAAAGGGTATATATTATCATCCACACAAATAATCATTCAAATTTTCTTTTAAATCACTAATTTTTTTTAGGTAAATGATTTATCAATAAAATGTCATACATCTACAAAAATAATCAAGATTGGACAACACATATTAAAATAAAATAGATCATATCAAGGTAACAAGGTTTCCTTAATCCAAACTACAATCGTTGATCAGATCTTAAATTGTGGTACATCACTCGCTTGAATTATATATACTCTTTGGCGAAATAATCCAACAATTTATTCTAATCGTGAGGGAAATACATATGTGTTATCTGAGAATGTATTCGAACAACTGACCAAAACTGCGATTCTATACTATCCAAATCAATGAATCAATAAAACAAAATCCTGTAAATCTAAGATTCCAGATGCCAAAATAAAGTAACCTACTCTCAAAATATAAAGAACAAAACCCAATATATTGATAAACAAAATCCACTAACGGGATACTAGACTCTCAATAAAGAGATATATTTATTGAAAAACGAAGTAAAATCAAGGAAAATAAACAGGAGTTATCATTCACAAAGAGAAGGTGCAAAATCCAATATATCAGTTGATAAAACCCACCAACGTGGTAATAGACTCTCAATAAAGAGAGATATTTATTGAAAAACAAAGCAAAATCATGGAAAACAATAAAAATGGGCTTATCATCAACCAAGATGCAGATATCAACCCATAAACTTTGGGTTTACTATTTTTTTAGGAGAGGATGAGATAGAATGACGGCTACAACAATCGTTTAAAAATCAATATTATTGATAACTAGATAGGTCGATACATATAAAATTATATATTATTTCTAATAAAAGGTGCTCATTTTAATTTTGTATTCTTCAATTCAAGTAATAATATTTAATTCTCATATCCTAATCTAAGAACAGACATATCGAATTTTGCTTGTTTGGTTAATAATATTTATTTTTAATATCAACAAAATCTTAAAAATAGGTAAAAAAAAATTAATAACTTGGTAGATAGATTCTAATCAAACAGAGGTATTTATTAACAATAAATAAAATTAAAGAAAAGGGCTTCATTTTTATGTACTCTACTTTTAGTTTTATTTTGTAGTAATTCAATGTTGTTTTCAATTATATAGTAACATACTTAGATAACTTGGGCAGAGAGTAACATTACATGTAATTGTCATATTTTTTCATTTTGCGTATTATTTTCGTTTCGTGAACAAAAATAAAAAATGCGTAGTTTAGTAGCATTTTGTGTTCAAATTATGGGTATACAAAATAATTTTATGTCATTTTCATACAAAACCCAAAATACACATGGTATGAATGTATATAACACGAACGATTTTCCAGATCTACATAAACTCTTTCATTTAATATATGTCGGTCAAATATACTCATTGTTAAATAAAAATTAATTTCATGTTTTTGAACTCGACAATTAAATTACAAGGACAAATATATGATAATGTGATTATGTGTTTATATATTACACATTTGATTTTAGTTTCATGTACAGTTTTCTATCTTAACATGTTAATCAAATAGAAAAAAGATAGGTGATACTCATTTTCAAATATTTTATTTTATGCGTTTGGATGACAACGGGTTGGGTTTGATCCGAATTTTGTAAAATTCAAACCCACATCCAAATATTTTTGGGTTTTAAAAATAAATCCAAATCCAAAATTCAATATCTAAAACCAAATTCGTCGGATTTCAGATTAGATTTGACTTTTTTGGGTATCCAAAATTAGTAATAATAAAATTAGTAATAATGTAGTCAAAATTAAAATAATTGTTACCCGCAAACAATATTAAGTATATTTATACAAAAATTAAAAATTAAAATGATTAACTTAAGTAGTCAAAATATAACATATTATACGAATTAATATACTTAGTAAAATTTAAAATATGTTAAAAAAAATAATTCTTTTTATACATAGAAATGAAAAATTAAAGTAAACAAAATTACATCTTGAATATATCAATAAAATTAGATATTGAGAAATATAAGTTCTAATTACTAAATTAGTATTGACTATTTCTAATGAAATATTTAAAAAAAATAAACAAAATAATATGTCATACATCTAAAATATTACATGAAATAATTTTAAATTAATGTATTATATTACATATGTATAGGGTTTCGATAGTGTATTGGGTTTCAGATTTTGGATAGGCTATCGGTTCAGTACAACTTAAATCCAAATGCAAATCGAAACTATTTCGATTTTAAAATTTATATCCAAACCTGAATCCAAAAATTCTGGTTTGGGTTCGAATGGGGTACCATCATATCGAATTAATTTCCCTTCCTTATTAATGCGTAAAAGAAAACTAATATTTAATATACCATATTCTGATAGAAAAGAATAAAAAAATTCAACATACAAATTCCCAAACTAAATATGCACATTTAAAGTTGTCATTAAAAATAAACTGACCATAAACTCTAACAGATATATCTTACTCAAATAACGGGATGTATTGGATTTGTTTGGTTAATTGATAATGTTTATTTTGCTATAGTACTAAATCAAATAACTAATAAAAGAACATAAAATTTGTAAAAATGATATGGAACAAACACATAGGAAACTTAAAATATGGATAAAAAACTTAGTTGAAATATTCTAAAAAATGAGAGAAATCAAATGTAAAATAAAATTAAGAAAAAACAATAAAGAGAGGTTTGGAATGTTTGAGCTGGGATGTGAATGGTATGATAATTGTTTGATAATATTGATATTAATGCAATTGGTATAAATTGACGATAATTTATACTTAAATTTTAATGAAATTATCTTCTTCTTATTTTTTTATAAATATTGAATAATATTATGTTTATATTAATTAATTAATAAATTTTATCATTCGGTGCGTAGCACGGGTAGAACACTAACCAATCAAAATATGATAACTAACTTTTTGAGATTTTTTTAGGGACCTCTAAAATTACTCCAGAAAATTGCTCATTTCCTATTTTATTTTCATTTATAGAATGAAAAATATGTATTTGATTTATTTTTTCTATTAGTACTAATTAAGTTTTTACTGTTTTCAACGCCTGATTCTCAAACATGATTATATTGAAACGAACTTTCCGTAAAAATAGCATAAAATGTCGTTAAATTACTTGGGGAAAAAACAAAAAGGAATAAGAAAATTGATATGTATCTCAGGTAAATTTTATCATATATCAAATGAATGACTAATATTTAATATACCATATTATAATAGAAAAAAATACAAAATTTAACATACAAACTCCCAAACTGAATATACACATTTTAAGTTATCATTAACACTCATATCTAACTCAAAGAATGGGATATATTGGATTTGTTTGGTTAATTGATAATGTTTATTTTTCTATAGTAAATCAATTTACTAATAAATGAACATAAAATTTGTAAAAAAGATATGGAACAAACACATAACGTACCCAGTTAACCAATCAGAAAACTATGAATTATTTTAGAACCAATCATAGATCACTTCTAAATCATGGACCAATCAAATTAAAACAAACCTGAGTCTACCACACCATCCAGTTAATTAATCACGTACCCAGTTAACCAATCAGAAAACTATGAATTATTTTAGAACCAATCATAGATCACTTCTAAATCATGGACCAATCAAATTAAAACAAATTTGTTTCCTTATATAATTTAACTTGCTATCTTTTAACCAAGGTTAAACCCATCAATCATTCTAAATATATTTAAAATTTAAATCATGGATCAATCAAATTAAAACAAATCTGGTTCCTTATATAATTTAACTTGCTATCTTCTAACCAAGGTTAAACCCATCAATCATTCTAAATATATTTAAAATTGAATTATAATCCTAAATAGAATTACAAATAGAATCATAATATTATTAAAATTATTAAAATAAAAATCAAACATGAGTCTACCACACCAATAATATTATATTAAAATTTTTCCTTATTTACCATTCTCATTCTATTATACTAACTATGGTTAGTTAACAATTCTAATTTAAATAGAGTAACTTACTTGCTTTAACATATCCATATATTTTATTTTGTTAATGTCAAAAAATAATTATAATAAATTAATATTTTAAATCAAAATCAATCAGGATTATACAAATTTAAATATGCAAAACTTTGAATTATTTTAGTACCAATCAAAGGTCATTCCTAAATTTTAGACCAATCATATTATATTAAAATTTTTATCAAACCTGAGTCTACCACACCATCCAGTTAATTAATCACGTACCCAGTTAACCAATCAGAAAACTATGAATTATTTTAGAACCAATCATAGATCACTTCTAAATCATGGACCAATCAAATTAAAACAAATTTGTTTCCTTATATAATTTAACTTGCTATCTTTTAACCAAGGTTAAACCCATCAATCATTCTAAATATATTTAAAATTTAAATCATGGACCAATCAAATTAAAACAAATCTGTTTCCTTATATAATTTAACTTGCTATCTTCTAACCAAGGTTAAACCCATCAATCATTCTAAATATATTTAAAATTGAATTATAATCCTAAATAGAATTACAAATAGAATCATAATATTATTAAAATTATTAAAATAGAAATCAAACCTGAGTCTACCACACCAATAATATTATATTAAAAATTTTCCTTATTTACCATTCTCATTCTATCATTATTATATATGTGTCCTTGTAATTTGATTATCGGGTTAAAAAAACATGAAATTCATTTTCATTTAACAGTGAGTATTTTTTCGACATATATTAAAAGAAAGCGCTTATGTAGATCTGGAAAATCGTTTGTGTAGTGTAAATTCATGCCACGTGTCTTTGCGGTCTTGCATGAAAATGACATAAAATTATTTTGTGTACCCAAAATTCGAACACAAAATGCTACTAAACTACGTTTTTTTTTACACGAAATGAAAATAATAAGCGAAAAAATGTGACAATTACATGTAATGTTACTCTTTGCCCAAATTATCTAAGTATGTTACTATATAAATGAAAACAACATTGAAATGCTACAAAATAAAACTAAGAGTAGAGTACATAAAAATGAATCCCCCTTTTTTTTAATTTTGTTTGTTGTTAATAAATATCACTGTTTAATTAAAATCTATATACCAAGTTATTAAATTTTTTACCTATATTTAAGGTTTAGTATTAAAAAATACTAAGCTAAAGTTTAGGGTTGACATCTGCGTTTTGGTTGATGATAAGCCCATTTTATTGTTTTTCTTAATTTTTCTTTGTTTTTTTAATAAATATCTCTCTTTATTGAGAGTCTAGTACCACATTGGTAGGTTTTATCTACTGATATATTGGATTTTGTACTTTATCCTTGTGAATGATAACTCCTATTTCTTTTCCTTAATTTTATTTTGATTTTCAATAAATATATCTCTTTATTGAGAGTCTAGTATCCCGTTAGTGAATTTTGATTATCCATATATTGAGTTTTGTTCTTTCTCTTTTGAGAGTAAGTTCCTTTATTTTGGCATCTAGGATCTTAGATCTACATGATTTTTTTATATTGGTTCATTGATTTGGAATTTGGATAGTATAGAATCGCAGTTATGGTTAGTTGTTCGAACACGTTCTCAAAAATCACATATGTATTTCCCTCACGATTAGAATAAATTGTTGGATTATTTCCCCAGAAAGACTATATATTTCAAGATCTTATTAACGATAAATTATTTTATTTCAAGGAAACCTTGTTACCTTGATATGATTTATTTTAATCTGTATTTGTCCAATCTTGATTATTTTTGCAGATGTATGACATTTTATTGATAAATTATTTACCTATAAAAAATAGTTATTAAGAAGAAATTTGAATGATTATTTGTGTAGATGACATATGCCCTTTTGTTGATAAATAAATTATCTATAAAAAATAGTTATTATTAGAATTTTTGCGCTGAGTTGACCAATTTGCTATTAAATATAAAAAAAATAGTGATTTTAATAATAAGTTTAAGAGTGATTTTGTCTAAAACTTTGGTAGTCAGTAATCTGCTCTTCAGTACGACAAAATAAATAAGAATCGTTAGCTCACAAAATAAATAGATGAAAAACGTTTGATCTAACATAATAAATATTTTATATTTTAACATGTAAACTAAAAATTGTATTTATATTGAAATACGAAAAAGTGTATGTCAATGATTTAAATAATATATAATTTGGTTTTCTACATCGAATAGGACTATCAATGTAGGTCTTCTACACTGAATAAGATTTATGTAAAAATTGGTAATTATATTTTCTCTTGAGATTCTGAGTGTTTCCATTTCGATAATAATTGTTAAATCTTTACTAAATTACGGATAATTTTATAAGTTTCACATGGGCTGTAAAATCATCCAGATATGATTTTTAGATCTTGAGATAGAGGCCAAGTGGTAAATATGAACTTTTTTTTAATATTAGTAAAAAAAATAGATAAAATTCAATTGTATCCTTTTTTAATCATATCATTTTCATATTATAATTTTCTTTTTAAAATATAATTCTAATACAATCTTTTAGATCGCAAAATAAATAGATGAAAATGTTGGACATAACATATTAAACATTTTATATTTTAACACGTAAACTAAAAAGTGTATTGATATTGAAATACGAAAAAGTGTATTTCAATTATTTAAATCATATATAATTTGTTTTTCTACATTGAATATGATTATCAATGTAGGGTCTTCTACACTGAATAGGATTAATATAAAACTTCGTTATTATATTTTCTCTTGAGATTCTGAGTGTTTCCATTTCGATAATAATTGTTAAATCATTACTAAATTAAAGATAATTTTATGAGCTTCGCGTGGGCTATAAAATCATCCAAATCTGTTTTATAGATCTCGAAATACATCTCAAATAGTAAATATGAACTTTTTAATATTAATAAAAAAATAAAATAAATCATTTTATACCTTTTTAATTATATCCTTTTCATATTATAATTTCTTTTTAAAATTCAATTCTAATACCAACTTTTTTAATTATATCCTTTTTAGATTATAATTTTATTTTTAATAAGATATAATCTTGATAGTCTATTTTAAAAAAATATTAGATTCAACAATTGTAATTATTTTGGTAGTACAGCGACCAACATTATGAAAAAATTCGTTTTATGCTTATTATATATAAGGATATAATATTTGTATAATCCTAATTGATTTTAATTTAAAACACTATTTGTTATTAATATTTTTTGACATTAAAAAAAATATATAAAATATATGGATATGTTAAATCAAGTCGTTACTATATTTAAATTAGAATTGTTAACTAACCATTGTTAGTAAAATAGGATGAGAATGATAAATAAGGAAATTTTTTAATATAATATGATTGTTCTAAAATTTAGGAATAATTTCTGATTGGTCCTAAAATAATTCAAAATTTTCTGATTGGCTGACTGAATCTAACTCTATATCTGGGTAGACTCAAGTATTATAATAAAAGATATCATGATTGATTTCAAATTTAAATAGTAATTTTTTATTTAAAAAATATGTATTTATGGATATGTAAATATTAAAAAATATGTCTTTATGGATATGTCTAATAAAATCATTATTGTATTTAAATTAGATTCAAAATTTTCTGATTGGCTGACTGAATCTAACTCTATATCTGGGTAGACTCAAGTATTATAATAAAAGATATCATGATTGATTTCAAATTTAAATAGTAATTTTTTATTTAAAAAATATGTATTTATGGATATGTAAATATTAAAAAATATGTCTTTATGGATATGTCTAATAAAATCATTATTGTATTTAAATTAGAAGTGTTAGATAAACATGATTAATGAGGTAGGGTGAAATTGTAAATAAGGAAAATATATATTTATGGTATGTAAATATTAAAAATATGTATTTATGGATATATCTAATAAAATCATTATTGTATTTAAATTAGAAGTGTTAACTAACCATGGTTAATGAGGTAGGGTCAAATTGTAAATAAAGAAAACTCTTGATATAACATGATTCGTCTAAAATTTAGGAATTATCTCTGATTGGTTCTAAAATAATTCATAGTTTTCTGATTGGTTAACTGACGTGTGGTAGACTCAGGTATGATAATAAAGGATAGTGATAATTTTACAAATATTCATAGATTTGATGTCATCATAGTAATTTTCTGTATACTGAACTATATTTCGATTTAGTACTCGATCTTTACGAGTAAGTCTAACATCTTTTTAATTTGTTTCTTATAAATATAAATATACAATAAATTAAAGAATTCTAGTCATTTAAGAATTTTATTTGTATATCAAATATCAATACAATAATCATTCTTATATTTATTTTTTACTATTATTATAATAATAAACTTAAATCTAAGGAAGGAAATAGAAATGTAAAAACGGAGGAAAAATTAATTTTTAATTGATAAAAATGGAATTAAGAATGGCTAACGATTATCGAAAAAAGAAAATGACTAGAAGTTTATAGTATTTTAGGGAATTACTGGAACATTATATTGAAGTAATAATTTATACTAAATTCCCAAAATTTCGAACTTATAAACTCAAATAGCGAAATTGTTAAACTTACTTAAAAACAATAATAATATTTAAATTGTTAATAGAAATACTATCACTTGGATTTAAGGTTACGATTTAACCGACTATATTAACCGAACACCCTCTTAAAATAGCTTTCGTCGTTTATAAGTAAAAGTAACTTGCGTATTCAATTTCATATTTATTCAAAGTATTTAATTAATGATATTCAATTTATAAAACATCAAAAACTAACAAACTGGTTTATCTGAAAAAACTAATGAACTTGAAATTATATTCATAAACAATAAATATCATTTTCATATAGTCAGATTACAAATTCAGAAAGAATACAACTGAAACTGTTCCTTTTATTTTAATTCTTCATTTAGGAGTTGCTACAGACAAACAGCTTCCCCGGAAATAAGGTGTTTGAAGTGTAAAAAATAAAAAGCAAGTATGAACTGGCAAAAAGAGCCAAGTATAAAACAGAAGTATGGAACTTTGGGGGTCATAATTACATGATTAATTAAATTCTGTAAATAAGCGAGAGAATTAAAAAAAACAATTACTACATTATTACGCGAACTTTGTCAATTACTGAAAGGATCATGTATGTAAAAAAAAAAAAAAAGGATCATATCATAATTGAATTTTGAGTAAAACAAGGATCATGTCTGACTACATTATTTGGTTTTTTCATATCTACAATAATTACTTACTTTACTTATGTTAGTATTTACAAATTATTCGTTCTAGCTTAAAA
Source organism: Kitagawia praeruptora (assembly GCA_037693485.1). Lineage (NCBI taxonomy): Eukaryota > Viridiplantae > Streptophyta > Magnoliopsida > Apiales > Apiaceae > Kitagawia > Kitagawia praeruptora. The sequence continues at coordinate 51,428,197 of CM075347.1, forward strand.
TCCGTGAAATGTACGAATTTTTCTAATATTATATAATTTTTTATTAATTTTATTAATAATTTTAAGATACGAATTTTATGGGTCTAAAATTTGTAAATGAAATGATTTATTAATAATAATTATATAAATGGTGTCCGTTATATTTTGAAAGAATGACCAAAATGCCTACTAGGAAGGATGGATGGCCCGAAATACCCATAGGCGCTGGGCGCGGCCCTTTCTGTCCACTGTACACGCATGTGTGACATGCGTGTACACTGCTTACAAAGAACACGCATATGTGACATGCGTGTGTTTTGTTTTTCATTCATGGAATACGCATATCACACATGCGTGGGTGCTTTATGAAAGAAAAAGTACACGCATGTGTGATATGCGTGTTCTGTGTAAACAGCCTACACGCATGTCACACATGTGTGTACAGTGGACAGAAAGGGCCGCGCCCAACGTTTATGGGTATTTCGGACCTTCCATTTCTTGTGGTGGGTATTTAGGACCATCACCCTTTTATTTTTAGGCAAAATAGGAATTTTAATTAGAAAATATAGAGAAGATAATACATTTTATTTGAAAAAAGTAAGCGATTATTAGTATTTACAATATTTTATTAGATAGAAAAGATAATATTTTTTAGCTGAAAAAGAAATTAGTTTGATATTATTAATAAAAATATTTTTAAATAGAATTGCCCGTAATGTTTTTGAAAAAAATGAAATTTTAGTTTGAAAAAATATAGAAAAAAATGTGTTTTTATCTAAAAAGGAAAAATGATTAGTTATTGAAAAAATATAAAAATGTAACATGCTTTACATGAAAAAGGTAATTGATTAGGTATTTATAGTTGTATTGTTTTTACATCTTTCAATATTTTGGTTTTAATATTATAATAAATATTTATATAGATAAAAGTAAGGGTATTTGGGTAAAAACTAATATATTAATAAGGATAATTAAGTAAAAATACGAAGTACCAAAAATAGGTATAAAAAAATAATATGTTTTACCTGAAAAAGCTAAGCGATTAGTTATTAGTAATTACAATATTTTATTAAATAGAAAAGGTAACGTTTTTTAGCAGAAAAAGAAATATTTTATTAAATGGAAAAGGTAACATTTTTTATCTTAAGTGAAATTAATTTGGTATTATTAATTATAATCTTATTATTAATATTTTTAAATAAAATTGCCCGTACTATTTTTGAAAAGAAGAGAAATTTTAGTTGGAAAAAATATGAAAAAAATGTGTTTTACTTGAAAGGGGAAATTGATTAGTTATTGAAAAAATAAAAAAGGTAACATGTTTTGCATGAAAAAAGAAATTGATTAGTTATTTATAATTGTATTGTTTTTTTACATCTTTCAATATTTTGACTTTAATATTATAATATATATATATATATATATATATATATATATATATATATATATATATATATATATATATATATAATATATATATAAGTAAGGGTATTTAGGTAAAAACGCATAAGGATAATTAAGTAAAAATACGAAGTATCAATAACAGCTACAAAACTTTTAAAGTTTCGATATTATAATATTGTAATTGTATAGCTTATAACCCGTGAGATGCACGAATTTCTTTTGATATGTAATAAATTTTATTTTATGTAATAATTGTTGTGACCAAAATCTTGCATGGGTTAGATTTAGGCCCACTAGAGGATTAGGGTTCATATCCATGAGGAAAATGAGTAATCTGTCAGGCTTCCAAGGGCCCATGGCAGCCCTAGGGATTACCATGTACATGGCAGCAAGGAAATGTGTAGTTTAGGGTCCCAAGGGTATCCCCTTGTAGGTAACCTATAGCCATTACCAGTCATCCAGTAGGGCTTCCAGAGTAGCTTCCATAAAGGGGTTACCGGAGGGGGTACCAGAGCCAGGCAACCGGGCGGTACCCCTAGCTTCCGCCGGAAGCCTGATCAGGCTGCCAAATCAGATAAGGCACGCCTCCTACCTTTTAGGAACACGTCTATATCACCTAAAAACACTCATAAACAGATATACATTCAGTTATTTGAGGATATATGTCATATATACTTGATAAATGATACAAAATCATGATAAACACAAAAGATAATCATCCTACAATTACCATAACAGCTTGGTAACCTGAAAATATACATCATACACGATCATTATCAGAAATAACAGTCATTATCCCACTGGAGAGAGGATAACTCATCATAAACAAACGATCATATCATTTCAAGAACTACATACGGGCTTGATCCACTATAAATAGTGGTATGTAGGCAGTTTACGGGATCTCTTAGACACTTTGACACCTTGAGTAAATATAGAGCACGCATACTCTTGTGTGACAGATCATTATTAGGGTTCTTGGCTGACCAACGCATCGTCATTGCACAGTCCTTGAGCTCTAATCCCGTATACAGTCCAATCCTTCCGAGGAACCACATCCAGTGTTCTTCGGGAACCCCTAGTCGTGAGCCTTTCCGGGCGGCTAGCTATTGATCTCCAACTACGAGCCTTTCTGGGTGGTTGGACGATTCCGTGTTTATTGGCACTATTCCAGCACGAGGCCTCCTATTTTGTTGTGACAAATTCCTCCCACAACAATTGGCGCCCGAAGGAGGGGCCTCAAAAATTCGTCGTTTGGAGGAGATATGGCGAGTAATGATTCTGACAGTGATAAGACACCATCTCAGGATGGTAAAGGATGAAACAAAGGAGACAATGGTGATGTTTCCAACAAAGATATCTTCGACCACGTGGTCGCTATGTCTGAAAGAATTGACCATCTGGAGAAAAATTCCGTGAAAATGAAAAGATGGCGTAAGAAGCAAAAGTTGAAGGCCAAAAAGAATGTGACTCCTACAAGGCTAGATTTTGAATCTGACAGAGATGCTGAGGACGATACTGATCATGTTCCGTCTGATGAAGAAGAGGCAGGAAGGGATGAGGGTGACAAGTCTGATGGCATGGAAACGCAGGGTACCGAGGGCTCACCCACTAGAAGCCTAAGTGTTTTTGATAGAATTAGCATAAGGCTGACTAATAAGGACCTTCGCCATAGACTGGTGAATACTGGAAGCAAAGACCGTAGAGATGGCAATGAGGATTCCCACACTAGGGGTTCCTGGGAGTACAGAGAAAAATCCCACTCGGTACCCCCAAGGAGCAATTCTAGAAGGTCCAGGTCTGATGGCAGGAGGAGTTACAGACAAAGTGGTCACTCCTCTGGACATAGGAGCAGGAAATCACGCTCCACCAGGGTCCCTACCGATGAGGGTACCGGTCAGGATTCCAGCTCACACCAGAGTTCGGTTCCCCGGAGAAGTAAGACAGCTTATGAAGATGATAATTCTGGAAATGACATGAACTCAGATGATGAGAATGGACAGTTTAAAATGTCTGATTGGAAGAAGGCATTGGAGAAAATTAAGGAGGAGAAAAAGTTTAAATCTGGAGTCATTTCCGGATCCCCATTCTCCGAGAAAGTAAAGAAGGCACCCTTGCCAAGGTTCTTTAAGATGAATACTGATTTGAAGTTTAATGGTAACTTAGATCCTGTTGAATATCTGAGCCGTTTTAACACGGAGATTGATGTGTACCAAGTGGAAGACTTGGCTAGATGCAGATTGTTGGCTTCCACTTTGAGTGGGAATGCCCATCAATGGTTCAAAAGGTTGGCAGAAGGATCCATTAAAACCTTGAGAAAGATGGGAGACCACTTTATCTCTCAATTTAGGGCTACCGTGGCCTATGCCCCACCGGTTAACACCCTAGCTAATATCAACGTGAGACTCTAAGGCAATACTTTAAAAGATTTAATGAACAAGTGCCTAAAGTGAAGAAGGCTTCTGATGAAACCCTGAAGAATTTCCTGATAGCCGGGGTAGGCCAGGAACTGAATTTTGGAAGGAGTTGCAAACTAAGGAGCCCGGAACCCTGGCAGAGTTCTACCAACAGGTGGAACGCCACAAAGTGATTGAGGAGTCAATGGCAAAGTTATCCAAAGATTCCAATTCTAGGGGTTGGAACAGAAACAAAAGAAATCGTTCCTACAGCCCTAAAAGGGATTCCAATAAGCGGGCTTCCGGGAGTGGAACCGCTGGTGTGGGAGCCCCTCGGTACGATAACAAGACTGCCCCTATTGCTGTTAATACTACTAAAGATAGAGGTTCTGTCATGGACGACAGACTCACTCCAAGGACTAATTTTCAGAAATATTCTGCATACACTCCTTTGACTGTGCCCATTGGCCACATTCTTGAAGTAAATGAAAAAAGTAGGCTATTCCACAGGCCCTATCGGGCAGGCCCTCCGATAAAGAAGGAACAGGGGAAGTATTGTTCTTTCCATGAAGCAAATGGTCATGAGACTGCCGACTGTAGACACTTAAAAGACCAGATTGAAGAATTGATCAGAAATGGATACCTAACTGAATTTGTAGTTGAAGAAGCTAAGAAGTATAAGGAAGGAAGAGATAACAAAGATAAAACTCCGGGAAACCAGGATAGGACTACCCGAGCTCCTAGCATCCACACCATCTTTGGTGGCCCTTACTTTGGGGGTGCCAGTCGGAATGCCAGAGATAGGTATGCCCGGGAAGCCAGGGGGAAACCCCTAACAAATGTTTTCCACCTTGCAGAAAGGCCTCCTAAGTTGTTTAAAGGGGAAACCGCTGATATTTCCTTTACCGAGGAGGATGCCAAGTGGGTTCACCACCCTCATAATGATGCTTTGGTGGTAACCGTGAGTATTGGTGGAATGAATGTGCATAGAGTACTGGTTGACAATGGAAGCTCAATGAATAATATCTTGGCATACACTACATTCCAGAAATTGGGGCTCCTAGATAAAGAGTTATTGCCTACCAATAATGAGCTATATGGGTTTACCGGTAACCCTGTTCAGATCATGGGAAAAATCAAACTACCATTGACACTGGGTGTGGATCCCTGCAAGGCCACTCAAATGGCTGAATTCATGGTGGTAGATGAAGACATCTCTCATAATGCAATTCTTGGGAGACCAGTATTGAAGGACGTGAGGGTGGTAACCTCAATATACCACTTTTCAATGAAGTTCCCTACACCAAATGGCATTGGGTGTATGAAAGGATGCCAACATGAATCAAGGGAATGCTATAACAAAGCTATACAAGCTGCCGAGAAGGCAGAGAAATCTACTCTAGCTGAAGATAAAGCTGAAGGGGAAGCCCTAATGAGAAGCCATGGGCTTGAACCACAGAAATTTGAAAAGGCATCATGTAATGCCATCATGATAGTAGAGTTACCGGAGGAACCTACTGAAGAGGTTCCTGTTTTTCGGGGGGTAGTACCACCATAAAGTTTGCTGTTGGAAGCTACCGAAAAAAATGATGAAATTCAAAATATTCCAGTGGAAGGCATAGTGAAAGATGCCTCAGATGAAGCAGTGCTAGAGAATGAAAACCAGGAGGTGGTGCCGAGGACACTATCCCCATACTGGTGGACGCTGAAGATCCTAGTAAAGTTCTGAAAATTGGACAACAGCTGGATGAAAAGACAAGAGAACGGTTGACCACTTTCCTTAAAAGCAACCTGGATGTGTTTGCATGGTGTCACTCTAATATGGTGGGGATTGACCCAAAAGTCATGTGCCATCACCTGAATATTGACCCTGAGAGAAGGGGTATCCGACAGAAAAGAAGGCCTGTTAGTGGTGAAAGGGCTACCGCCCTCCAGGAAGAGGTAGACCGATTACTAAAGGCTGGCTTGATTAAAGAATCCTTCTACCCAACGTGGCTGGCAAACCCGGTATTGGTCCGGAAGCCCAATGGGAAATGGAGGACATGTGTTGATTTTACTGATCTGAATAAGGCATGCCCAAAGGATAGCTTCCCGCTACCCAGAATTGATCAACTAGTGGATGCTACGGCAGGCCATGCTCTGCTAAGTTTTATGGATGCTTATTCTGGATATAACAAGATACCAATGTATGAGCCTGACCAGGAGCATACCAGCTTCATAACTGATAGAGGATTGTATTGCTATGTGGGGATGTCGTTTGGGTTGCTGAATGCCGGGGCTACCTACCAAAGGCTGGTAAACATGATGTTTAAAGAACAGATCGGAAAGACTATGGAAGTCTATGTTGATGATATGTTGGTCAAGTCAAAGGTAGCAGCCGACCATGTGTTGCACCTATATGAGATGTTTGATATCCTAAAGAGGTACCGGATGAAACTAAACCCCCAGAAATGTGTTTTTGGGGTGGAATCTGGAAAGTTCCTTGGATTCATTGTGAACCATAGAGGGATCGAGGCAAACCCTGCCAAAATAAAGGCATTGCTGGAATTAAGATCCCCAAGGAATGTAAGGGAAGTCCAAGGGCTTACCGGAAGGGTGGTAGCCCTAAACAGATTTGTATCTCGGTCTTCCGACAAATGCAAAGAATTCTTTAAGGCTATCAAGAAGGGTCAAAACTTTGAATGGACCCCGAAATGTGAGGAAGCCTTTAAAAAGCTAAAAGAACAGTTGGGAAGCCCACCATTGCTCTCCAAACCCCTAGAAGGTGAGGTCCTCATTCTATATCTAGCTATTTTTGAATATTCCATAAGTGCTGTGTTGATCCGGGAGGAAGAGCAAGTTCAATACCCGGTATACTATGTGAGCAAAAGGCTATTGGATGCGGAAACCCGGTATCCCAGTATGGAAAAGCTAGCATATGCTCTAATATTGGTTTCCAGGAAGCTAAGGCCCTATTTTCAGGCCCATAATTAAATTCAGAACATCCTTCCCACTGAGGCAAGTGATGCACAAGCCGGAAGCCTCTAGTAGAATGATGAAATGGGCTGTCGAGCTGGGACAGTTTGAGATAGATTACAAACCCCGAACTGCTATCAAAGGCCAAGCATTGGCTGATTTCCTACTGGAGTTTCCTCCAGACTTTGAGGTTACCGGAGAAGAATGCATACCGGTACCCCCAGCAATCGAGGGGGAGGCGGAAAGCACTCACCTATGGTGAAACTTATACATGGATGGAGCAGTGAACAATCATGGGACGGGTGCCGGAATAGAATTGGTAACCCCAGAAGGGCACCGAATTCAGAGTGCCATACACTTTGGTTTCAAGGCTACCAACAATGATGCGGAGTATGAGGCCCTAATTGCTGGGTTAAAACTAGCTCTGGAAATGAAGGTAGAATACTTGAATGTGTTTAGTGACTCTATGCTGATTGTATGGCAAATTAAAGGGAGCTTCCAGAGCCGGGGTCCCCGCACTGAACTCTATATGAGGTATGCCCAAAAACTCATTAGCAAGTTCAAATTACTGAATCTGAATCAGATCCCAAGGGTGGAAAATGCCAATGCCGATGCCCTTGCCAAATGGGATCCCAAAAAGAAACTGTTTTGCTAGGGGTGATTCCCCTTGAAGTTTAATTCCAGCCAAGTATCCATCGAGAGGAGGTTATGGAGATAGAATGTACTGTGGAAAGCCAATGGATAACCCCGATACGCGAGTACATCACCAAGGGGGTGCTCCCGGAAGATAAAGATGAAGCCCAGAAACTCAAATACAAGGCTGCCCGCTATGTGATCTATGATGGCATCCTGTATAAGAGGGGTTTTAATCAGCCTCTACTTAAATGCATATATGGAAATGAATGTGAATACATCCTGAGGGAAATTTATGAAGGCATCTGTGGCAATCACTCGGGGGGTACCTCCCTTGCCCACAAAGTGCTTCGACAGGGCTACTATTGGCCTACCATGAAATCTGATGCTTATAAATTGCCAAAGCCTGTGATCATTGCCAAAGGTTTGCTAACTTCAATAGCAACCCAGCTGTGGAATTAAGACCCATTGGAAGCCCCTGGCCCTTTGCAATATGGGGGATTGACCTAATTGGGGAGCTTCCTAAAGGCAGAGGTGGTGTGAAATATGATGTGGTAGCCGTTGACTACTTTACCAAGTGGGCAGAGGCGGAACCCCTGGCTACCATCACTACCGGCAAGTTGAAAGAATTTGTCAAACGAGCCATTATATGTAGATATGGGGTACCGTACAAGCTGATTTCAGACAATGGCAAGCAATTTGATAGTAAAGAAATGAGAAGTCTATGTGAGGACTTGGAGATAAAGAAAGTTTTTCAGCTGTTTGCCATCCCCAAAGCAATGCGCAGACAGAAGCTGTGAATAAAATCATCAAGCACACTCTAAAAGCCAAATTGGAAGACAAAAAGGGAAATTGGCCAGAGGAGCTTCCAATGGTCTTGTGGTCTTACAACACTACTCCCAGGTCCACAACCGGGGAGTCCCCTTTTGTACTAGCTTATGGCTGTGAGGCTATGGTTCCCGTGAAAGTGGGAGCAGGGTCCTACCGGAGGGATAATTTCAGTCAAGAATCAAATGAAATAAACCAGAGGTTGGCCCTGGATATGGTGCAAGAAACTCGGGCTACCGCCCAGCTGAAACTTGTGGCATACCAACAGAGGACCCGCAAATACTACAACAACAAGGTACGCCCTCGACCTCTCAAGGTTGGCGACCTAGTGCTAAGAAGAATGATGCCCAATATGCGGGTTCCCGGACACGGAGCCTTTGGAGAAAATTGGGAAGGGCCTTACAAAATAAAGTCTATCTTTTGGGAAGGCACCTACCACCTTGAAGACATGGATGGGAACACTATTCCCCATGCTTGGAATGCTGAGCACCTTAAAAAGTACTATCAGTAAGACTCTTTTCAAAGCAAATGTAGGCCTCTTTCAGGCTTAGGATGAATAAAGGCAACCTACTAGTTGTGGTTGTGTCATTTGCTTTTCAGTTCTTAGGATTTCATGATTTTCAGTAGATGCCCGAAGGGTAGTGGATGCACACCCCTGTATGGATGAAATTTGATGTAATCGTACTCTTTGATTTTCAGTAAAAGTAGAAGTCGATTGTTTCCTTTTACGTTTACCACTTATAAATATTTGAGAAAAGAAAGATATGGAATACCTACAAGCATAGTTCTACATGGCAGCCAGGCTACCATCCAGAACTAGGGGGGTAGTAGGGAATACACCTCTTAGCTTAATAGGTTGAAATTATCAGAATTTTAAACTTTTCATGGCTACTACCAGACATGTATGGAACCTTGACTGGCTCACATGGCTTACTTGGTCACTAGGGCATGTATGGAACCCTGATCGGCATACATGACTCCCTGCATTCTTTGGGCTTGTGTGGAACCCTGATTGGCACACATAGATCCCTCTACTACCAGACATGTGCATAGCCTTGACTGGCTCACATGGCTTACTTGGTCACTAGGGCATGTATGGAACCCTGATCGGCATACATGACTCCCTGCATTCTTTGGGCTTGTGTGGAACCCTGATCGGTACACTTGGATCCCTTCATTACAAGACATGTATGGAACCTTGAATGATTCACATGGCTTACTTGGTCATTTATCATGTATGGAACCATGATTGGCATACATCGATCATTTAATCATTTACCTACGTGGTTACCAGAATTAACTCATATGGTTTATCAAACATTTAACCAACACAGCCCTGCAGGATTGGCCTACATGGCATCACCACATATGATTCATTAAATGACTAGGGCTCCCGGAACAAAGGTTTCCAGGCTGAGCCTCCGGCACCCAGGCTACCGGATACGGGCTACCGGCCAAGGGGCTCCCGGAGTCAGGTTCCCGTATTTCGGGCTCCCAGATACTATAGGGTTACCGGACGGTACCCCCACACCCATAGTGGTAACCAAGCAGACAAAAGTACAAGTAGTTTATTAATTCTGTGGCCACCTATCCGGGTATGTGTTGCCATATTTACTCTTGTACACTTCTATATTGCGATACCATTTTATCGTTCATATTTTGATTCATGATCTAGTATCTATTTAATCAACGTAAATATGGCATATATCCTCTAAGAACTTGTATGAGCTTGTTTTAGGATTAGTCAGGAGAGTCATTTCACCCGATAGAATTCGATGGTTGCGTTTAGTTATGAATTGTTTTAAGTTATAGTAATACATTTCTTACTTAGCATGCTGATACCCTAGAGAATGAGTGAGATTGGGGTTTGATGAGTAAGAATTATTAAGTCCAAATTGGTTCTTGTTGAATAATCAAAAGTGATGTGACAACTATACCTACTACAGAAAAACCAGATAACAAAAACAAACATGCATTGCGTGGATAAAACAAGTTCAAGAGATGCCAAGGCCCATGGCCACGGAACGATTAGAGTTATGAAATTTAAGATTACAAACGTGGAGCGTTAAAGGAGCCCACCCCCTTGATTAAAACCATAAAATTCACAAACCAACGAAAATAAAGTTCTTGGATGGATAAAAAGAAAAGTTCTTAAGAAGATGGGGAATCCTTAGTGGCTTCAGTTTCAGGGGAGTCCTTGACGGGATCGACCTTTGTGACAAGGCCGCCCGGAGTAACCTCGACCGCGCTTGCGGGAGCCTCCACCCTGGTAACCTGGGCATCTTCAGTTACGTCTTTAGGAGCTATTGGTGACTAGGGTATCGCCTTGGCAGCCTCTACCTTAAAGCTCTCCACCTGTTTTACGGCATCCTCACCTAAGAGTGCCCAATCCAAGTTTGGAATTACCTATCAAGTAGATCGCATGTAGTCTATGGCACCCTTGGCAAAACCCAGCATGTACCTTTATGGGAGTGCTTCTTTGAGCTTCCTAACTGACGCCTGCAGGGAATTGACTTGTGTCTTCAGCTCTTCAACCTCTGCAGTATGGGATACCACCCTCTTCTCTTTCTCCTTGCTTTGACTGGAAACCAACTTAGCCAATCTGTCCTTCTCCCTAGTTAACTCAGATAAATCCACCTTCAATTTCTTACCAGCATCAAGCAACTTCTTCTTCTCATCCTTGGCAGCTTGCATATCAATCTTTAGTTGCTTGACCTCTTTCCACAGCCTCATGTCACCTCGAGTGGCCAAGTCAAGTTGGATGGAGAGCTTGAGTTGGTGAAAGAAACTCTCACCTGCCGAGAACAACATAGACCTTGCGGCATCGGAAGTCTTCTGCTTAACCCATCCGGCTATTGTTTCCATGGGTATCTTCCCGCCGCATATACGATAGAACTGTTCCACATCGCTTACAGGGGACCCCTGTTGAGAAACCTTAGCTCTTTTGGAAGATCTAGTCTCGGGAGTGGATTTCAGACTCCCGGAAGCCTACGAAAGTCTGCGCTTCTCGACGGCGGAAGGCTCAGCCTTGATAGGTGTATGAGTAGGAACCCTAGAAACTGGAGTGGCGGCAATAGGAGTCTCCATCATAAACAGTTCATCCTCTGGAAACAAATCTTCGTTCTTGTCAGATGGTTTAATAAATGATGGCACGGATCCTGACATACCTGAAATAATGAGATATTTAAGATGTTAGTAACCATAATGCCTATTTATATGAAAAAATATCGGGCTACCAGAGCTAGGCTTCCGGGTGTAGATAATATGCGAGCATGAAACAAACAACAAACACTATGCAGTTTGGAAGTGCACACAGGGAAACTTATGAAAAATACAAGCAATCATAGATAAAAGCGAAAGTGGGTTATAAGAGAAAAGAGCATGAGAAGTGGAGGCATGGGCTACCACGGAGATAACAAGTATAAGCCCACCTATCTCTCCAAATTCTCGACCGGCACCCTGAACTCTGGGCAGGGAGTGAAGGAGTCATAGGCCTAGAGAACCCCAGCCTTTCCAGGGTATCCGGTACGAGTAAACTTTCCCCATCCCCTAACTTGCTCGCTAACTTCATAATTCTTTCAGCCCTTTCCTCTTCAATCCCATGGAGAAGGGTCTGAGCCGGAATCCCTAAATAAAGATGACAGAGTGGTAAGGGTGAATATAAAAGTAACTGCGATAAAGCTACCGTAAGTACAAGAGGGTACCGGATGCATACCCGGGGTCAAATTCCACTCCTTCCTCACCTCCTCACAATCGTAACAGTATAGGAACTGTTCCAGCCAATCATACATTCCTCGCTTGTTACCCTTAATACACTTCCCTTGCCTATTGTTCCAGGAGGTGACACTACGCCATAGATGGCTTTCTACAACACTTAGGGGGGGTGTTACCTTCTCAGGTGTTACCATAGCTATGAAATTTTGGACCTAACACAACGCTCTAGTTTTGGTGTTACCATATCCTTAAAGGTATGTTACCTTAGCTGTGGAAGGTGTTAAACTTAGTAACACCATGGACTGTGTTACCTTAGAGTATAATTAACATATTTTTGAATTTTATTTATAATTAACGATTTAATAATTATTAAAATTTAAAATTCAATAATTTTAATCAGGTCATTGAATTTATTATTATAAAAATAATATTCTATAATTATTGAGTATAATATGTTTAAATTATTATTCTATAATTGAAATATTACACTTTATTTTCGTACAATTTTTACAAGAAAAATAATTATTTTTGTAATATTAGAAAGAAAAAGTAACATAAGAAGATACCTACCTTCCTTCCCACATCTTTTAGTTGATAAAAATAACCTAGCTCCCTGGCAGTGAGGGAAACTGAGAAAGTTTGGTCATAAAGAATAAATATGCAAGCTGCTACCCTAAAAGAGTTAGGGGATAGTTGCATAGGGGCGATCTGATAAAAGGCCAGCATTTCAACAAAAAACTGGTGCATGGGTAGAGAAAATCCCGATTTCAAGAAAGAAGCAGACATCACCGCATTCAGGATAGACTGTTCGAGTTCAAAGTTATCAAACCTATGGCACCTCTCACCGTCACTAGGTACCACCAAGTTACAACCAGGGTTACACGACCCCAGTAATCTCTCTAGCCTATCTGCATTCATAGTGGAATCTAAATCCTCGCAAGAAGGAACGAAGCTTGTGGGGACATGGAGCTTCCATTCAACCCCCACCATCAACCTAACTTCAACTTCTTCATCTTTCAGATTTTCTTTACTAGGAAAGGGCTGCTCAGCCTCGTTCCAAGAGATACTAGTGGACCTTTCTTCTTCATCAGTATTGGAGCTGAGATTAACCCTCTCGACGCCCTCGATCTTGAAGTTTGATGAGCCGGCCTCTAGGAAAGGGTCAGGGTGCCGACTTACGATTTCAGCCTCAAGGGGATTGATTACCTCTACCCGCGAACGAGTTCGAGAGCTGACGGATGGTTTGGACTGGAGCAAGGGTTGGTGGAGCAACACATCGTTGAGATGGGTTGACCAAGAATCAGAAGGTACTCCGGAAACAGGTGACAGATATCCAGGGTGTTGAAACGAATCCCCTGAGGAAGATGAGATAGACATCTGAAACCACGAAGAGGGAAGCAGATTAGTAACAGGGAATGAAGCCGGGAAACCGAGAGTTGCAAGAGACAGTGGTTTCGACTAGCCAACCTAAAGGTGCCCAGGGAAATATGAGGCTATCGGGCCAAAGCCAAAAACGTTGAGACTCGGGGGGTGGCTATCAGTAGGGCAACCTAATCTAACGAGACCGAGGTCAACTGGATAGAGCAAGGAAAAGAACACGAGCTTAAGGTATTGGAAATATACCCAGACTGACAAATTACATACATCTCCTTGGTGAAACGGATCTAAAGAAAATAAAACTCAATGAAAATAAATATCACACACGTTATAGGCATGTCGAAGAGCAACCATAAGGGGCAGCCGGAGTACAAATCACCTCAAACCCCTCCAAGGCGCACAAAAAAGATAGAGGTTTGCACATACATCAATAAATTAAAACCCAAATGGATAGATCTACCCAAAACAGGGTCCAGCAGTTAAAAAATGCAACAATAATCAAAGACTAAGCATATAAGGCTTGGGTAAACCGGAATAAGAGGTATCCGGAACCCACTATAGTATTGATGCAAATATCAACTCAAGGGCGAATATTAATGGGTGCATAAAAAGTATAACACATGACACACGGAAGTACTGTGGTTACAGAAATAACTCCAAGCTTATACACATACCTGAGTATAGGATGGAGATGCGAGAGTTTGAGCGCCTTAGCTTTCGCCGGAAACCTCGTTGGAAACTCTTGTATAACTTTTGCTTACTTGAGAGAAGACACGGTGAAGAGATAAAAAAACGAAATTCCAAAGGGCTAAGTGAAAAGATATATACAAACAGAGATAGAAGAAGCGTGTCTCTTTAGCCGATGTATATGGCATAGAAAACGAGGCTAGGTGGGAAGTGTGTTTTCTTTCTTGGAAATAAATTATCTCTATGGAAACGGTAGAGTCCAAGTACGTTTTTACCTCCTCAACAGTCATCATATTATTTCTAGGAAATAAAATTTATATATCTAACATTGAGCAAATAAATTATAAAGGTTCCCGCTTGACAATCACTCCTAATTCGAGCTTCCGCAGCACAATTACAAGAATAAAACGACAAATACAGATCTAAATATTTATGATTACAAATTCCAGTATTTATACACCTTGCCATATCGAGCTGATGAGAGTGTGGAGATACAGAGTTTTGTTGAGAAACCAAGGAAGCGGCACCCTGCGAATAATAGGTTCCCCTTGCACACAGTACTTCAAGGAACCGGGGGGTAGTTGTTGTGACCAAAATCTTGCATGGGTTAGATTTAGGCCCACTAGAGGATTAGGGTCCATATCCATGAGGAAAATGAGTAATCTGTCAGGCTATCAAGGGCCCATGGCAGCCCTAGGGGTTACTATGTACATGGCAGCAATGAAATGTGTGGTTTAGGGTCCCAAGGGTATCCCCTTGTAGGTAACCTATAGCCATTACCAGTCATCCAGTAGGGCTTCCAGAGTAGCTTCCATAAAGGGGTTATCGGAGGGGGTACCGGAGCCAGGCTACCGGGCGGTACCCCCAGCTTCTGCCGGAAGCCTGATCAGGCTGCCAAATCAGATAAGGCACGCCTCCTACTTTTTAGGAACACGTCTATATCACCTAAAAACACTCATAAACAGATATACATTCAGTTATTTGAGGATATATGTCATATATACTTGATAAATGATACAAAATCATGATAAACACAAAAGATAATCATCCTACAATTACCATAACAGCTTGGTAACCTGAAAATATACATCATACACGATCATTATCAGAAATAACAGTCATTATCCCACTGGAGAGAGGATAACTCATCATAAACAAACGATCATATCATTTCAATAACTACATACGGGCTTGATCCACTATAAATAGTGGTATGTAGGCAGTTTACGGGATCTCTAAGACACTTTGACACCTTGAGTAAATATAAAGCACGTATACTCTTGTGTGACAGATCATTATTAGGGTTCTTGGCTGACCAACGCATCGTCATTGTACGGTCCTTACGGTCCTTGAGCTCTAATCCCGTAGATTCAGTCCAATCCTTCCAAGGAACCACATCCCGTGTTCTTCGGGAACCCCTAGTCGTGAGCCTTTCCGGGCGGCTAGCTATTGATCTCCAACTACGAGCCTTTCTGGGTGGTTGGACGATTCCATGTTTATTGGCGCTATTCCAGCACGAGGCCTCCTATTTTGTTGTGACAAATTCCTCCCACAACAATAATTATAATCGGCGGTAAATTATCATTAATTATATTATTGTATTATTTATTTTAATAATTAGGATGACCGTGCCAAAAACCGAACCGACAAACTTTTAATGCCCGTGCGATGCACATGTTTCTTTTATTATGTTATAAATTTTATTTAATATTACAATTATGTTTTTATATAATCAATATTTTTAATAATTTTTTTAATTTTAATTTAATTTAATATACCTATATTTACGGATTATACTAATGTTTCCTTATTATAAACAACATATACGGATTTTTAATATATTTTATTAATAATTGAAAAATGTAATGTGATATTTTGGGGGTATATATTAGTGATTGTAAAATTAGTTATAAATAAAAAAGATAATGTGTTTTAATTTGAAAAAAAAATATTAATGATTGGAAGTTATGATACGATTGATGTTTTTAGGTGTTTGTAAAAGATAATATCTTCAACTAAAAGTAAATGTGAAAAATGCAATCTATTAATTACCATTAATTATATTATGTGATTATTTATTTCAGGTGTTTTAATGGTATAAATGTAGTATATATTTTTCTTTATAATGAAGGATAAATAAGTAAAATCACGAAGTACCAAAAAATCAGTACCAAAACTTTTATTGTTTCGGCTATTATATAATAAATATAGATTTTATTAATAATTGAAAACTATGGTTTGATATTTTTGGGTATATATTAATGATGGTAAGATTAGTTTAAATAAAAAAAGGTAACGTGTTTTAATTCAAAAAGAAATATTAATGATTGAAAGATGTGATACGACTGATATTTTTAGGTGTTTATAAAAGGTAATATCTTCAACTAAAAGTATATGTGAAAAAGGCAATCGACTAATTACCCTTAATTATATTTTGTTATTATTTATTTCAGTTTCGAAAAGAAATATTAATGATTGAAAGATATGATACGATTGATATTTTTAGGTGTTTATGAAAGGTAATATCTTCGACTAAAAGTAAATATGAAAAAGGCAATCGACTAATTATCATTAATTAAATTATGTTATTAATTATTTCATGTATTTTAATAATATCGGTATATATTTTTCTTTATAATAAAAGGTAAATAAGTAAATTTACGAAGTACCAAAAAACAGGTATCAAACCTTTTAATGTTTCAGCTTTTATATAATAGTATAGATAGATTCTACAATTTACATACTAATCTTCAAAATTTCTACGGAAAAAATTCAATTGTTAACTAATATTTAATAATCTAGTAAGTGTCTTGTTGAGTATTGAATACAGTAAAAGAATACAGAGGGGGGGGTGAATGGATTCTTGAACTTTTCTTAGTTCTTGAATCTGTGTAGCAGATAAGTGTTTGTGTGTGCAAATGTATAGGTGCGGAAAAAGATAACACAAGACACAATATCACTTTAATCTAATATATTATTAGATAAAGGTTGCTACAATCTGTGAATACAAATGATAGTATTCTCAGCTTTGTTTTTCTCAGAGAGATATGTCTTAAGTGTGTATGAAAAACTTTTCCTCCACTAAGATTACTACTAAGGAAGTGGGGCTGTATCCTTATAGAACATGAATACAACCTACTTCCTACAAATAAGGTAGCTAAAACAAATTACTTTCTGGTCTGTCTATCCTTTTTGAGTAAGTGTCCAAACGACTACAGATTTGACTTTGCAAAGTTCTGTTCAGATCCACTTCTTTAGCTCTTTGTCTCTTCTATATCTCTCCAAGCTTCCTTGTAGGCTTTCCAGAGCACGTTATAGATTGTGGTCCATAAAGTGCATTGGCTTGTTGCAGGTTTCAGACTTGTACAATTTCTTCAATATTTTGTCTCCAAGAATGTATTCGAGAAGTGGCTAAGTGATTGATTCGAGAACTAGGATTAGATAACTCTGAGTTCTCGAATACTGTATGATTTACATATTGAATCACTTCTCGAATAGTACTTTTCTCCAAGGTTCCTTGAGTTGTCGAATAGAACACTTGACTTGTCGAATCCCTGAGATATCGAATAGTTCATTCAGAGTCCTTAAGATATCGAATGGAACTTTGACTTGTTGACTCTCTGAGAACTCGAATACCACTTTGACTTGTTGACTTCTTGAGTTCTCGAATAGAGCATTTAGACATGTCGAATCTCTGAGAAATCGAACAGTTCATTCAGAGATATCGAACAGTGTCTCCTTAGATATCGAATCTCTAGCTTCTCGAACGCTAGACTTCTCGAATAGACAAAAGTACTTCTCGAATTGGTACTTAGGCAAATTCTTTATTTCTTCAAATCCCAACTGTGATTATTTGACAGTCTTTATCTTCTTGCTTGAGGCATGAACCTTGGAACTTCTTTCAAGCATTATTCTTGACTATATAAGTACAGTTATACAACTAGGATTTGATGCCTATTGCAAGTACAAAACAAATAGAAACTCTACAACTAGAGGTTCCCTCAGTTAAGAGGTCATGTAAGTAATGCAAAGCATTACAGACAATTAGGCTTGTTATTAGATGTAAACAGGCATGCCTCTGTGACTAACATGAACTAGCTTTATCGTCCGTGCAAGGCACGGGCATTTCTAGCTATGTTTGATTTGAAGGTAGTCCATTGTGTTGTGAGTCTGTGGTTTCCTTCTTGTTGTTCTTAGTAGCATGAAATATATGCCTAAAATATGTACCTTTTAAGTGGTAGTAATATTGTAAGTATCGAGGATCAAACATTCACCATGTATACATACTAATTGAGAACCTGCACGTTAATCATTCTCCTGAGGGTATGATTGCGACCAAAACATAAATGAACATCTGAAACAGTGCTATGCCTTGGTGGAAAAGGTTCCCTATGTATTTGATTAGTTCCAAAAAAGTCAAGGATTAGATCATAGCATAATATTATGCTCTGAAAAATGTCTTTTTGACATTTTTTTGATATGTTAGTTTTTCATGAAGGGAGGTTTCCATGAGTACATTGCATTTCCTGTAACATTGAAGCCTCTTCGGCAAAAATATGTAGGTCAAGCAAGGTGCATCTGAAGCCTCCGGCTAAAAAATTGAGGTCAAGCAAGGTGCATCTGGTTCTGACAGTTTTATGTATGCAAAGAAACATAAAAAGTTGTAATTGCTGAGGCATCACAATAGGATAATATAAAAGGGTTGTAAACACTTGAAACCACTGTGCCTAAATGTTAGCCCAAGAACCTCAGATAATAAACAGCAAGGCAAGTTTCGGTTTGTCCATATAAGAGGACGAACAGAAAATTGTTAATTGAAAACCCAATTGCAATCAATGTTAAGATAGACAGTGGAGACTCTATTTAATACCTTATGAAAGTAACAACTCACATTATTAATGAAGTCCAAATGCATGCAGTTTGAGATGGTGTTCAGTAGTATATTAGGCGCAATTACATATATTGCTTAGATAATATTTTGGGCTGATCATGTTTAACGGTGGCTCCTCAAGTGGTCTTTTGCTTCTTGCTTGGGCCTGACTCCGCAGTGGGAGTCGGTGGTTGGATGTTTGGTGCTTGAGCGATAATCTCAGAGAGGCGCGCGACTGTGTACCCGGCTCGTCCACCTTGGTTGAAGGAGTTAACTTTAACGTGAAAGGCACATTTCTTTCCCACGATGTTGTTGAGCAGAGGAGGTATATCTTGTGTAAGGTTTTCCTGCATGTGCATGCCCGATTCATTAAATTAGTGTTTAGGAAAATAGTGTCGCTATACCTTAATATTTTTTTTTGGAATGAGTGAGGGGCAATGTGCAAAATGGATGATTACCTTACCAATGTCAACTACGAGGCGCTCGATTGGGATTCCTAAAAGTCGCTCGACTTCTTTGTTAAAGAGGGCGAAAGTGGTCTTGCCAGAATCATTTTTTTCGCTCACAATGACCATGTAGCTGGAATAAATTGATTAATTTTGATTTAGAAAAGAGCAGTTGTATTTTACATAACATTGTAGCTTAATATAAAAACGAATTAACAGGGGGTGAGCATGGGCGTATGGTGCCGGGGGTGTCAAATAAATTTTAACATTTCACAATCAGCAGAGTTAAAAGATGAAAGGAACGCAGGGGACTAAAAATAGTAAAATACCACATAGGGTGCACGTAACGGTTTACAGTTCTTTGTACCCTTTGGTTTCAACTGAGCAGTTGTCACAGTAAAACTTATCGCCTTCAATTCTTATCTTCTTTGGGCATTTGGGGCATGCATTGTAGTACCAGTCATCATCACTTGACATTGCAACAATTGCTGCTTCGCAAAGGTAGCGCAGAACCTGCTTGTAAGTTGATGTGTGGTAAGTGTTGAGTATTGAACACAAAGAAAGAATACAGGGGGGGGTGAATGGATTCTTGAACTTTTCGTGCCTTGAGTCTGTGTAGCAAACAAGTATTGTGTGTGCAGAGATGTAGATGCGGATAAAGAACAACACAGAACACAATATCACTTTAATCTAATGTATTATTAGATAAAGGTTGCTACAATCTGTGAATACAAATGATAGTATTCTCAGCTTCGTTTTTCTCAGAGAGATATAGCTTACAGTGTATGAAAAACTTGACTCACACAAAGTTAGTAAGTTATGAAGTGAGGCTGTGTCCTTATAGAACATGGATACAACCTACTTACTGCAAGTAAGGTAGCTAAACAAATTACTTTATAGTCTGTCTATCCTTTTTGAGTAAGTGTCCAAACGGTTACAGATTTGACTTTGCAAAGCCTGTTTAGATCCACTTCTTTAGCTCCTTGTCTCTTCTATATCTCTCCAAGCTTCCTTGTAGGCTTTCCAGAGCACGTTACAGATTGTGGTCCATAAAGTGCATTGGCTTGTTGCAGGTTTCTGACTTGTACAATTTCTTCAGTATTTTGTCTCCAAGAATGTATTCGAGAAGTGACTAGGTAAGTGATTCGAGAACTAGAATTGACTTGATCGATAACTCTGAGTTCTCGAACACTGTTATATTGACATATCGAACCACTTCTCGAATAGCTCTTTTCCATCAGGATTCCTTGAGTTGTCGAATAGAACATTTGACTTATCGAATCCTCGAGATATCGAATAGCTTTCTGAGTCCTTGAGATATCGAATGGAACTTTGACTTGTTGACTCTTTGAGAACTCGAATACCATCTTGACTTGTTGACTTCTTGAGTTCCCGAATAGAGTAGTAGACATATCGAATCTCTGAGATATCGAATGAGATATCGAACAATGTATTCAGAGATATCGAATAGTGTCTTGAGATATCGAATCCCTGACTTCTGGAATGCTGGACTTCTTGAATAGACAAATATACTTCTCGAATTGGTACTTAGGCAAATTCTTCATTTCTTCAAATCCCAACTGTGATTATTTGACAGTCTTTAACTCCTTGCTTGAGGCATGAACCTTGGAACTTCTTTCAAGCTTTATTCTAGACTCTATAAGTACAATTACACAACTAGGATTTGATGCCTATTACAAGTACAATACAGACAGAAACTCTACAACTAGAGGTTCCCTCAGTTAAGAGGTCATGTAAGTAATGCAAAGCATTACAAACAATTAGGCTTGTTATTAGATATGTACAGGCATGCCTCTGTAACTAACAATCTCCCCCAAATTGTGAGTGAGACCCTTAGTCACAATTTCATGTCTGATAACAAGCCTAACATACATAAGGATAAGACTTTAAAAGTACAGGTATGTATATTGATTGAACACATAAATGGAATTACAAGATAAATACTCTTACAGTATGATGAGGTACTAGCCATTTTCATTTGATTGCATCTCCATTGCTTTGGCTTGTAGATCATCATATGCTTTCTGTTTCCTTTCTTTCTCCTTTCTTGCATTCTCATCTATTGCTCTTATGATTTCTGCCATAGCATCCAATTCTTCAATCATGATAGAGTTTTTGAAATCTTCAAGCACTAGCTCCAGAATGTTGGCAGGATAGTGACTGAGTAGGTTCATTCTTATATTGACATTGTCTCCATTTCTTCTCCTATACTTCACCACATAGGGATCAAACTGAACTCTACACAATCCCTTTGCCCTTAGCTTTTCTGCTTCAATCTCCAGTCTGTCAATTTCTTTCTCCCTTTCTAACCACTTCTCATAGCAGCCCTTTCTCATCTTTTCAGCATAATCTCTCTTCATTTTCACAAAGTCAATCAATTCCAGTATCCATACTTTCTCCACCTTGTCTTTAGAGTCCAGCAATGCAATGATTCTTTCTATCTCATACAATTTACCCCAATTTTGACAACCCCCTTGTTTGAATTTCATTTCTCTCCCATCAGTGTACTTGATTTCAAGGTGGTCATTCACAATTGCAGCATAGCATATCTTTTGAGCTCTTAGAAATTGCAGTTGCTCTTCATCAAAATCTTCATCTAGTGGTTGGATTTTCAATCCTGGAATGATTGTTAGAGCTCTTGATTTGGATAGCTTCACTCTTCTTGCAGCATGTTCGACTTTAATCTTCTTTACATGGTTGCCAGGCAGTAACTTGTGACCCTTGCTAGAAGACCATTGTAGTACTCCACTAGCAGTTTGCTTATGGATACATACACCTGGTTTCTGGATTTGAATCCTCTTTACTTCTTGAGGTGCCAAAACAGTTGCAGAAGCCAGAGATGTTAATTTTAATGAATCATTACTAGTGACACCCACCCTAGACATTAAGCCTTGTGTTGTGGTAGAAGTATCATTAGTAACATTCATGGCTTGCTGTTTTCCCTTCTTCTTTTCATAGACCTTTCCTCCATCCTTGTCATCATCCTTCTTTCTGCTTTTATCATCCCTTTTCTTCTTGTCATCACTGCCCTTATATCTCCCTTGATCTCCACCCCTGCTTCCACTTTTATCATGATCATCCTTGTCTTGATTTGACTTTCCACTTTGAGCAATAGGCTTGATGTCTGTTTGAGAGTTGATAAACTTCACCAGAATATCAAGAGCCTCCTTTTCAGATTCAGATTTTCCACTCCTTGAATGTAGAACTCCAGCCAGAAACTTTATGGTAGACATGTTGTTTGTTTTTAGATGTTGGCCAAATCTAAAAGCAACAATGTCTTGATCCTTTTCATATAGAATACAATGTGGCTGAGGAACTACTTGAGGCAGTTGAGATTTCATGCACTTGGTGAGAATCTCTTTGAGCATATTGTTGTCTGATGAGTTATTCCTTTCTATCTTCTTGATGATTGTTCCAAGTTCAGAGCTAGATAGAATTTGAAAGGCTTCAATGTGGATGTGAAAGAGGTTCTTGGCAGTGTGAACTAAGACTTCTCTATCATTAGTAAGGATGATGGCATGGGGATTGGTTTGCACAATTTCTCTTCTTACTACAGTGACTAGAAACACATCTTGCACAAGAAGCTTGATGTAGTCAAAGTAGTGGAAATTGGCTCTTTTCCTTAATTCTTGTAGATGCTTCAAAAAGGATATGTCATGGTATAGTCTAGAGTTTGCAGTTTCTTGACATACCCTTTGAGTAAGCACATTTCTGAATTCTGAAGGTTCAGATTGAAGGGATTGTTTAGCAATGTCAGGGATGTCAAATTCATACTCTGACTTCCCTTCAGTTTCAGATGGCTTGGCAACTTCATCTACAACCACTTTCTTCAGCTTCTCATTAGTTGTAATGCCTTTGGATTGAGATTTCTCCCCCTTAGTCTGTGGCTCCCCCTTAGATTTTGAGTTCCTTGTTATCCTCTTCTCCCCCTTAGGCTTGTTGTCAGGCACAGAGGCTGTAGTAGGGGCCTTAGGAGTTGAAGATTCTTCAAGTAGAGGGATACCCATGTGCTTCATCATGGCAGACAGCATAGTTTGTTGATGCAGAAGAACATCAGCAGTGGTAGTGGCTTGAGTGTTCAACCGCTCAGTGAGATTTGTAACTGTGCCTGCCAGATGGGCATTGGATTCTTTGAGAGACAGCACCTCCCGTTCAAGAGTATCAACCTTGTTGAGCAGTTCAGTGGCCTTGAAACCAGTTAAGGATTGATCTTGCAGTCTTTTGACCTCAAACTTTGTCATTTCATGCACAGGGACTTCAGTGACTAGCTTGTCTCCATACTGATTTTTGAACATGGTCCTCAACATGGCAGTTGCATCTGTGGCCTGAGTAGAGAGAGCATCAAACTTAGTTCCCAGACTTGTGACAGTGTCATGGAGTAGGGCTAGACCATTATCCATCTTGATACAGGTTGATTTGCAGGCTAGGATGTCCTTGAGTACAGTCTCCAATGGAGGGAATTTTGCCTCAAATGTTCTCTTAACTTCTCCCACTGTAGTGACAGTCTGAGCACACACCCTGTTGACCTCAGTCTTGACTCCTTTACCCAAATAGTGTGCAGCCTTGAGGAAGCCCTTGTATGAATCATTTATGGCCTCATACACTTCACCAGGGGTGAGAGATTTTGCATTGGATCCCAGTGAAGTGATGTATTCTTCTCTAAGATATTGAAGAGCTTCATCAAGAGGAATGACATTCTTTCCTTTCAACCAGGCATCCACATTTCCATCTCTCTCAGCTTCATCAGCTATTTTCTGTTGTTGCTGCTCTACATCTGCTTTATGACATAGCAAGATGGCTTCATAGTCTGAGTTTGGTAGATTTGAGGTCACCAAGTTTTGAGCAATCTTTATGAACTCAGGGATCTGATCCACAACCAAGCTTTGAAGTGCTTCAACCGTCAATTGTGGTGGAACAGACCCTGATCCTGAAGCACTGTCATGTTGCACAGGCTTCAGCCATTGTGACAAAAAGTCAGAGCTAGAGCTAGGCAAGCTAGACTCCTCAGTTACAGATGCAACTTCTGTAACCGGATGGATTGACTCTACTACTGGTGTCACCACAGAAGTGGGATGAATTACACCAGCAGTTGACACAGGCACAAAGTCTCTAATAAAAACTAGTGGAACCTCTGTGTTTGTGATGGTGTCATCAGGAGATGCCCCAGCATGCATTCCCTCACCATCTAAATGTGGGTTCTGAGTGGTGAGCAAAGTGTCATGCACTAAGTCACTTGAGTCCATTGGCTCACCAAGAGAAAAGGATTCTTGGTGATCAATGCCTTGCTCTTCAATTGCTTGAATTACAGGCTCCAAAGAAATTTGTGATGAAGGTTCTGGAAGAGAAGTGTGTTTTAGAGTAGATTTTGGCAACTCCCCCTGAGAGATAGAGGGAGTTTCAAGTGTGATGTGCTCTCCACTCAGTGTAGTGCCAGCCTTATCACTCCCATGTGTTGACTCTGTACAAGAAGGTGCATTGGGGAGGATGCTTGATTCTATAGGTGCACCCTGTTGAGAGGATACACCTAGTGAGCTGTGTGCCCCTGATTTTACAACTTCAGCCATTTGTATGACTGAAGAGGTGGTCTTAGTTTTCTTCTTCTTTGGCTTTTGTAAGGGTGACTCGGGTTCCTCACTTTCTAGCCCTAGTTCCACAGCCAATGCTGCTTCAGATAATATATTCAGTGGTGCAGACATTACTTCCTTTCTCTTCTTTTTACTAACATCACCCTTTTGAGAGGATGATGCAGTTGGCTCAGTGTGTGGTAGAGTGTTTGGTTGAGAGGGTTGGTTAGCAGGCCCTGGGTTAGCATTTTGTTCTACTTGCTTGGGCTGTGCTAACTTAGATTTTGCATCAAATGTTGGCATGTTGTGGGGATAAGTTCTAAACAAACTCTCCATATGGGGAGTTATGTTCAGTCTTACATCCACATCATTCCTAGTCTCCAAATTACCAAAAATGAGTTTGGTCATGGACTTAGGATAGCCTATTCTATTTTTATCAATCCCAGGCAATTCAATCAATGAAGCATTCTTAAAATTAAGTACAGATTGAATAAAGCGAGGGAAGAAAATATCAGTACCTCTCTTGGTTGTGTTCTTACCAAGTCTTCCATATAGTTCTTGGAGGATGATTTGGCCAACATCTATCTTCTTTCCATAGGCCAATGCATAGCCAATTTGCTGCACAGGTGCACTGATTTGATCAAAGCTTGATTTCCTGGCAGTGAAGACTTGAAGAAGAGTTGCAAACACATAGCTCCACTCCTTTCTCAGATTCTTTCTGTTTAGCTTTCCAAGATTGATCCCATCTGAGTAGTTGATGAACTCAAAGAATTCCTCTAACTCTGCATTAGTGGCCAGTCTGTCAAATGACTCTTGTTGTAGGCCCAGTGCTTGATTCATGTCTGCAGGGGTGATAGTGATTTCCTTATCTTGAATCTTGCAGTAGATGATGTATGAGGTGATTGCGTTTTCCAAGGCTACAACCTCCACAATAGCAGTACCCCAAAACTGTTCCAGGATATCTAGATACAGAGTTGGGTTGGCAGAGAGTGCATCCTTGATGTATGACTCAGCCATCCATTTCATAAAGCACTTGAAATTGGCATTGGGTGCTTCAACATCACTAGTGAGAGCGATGAAGTTGGTGTTGAACTTTACTGTTGCCATTTGTGTAGGAGAGAGAAAGAAAATTGAAGGTTGAAGAAGAAATTTAGCTTATTGCAGTTAGGGTTTCAGAGGTTTTGGGAGTTCAGGTGCTTGAGAAATCTAATGAAATGAATCGAATAGATGTGGAATTGTATCAGTATGAAGTACTTGAATTGTCGATTAGACGAATGTTTTGTATCGACAAGTCAGGCATTCGAGAAGTAGAAAACAACTATTCGAGAAGTCAAGAAAGGCTTAATCGATAACTCAAGCGGATAGAAACTCACAGCTGGCGGTTATCTAACTCAGAAATAATTCTAAATTAAATAAAATGTGTTTTTATGAGTGAATTGAACTTTTAGACAAGAGTCCAAAATCGATTAAAATTCAGCGAGAATTCAGCCTTTTCAAATGATTCGAGAACTCAAATATAGTGTTCGAGAACTCAATCATTCGAGAACTCAGTTACTATATTCGAGAAGTCAAGAATACCTCTATTCGATATCTCAGAAAGACTCTATTCGAGAACTCAAGAGTACTCTAATGAGACTTGTTAGAGATGTCGAATAGTGAATCATTCGAGAAGTCTGACTTATCGAACTATACCCATCACTCATAAAAATTTGATTTTCACTATCTTTTAAAATTTACCAGACATATTCATTGAAGAATATCCTAGCAAATTAAATAGTGATTTTCTCAAAATTTCATAGAAATTTTAAGTTAATAGAAATATGATTTTCAACATATGCAACAGATTTGAAATATTTATAAATCATATTTCAGCCAACACTTACTCCAAAAATATTGAGAATTTAGATAAATTAAGTGTTTACTGCTGCAACAATCTAGATGCTGTATTCACTTAGCCAGAATCTGAAGAATTCAGCATTCCAATCTCACTTACCAACCTTGTAAAGGTGGCTTCATCTAATGGCTTAGTGAATATATCAGCTAGTTGTTTATCTGTGGAGACATAATGCAACTCAATGGTTCCATTAGTTGCATGTTCTCTTATGAAATGATATCTGATGTCAATGTGCTTTGTTCTAGAATGATTGACAGGATTGGCAACAATAGAGATTGCACTTGTATTGTCACACATGATTGGAATTCTTTCCAACACAAGTCCATAATCTCTAAGTTGATTTCTAATCCAAAGCACTTGAGCACACCAACTTCCAGCAGCTATGTATTCAGCCTCAGCTGTAGAAGTTGACACAGATTGTTGCTTCTTGCTATACCAAGAAACTAACCTTTGTCCAAGAAACTGGCAGCTTCCTGAGGTGCTTTTCCTATCCACTCTGCATCCAGCATAATCAGCATCAGAATAACCAACCAGATTGAACCCTGTGTCCTTAGGATACCATAAGCCCAAGTTTGGAGTGCCCTTCAAATATCTAAAGATCCTTTTTATTGCAATCAAATGTGATTCCTTTGGATTTGATTGAAATCTAGCACATAGACATGTAGCAAACATGATGTCTGGCCTACTTGCAGTGAGGTAGAGTAGAGAACCAACCATGCCTCTGTAGACTGAGATATCTACTTTCTTGCCTCTAGCATCTTCATCCAACTTAGTTGCAGTGGCCATGGGTGTCTTTGCAGGTGAGCAGTCTTCCAAGTCAAACTTCTTCAATAGATCCTTGATGTATTTGGTCTGACTGATAAAGATACCATCCTTCCTTTGACTGACTTGCAACCCAAGAAAGTATGTCAACTCTCCCATCATAGTCATCTCATATCTGCTCTGCATGAGTTTGGAAAATTTCTCACATAGCTTCTCATTTGTAGACCCAAAAATGATATCATCCACATAAATTTGGACTAGGATAATATCATCACCATGCTTCTTGTAAAACAGTGTCTTGTCCAATGTGCCTCTAGTGAATTGATTTTCAAGAAGAAATTGTGATAAAGTATCATACCATGCTCTTGGAGCTTGCTTAAGTCCATACAGTGCCTTAAGCAATCTGTAGACAAATTCTGGGAAATGTGGATCCTCAAAGCCAGGTGGTTGTTGCACATAAACCTCTTCTTCCAACTCTCCATTTAGAAATGCACTCTTGACATCCATTTGATAAACTTTCAAGTTTGAATGAGCAGCAAATGCCAAGAATATTCTGATGGCTTCCAATCTAGCAACAGGGGCAAATGTCTCATCATAATCAATGCCTTCCTGTTGAGAGTATCCTTTTGCAACTAGCCTTGCTTTGTTTCTTATTATTACACCATCTTCATCCATCTTATTCTTCAGAACCCATTTTGTTCCAACAATGGTTCTATTCTTTGGTGCAGGCACAAGTTCCCATACTTTGTTCCTTTCAAATTGATTCAACTCTTCTTGCATAGCAATAATCCAATCTGGATCCAACAGTGCATCATCAAGTTTCTTAGGCTCAACTTGTGATAGAAAACATCCATAAAGGCACTCATTTTGAGTTGCTCTCCTAGTCCTTACTCCTGCATTAGGATCTCCAATGATTTGTTCTGCAGTGTGTGATCTATCCCATTTCCTCGAATGTTCAGCCTGACTTCTCATTCTTGATGTTGCTTCATCATCCACATCATGGTCGTCCTCATTTCCTCCCCCTGTAAAGTTGCCATTACTCACAGGTGTGTCTTGGATGCTTGTTTCTCCACTATCGATTGGCACAAATTCTTCTCTTGTATCATTATTCACTTGAGTTTGTTGAACTTGAGTTTCAACTCCAGTTTCAATCTCTTCATCAGAATCATCTAGATTATCAAACTTCAATGGATCTTTGTCTTCATCATTGGCTTCTTCTAGTCCAGGTAGTTTGCTGTCATCAAATGTTACATCTGTGCTTTCCATAACTTTCTTTTGACTGATGACATAAACCTTGTATGCAATTCTTTCCATAGAATAGCCAAGAAAAATTCCTTCAAATGCTTTTGCATCAAATTTTCCAACATATTCAGAGTTATCCTTTAGTACAAAGCATTTGCTTCCAAAAGTATGAACATACTTTAGAGTAGGCTTCTTCCCAGTCATCAAGTTGTAAGGTGTCTTTCCAGTGTTTTTGTTGATGAGGGTTCTGTTCTGAATGTAGCATGCAGTACTCACAGCCTCAGCCCAAAAACATGTAGGCATTTTTGCATCAAGTAACATTGTTCTAGCAGCCTCAATTAGAGTTCTATTCTTTCTCTCAACAACTCCATTTTGTTGTGGAGTCCTTGGAGCTGAGAATTGCTGAGAAATTCCATTCTCTTTACAGAATGCTTCGAGTATGGCATTTCTGAACTCTGTTCCATTATCACTTCTCAGTGCAATCACACTTGCATTGTTTGCCTTTGCTTCCTTGTCAACTTTCTTTATATGCTCAATAATTACTTGTGGAGCCTCATCTTTTGATGCCAGAAATTCCACCCATGTATACCTTGAAAAATCATCAACCATTACCAGGGCATACTTCTTTCTTCCAAGTGACATAATGTTGACAGGCCCAAACAAATCCATATGAATAAGTTGTAATGGCTTGGTTATTGATGTCACTGTCTTTGACTTGTGGCTTGATCTTTTCATTTTTCCCTTTTGACAAGCCTCACACACTCCTTCTTGGCAGAATTCAAGTGTGGGCATGCCTCTCACTAACTCTCTTTTGACTAGAGAATTAATGGCCTTGAAGTTCAGGTGTGATAGTTTCTTGTGCCACAGCCAACAATCTTCATTTGATGCTTTTGAGTAAAAGCAACATATTTTGTCCTTGTTTGCAGAGTCCATATTGGCTACAAACAGGCTTCCCTTCCTCACTCCAGAGAGAGCAAAATCACCAGTCTTCTTGTGGGTGATCAAACATTCATCTTTGTCAAAATTCACTTTGAATCCTCTATCAGTAAACTGACCAACACTTAGCAGATTATGCTTGAGCCCCTTGACTAGTGCTACATCTTCAATGATGACATTACCAACCTTCAGCTTGCCATATCCCAATGTGTTACCCATGTTGTCATCTCCAAAATCAACCATTGGGCCAGCCTTTTCCTCATACTGTGATAGCAGGGCCATATCACTAGTCATATGATTTGAGCATCCACTGTCCAAAATCCACATGACCTTCTTTTCACTTTCTTTGCCCTGCAAACACAAAGGTATTACTTTTCCTTTGGTACCCAAACAAGTTTGGGTCCATGTGACTTAGAGACAGTTTTATCATAAACAACATGCTTGTCAACTTTCTTAGTGTTAGTCTTCTTGTCACTGTTGGAAGTCTTAGAACCTGAAGTTTCAGACTTAGGTGACAGAGGTACCTTCCTAGCTTTAGGAGGACTTGAAGACTTTGACCTTGTGTAGTATGTGTGAGAATTGTGACTGATACAACCATCAATGAATTGCCTTCTTAAATTAAAACAACTAGTCATAACATTCATATTGCATGGCATACAGTCAAATTTATCACAAAAAGGTGCATCTCTATGTCTTAGAGACACAGAACAATCATAGAAAGGTTTAGACACACTACCAACAGGTTTCTTGCATGCATGAGTTAAATGATTGGTACTGAAACAGTTCTGACAAGTTTTCCTAGGGGCATTAGGCATATAAGCATAGTTGTTATCCTTGTTAATCCCTAACTTGCCATTTCTGTTCTGTTTCTTCTTAGTCACTTTCTTTTCTGATTCACTCTTCCCAGCTGAGACAAACTTAACAAACTTCTTAGGTCTTGGCCTATCAACTACTGGTTTCTTGGTCTTTGACTTGACACTCTCACTCTTAGAGGATGCTTGTTGTTCACTAGATTGTGCCTCATCCTCATCATTCAACATTTGTTTGATGAGTAAGGCATCCTCATCAATTTCAAATGTTGATTCCTTAAAAATTGGATTTTCAGTCTTTTTCAATATGTGAGGCACTTTCTCATGAACAGCTGTGTCCTCTTCAATGACAGCATAGCCTTTCCTCTATTTGAGAGAGTCATAGTCAAGTCCAATAGCTGCTTTGGGTTTAGCTTCAATTTTCTCACAGTAGGATTGCACTAGACCAGATGATTTTTTGAAAGTTTTCAGTTTGAATTCATTTTCAGCTAATTCATCCCTAAGAGCCTTCTCTACTTGACTAGCACACAAAACCTTGTTCTGCAAATATTCAACTTCTTTCTTAAGGTTTTCTACTTGCATAGCAGTTAGCTCAAGTTCCTCATTATTTTTGGTTAATATTTCATTTCTAGTAGACAGTTTAGCAATCTCCTCATTAGCAGCAGTCATACTAGTATGAATATTAAACATTTCAACAGATAGTTGTTCGATCATGCATTTATACTCAGAAACAGACATGTCTATAGTAGTGAGAGATGGTACCTGAGAATCAGATGGAGATGAGTCATCCTTGGAGTTGGCCATCAAGGCATAATTGCAGAATTCTTGTTCCTCTCCATCACTCTCAGAATCATCCCAACACTTCCCTTCAGCTATGTAGGCCTTACCATGTGTCTGCTTTTTCAGAAGGGCCTCATACTTAGCTTCGAGCTCAAGATAATCTCTATCCTTCTTTTTAGGCTTCTTGCATTCACTGGCAAAATGCCCTAGGTCATTGCATCTATAGCACCTTACAGATGACCTATCCACATAACTGGTTTTGAATTTATTTCTGTTTGGTTTCACAGGTGCCTTGTTCTTGTTCACTGAATGGTTTTGAGTTTTGGGTTTGAAGGGTTGATTTCTTTTAAATCTGATGTTCGGAAATTTTCTGGCCATGAAAGCATATGAAGTATTTTCTATCCCATCAAGTTCTTCCAGAGTGTAAAACTCTTCTTCTTCTTCCTCCTTTTCCTCAACAGGTTCACTCACCCCAGCTTCAGTTTCTTCATCATCTGCTACCTCCTCTATCCTTAGCTGACTTGTAGATGCTTCTAGGTCCAGAATAGATTTGTTGACAATCAAGGCACATGATGTGTTTATCATTCTACCTTGGTTGGCTTGGATAGCCCTTTTCTGAAGCAACTCAAGTTCATGAGTCTTTAGGACTCCATAGAGCACATCATAGGTGACTTTGTTCAAATCTCTCTCCCTTAGAGAAATGACTCTTTGCTCTAGATGATTTGGTGAGGATAACAGAAATTTCATATTTAACTCCTTGGTGCTGTAAACCTTGCCATTCATCTACAACTCAGTAACTAGCTTGTGAAACCTTTCAAACATTTCAGTGATGCTTTCCTTGGGCTGTGCCATGAAAGCTTCATATTGTGTGACCAGTATCTGTTTCTTGTTTTCCTTAACCTCATCAGTCCCTTCACACAACACCTCAATGTGATCCCACATCTCTTTGGCAGACGTACATGATGCAATGTTCGCAAACATTGACATGTCCATGGAATCAATGATAAGCAGCATGAGGTGGCTGTCAAGAGCAACCTTCTCCCTTTCTGATTCTGTCCATTTTGATGGATCCTTGGCCTCATAAGATCTTGGGATAGTTGTGGTTCCAACAGTCTTTTCTGGTATCTCTTGTTGTGGAACAAAAGGACCATTCTTGAGAATCTCAGGATACAAGGGATGAGAGGCTTTAATGAACAACATCATCTTTATCTTCCAGAGGTTGAAGTTTTCTTTGTCAAACTTAGGGACCATCACCGTTCCTGTAGTCTTTGGTGTATTCGAACTCATGATCGTTTTTCTGTTTTTGAATAAACAGCCCGCTTTGATACCACTTGTTGAGTATTGAACACAAAGAAAGAATACAGAGGGGGGGTGAATGGATTCTTGAACTTTTCGTGCCTTGAGTCTGTGTAGCAAACAAGTATTATGTGTGCAGAGATGTAGATGCGGATAAAGAACAACACAGAACACAATATCACTTTAATCTAATGTATTATTAGATAAAGGTTGCTACAATCTGTGAATACAAATGATAGTATTCTCAGCTTCGTTTTTCTCAGAGAGATATAGCTTACAGTGTATGAAAAACTTGACTCACACAAAGTTACTAAGTTATGAAGTGAGGCTGTGTCCTTATAGAACATGGATACAGCCTACTTACTGCAAGTAAGGTAGCTAAACAAATTACTTTCTAGTCTGTCTATCCTTTTTGAGTAAGTGTCCAAACGGTTACAGATTTGACTTTGCAAAGCCTGTTTAGATCCACTTCTTTAGCTCCTTGTCTCTTCTATATCTCTCCAAGCTTCCTTGTAGGCTTTCCAGAGCACGTTACAGATTGTGGTCCATAAAGTGCATTGGCTTGTTGCAGGTTTCTGACTTGTACAATTTCTTCAGTATTTTGTCTCCAAGAATGTATTCGAGAAGTGACTAGGTAAGTGATTCGAGAACTAGAATTGACTTGATCGATAACTCTGAGTTCTCGAACACTGTTATATTGACATATCGAACCACTTCTCGAATAGCTCTTTTCCATCAGGATTCCTTGAGTTGTCGAATAGAACATTTGACTTATCAAATCCTCGAGATATCGAATAGCTTTCTGAGTCCTTGAGATATCGAATGGAACTTTGACTTGTTGACTCTTTGAGAACTCGAATATCATCTTGACTTGTTGACTTCTTGAGTTCTCGAATAGAGTAGTAGACATATCGAATCTCTGAGATATCGAATGAGATATCGAACAGTGTATTCAGAGATATCGAATAGTGTCTTGAGATATCGAATCCCTGAATTCTCGAATGCTGGACTTTTCGAATAGACAAATATACTTCTCGAATTGGTACTTAGGCAAATTCTTCATTTCTTCAAATCCCAACTGTGATTATTTGACAGTCTTTAATTCCTTGCTTGAGGCATGAACCTTGGAACTTCTTTCAAGCTTTATTCTAGACTCTATAAGTACAATTACACAACTAGGATTTGATGCCTACTACAAGTACAATACAGACAGAAACTCTACAACTAGAGGTTCCCTCAGTTAAGAGGTCATGTAAGTAATGCAAAGCATTACAAACAATTAGGCTTGTTATTAGATGTGTACAGGCATGCCTCTGTAACTAATAGTAAGTATAAACTGCATAAAGAATAAGATGTTGTTCGTAAATCAGGATTATAGGTTGTAATACTGTTGACCTGTGATCTTTCAACAGTTCTACATCCAATATGTTTCGAATTGTTGCTTCCTTCAATGCGTTCCTTTTTGTTGTGACAAATTTTTTTCTTCCCGGCGGAAGCATGCTTGCACCAGGTTCAGATGTTGCTGCCATAATATTTTCCCTCAGCACTTCTAGGGATTTGTATTCAATATTAAAGTAGGTCTTTGTCCCATCACCACTAGATAGTACAATTTCAGTAGCTGTTTGTAAAAGATGAGACACAATGAAAGCTGGAACATAAGGTTGGGTGCCCTATCGGGCTAAAATATGGCTAGTATAATCACACGTGTACATGTGAAGACTTATAGGGTTGTTTTTTTAATATCGGTCTTATTGAAATCATTTGGAGCTTTACTAACCTAGTTTTCGGACGTCAAAAACCGACTGATGACTTTGAACGGTGGCAAAAATGAAGTTAAATTTAGTATTTACCCTAACATGATAATCTCGAAGCACAAGTAAATATTAATTATGCCATAAATCTTGGTATGTGAAAAAAAAATTAGGTATTTTTAATCCCGGGGTTCCCTCATGCATACATGTATCATATCATGAATAGCATGCCAGGTTGGATTAATATTTATGCCTACTACGGGGCAGAATATATTTGATGAGTGTGTTTACCTGAGTATTGCTTAGCCATGAGGCCAGTAATAACCATAAATGATGCGGCTCCCTCTGTAGCAATCAATCCCTCCTGGAACTGAGCCGCCTTGCTTGTGTTCCCATTAGGTCACAATCATCTGCTACCGCCTGTGGGAGGTAAAAAGTTGATTATGAACTGTGGTGATTGTTTTAAAAGTTATATGCATGAAGGCATGGCATGTGGGGTGTGTATTTCCGAAGTGGAGCTTGGACATAGTCGTGTCTAACCTGTTGTCAACTAATAGGACATCCAATTTGTTAGCACCGTTTGAGGCTGGTTCAAGAGCTCCAATATCTCGGACCATTCCAACGACATCTGCATGAAAAGAACGGCAACAACAGGTTCATATAAGATAGAATACCTTGGCAGTGGCTTCCAAGGACTTGATATAGAGGTCATTTCCTGGACTCTAAAAGAACAACAAATACAATCCATGTCAGGATCTAATCAAAAGCAGCAGAAGAGTAAATAAACCATTAAAAACATAAATAAAAGGTGTGTACCTCGGCTACAGCTTTCTAGAAACATTCGGATACCTTGTCAAAATAAACCTAAACATCACTTATGGTCAGTCAAAAAAAGCATGAGAAGTGAATGCATTCCCCAAACACCATAAAGCAACATGCTTTCTAGGATTGATAACTAATGCCTCCTCCAAACCTTGAAACCTCTGCGTAATTTATCCACAATCCACAAAAAACATAGGAAAGGGCAAGCAATAAATAAGCAAATAAGCAAACGGACATGAAGTCCTACAACCAAAATAACTTTTAAAAATACTTCTAATCACCTGCTTTGATTCAGTGCTACCCCCAAATTGAGATAATTCGAGTAGTGCTCTTCCTCATATGTTTAGGTTCGGTAAAGGTACACAATTTCACCTCCCAAACTCAAATTATTGTTTATATATATCAAGAAAATAAAATTACGAAACCCATTAATTGCCACCTCTGAGTATGATCTAACTTTTTTACAGTATATAGTAAGCAGCGAGTTGGATTATTAAACACATAGTACGACTTACAATTATAACAACAAGATAACAAGTGGTTAGTTAATTGATAAATAAAATGCTAAAGAAATTTCTATTATACATGGTATGCCAACTGAATTCCCTGTATTGGAAACCTTTATTTCTAACTCATTACAATAGAGTTTCATACCTTTTTACCATCCAGCCAATAATCTCCCGCAGAAGTATGACTAGCTCCCTGCAATAACAAACAATAATTATATTTTTCCGTGTAACAGCAAATAACAATTATATCCTCTGTTCTTGTAAGCATAGATGCAGATAGAATCATAGAATATGAAGAGAAGGAGAAGGCACTCCCATAGTCTGAGTTTTAGATATTAGTTATAAGCTTACATGTGAATTATGGGATGATACTTTAATTTACCTGTTGGCATATTGGCCACACCTGCAAAATATTCTGCCTTTGCCTTACTAAATTCCACACCAACTACTGTCCAGCTATTTAGGTCCAGGTCATACTATACTTCTTCGTAAGACCGCAAACATATTGATATAGGGACAATTATTTAAAATTCGAGTGTAAAAATACTGCAAGTAATTCTTGTATTA
Organism: Kitagawia praeruptora; assembly: GCA_037693485.1. NCBI lineage: Eukaryota > Viridiplantae > Streptophyta > Magnoliopsida > Apiales > Apiaceae > Kitagawia > Kitagawia praeruptora. The sequence continues at coordinate 51,464,439 of CM075347.1, forward strand.
TTTATGAGACTCCCTTAAGTAACTCCTTTCTTTAAACCAGTGCTGGAGCTGGTTTTTTTGTGTTCCTTTTTCGTTTGTTATCTAGGGACACTCTTTTGAGTGGAAATCGTTGTGCTAATCTTGGTTCTTGTTAATCCAAAAAAATGTGCTCTTTTCCCGGAGGGAAATCTAATATTTACACCCTCAGATTTCAAGTTTTAAAAATGCAATCACCTAATTGGAGTTTGTCCCAGTTAGATAACATTTATCACCCGATCGTGGAGCACCATATATTACATTGCTATAAAGCACATATATTATAGAAGTATAAATTTTATTTTAAAACCCAGCTACCATCCAAAAATTAGTGTCACTTTATTTTGGTCCCGACTATTTTGGAACTTGGTTCCGCTGGTATATACATAAATCACTATATTTGAAAATAGTTGGGCATATTGAGGCTATTTTCGTGCATCGCATGGGCTATAAGCTAGTATCCTTAATTTATACATTGAAAAATATCCATCATCCCATTTTACATGTCTCTTTTGCAAAAAATACACATATTAAGAGAATGTTAATTGGATTTCAACTAATACCATTAATTAATACATTGAAAAATTAGAATAATATAAAGTTTGAATAAAATTAAATTTTAGATACAATAAATACAAAGATAATTCTAAAAATATTCTTAAATTTATATTAAAAGAAGAATCACATAACAGAAAATAAATTCATTTTTCAAAAGAAACATGTATATACTGGGATTCAGAGTATCAAATAGAAAGTTTGGAAACATACAACTCCTGTTCTTAGAGCATCTCAACAAGCTCCTAAATCAGCTCTTAAAGTTAAAAATTGAGGAAAATGATGAAAATTCAGCTCCAACAACCTCCTAAACCACCTCTTAAATTTTAGGAGCAACTTCATCCTCTCTACATGTAGAGACTCTCTCTCCTCTCCCTACTATATTTTTATTAATATATTTGTGTATCTATAGCCGGCACCTTTCCCTCATTTTCTATCTTTTGCCACCGTGACTTGAAATCACGTAGACCTGCACTCCAAAAAATCACTTGGAATGAACAACAAAAATGGTTCTGCACAACAAAAATTGCAGGCCTGCTCAAGAAATGAACAGTATACTTTTGGAGTGAGACTTTTGGAATGAGGCTGTTAACACAAAATTACGCAAGCACACGTAGTCACAAGTAATATAATTTAAGTTCATTCCGCAGAGATCTGGCTAAGTTTTAATCAGAAAATATGCCTAGCAACAATGTATGGTTTTAATTCACTGCTAAGTAAAGTAACAAATTGGGGTTTATTTATCTAAATTAAGTAAGATGCAAATTACAAAACTAAGGTTTAATTAGCTAAAGAGAATTTAATCGAATTACTTATATGAGAATAAACATGGGATCCTAACTTCATTAAATACTTCCCTTAACGCCTTTAATCACCATATGCAATGGTTTTGATATCTGATCGGATAACACGAAACAAGTACACACTACCTGTCAGCATACGTATACCAAACTAAACATACATCCACAAAAGAGATAGAAGATGAATAGACACCAATTATGCTTAGACCCTATATGTCTATAGAATTTGAAAACATAACGGTTGAAGAACAGGTTATCCATTAAGATCACACAGGGCAGTATAAGTATTTTCATCTCACACCACGAATTATATTGATAAACAATTATGAACCTATGCTAGCATGGCAAGTTCTAAATCTCAAGATCCACTTTCACTTCACAAGAGATTAACAAATTAGATGTTCGCGACGCATCTATCAATTAAACATAACCATACGAGGATATCAATTATACACCACACACAGATCTTTAAAGCATCAAGATACTAAGTTCCATAAATAAATCCGTTAGAATCCCATGACAGCGATTAGCTCATAATTGAACCGTTCATCGTCATGGGATTTGATGAAAACATGATACTCCCTCCGTCCCTTTTGATTCTTAACATTTCACTTTTTCAAAACTTTCTGGCACGCATTTTAAGGTGCATTTTTAGGATAGTTAAATAACTTTTTTTTAAAATTTTCTTTTTCTGTATAAAAATTTAAACATTAAATTTTTATACAGAAAAAGAAAATTTTAAAAAAAAGTTATTTAACTATCCTTAAAATGCACCTTAAAATGCGTGCCAGAAAGTTTTGAAAAAGTGAAATGTTAAGAATCAAAAGGGACGGAGGGAGTAATAAACAAGATATGAATAAAAGAAACAACAATATTATTAAAACTAAGAGTTGGGAAAACAAATCTATAATTCAACGTATACAAAAGATGAAGTAGATCTAGATCCGTTGCTTGTCACGAGCTGGAATCCTTCTCTCATCTTCTCCCTTGCAAATCTATGTTATGATAATTAATTCTATCTAATGATATGATATTACAATGATACAATGTGTTTTTATAGGCCCTAGAAGTCTTGTCCAACAAGAAAAACCCAAAAATACCAAACAGATTCAAAACAGGAAAGAATTCTTTAGGAGACAAATTCGAGCTGGACAGAATGCCCCCGAGGCCGCATCCTGGAAGTCTGAGGCCGCGGCCTGGACCCAAAATCTGCCAGCGATTTTTCAGCATGCTATTTCCTTCATTTTTTTCTTCGTTTTGCCTCCGTTTCCTTTCGTTCTTTCTCTCAAAGCTTCCATACTTCAATTCCTTGCCTTGGAACCTTCATGGTGGCTCACAACAAAACTCCATTGTTCATTCTTAAACTCGAATTCCTCACTAGAATTGACGAAAATTGCAACCTTATTCAACATTCTTGCAATCCTGCACACTTAACAAAACACATCAAAACTACAACAAACTTGAGGCCAAGTGAATCAATTTAAGCCGATATGGAACGCTCCAAGTGGATATAAAATCCACTTATCACACCCCCAAACTTAAACCGATGCTTGTCCTCAAGCATAAACAACTAACACTAACTAATTAGTACCACTTCCGTAGGTGATCACGGTTGCATTTGGCATATGCAACAAGCCCTTTAAACCCCTAGGCAGCCCTAGTGGACGAGTAAGGTCTCGTGAGGGCCTATAGTGAATGTACCCACAAAATCCATTTAACCTAATGCAATGCAATGCATGAATGCACTAAAATGAAAAAAATGCAAAGATCCCCTTCAAACTCACCAAAACCAACTAACAAGCAAACATCTCAAGGAATGCAAATAAATCCAAGTAGAGCTCGACTAAGTCCCCGTATACTAACAATACATGTACAGAAACGTGCGTGTGTGCAATGCTCATCAGAAATACTCCCAAAACTAGGTCAAAAATCATACATGTCCTTCGCCAAGACAATCACAGGTTTACAAATAGAATAGACTGTAGACACTTCATAACCTAGAAACACCTCCATCCTCATTCAAGTTAGCCAGGTATTCATGCTTTATTACTACGACACATAATACTATATACAATACGCATGCTTATTTAACCGTGCAATGAGTGAGACCCCAAAAGGCTTATACAATAATACCCATGTAGCGAGCGTTAGGTCAGCAATCCCAAACCACAAGGGCTTTATGTTCTTAGGACTAAGTCCCCTCAGACTTAATTACTCGAGTATTAAAGAGCTCACTCTGGTTAATTTTGCATAAAAACAATTAAACTATTGACTCTTTTTTCTTTCTTTTTTTTTTCTTTTTTTTCTGATTTTTTCTGATTTTTTTTTATGTATGTATGCAATCTGGAATGAGCCTTTCTCATTTCCAACCCTAGACTACTCATATAAATATGAGCCGGCTACTAGCCATTTGACACCTAGCCATTATTTAACAATTAATTACAACTAGCATGAAATCCCTGGTTTCTCCCAAACATAGGCTTTAATGCTCCTACGCCATCAAGGGAATAACGAAAATTCTAAATATAAACAAGTGATTAAATCTCAAAGCATCCAAACAAGCATGACCCTAACCTAGGCAAAAGCACCCAATGAGACTGTGTAAAAGTTTTGTTCCCGTAACATGCAATTCAATTCCTAGGAACTATAAATCAGTCCTCTACTCATCATCACCACACTCAATTAAACATCTAACTATCAATCAGAATCAGCTCGTCCTAAGGGATCATGAAATATGCATGCCATGAAAATGCAACTAAAATAAACTCACATGGTAACGAAAATAAAAATAGAATGTCCTATATAAAACAAACGTAGATAACACAAACAAAACAATCATGCATGAACTACCATTACTAAGCAAGACATGATACCCTATATGAAGACATAACACAATAACAAGCAACTACTAATCCCTCAAATCACCCCCAAACTTAAAATATTCAATGCCCTCATTGAATGGAAGTAAATAAGAGGGATAGAAAAATGTACCTACCCATAAGGGTCATCACCCTCCTCGGGTGAATCTGGTGGATACTGAGTCCTCGCTCCAAAAACAGGCCACTGGATGGCAGTACCTGGCGACTGAAAAGCTGCATCCAATACCACTGCCATGTCCTCAGAATACTGGCGGCTGCTGACATGCATAACATCCTTCCTCCTAGTCATAGAATCCATCCTCCTAGTCAATCCGCGAAAATAAGTATCCAACACCGCCATATCCACCATACCCTGAGGTGGCCTTGCTCTCGAACTCCCAGCTCCATCTAGTCTCGGTGCACGTGGTGAAGCGCCATCAACAATATATCTTAACCCTCGAGGATGTGGAATGCCACCCTGCCATTCCCCCATCTTATCAATAGTATCATCAGTAATAGGTTTATCCTCCGACTGTAGTTGTTCATTATCATCCCACCGAACATTTGCAACCATACACGCTCCGGCAACTATAGAAGCATGCGGAATCGGTGATTGAGTACTGCCACGCAAGAACCGAAGAATGTTCTGATGCAATATATACCCAACATCAATATACTTACCCTTTAAAATGCCATACAAAATAATGGCTCTCTCCACAGGCACATCATTCGGATGTGTCGAAGGCATAATATTAGAACAAATAAACAAGTTCCACGCCCGTGCAAACTTGTTCAAAGCTTTAGCATGAAAATTAACCTTCTCAGTAGAACCCGCTCCTAACTTCCAGACCATGCCCGGCACACATAATTCCGCTACAATAGCATCCAAATCCACCTCTTCTCGAGTTTTCCTAGCCTAATCTTCCACCCCCCTCGGCTTAGGAGGCTGACCAAAAATCAAACGGAGAGCAGTCGGCCTATAATCCACCTTCATACCACGAACTACACAAAAACCATTCTGATCCGCCTTTGCGTTTGCATAGAATTCTCGCACAACACCCAAGGGAACCGAAGAAGATGGCTCACACAACCCATCCCAACCAAGTTCTTTAATCATAGCAACTAACTCTACATTAGTTTCCGGCACAAAACCTCTTTCTTTAGCAACCGACTTCTCCATTAATTTATTATACTCATTCTGCGCCTCCTCATTCAAAAACCTCTCTACACTAGCATTCTCATCCGAAGATGGACGAGTACTAGAATTACCTCTCTGACGTTTCGGAGCCATTACAACAATTTCCAACTCAAGCAAGAACACCAATTACCCAACAATACTTCAAACCAAAATTATCCCAAATAACAAGCAAGCACAAAATCCCTAATTTTTGCAAGCCACAAATTCGTAAATAATAACAAGAATAAACAAAAAGATTACCCAATATGAATCGGAGAGGTGAACTTGCAATGAAAAAGCTCCCAAACTTGAATCCTTCTTGAACTTGAAATTGGAGTAGAGGTTTAGAGATTTTAAATTAGGGATTGGGTTTGTAAATTTGTGTGTATAGATGTATATAGAGGTTAATATGTAAGGATTGGTGGTAGAGTTTTAGAATAGGAGATGGATTTGGGAGAGGTTTAGAATTGATATTGGGTTAGAATTAGGAGTTAGGGATTGGAGGATATAATAATAAGAAGAGAGGTGTGATTTTTGTGTTAACAAGAACACAAATATTCGTGTAATATATTGCTTGGACAGACAGCAACTGGCGCTATAGCCTCAGACCCGGCGCCGCATCCTTGAACCCATTCTGTTGATTTCTCAAAAAAAAAAAATTAACACTCGCCAACTGCTCCTGGACAGAATATGTTTGGTACTGCGGCCTCAAGACTAGCGCTGCGGCCTGGAACGCCATCTGTTTACAGTTTTGATTTTGTGATTTTTTTTTGAATAAAAGTAATACTAAGACTACTAAAGTGTACAATCAAATTTTGGGTTGCCTCCCAAAAAGCGCTCGTTTAATGTCATTAGCTTGACATTTTCCAACAATTCACGTAGTCGCCAAAATGGCAGAAACCTTCTCGCGTTGAAACGATCCTCCATAATAATGCTTCAACCGTTGCCCATTAACCTTAAAAGCATGATCCGGTGTTGTCTCATAAATTTCAATAGCTCCATGTGGATACACCATCTTAATAGTAAATGGACCCGACCACCTCGACTTGAGTGTTCCCGGAAAAAGCTTGAGGCGAGAATTAAATAGCAACACTTGTTGACCTGGTTCAAATGCCTTGGGCGTCAACCTCTTATCATGCCACCTTTTCACTTTTTCCTTATACATCTTATTATTTTCATAAGCTTGCTCACAAAATTCCTCAAGTTCATTCAATTGAAGCAACCGTTTTGCACCCGCAGCTTTAATATCCAAATTTAACTTCTTTAACGCCCAATATGCCTTGTGTTCCAACTCTGCAGGCAAATGACATGCTTTCCCATAAACTAACTGAGACGGAGACATACCTAGAGGAGTCTTGTAGGCAGTTCTATACGCCCACACAGCTTCATCCAACTTCAATGACCAACCCTTACGAGACGGATTCACCACTTTCTCCAGAATTCTCTTGATCTCTCTGTTAGAAACTTTCGCTTGACCATTAGTTTGAGGGTGATAAGCAGTGGCAACTCGATGCATCACATTATACTTTGCCATCAACATAGTAAACTGACGATTACAGAAGTGTGTCCCCTCATCACTGATTATAACACATGGTGTCCCGAAACGCGTGAAAATTTGCTTATGCAAGAAATTCAACACCACCTTAGCATCATTGGTCGGCAATGCCTTAACCTCGACCCATTTAGACACGTAATCCACAGCTAGCAAGATGTACTGATTGTTGCACGAAGAAACAAAAGGTCCCATGAAGTCAATTCCCCAAACATCAAAGATCTCCACCTTAAGAAGCATGTTAAGAGGCATCTCGTTCCTTCTAGATATATTGCCAACCCTTTGACATCGATCACAACTCCTTACAAACCGATGAGCATCCTTAAACAAAGTAGGCCAATAGAAACCTGCTTGTAGCACACGAGCTGCTGTCTTTTCCCCACCATAATGGCCACCATAAATGGTTGAGTGGCAATCTCGCAACACACTCTCCGTCTCACTATACGGAATACATCGTCTGATCATCTGGTCTGCTCCTTGTCTAAAAAAAAATGGCTCATCCCAATGGTACCACTTCACATCATGTAGAAACTTCCTCCTTTGAGCACTCGAAAGATCTGGAGGAATAACATTGCTCACCAAATAGTTCACATAATCTGCAAACCATGGCTCTTCATCTTGCACTCCAAAAAGCTGCTCATCTGGAAAAGATTCATTAATAAGAGAATTGTTATGCGAATCCTTACCGTAATCCTCCAAGCGTGAGAGATGATCCGCTACTTGATTTTCCGTGCCTTTTCTATCCTTGATTTCCACATCAAACTCTTGCAAAAGAAGCACCCAACGAATCAATCTAGGCTTTGAATCCTTCTTCGATATGAGATATCGAATAGCAGCATGATCCGTGTACACAATCACCTTAGTACCAAGCAAATAAGATCTGAATTTCTCGAAACCATAGACAACTGCTAGCAACTTCTCTCCGTAGTGGTGTAGTTAAGCTGTGCATCATTGAGGGTTTTACTAGCATAGTAAACCACATGAAAAAATTTGTCCTTCCTTTGACCAAGCACAGCTCCAACAGCATAATCACTAGTATCACACATCAACTCGAACGGTTCCCCCCAATTAGGTGCGGTAATGACTGGTGTAGTAGTCAACTTCTTCTTCAAGAACTCAAAAGCTACAAGGCACTTATCATCAAACTTAAAAGGAACATCCTTTTCCAACAAATTACACAAAGGTTTAGATATTTTCGAGAAGTCTTGAATGAATCGCCGGTAGAATCCCGCATGACCAAGAAAACTGCGAATTCCTTTAACAGAGATAGGTGGAGGAAGAATTTCGATTGTCTCCACCTTAGCTTTATCCACTTCAAGCCCCTTACCAGATACCTTGTGCCCAAGAATAATTCCTTCTTGCACCATAAAGTGACACTTTTCCCAATTAAGCACCAAGTTAGTCTCCACATAACGTTTCAATACCAAGCCAAGATTATGCAAGCACTCGTCATATGAAGTACCAAAGACTGAGAAGTCATCCATGAAAACTTCCACATTTGTGCCAATCATATCTGAGAAAATAGCCATCATGCACCTTTGAAAAGTAGCAGGAGCACCACAAAGTCCGAAAGAGACTCGTCGAAAAGCAAAAGTGCCAAAAGGACATGTGAATGTGGTCTTCTCTTGATCTTCCGGAGTAATGCAAATCTGATTATAGCCCGAATAACCATCAAGCAAACAATAATACTCGTGTCCCGCCAACCTGTCTAACATCTGATCAATGAACAGAAGAGGAACGTGGTCTTTTCTCGTGGCTTTGTTGAGCTTCCGATAGTCCATGCAAACTCTCCACCCCGTGATTGTCCGAGTAGGGATGAGCTCATTCTTCTCATTAGCAACAACTGTCATGCCTCCTTTCTTAGGCACACATTGAACCAGACTCACCCAAGAACTGTCTGAGATAGGATAGATAATACCTGCATCTAACCACTTTAGAATTTCCTTCTTCACCACCTCTTTCATAATAGGATTGAGTCTTCGCTGATGTTCAACAGTAGGCTTAGCTCCTTCCTCTAGCAGAATTTTGTGCATGCAATAAGAAGGGCTGATTCCCTTGATATCTGCTATAGTCCAACTAATTGCTGACTTGAACTCCCTCAGAATTTACAAGAGCTTTTCTTCCGTACTAGCTGACAAGTTAGACACAATAATAACAGGTAATGTAAATGCATCACCAAGAAAAGCATACCTCAAGTGCTCCGGAAGTGGTTTGAGTTCAAGTGTAGGAGCTTCCTCAATAGATGGTTTTAGATGCCCCTCCGAATTTTTAAGCTCCGCCAATCCAAGAGATTCAAAAGGCAAGTCCAATCTCCTTTTCTAAGGAGCTGAATTTAGCTGCTAAAGTTGCTCGGCTACTTTCTCATCTTCAAAATCTGAATCCCCCACTAAAACTTTCTCCAATGAATCTGATTTTAGCAATTTTTCAATCTCCGTAGTAACCGCAGAATCAACCAAATCCACCTTCAAGCATTCTTCTTCATCTGAGGGAAATTTCATTGCATTGAAGACATTAAAAGTGACATTCTGGTCTTACACCCTCATAGTGAGCTCCCCTTTCTGTACATCGATCAAAGTTCTACCCGTAGCCAAGAACGGTCTTCCCAAGATTATGGGAATCTTCTTATCTTCCTCGAAATCCAAGATAACAAAATCAGCAGGAAATATGAGTTTATCAACTTTCACCAAAACATCCTCCACTATGCCTCTAGGATATGTAACTGAATGATCAGCCAACTGCAAAGAGATGTTGGTAGGCTTCGGTTCCGGTAGACCAAGTTGCATGTAAACTGAAAAGGGCATGAGATTGATGCTAGCTCCCAAATCACACAAACACTTCTCAAAAGACAAATTACCAATAGTGCATGGAATAGTAAAGCTACCAGGATCCTTAAGTTTTGGAGGCAATTTCTGTTGTAGAACGGCACTACACTCCTCCGTTAAAGCAACGGTCTCTAATTCATCGAGCTTCAACTTACGAGAGAGAATACCCTTCATGAACTTGGCATAGCTTGGCATCTTTTCAAGAGCTTCCGCAAAAGGAATGTTAATCTGCAACTTCTTGAACACCTCTAAGAACTTGGCAAACTTCTTATCCAAATTCTGCTTCTGGAGTCTTCTAGGATATAGAGGAGGAGGAGGATAGATCTGAGTATTCTTTGTAGACTGCTCCGGAGAAGCTTTAACAGGTTCCTTACTCTTCTCTACTTCACCATCTAGCTCATCAGCTACTAAGTCAGATTTCTCGATTTCAGGCACTGCAGATTTTTCAACTCGCTGATTCTGCACTTCTTCGATCATCTTCCTTAGCTACTACATTAGGGTCTTTCGTAACCTTTCCCGATCTCAAAGTCACGGCCTTCACCTGTTCTTTGCCATCCCTCCTACCTGGATTAGTCTCTGTATCACTAGGAAGAGTTCCTTGTTGCCTACTAAGTAAGGCACTTACAAGCTGTCCCATCTGGTTTTCCAAGGTCTTTTGAGAAACTGACAGGCTTTTAATCATCTTCCTCAACTCATCCATTTCTGATTTTTCATTAGAAGATTGCCCCGCATGAGCCTGGGGTTGTTGCTGCTGAAATCCCGGAGGTTGATATGGTTGCCTTGGAGCATACTGCTGCTGATAACCTTGATTGAATGGCCTTGCTTGCTGACCCTAAAACTGCTGATAGGGCTGCTGAGGTTGTTGAGCACCTTGGTTGTTGCTCCAGCTGAAGTTAGGATGATTCCTATTATTAGGATGATAAGTAGCTGGAACTGGTGCCGCAGGTCTCTAGAAATTACTCACAAACTGTGCTAATTCAGAAGGGATAGCACATTGATTCGTCTCATGTGCGCCCGCACATAGCTCTTAAACACTAGCCACCTGCTGAACTCCATAATTTGCAAGAGAATCCACCTTCATAGTCAAAGCCTTCAACTGAGCTGCAATTGCTGAAGCTGTATCCACTTCAAACATACCTGCTACCTTGCCTTGAGAAAGTCTCTGGGTTGGATTCTGATATTCATTAGCAGCCATCGTCTCAATAAGATCATAAGCTTCATCATAGCTCTTAGCCCATAGAGCTCCACCTGATGCTGCATCTAGCATAGGTCTAGATTGTGCTCCCAACCCATTGTAGAAACTATTGATAACCATCCAGTCAGGCATGCCTGATACTCCTATGGTTTTGATGATCACTTTCAGCAAGCTATTTGCTTGTAGTTTGATATAAAACATTGTGTTATGGTTGTACTAACTTGGTTTTGCAGGGTATATTAAGTGTACTGATTGTTTACAGAGAATATACAAACAGCAAGCTATCTGGTGCTATAACAGAAACAGTCCAGCAAGCCATTTCACACTGACAGACTCAAACAGCAGACTTTCACAACTGGCAGACTCAAACAGCAAGCCATTCGCAACTTGCAGAAATCCTGAAGACAAAGATCAAGATTGTTTCTCATGGTTTTTATTTCAGGAAATATATTGTAAGATATCTTTATCATATAATACGTATACAATATATTTAGAGCTCAAATCTTTTCAAATATCTTTTATTAAAACCGTGATAAATCTTATAGGAGTTTCCGTTTTTAAAAGATATTCTTGCTAAAACCTCCTATACACGTTTTATACATACAGAACAGAAGGGTTAAACTTTTCAAACGATTCATCTCTTTCAAACTCTCTGTCAAACGTTCACAAGAACGTTGGTAAAATCTCTGTGATCATTTGAACGTTAGAAATTGATTTCTAAATCGTTCGAATAATGGTTGATTGATTTTCCGAACGTTGGTTGTGAGACTATTTATAATTTGTCTTGTGTTCATTCGTTTCTAACACTGAAGAGAAAATATTCAAGCACACAAGATTTCAAACAACTCAATTTTTCATTGCTTTATCTTTTAATTCTCTCGAGCTCTTAGTATATTGATACGTACTATATCTTAAAGAGTTCATAGTTTGAGTTGTATCCTTTATTGATTGTATTGTTCGATTTGTAAGGATTAGTTGTTGGACAGTTTGGCTAGGGAACTAGGGTTTGGTGAACGTTGCTAGAGAAGTATACTTGGGAAGTATAGCTTAGAGAGCAAGTTCAGAAACTGGAGTTCAGCACGCCATTTGTCAACAGCTGGGTATTGAGGGAGATATATTATTGTATCTTGTAATTGGCTTATTTTAGTGATCAATAATATATTCTCTTACCAAGTTGGTAAGGGACCAGGACGTAGACCATAGGGGTTAGGGGTCGAACCTGGCTAAAAGTCTCTGTGTTCTTTATTTTCTGTTATTTACCTTCTGCTTGCATTTAGCTTACTGTTTATGCACTTTACTGTACTTACTGTCTTTATATTCAGTATACTGTTTGCATTCAGCATACATTCAGCTTACCATCTGTCTCTGCATAAAACGAAATCAGTAAGCTGTTTCTGGTAATTTTTAAAATCGGACTTAGTTGCAGATAGTTAGCCATTTACACCTATTCACCCCCCTCTAGGTGTGTATTTTCATTTGGTATCAGAGATTTGGTATACTAACAATTCTGTAACAGGAAAGTATTCGATCATAATGGCTGAAAACTATCCCGAAGGAAAATCTGATTTTAGGCCTCCACTTCTTCATGGCACACACAACTACCACTGGTGGAAAAGCAGTATGGAAACTCACTTATCCAGAGATCCATTATTGCAAAACACTCTACAAGTGGTTTCAAATGAATTCTCGTTGTATGAATGAAAGAATAAAATATTCAAGTGATATAAAGTCTGATACGAAGATGGGTAAGAGTTCAAGTCGAGTGGGCGACCTCACTAGGTCTCAATCAAGTTATTCGTCAAAACTTTCATCATCATACTTTACCACATGCAAAATGCATTGCGGAATGAATAAAATTGGGAGTTGGACCAGTGGAACAATAACTAGTCCTTTTCAAGAAACACTAGAAACTAGCGAGACAAAATTTGCTAATTCACCCGTTTGAGACATCACCACTAGCTAGGACAATTAGCTAGGTGTTCTTCACAACATTACAATTTTGACTAGTTAGAACAATCAACTAGTCATTCATATTGACATATCGACTAGCCAGTTTTAATTGGCTAGAACGGAATTTCAACATCGTAGCCACTGAAGAAACTTTAGGCTACTCGGACAACGAATGGGAATAAGAAGTTATTAAGTTTGAAAAAAGAAAACTATAAAATCTGAAGAGAATGTTCTAGGTATCGGAACAATCGATAACCTCTCATCAAATATTACTTATCAGTGAAACGGTCCACCCAAGGGTGTCTCCGTACACATGCTTTATCAGATCCTACAATAGAATTAAATTCGGAATACCAATATCAGAATGATATCCTTACTATGATTTCAACGTAAGACGCACAATCTCATTTTGAATAGGAGAAAGGACTCATGAGGAATATCTGGATGTTAGATCATCCCTGTTCTCAACAAGTGGATAAATATTTATGGGCTCGACTGAAGAATGCAAGTATGAAAGAAGTAGTCAAATATCAATATTCGTTTAGGAATATTCATTGATTAATTAAGGAAACGATTGTTGAACATTCCTTGGATAATTGAAAGGAAGTGTAAATAGTCCTGAGCAGAACGAAATAATTATAAACTTCAAATAGAATACTCGGGGGTCAAATAAGATACTTTGGATGAGTCCCGGTTTAGAGAAAGTTTATCACTGGTGGTTATTCCACAAGTTTGAAGTAGAAAGCTAGAAGGATTACCTGATATAAACTAATCGAGGTAACATGGTTAGTGAACAGTTTAAAATGAAGTAGTGCTCCAGCCGGTAGTTACCAAAATAAGTTAATAACCATTCGTGCATCTCACTATCACCACTATAAGGGTAACTCCATCTCTTCGTCTTCGTAATTCAAGACACCAACTAGTACGTCTCTCAATCATCATCTTAAAGTCATTTATCGAGTTAGGGTTTCACAATATATCTGTCATTCTCGTGCTTTATCTTGAAGGCCAAGCTTCACATCATTCCGGGGACACCTGCTAAGTCCATAGGGTCCTACTTCACGCCTTCCGACATGAATCACAAGTGGCCAGTTCCCCCTGGGAACAGATCAAAGAGATCTCTCAGGGATCTCAATGCAGTCCATAGGTTCAGTGGCGGTGTGTGTGCACGTGAACATACGTTACCAGCAATATATAGGTTTACAAGTATATATGCGTAGTCTCTGCTAAAATTTCTATCAAATAATTCCAGTATGGACTCACTGGTCTCTTCCTTTGGTAGACTCTGAGATCACTGTATCGCTCGTTGCAACCATATTCAACTTCACTAGAGTCGCTTTGTTAATTCTGCTTGTTTGTTCTCTAAGTTGAACTACTAAGCTCTAGCGTCCGAATCATGCGTGGAATTATCTAGCACGCTCGTCTTATGATAACATTCTCGTATAACACATGTAAAATTCGCCATCAAGGGTAATGGAATCCACAACGACATAGTGACCATCCTTCAAGGTAACCCGTTACTTATCGAAAATCGGATCTTATAACCAAAGTAAAAGACTTTCATTAATCCAAGTACTAAGTACTCCTAATTATGTAGGGAAGTCCAAACTTCTTGATTCTTAAAATGCCGCCTCCTAAACTGTGGAGGAATATGGGCCACAAAATTTATGCCAGCCTAGTCATCTGATCATATTTGCAATATCGCCTCTACCTCAGCTGCTCTCGAGATTTCGCTCTGCTTCCTATGTCATTACCTATGATAGGTCATGTACGACTCTCAAATCTCCATTCATCATTCTGCAGGTCTCTAGGGATTCTATCGACCCTAGTATAATACCTTCAGTAACACTCCAGTCCATTCTACTCACCGGTACCTCTTCCAGTAGTCCAATCATAAGTTTACTACTATCTCTTATGTCATTCCCCTACTTAGACTTAGCTCTCAACACTCTCGTTTCTGAGTACTGTAACTTATCTCTCTGATACCATTTCTGTGACGCCCCCAAATCCGAGGTCAGAGATTCAGGTCGTCACATCACCATCCAACCATATCCTACCTGTATTAACTTTACAACTCAACAATACATCAATCCCGACCTCAATCTTACGTACATACAAGTTAGAGCCTCAGAAACGATAATCAAAAGTAACACTAAATATTACAATTCATCTGTACAATCCGGAATCTTACGCACTTCCACTTATACAACTACACTTGAAGACGAGTCTTACTATTACAGTTGAAAACCTATCAGACTTACTTTGTAGTATTTATCTGGAACTAAATCATCTCGGGGTAAATCTTCTACTCCTCTTCTGCTGGTGCGGAGTTACTGGCCAAATTCTTCTCTTTCTGAAAAGTTTTTATAAAGCAAGAATGAGCTACATAATGCTCAGCAAGTTCGCCATTTTGAAAAATAATAATGTGGTTTATTTCGAAAACGTTCCCAACTGTATGGGTATATACATCTCAGATTTCAAAACATAATTCGACAATATATATGTCCGAGTTTGAATAAAACATTTATACTTGCTAAGGAGCTTTAAGAATAACATATGAGTCCTTTATAAGGTTCCCATTTCAATATATCTCAGGTTTGAAAATATATACATATTAGTATATCATTTTCGGCAAAACACTCTACGGTTAACATACTGTACAGGGAATACATTATTGCAAAACCTCTTTCCTTCCATTAGCTTAGAAGGTTTCTCATTCAAAAACATTTCATTCTTTGAAATAATTGCAAGGGTGCACTAACACGTGCCAATCTTTATAGGAAATCTTGCAGTTCTAGATACTGCACGATGTCAATATTTTCTCATCAAAAACCACACTATCGGCAACTTGGCACTTAGGCCCAAGAAACAGTGTTTGAGTATTTTTCCAAAGTGGAGGATGGGACTGGAAGAAAACATAAAAACCTGACAAGGATTGACGATGATCAGTCGCCACATCCAAGTCCAATAATCCGCGGGTCTTCTCTACCGGTAGAAGGATAGAAACTACATCCGTAACTATCCTCGGGTGAAAACTACATCCGTAATCACCCTCGATGAAAACTACATCCGTAATCATCCTTCGGTAACACCTGGGCCGGAATAATAATTGATGGACCGCCTGGCTCACGGCCGCTTACACATCCCGGGAATCGTTCGTCAACGATTCCCACACCTGCCAGAGTCCCCTTTTTCTTTTCTTTTCAAAATCATTTTGATAGAAAACTTGAGTAGTTGAAGTTCGACCTCAGTCGTTCGATAATTCTTGAAAAACGTACAAGAAGCAAATGCTGACCGGGGGTTTTCGAAAAATGTTTTGGGTCCGAAAGAGTTCAAGTTTGAAAACGCTGAAGGTATCTTGGATTAGTTTTGTCTTTAAAATAATGAACGATAATTAATAGATAATATTTTTAGATTTAATATATAAACAATTAGTAAAATAATTATTTAATTAAAATAAGCTTTCAATCCAAGATAGATATTTTTGAGTATTTTTAACAACGTAAAAATAATAAATACGTAAGTATACGATACTTCCCGAATGACCTTTCGGGTTTTTTTGTAATTTAATCATGATACAATAATATACCGCTCCCCGGTCAATAGTATATTTGGACCGCTACGACCTCTATTGCTAGAGTCGTTGTCCGAAGAAACATTTTCATTCTAAGTTCAAGGGTGTACAAACACATACGCATATATCTCAAACTTCAACATAATCTCATAAAGCATACTCATATAATACGTTCGGAACTACAAACACAACAGTGAAAAATCCTTATATATATAAGTTTTGAAAAGTAAACTTGCATGGGTAAAATCAAGAATATAATCTTTTGAAATTAAATACTTAGGGTTGGAAAACTTGCCTTGGTTGGGTTGGGGTGGTCGAGCGTGCGAATTCGAACGATCTATTCATAAACAATAATCGTTCGTTAGTACCTTAACAATTTCTTTCTAATTACGGGGTTTTAAGGGGATACGAAATTAACTTAGCGACTTCGTCTTATGACTCCCTAGCCCCACTATAGGTCCATGACATCACTCGTTTACGCTTGTCACTTAATCGACTTAATTTAGTTACCACGTTCGAACCATAACCATTAACCCTAGAATAATGTTCCACTAACGACTTTTTTTCCATTGCGCGAATTTTACTCTAGCATTTTTATAAAATCCAAAAATTCATATTTTAATCCAATTCTTTTTGGGTAGCCTTCCCCACTGTATTTCATAGCTTCTCTAATTTTTCCATGATCCCAAATAATTTTTAAGGTGTTTAAACAAGATTCACAAGGGGGTCACTTTATGCAGTCCATAGTCCAGAAACAAAATTCACTCCTCCGGCCATAACTAAAAATCCACACATCACCTAGCTATGAATCTTACATATCCAGAAACTACATTCAATTATCTTTCCATAAATATAAGGTAGGACATCAGGAGACATCATTTAGGTGTTCAAAATCGTGTCACAATACAGGTCATTGCTCCTGGAAAAACTCAGCATGAACATACCACTTACATCAATCATTTTTCACAATTCCACCATACAACCAACACTTAATACACTCAAATCATGGTTCATAACACTCATGGTGATATATATACTATCCATAGTCATAAAAGTCATAATCTCAACATCAAAATTCAAGATCCATGCTATCCATCACATATACAACCAAGATTAGCTCTTAAACACATGGATCTACTACCAATCATTATAAATATTACATAACCAAGAGGGTTTGTGATTTTATACCTTCTTGAGCTCCTAGTGGCCTTGGGTAAGCTTCTCACAACTCAACAACACCTTAGATGGTCTCCTACAACACTTATAATGCAAGATCTAAAGGAAGAACAAACTTGGTTACTATTCACCCAAACTT
This sequence comes from Kitagawia praeruptora, assembly GCA_037693485.1. Classification (NCBI taxonomy): domain Eukaryota; kingdom Viridiplantae; phylum Streptophyta; class Magnoliopsida; order Apiales; family Apiaceae; genus Kitagawia; species Kitagawia praeruptora. The sequence continues at coordinate 51,482,252 of CM075347.1, forward strand.
TAACAATTTATATCTTGGAATTGGATGGATGAAATGAAGTGAAATTGCTAGCATACCTTGATTAGATGATGTAGATGACCTAGGAATTATATTATGATTTATGAGTGATGGAAGAGGGAGGAGAAGAATTTTTCTTCTCCACTTGGAGCTTTGGCCGGGAGCTTTTATTCAAGGGGGGGGGGGGTGTGTTTTGTGTTTTAATTTTTGTGTTGGATGAATGATTGATATTAGATGAGGTTGGGTGATATGTATATTTGTATGTACAAGCATGGTACACCTAGGTATGGCTATAGGTATGGCTCTTGTACTACATGTCTCCTCCTTTTTCAAAAAGCAAGTAACCAACTACTATTCATCTTCCAATGGCTAACTAGTTGGCTTGGTTTCTAACTACTTGGTTGCATGGGCTTGCATGCAATACTACTCCTTGTAATATTATTCTTCCACCAATGCTTATTATTTAATCCTTAATCCGTATCGTATCTTAATTAATCTCTCGTAATAATATTTTGTCGCGTAGAGATTTCCCCTATAATTCCTTAAGTACTAATTGTGTAAATTCCTCTAATGTCCATAATTCCTTGTCATGATCCTTAATAAATCTTGTAACACTCTAATCATTCTCAAATCCCAAGTTTTATAAATCTCACTAACAATGAGACTCCTGCCTTCACAATCTCCCTTTTTACCTTACATAGGGAATACAACAACACAGTTTCTCAGACAATCAATTCTATTAATCACAGGGATGACCAGAAAGGTTCCATATTGACATTGCCACAAGATATTAAATAAAATAAAATATTACCAAAAATTAGGGTTCTTACAGCCTCCCCTCCTTTAAAGGATTCCGTCCCGGAATCAGGTTGAAAACAGTTGGGGGTGCTTTTCACGCATTGCGCTTTCTAGTTCCCATGTTGATTCTTCGACATTCTGGTTCCTCCACAAGACTCTCACTAGTTTGACAACCTTATTCCTCAGCACCTGTTCTTTTCTATCCATAATTTCTACGGGTTGCTCCACATATGTTAAGTCTGGTTGCAGATCCACTTGATCATGTTCTATCACATGTCGGAAGTCGGTATGGTAGGGTCGTAGCATGGACACATGAAACACATTATGTACTTGCTGTAAGCTCGGAGGTAAAGCCAATTCATAGGCTAACTTTCCAACTCGTTTCAAGACCTCAAAAGGTCCAATAAATCTCAGGCTTAGTTTCCCTTTCTTACCAAATCTCATTAATCCCTTCCACGGTGATACTTTTAACATCACGAAGTCTCCCACCTCATACTCCTTTGATATCTCATAAAATTTGACCATTCGAAATAACGGGTTTCGTAAAAACTAATGACTTTTACATACACTCGTCTGCACCGTAAAGGCGTAATATCAATTCGAAATCTTCATTTAATAATTCGTACATATCATGATTGCAAAAAAAATTCTCATCCACCCATAAAATTAATTTTCATCCAGGTTCGAATATTCACGAAAATTAGGGCTATTGCAGTCTCACCAATGCTTTAATGTTGCTTCTCAACGCATGCTCTCCTTGACCTGTATTCCTTATCGGTTGTTCTGTGAATGAAAATTTCTAACCCACTACTTATACGTTCCTCTTCTACCTTGTTTATAGTATCCGTGTTGAGTCCTTGTATCGTTGGGCCGTGAATACTTTGTGGTCGTGTTCTATAATCTGAGACGACGTCAATACGCACGGTATTCCTCATTTTCCTTGGCTTGATTAGCACGCACGTGTTGCCTCCCGTCAGTCGTTACCACTTGCTATGGATACTATATAGTCTTCGGTATACGTCGAACCAGTTCAGCTATTATATCCCTCGTTCATTGACTTCTTCGTAACGCAAGAAAAATGAAACTTCTTCTTTCGCAGTACGCTTTGTAAGAGACGTCCTTACGTTCGCATGGTGACGATCGTGATAACAACATTCATTTCATGGATAAGTTTTTATTCTCGACTGCCCCGTGAAATCTAAGGCACGACACTAAATATAAATTCGATCGTCTGGATAATTCTTCTTCCCTGTCCGTCAGCCACAGATCAAATTAGTGCATACGCTCAATCTCTTTGTTAAATATACTTGAAAGCACCTTCAATATTCGAAGTTTAACCTTAAGTCTTTATCTGACGTAATTGCTGCAGAGGTTTTATATTGCACCACCATCTCTTCCGTATATAAATCGATAATCTTCTAAATGGAAAATCTCTCGTAGGTAAATCACTTGGTCCAACAATTATAAATTAACTAGGGCCATCTCTTGGCTCGGTCTTCGGCGACCTACTCATGAAATTCATTATAATTCTGCCCACGTTCAAGATTTTCTACGGGCGGAATTGATCCACTAGATCCCTATCATTCTGCCTTTGACATGTCGCGTTTGTACTTAATAGTTTGCCAATACCATTTTCCACCTTCGTTTGCCAAACATTCTCTTAATTCTCTATACATCTTTGTCCTTCCCCATAATTTACTCATTTTCCTCTAACATTAATCTTTATTGTATATACTCTATTTTCTTGGTCAATACTGACCGAATTCCAATTTCGAATAATCCCTTCTATAGGTATCGGTCACCACACTGGCCTTTCCTGGGAAATAACAAATTTCTCCATTATACTCCCTGCTCCCTTTCGTCACCTTCTATTTCTTATGTTTAGTTCTAATATGAAGATATACTTATGGCACTTGTGGAAAACTTTCACACTTTTCTCATAAAGTTAACGTCTCAGTTTTATGCGTGAACGCTATCATGACTAATCCCCGACTCACGGTTAGTATATCCTATCCCGTAACCTTTATGTTGTTTAGAAGTATAGGCTATCATCCCCTTTCTACTGCATCAGCACACCTCTTAAACTCTTGAAAGACGCATCATCGTGACTCTTAAAGTCCTCTCTTTTTTTTTTTTTTTTTTTTATCATCAAGTATAGCTAACAACGAGGTTGTTGCTAATATCTCATTTCATTCCAAAACTTTGTTCATTAATCCATAAAGGCTTCTAACTCATTAGTCAATCCACATGATACTACCAGAATTTATAATGTTTACATTAATGTGAAATGCCGACTTTGGTGCAGTACAGAGGTCGATCTGGAGTTGGTGAAACCTTCTCTTTAACCTTATCTTTGAAAAACAACTACGCACTTTAACTAGTCAACAATTCCTCCATTTCCGATAAGGGTTTCAGTTCTCGATGGTATAGGTAAGATGTCATGCGCTCGTCCTTTTTCACAACTGGCGCCAATCAGCCTGAGGCCTGTATGCTGCTGCGATTCCCAATAAACTTGATTAGGTGGTAATCTCGAAGGATCATTGGGATATATCCATGCATCCATGTGCTATTAAGGGCCTTTTAAACTTTATGTCTCTCTATGTGCATCAATCCCTTTAAGCTAAGTAAAGCTTCACATTCTTGCCACAATATTTCTTCCTTTCTTGTCCATCTCACTTCCATGTTAGTTTCCTCTAAGGATATGTCTTACATCACAATCGATTTGAATTTCTTGGATCAGGAAAAGGCTTGGTAACTCCAGAATTCATTACTATAACATCCTGACAACGGTTGGTAGGAACGTACTCCCAACCACCTCATCATTTCCTATAACTTTCCTCATACTAATATTAAAGGTCTTGTGGTATGCCCCGACATGTTATCCTACTTTAAATAATCACTCGGCATAACGCTCTGGCTGCACAATTACAACATTTGGTTTCTGATCTCAAATTGGTGCAACGGTTCACAATTGTACCTCCCGTTCACCTTAGAGTAATCGCTTTTGAAAGGAATGGTTTCAAAATAACAAGGTCCAATAGATAATTTCAATAAGAATTCCACATTTGATGTTCCAAGAATGTTGATGGTTCCAAATACTAGGAGTCTCGATTTTTCGGAGATGTAAGAATGGACAAAAGAATACAACAAGGTTTATTCCTTCATGTCCTGATAATCTTGTAATGTGATATCATAGAGAATGTTGCACGAGGGCAATGATTGTTGGATACAAAAGTCATAAAGACGGTCTTTATACAATTCTTACATCTGGTTAATACTTTTCCTCTTGAAAAATAAGAGGAAATCTAAAGTCGCATTGATGAAGGTCAGCCAATAGAAAGAAATTCTACTCCATGACAATTAAAGATTGAAGTAGTTTGTCACTCAAGTAATCAATGGTTTCAAATGAATTCTCGTTGTATGAATGAAAGAATAAAATATTCAAGTGATATAAAGTCTGATACGAAGATGGGTAAGAGTTCAAGTCGAGTGGGCGACCTCACTAGGTCTCAATCAAGTTATTCGTCAAAACTTTCATCATCATACTTTACCACATGCAAAATGCATTGCGGAATGAATAAAATTGGGAGTTGGACCAGTGGAACAATAACTAGTCCTTTTCAAGAAACACTAGAAACTAGCGAGACAAAATTTGCTAATTCACCCGTTTGAGACATCACCACTAGCTAGGACAATTAGCTAGGTGTTCTTCACAACATTACAATTTTGACTAGTTAGAACAATCAACTAGTCATTCATATTGACATATCGACTAGCCAGTTTTAATTGGCTAGAACGGAATTTCAACATCGTAGCCACTGAAGAAACTTTAGGCTACTCGGACAACGAATGGGAATAAGAAGTTATTAAGTTTGAAAAAAGAAAACTATAAAATCTGAAGAGAATGTTCTAGGTATCGGAACAATCGATAACCTCTCATCAAATATTACTTATCAGTGAAACGGTCCACCCAAGGGTGTCTCCGTACACATGCTTTATCAGATCCTACAATAGAATTAAATTCGGAATACCAATATCAGAATGATATCCTTACTATGATTTCAACGTAAGACGCACAATCTCATTTTGAATAGGAGAAAGGACTCATGAGGAATATCTTGATGTTAGATCATCCCTGTTCTCAACAAGTGGATAAATATTTATGGGCTCGACTGAAGAATGCAAGTATGAAAGAAGTAGTCAAATATCAATATTCGTTTAGGAATATTCATTGATTAATTAAGGAAACGATTGTTGAACATTCCTTGGATAATTGAAAGGAAGTGTAAATAGTCCTGAGCAGAACGAAATAATTATAAACTTCAAATAGAATACTCGGGGGTCAAATAAGATACTTTGGATGAGTCCCGGTTTAGAGAAAGTTTATCACTGGTGGTTATTCCACAAGTTTGAAGTAGAAAGCTAGAAGGATTACCTGATATAAACTAATCGAGGTAACATGGTTAGTGAACAGTTTAAAATGAAGTAGTGCTCCAGCCGGTAGTTACCAAAATAAGTTAATAACCATTCGTGCATCTCACTATCACCACTATAAGGGTAACTCCATCTCTTCGTCTTCGTAATTCAAGACACCAACTAGTACGTCTCTCAATCATCATCTTAAAGTCATTTATCGAGTTAGGGTTTCACAATATATCTGTCATTCTCGTGCTTTATCTTGAAGGCCAAGCTTCACATCATTCCGGGGACACCTGCTAAGTCCATAGGGTCCTACTTCACGCCTTCCGACATGAATCACAAGTGGCCAGTTCCCCCTGGGAACAGATCAAAGAGATCTCTCAGGGATCTCAATGCAGTCCATAGGTTCAGTGGCGGTGTGTGTGCACGTGAACATACGTTACCAGCAATATATAGGTTTACAAGTATATATGCGTAGTCTCTGCTAAAATTTCTATCAAATAATTCCAGTATGGACTCACTGGTCTCTTCCTTTGGTAGACTCTGAGATCACTGTATCGCTCGTTGCAACCATATTCAACTTCACTAGAGTCGCTTTGTTAATTCTGCTTGTTTGTTCTCTAAGTTGAACTACTAAGCTCTAGCGTCCGAATCATGCGTGGAATTATCTAGCACGCTCGTCTTATGATAACATTCTCGTATAACACATGTAAAATTCGCCATCAAGGGTAATGGAATCCACAACGACATAGTGACCATCCTTCAAGGTAACCCGTTACTTATCGAAAATCGGATCTTATAACCAAAGTAAAAGACTTTCATTAATCCAAGTACTAAGTACTCCTAATTATGTAGGGAAGTCCAAACTTCTTGATTCTTAAAATGCCGCCTCCTAAACTGTGGAGGAATATGGGCCACAAAATTTATGCCAGCCTAGTCATCTGATCATATTTGCAATATCGCCTCTACCTCAGCTGCTCTCGAGATTTCGCTCTGCTTCCTATGTCATTACCTATGATAGGTCATGTACGACTCTCAAATCTCCATTCATCATTCTGCAGGTCTCTAGGGATTCTATCGACCCTAGTATAATACCTTCAGTAACACTCCAGTCCATTCTACTCACCGGTACCTCTTCCAGTAGTCCAATCATAAGTTTACTACTATCTCTTATGTCATTCCCCTACTTAGACTTAGCTCTCAACACTCTCGTTTCTGAGTACTGTAACTTATCTCTCTGATACCATTTCTGTGACGCCCCCAAATCCGAGGTCAGAGATTCAGGTCGTCACATCACCATCCAACCATATCCTACCTGTATTAACTTTACAACTCAACAATACATCAATCCCGACCTCAATCTTACGTACATACAAGTTAGAGCCTCAGAAACGATAATCAAAAGTAACACTAAATATTACAATTCATCTGTACAATCCGGAATCTTACGCACTTCCACTTATACAACTACACTTGAAGACGAGTCTTACTATTACAGTTGAAAACCTATCAGACTTACTTTGTAGTATTTATCTGGAACTAAATCATCTCGGGGTAAATCTTCTACTCCTCTTCTGCTGGTGCGGAGTTACTGGCCAAATTCTTCTCTTTCTGAAAAGTTTTTATAAAGCAAGAATGAGCTACATAATGCTCAGCAAGTTCGCCATTTTGAAAAATAATAATGTGGTTTATTTCGAAAACGTTCCCAACTGTATGGGTATATACATCTCAGATTTCAAAACATAATTCGACAATATATATGTCCGAGTTTGAATAAAACATTTATACTTGCTAAGGAGCTTTAAGAATAACATATGAGTCCTTTATAAGGTTCCCATTTCAATATATCTCAGGTTTGAAAATATATACATATTAGTATATCATTTTCGGCAAAACACTCTACGGTTAACATACTGTACAGGGAATACATTATTGCAAAACCTCTTTCCTTCCATTAGCTTAGAAGGTTTCTCATTCAAAAACATTTCATTCTTTGAAATAATTGCAAGGGTGCACTAACACGTGCCAATCTTTATAGGAAATCTTGCAGTTCTAGATACTGCACGATGTCAATATTTTCTCATCAAAAACCACACTATCGGCAACTTGGCACTTAGGCCCAAGAAACAGTGTTTGAGTATTTTTCCAAAGTGGAGGATGGGACTGGAAGAAAACATAAAAACCTGACAAGGATTGACGATGATCAGTCGCCACATCCAAGTCCAATAATCCGCGGGTCTTCTCTACCGGTAGAAGGATAGAAACTACATCCGTAACTATCCTCGGGTGAAAACTACATCCGTAATCACCCTCGATGAAAACTACATCCGTAATCATCCTTCGGTAACACCTGGGCCGGAATAATAATTGATGGACCGCCTGGCTCACGGCCGCTTACACATCCCGGGAATCGTTCGTCAACGATTCCCACACCTGCCAGAGTCCCCTTTTTCTTTTCTTTTCAAAATCATTTTGATAGAAAACTTGAGTAGTTGAAGTTCGACCTCAGTCGTTCGATAATTCTTGAAAAACGTACAAGAAGCAAATGCTGACCGGGGGTTTTCGAAAAATGTTTTGGGTCCGAAAGAGTTCAAGTTTGAAAACGCTGAAGGTATCTTGGATTAGTTTTGTCTTTAAAATAATGAACGATAATTAATAGATAATATTTTTAGATTTAATATATAAACAATTAGTAAAATAATTATTTAATTAAAATAAGCTTTCAATCCAAGATAGATATTTTTGAGTATTTTTAACAACGTAAAAATAATAAATACGTAAGTATACGATACTTCCCGAATGACCTTTCGGGTTTTTTTGTAATTTAATCATGATACAATAATATACCGCTCCCCGGTCAATAGTATATTTGGACCGCTACGACCTCTATTGCTAGAGTCGTTGTCCGAAGAAACATTTTCATTCTAAGTTCAAGGGTGTACAAACACATACGCATATATCTCAAACTTCAACATAATCTCATAAAGCATACTCATATAATACGTTCGGAACTACAAACACAACAGTGAAAAATCCTTATATATATAAGTTTTGAAAAGTAAACTTGCATGGGTAAAATCAAGAATATAATCTTTTGAAATTAAATACTTAGGGTTGGAAAACTTGCCTTGGTTGGGTTGGGGTGGTCGAGCGTGCGAATTCGAACGATCTATTCATAAACAATAATCGTTCGTTAGTACCTTAACAATTTCTTTCTAATTACGGGGTTTTAAGGGGATACGAAATTAACTTAGCGACTTCGTCTTATGACTCCCTAGCCCCACTATAGGTCCATGACATCACTCGTTTACGCTTGTCACTTAATCGACTTAATTTAGTTACCACGTTCGAACCATAACCATTAACCCTAGAATAATGTTCCACTAACGACTTTTTTTCCATTGCGCGAATTTTACTCTAGCATTTTTATAAAATCCAAAAATTCATATTTTAATCCAATTCTTTTTGGGTAGCCTTCCCCACTGTATTTCATAGCTTCTCTAATTTTTCCATGATCCCAAATAATTTTTAAGGTGTTTAAACAAGATTCACAAGGGGGTCACTTTATGCAGTCCATAGTCCAGAAACAAAATTCACTCCTCCGGCCATAACTAAAAATCCACACATCACCTAGCTATGAATCTTACATATCCAGAAACTACATTCAATTATCTTTCCATAAATATAAGGTAGGACATCAGGAGACATCATTTAGGTGTTCAAAATCGTGTCACAATACAGGTCATTGCTCCTGGAAAAACTCAGCATGAACATACCACTTACATCAATCATTTTTCACAATTCCACCATACAACCAACACTTAATACACTCAAATCATGGTTCATAACACTCATGGTGATATATATACTATCCATAGTCATAAAAGTCATAATCTCAACATCAAAATTCAAGATCCATGCTATCCATCACATATACAACCAAGATTAGCTCTTAAACACATGGATCTACTACCAATCATTATAAATATTACATAACCAAGAGGGTTTGTGATTTTATACCTTCTTGAGCTCCTAGTGGCCTTGGGTAAGCTTCTCACAACTCAACAACACCTTAGATGGTCTCCTACAACACTTATAATGCAAGATCTAAAGGAAGAACAAACTTGGTTACTATTCACCCAAACTTTAACAATTTATATCTTGGAATTGGATGGATGAAATGAAGTGAAATTGCTAGCATACCTTGATTAGATGATGTAGATGACCTAGGAATTATATTATGATTTATGAGTGATGGAAGAGGGAGGAGAAGAATTTTTCTTCTCCACTTGGAGCTTTGGCCGGGAGCTTTTATTCAAGGGGGGGGGGTGTGTTTTGTGTTTTAATTTTTGTGTTGGATGAATGATTGATATTAGATGAGGTTGGGTGATATGTATATTTGTATGTACAAGCATGGTACACCTAGGTATGGCTATAGGTATGGCTCTTGTACTACATGTCTCCTCCTTTTTCAAAAAGCAAGTAACCAACTACTATTCATCTTCCAATGGCTAACTAGTTGGCTTGGTTTCTAACTACTTGGTTGCATGGGCTTGCATGCAATACTACTCCTTGTAATATTATTCTTCCACCAATGCTTATTATTTAATCCTTAATCCGTATCGTATCTTAATTAATCTCTCGTAATAATATTTTGTCGCGTAGAGATTTCCCCTATAATTCCTTAAGTACTAATTGTGTAAATTCCTCTAATGTCCATAATTCCTTGTCATGATCCTTAATAAATCTTGTAACACTCTAATCATTCTCAAATCCCAAGTTTTATAAATCTCACTAACAATGAGACTCCTGCCTTCACAATCTCCCTTTTTACCTTACATAGGGAATACAACAACACAGTTTCTCAGACAATCAATTCTATTAATCACAGGGATGACCAGAATGGTTCCATATTGACATTGCCACAAGATATTAAATAAAATAAAATATTACCAAAAATTAGGGTTCTTACACTATTTGCTTGTAGTTTGATATAAAACATTGTGTTATGGTTGTACTAACTTGGTTTTGCAGGGTATATTAAGTGTACTGATTGTTTACAGAGAATATGCAAACAGCAAGCTATCTGGTGCTATAACAGAAACAGTCCAGCAAGCCATTTCACACTGACAGACTCAAACAGCAGACTTTCACAACTGGCAGACTCAAACAGCAAGCCATTCGCAACTGGCAGAAATCCTGAAGACAAAGATCAAGATTGTTTCTCATGGTTTTTATTTCAGGAAATATATTGTAAGATATCTTTATCATATAATACGTATACAATATATTTAGAGCTCAAATCTTTTCAAATATCTTTTATTAAAACCGTGATAAATCTTATAGGAGTTTCCGTTTTTAAAAGATATTCTTGCTAAAACCTCCTATACACGTTTTATACATACAGAACAGAAGGGTTAAAATTTTCAAACGATTCATCTCTTTCAAACTCTCTGTCAAACGTTCATAAGAACGTTGGTAAAATCTCTGTGATCATTTGAACGTTAGAAATTGATTTCTAAATCGTTCGAATAATGGTTGATTGATTTTCCGAACGTTGGTTGTGAGACTATTTATAATTTGTCTTGTGTTCATTCGTTTCTAACACTGAAGAGAAAATATTCAAGCACACAAGATTTCAAACAACTCAGTTTTTCATTGCTTTATCTTTTAATTCTCTCGAGCTCTTAGTATATTGATACGTACTATATCTTAAAGAGTTCATAGTTTGGGTTGTATCCTTTATTGATTGTATTGTTCGATTTGTAAGGATTAGTTGTTGGACAGTTTGGCTAGGGAACTAGGGTTTGGTGAACGTTGCTAGAGAAGTATACTTGGGAAGTATAGCTTAGAGAGCAAGTTCAGAAACAGGAGTTCAGCACGCCATTTGTCAACAGCTGGGTATTGAGGGAGATATATTATTGTATCTTGTAATTGGCTTATTTCAGTGATCAATAATATATTCTCTTACCAAGTTGGTAAGGGACCAGGACGTAGACCATAGGGGTTAGGGGTCGAACCTGGCTAAAAGTCTCTGTGTTCTTTATTTTCTGTTATTTACCTTCTGCTTGCATTTAGCTTACTGTTTATGCACTTTACTGTACTTACTGTCTTTATATTCAGTATACTGTTTGCATTCAGCATACATTCAGCTTACCATCTGTCTCTGCATAAAACGAAATCAGTAAGCTGTTTCTGGTAATTTTTAAAATCGGACTTAGTTGCAGATAGTTAGCCATTTACACCTATTCACCCCCCTCTAGGTGTGTATTTTCATTTGGTATAAGAGATTTGGTATACTAACAATTCTGTAACAGGAAAGTATTCGATCATAATGGCTGAAAACTATCCCGAAGGAAAATCTGATTTTAGGCCTCCACTTCTTCATGGCACACACAACTACCACTGGTGGAAAAGCAGCATGGAAACTTACTTATCCAGAGATCCATTAGTTCCGAGAGTTGTGCAAAAAGGTCCATATGTCTTTCTTGACAAGGATGGCAAGCCAAAGGATGTTGATGATCTCACTCCGGATGAATTAATCAAACTTGGCTACAATGGAAAGGCTAGGAGTTCTCTTATGAATGGTTTGAACCAGGCTGAATATGATAAAGTATCTTCACTCAAATCAGCAAAAGAAATGTGGGATGCTTTGGAGACTTATCATGAAGGTTCGAAATCTCTAAAGAAGGTGAAACTTAGCAAGCTAATGAATGACTTTGGAAACTTCAAGCTTAATGAAGGTGAAACTATCAAGGATAGTCAAGCACGGTTTCAAGTTACTATTAACTCACTGAAGAGGCTTGGAAAATCTATACCACAAGATGAAATCAATATGAAGGTCTTAAGTGCAGTACCATTTATCTACGAAGCCAAAGTTACTGCCTTGGAATCCTCACCACTTATTGATACTATGGATCACTTGGCTGTATTTGCTGAGCTAGAGCAATTTGAAAGCAAGATAAATGGAAATCAGGTGGGAAGTTCAAGTGTTAAAGCTCCAACAGAAAAGATGAAGAATATGGCTCTCCATTCTAAAAACAGCAAGCCAATTGACTCTAATGATGAATCTGATTCAGATGAGGAACTTGCACTTATTTCAAAGAAGATCAAGAGGCTGATAGAAAAGAAGAACATGATGAAAAGGGAAAGAGGTGGCTACTACAACAACAAGAAAGGCTCAAAAGACTCTAAGGAGGAAACTTGTTTCGAATGTGGCAAGCCAAGCCATTATAAAAGGAACTGCTACAAACTAAAGTCAAAACAGCCTACTATTTTCAAGGACAAAAAGAAATCAAAGGCTCTACTGACTTGGAGTGATGATGATTCAGATTTCAGTGATGACTCAAGTGAAGAAATGGTGAACTTAGCACTTGTTGGAATTGAAGATGAATATACTCAAGGAAATTCAGAAGGAGTGTATGCTGAAACTGATTCTGAAGAGGATTCTAGTGAGGTAAACTCTTCTAATCACTACTACAAAAAAGCTTAAAGAGATCACCTAAAAACCATCTTAGAGACCACCTCAAGAGGGGGTCTCTAGGTCAGTGGTCTCTTACGATAAGAGACCTCTTCTTTGAGGGGGTTTCTTAAATAGAAATAAGAGACCAGCTATTTAAGAAAAGTGGTCTCTTAGGTAGAAGGAAAAGAAACCACTTATTTAGATTAGATGGTCTCTCTTGTTCTAGGAAAGAAACCACATAGGCCAATAAGTGGTCTGTTTGATTTCACTAAAAAAATCAATTGTCTCTAAAAGGTGGTTTCTTTGCTCTGAATAGGATTAAATTTCTCAAATTAATAATTTTTTATATTATTAATTGTCATTGAGATTATTATAATTAATTATTATAATAATATTCTTATATTTACATAATATTATGAAATAATATTTACAGAATATTATGAAATTATAACATCAATCAAACAATCAATACAGTCGAAATTTGTAACAAAAGAAGATATCTTTGTACTCGACTAATACCAAAGATATCAAACAATCAATCCATTTCCCACTGTTACAATTTTGTTAGACAAGCAGGAAGTACAAATAAAGAATTTATGTAACCAAAATTATACTATATAAGATGACGATGATGCAATGCAAGCGTTTGCATTGAAGTTTCTATACGAGTTAGTGAATGGAGCTTTTGTCCAGTCGGTCTTCACCAGGCCACCCCTTGTTGCCCAATCGTCGGCGTTCCACAAACTAGAGTATCCTCATTGGCTGGTTCTTCGGGTATGCTACACCAACCGACTAAGCGTTCTTGAATTCTCTAATAGGCATTCCATCAACAGAAAATCTGAAACATAAATTATAGAGGTACTTTAAGTGTTAGTTTAAGTACGAACTAATTTATCTTACAAGTTAAAAATCAGGTGATTAATATTCATATTAATCGGATAAAATATGGGATACTTTCTGTTGATTGAAAGCTGGAAAATTAAAATGCGAGGATAATTACAATAGTTTACCTTAAACAATAAAAAATGTAATTTCAACCCGGTTCACTTTTATAAGGTACACCAATGCTATTCATATGGCTGTAGCAGATTGTTTAAATTATTATATGGTAGAAATTTTACTATATGCCAGCAAGGTTAGACAGACAGACTATAAGCTGAAGACAAATGTTTTGTTAGTCCAATAGGCGTATACAACTACTGACAGATTCATAAAATCACACACTATGGAAAGAAATAACAAGAAACTAATAAGCAAGAGATGAGGGAGATTCTGGGTTTACAGATTAGTGCTTTTAGTTGATGATAAAAAACCCTTCAAAGCCTTTCAATACATTGCCACACTGGCTAGGATCTTGTATATAACTTGTCTCCATATCGTAAACCTGTAACATAACTTAGCATCAGCCACACAGCGATAATCAGTACTAACCATATGCAACTAGAATATGTCAGAGCTGCTTAAATGTGCAAATTCGGTTTTCTCTTGGTGGTGGGCAACTAGAAACTTTATAGATCTCACTTAAAGTTCGCGAGAGGGTACCTTCCGGTAATGACAACATTCCTTGGACCTGCCCGACTAACTTCATCTAAAACCATGTTGAAACCTATCATAGTTCCGATAATAATCCCACCAAGCCAACTATACCATATCAAATCATTCATTTGACCATCTCCATCTTCACAAAATTAACGCAAATTAAACTCTTTCATAGTTCATCAAAGCTAACTGTAAATCAGCAATAAAATCCATATAATTACATAAACTTCAATGTACAAAGTTGAGTAAGGTACCTGACAACTGGAATCCAGTTAATAATATTACTCCAGTGCCCATCATGGTCACAATATATCTCCCAACATGGAGAGCAATCTGCAAGTGTTCCAGATACATAAATCAATCAACATAATCACCACTATAACATGTGCAGAAGAAGAACAATCATTCTCACATGTTCACGCGCTAAAACTATTAAATAAACATATAACAAAAAGCATATGAACTTACTGATGATAAATTCTCTTCAAAATCCTCCAAAAAAATTTTATCCACACGTAATTTAGAAAGCCTTAAAATTGAAGATTTAAGAGAACTCATAAGCTTGTATACCCCTCTCTCTGATTTTACTTCATTACTTTCCATTTCTTTCTTAGTATCAACCACTTCACTTTCCCTTTCTTGCCTAAAAGATTTGCACTTCTGCACAAAACTCCTACGACCCTTTAAAAATTTCCTACGACCCTTTAAAAATTTCCTACGACCCTTTAAAGATTTCGGGTCACACATGGCTACATGCCGGCTGAACACCGGCGGTTGTCCTGTCCGGTGATGATAATCTAGTGGTGAGATGTGAAGTTTAGCTACTGTGGCCATATTTTTTTAATGTAAAAGTGCAAGAAAAGTGAGAGATGAGGACTGGATATCGTAAAAAAGAAGTTTTGTAGTAGATTTTACAGGAATCTTGGAATGTGTAGTGGGAGATGTACAAGTACAAAAATATCTGACCATTTATATTGTTCTTGTATAGGCATGTAAAATTGAAAAAGATCAAGAACAACGAGTGTGATGACCACATGTTAAGGCAAACCTCATCTTGGTTTCATAGTATCTAAACAATTCAAAATAATAATATCCAAACTATTCTAAAAACACATCGATTGAGAGAGAAAATACAAAGATTAATCAAAACAAACTCGATATTGCAGAGAGAAATTAAGTTAATCCCAGCCGGAGATATACACGCACTACTCGTTAAAGAAAATGATGGCAACATATGTGCTTGGGATGGTTGGTTTGTGTGGAATTTTGTTACCAGATTGGGATTACTTTGATTGTCCTATTTCTCACTGGTCTTCTCCTATTACTACTAGTCTTAATATTAACAAAATTCATTCAACTACTGCACCCTCCTCCTCTACTACCAGGTACGTACGTAGGACTACTAACCATTTGCTAATTACTCTAGTATATTTTCATCTATCTATATAGTATCTCGTTTTGAATGAGATTTATTTGGGTTCAAGGCTTTTTAACTTGATGGATGTTTCAAGGTTCATGACACGTTAATATACTATACACATGATTATACATCATTTTTTATGTAACCATTTTTAATTTCAAGCTTCTTCAGTCCGTTGGCTTCTTGAGTATTATATATATCCAAGACTGATGGAATTTGGAATTGATCACATTCATGCTTAAACCACAGAGCTAGCTGTACGTTGATCACACGACATAGTAAAAATTCTAAGACGCTAAATCTATTCTTTTCAAATAATTAATGTTTCCGAATCCAACGGTTTTATTTTTAATCTTAATCAAGAATTAAATTTCTCAAAGAGTATTTTTTTTTATATACCGAGATTCAACCGGCTGGGATTAACTTAATTCGAGAACAAACACACGCACGCGTAGAGAGAGAGAGAGAAGAGACCTGGAGATAGTTTCTTCATTCTTCTTCTGATTGTCTTTTTGCGCTTTCTCTTTGATTTGCTGCAACGCCGTCATGATTCCTTTTATATCACTGCAATTTTCAAACATACACACACACACATTAGATTATCAAATTCGTCGTTGTCGATGAGCACTCGTTTCTTGAGTGATTTTGAAGGCTCTGTTGCCTCCGATGGTCTCTTCTTCTTCGAACTTCTTTCGCCATCGACATCGATTGAACTGTAAACAATAAATCGAGAACAAATTAGAGAAATTCCAAGGGAGGAGAGAGAGAGATTATTGCACACATATGCATAGAGAGAGAGGGAGAGAGAGAGAGAATTTGGGCATGGGATACAGAGAGTGCGAGAGAGAAGGAAAAAAAAGGGTGGGGGTTCTGTACGGGGTAGTGGTTAGGTAGAATTAGGATAAGTACTTAACGGATGGAAAAGATGAGATGGTGTGTAATATTAACGGAGCCCGTAGAGAATAAATAATATTAAAAAATGATAAGAAACCACTTTTTAATTAAAGACGTCTCTTTTCATGTATTATAAGAGATCTTTTTTTTAAAAAGTGAGGTTTCTTTTATTAAAGAACCACTTATTTAAATAAGATGGTCTCTTTACTTATATTATAAGAGACCATTTTTTGAAAAAGTGTGGTTTCTTTTCTTAAGTAATCAATTATTTGAATAAGGTGGTCTCTTATTAGCGGTTCCTTTACCTATATTTGTAGTAGTGAATGATTACATTTCTTCAGATGATACATTGTTAGATTCACTAACCATGCAGGAACAAAATAGTGTTACAATTGAAGAACACATGGCACTAAAGGCTGAAATCAGCAAGCTGACTGATAAGAATGCCTATTTATCCAAAATGGTAAAAGATCTGTTGCAAAAAATGGAAGAATGGGATTCAACTTCATTCAGTAAAGCTACAGAGATCAAGGAACTCAATACTAAGAACAGACATTTAGAGGCTAATGTCAAGTTACTTGAAAAGAGAAACAAGACCTTGACTGAAGAAATCAAAGAGCTAAGGTCTGATGTCAAAACTAAAGCTAAAGCATTGGAATCATACAAAATGAAGGAATCTAGCCAAGCCGAATCCTCAAAAACTGCTGAAAAGAGAGTTCAGCAAGCTGAACTCATCAAACAGCAAGCTGAAGTGATCACTCTCCTAGAAACAGAAGTCAAAGATCTCAAGAAGGGCATGGAAACTTTTGTTCAAGGTGAAGACACTTTAAAGACAATGATGAAGAAGGCAAATGTCCCCTTAGTCAGAGAAGGTGTTGGTCTAAACTTCAACAAGAAAGTTAAGGTGCTCAAATATGATGGAAGGAATGGCATTCCCTACAATTATGCTATGCCTTGGAAGACATGCAACAAATGTGGTGGAAAAGGACATCTGGAAAAGAATGGTGTGGTTCAAGTATATCATAAGACGAAAACAGCATACCAGAATGGATCAGGCAAACAGAAAATAGCTTACCAGAATGGACCAGACAGGAGACAAACAGCATACCAGAATACAAATAGCAGGAGACAAACAGCTCACCAACAGAATGACAGCAAGCAAAATCAGTCCCCAAAAGTGGTCCAAATGTGGATCAAGAAATCTGATTTAAATGCTTTATATATTCTTGCTACTAACCAACCTGGACCCAAAGCTATATGGGTACCAAAACATTGAGGTATTTTTGTTTGTTTTGTAGATGTGCCTTGCTGCTAAGGTCAAGTCAAAGCAATGGATCTTGGACAGTGGATGCACAAGACATATGTGTGGAGACAAATCTCAGTTTATTAATCTCAAAATGAAAAAGGGTGGAAGAGTGACAATTGGGAATATAAAAACTCTTCAAATCCTTGGTACCGGTTCTATTGGAAACAGCATGCTGTTTGGCTGCAGTGGATAATGACCCATATATTTGGCATAGAAGATTGGGACATGCACACATGGATTTGCTCAGAAAGTTATCAAGCAAGAAACTAGTGAGAGGGCTGCCCAAGCTAAAGTATGTCAAAACAGAAGTCTGTTCAGCTTGCCAATTGGGAAAACAGCTTCGAAGTACTCACAAATCAAAGAAAATGGTATCTACTTCTAAACCCTTAGAGCTTCTGCATTTGGACTTATTTGGTCCAGAAGCTTACAAGAGTATTGGAGGTAAACAATATGGTTTTGTGATTGTAGATGATTATTCTAGATTTTCATGGGTATTATTTCTTCGTACTAAAGATTGTGCTTTTGATGAGTTTAAGAAGCTAATCAAATTACTTGAGAACAAGTTGGATACAAAGCTTGTAGGTATAAGAAGTGATAGAGGAGGTGAATTTCTCAACTAAGTAAAGTAACAATTATGAACCTACTAAGATGAAAATTATAAAACTAAGTAAAGTAACAAATTGGGGTTTATTTATCTAAATTAACTAAGATGAAAATTATAAAACTAAGGTTTAATTAGCTAAAGAGAATTTAATCGAATTACTTATATGAGAATAAATATGGGATCCTAACTTCATTAAATACTTCCCTTAGATCTGACGCCTTTAATCAGCATATGCAATGGTTTTGATATCTGATCGGATAACACGAAACAAGTACACGCTACCTGTCAGCATACGTATACCAAACTAAACATACATCCACAAAAGAGATAGAAGATGTATAGACACCAATTATGCTTAGACCCTATATGTCTATAGAATTTGAAAACATAACGGTTGAAGAGCAGGATATCCATTAAGATCACACAGGGCAGTATAAGTATTTTCATCTCACACCATGAATCATATTGATAAACAATTATGAACCTATGCTAGCATGGCAAGTTCTAAATCTCAAGATCCACTTTCACTTCACAAGAGATTAACAAATTAGATGTTCACGACGCATCTATGTTAGGAATTATGTTGTCCTTGATGATATACACAACTATAAAACACTTTGAAAAACATATGAGCACAAGTTTAAGTTTTGTAACTTATCAACGGATATCCAAGCCATGTACATCCGTTGATGAGGCAGCTTATCAATCGATAAGTCTGTAGCATACCTTGTATTTAAGTTTGAGTTTGTTGCTGAATATCATAGTTGCTAGTTATCCTAAGTCATATTGACTATCAAAGGATATACAGAATAGGGTAGCTAATTGTATATAAGTTGTGCTATGTAATTCTGTATAAGTGAAGTGATGATCAACGGATAAAGGTCCTATGTCAACGGATATGGTATTCATAGCAAGCAGGAATCAACCTATCGATCCATACAACAACGGATAAAAGCTTCAATCAATAATGTCTTGGGATTAGAGGTTGATGGCGACTTGACATGCCTGACAGATCACATAGGTTGATGAACTTAAATGAGGTATGGGAACCAGTATTAGAAACGAAGAAGAAAAAGAAACATTCCTTATTCTAACAAGCAATTTAGCTGGTAAATCTAGTGCATATCTGTCCAAGACAACCAGACAAAATTGCATCACATGGAGACAAGGAGTGGCAGCAACCCTACAGGATACTTTGACTTGTAAGATTCGTTTATTTTGTAGGGTTTGTAATCTTGAAGTAAGATATATACTTCAAGAGTAGCATAGCTAAAATAGAGAAGAGAAACACTGAGCAAAAAGCTTTAAGCATTAGGTTCTCTTGTAATAGTTTTAGCTTTGTATTCGCAGCTGTGTACTCAGTTTACACAGAGAAATTTTCTTCAATACAACCCTCAGGTGGAGACGTGAAAGACCCCCACCTGAAATTTTTAAATGTGTTGTGTATCTGTTCATTATCTGTTCTTTACATTATAGTCTTCAATTTATCCATCTGCTTCCATTGATATTACAAGTGTTGTTCAAAATTCGAAAGAATTTTACAAGATTGTATTCAACCCCCCTTCTACAATCTTGAAGAGTGCTACTGGGAAATAACAATTGGTATCAGATCGAGCTTCTAACATACAAGAAATTTAAAGATCTAGCACCATGGGAAAGAAGGACACAGGGCACTACGCCACATATGGCCTACGGCTACGCCAAAAAAAGTGTGATTATAGGGCCAAAAGTGTTGTTAAAAGAGCCTAAAAAACCTATGGCTACACTTTGACCAAATTTGGGAGTGTTACAAAATTGGGTGCTACCATAGGGGTCTATGCTAACACTTTTTCGATTTTTGGTAACATGGGAGAAAAGTGTAGGCTTAGACCCCTATGCCAACACCTTTCTGATCTATGGCTACACCTTATAAGATGTTGGTATAGATCCATGCCTACACCATTATCTTTGTAGTAACACTATTAAAAGTGTTGGTGTAGACCTATGCCAACACTTTGCTAATCTTTTGCCAACACATAATGATTAATACTTTAGAGCCAATGGCTACATTTTTACAGGCTCTATACCAACATTTTAAATAAAGAAAGGCAACATGTAAAATTGAAAAATAAAGATTCTCATTCAAAATATTATCAAACATTCCAATACATAAAGGCTATCAAAAAGCCATTCCAATACATAAAATCCCATCCAAAATAAGTACATCAAATCCACAAACCAACCATCTAAAACCTATCTAATTAAGTTAAATACCGTGGAATAACTAACTTGAGTAGTTTAAAAGTTAAGTACCAACTTATTAGCAACCTCAACACCTTCGGTTTGCAGGGCTTATTCTCGTACTCCTTGATTAGCACCATGAACAGATCGAGCTTAGAAAACTGTCCAACTCCCATCTAACACTTTTGTAATCAAGCCCATGCCACTTCACAAGCCACTCGTAGTAACAACTTGAAGTACGAGGAGGAGCATTGTTCTTCTGATTAAGGGACATCAATCTTTTCTTCAATAGTCGCTGTGGTACAACCCACTCTTCATTCCACTTCACAGCCTGCATTAAAAAAATCATAAGTAGGACCAAGTGATAAGACTAACTGTGTGAGAATTCTTGCATAATGGACAAACTGTTGTTGACTAAACTTGAATACATACCAAAAATATCTACGGCCTGTAAAGAGGATTAAATATTAGACAACCATTACAATGTCTAAAACTTAACCCTGTTAAAATAATTAGAAGATGAAAACATGAAAATGCGTCGCAGTTATTTTGAGAATCAGGTGTTGGTACTTATAAACCTCTGTTTTTTAACATAATTTGATATTTCGAGAACAAAAGGCAATTGTGACTAAAAAGCGTTTTATCTAGCATTCTTACGCTTGGCATGAGGAGTTGTCCCCATTTTCTACACAGTTTCTTTTTATTACACCTTTTTCCAGAAAGTTTTCATTACGATATGAGGTTTTATTTATACTCGGCAGACAACCAGATTGTTCCTTGCTTTTATTTGTACATGAGTGACCAAAGTGTTGCCCTCTTACATAAATCATGTTGCTCATGAATATTATATTTGTAATTGTGTTAAAATGAAAAAACCACAAACTCATATAGTTCATATCAAATTAAGCTTTTGGATCAGTAGATTACTTATCAACAATTATAAGAATTATAATTATCAGGAATTATAAGAATTACTTATAATTCTTATAAGTAATTATAAGAATTACTTATAATCATTATAAGTGTCCTATTTTGGATCAGTAGATTACTTATCAGTAGATTACTTATCAACAATTATAAGAATTATAATTATATAAATCATAGGCTTGAAAGGTAAAGCCATCACTGTTATTAAACCATAAGAATTAGAACTTTAATAATTGTAGTATTTGTGAATCATCCTCTCATGTCTTATTATATGTAGCTTCTTACCCATTTGTTTCTCTTCTTGAGGAGATTTAAAACAATCAGCGGAAGACCCTTTATCTTCCAAAGGTACTTTATCCTGTTTGGTTTTTAATCTTGTCCTAGAAAGCCTTTTATGCTGAACAACACTCCTTGATCTTCTGGGAGCTGGTTACACCAGTGTGGTTGTACAAATATTAGTTCAATTGTCTGGTTGTAGAAATGTTAGTTCAATTGTTATTTTATATTTAAAATAACAAGTTCTTTACACATTAAAGACTACACACTTGATCGAGAAAATAACAATCTTCCATATATATCTTCTCACTATATAATGTGTCAGAGTAACATACCTTTTGAAAAGCTTAATACACAGGTGAATCCAGATATAAGAAAAATCCCAAATGCTATAAGTGCAATAGATGACTTCCAGTATATGCTTCCACTGTAGTTTAGTCCGTGGTTTCTTAAGAGTTGTTTCCCTATTGTAGCATTGGAATATGACACCTATATGTAGAACACATAGGGAGGATTCTTGAATGTGTCAAAAAGTCTTTAAAATATGACATATGTTGTGTCTGTTCTGATCTTACCTTTTGCCACCTGGGAGCTAGGAACTCATTTACTGAAATACCAAGCTCTGCATAAGTTAATGGAGAAAACCAAAAGCCCCACTCCAACCAGTTCGGTAAAGAGGCTGCATAGGAAATTTACTTGTTATTGCTTTGTTATAGAAAAGGCAAGTTAAATTTGAAATGTAGTTGTTACTGTCATTGATGGCCTTACATCGTGGCATTATGAAGCCACAAAATAAGAACGTCGCTAACATGTAGAAAAGACCATAGAAGATAGCAAGAGATTGATTAGGATATATGGATGCTATCAGACGGAATGCTGCTACCGATACTTGATTCAGTAAAAATAGCAATAGTAACTATCGGAAAAATCTGCATGGTGTTTCAACATTAGTATTAACTAGCATAAAAGCCCGTGCAAGGCACGAGCCGGTAGCTTAAATATATTTATAAATAAAATTATGTTAATATCGTTAGTTAAGTATGTGCAAGTTTATAATTTGAAATTTGATACGAGTAGTATTGATAGCAATCATAACCTTTTGTTTAATTTGTTGTGGATCATAGAATATGATTGGAGTATTCGGCGGGTGCTTTCTACTTAAGATGACTTTTCAGAACACTTACAATTCTAGCCATTGGTTCTTCGAAATTATATGGTTCATCCCTTTAGCTAATTTATAACCACTAACTTATAACCCGTGCGATGCACGAGTTTTTTTTGATATATAATAATTTTATTTTATGTTACGAATTTCTAATATATTTAATTAATATTTGGAAAATATAGTGTGATATTTTCGGCTATATATTAATAATTTTAAGATTAGTTTTATATAAAAAAGGTAAATTTTTTTAATTATAAAGAAAATATTAATGATTGGAAGATATGGTACGATCGA
This sequence comes from Kitagawia praeruptora, assembly GCA_037693485.1. Taxonomy (NCBI): domain Eukaryota; kingdom Viridiplantae; phylum Streptophyta; class Magnoliopsida; order Apiales; family Apiaceae; genus Kitagawia; species Kitagawia praeruptora. The sequence continues at coordinate 51,505,573 of CM075347.1, forward strand.
TATTTTTAGGTGTTTATTAATGGTTGAGAGATATGGTATGATTAATATTTTTAATTTAATATAATTTGATATATTCATGTTTAATGATTATACTTATGATTTTTTATTATAAACAATGTACATTGATTTTTAATATATTTTATTAGAAATTGAAAGATATGATATGATATTTTTGGATATATATTAATGATTGCAAGATTAATTTTAAATTAAAAAGTAACGTGTTTTAATTAAAAAAGAAATATTAATAATTGAAAGATATGGTATGATTCATATTTTTAGGTGTTTATTAATGGTCGAAAGATATGGTGCAATATTTTTGGATATACATATAATGATTGCAATATTAGTTTTAAAATAAAAGGTAACGTGTTTTAATTAAATAGAAGGTAACATGTTTTAATTAGATAGAAATATTAATGAAGGAAAGATATTGTATGATTTATGTTTTTAGTTGTTTATAAAGGGTAATATTTTAAATTAAATGGGAATAGAATCTTAGACTACTATTTTTTTTTTTTTTTAATATTGTTGTATCTAACGGTCATGATTTAATTTGAGTTGAAGATCTAACAGTTATGAATAGCTTGGTTAACCAAACTACAAACTACAAAAGATCTCTACTTTGCTTATAATAATATAGTATAGATTTTTAAGGTAAAATCTAAATATCCTTCAAACTATTACATTCCGAAAGTGTAATTTCTGGTCTTGATTTTAATAACAATCCTTTGAAACTCTACCCATGTCTTGTTCTTTAAGTTCTTAAAACTCTTTTTCTAACTTTTCCCTCTCTTTTCTTCTAATCTCTTGATATTTAAGAATTCATTGTCTTTGTTTTTTTTTTCGACATCTATTTATCTTTCAAGATATCAAAAAAATCAATTATGAATAATTGACTTAACAGATCTAGCTTGCGTAACAAACTTATCATTCTTTTGACCTATTCGCTTGAGAATTGATGAATCACGTCTCGATAGATATTTTTCGTGCTTCCAACATCATGAGCTAAAATTGTTCATGTCTCATTTCCCTATACTTTGACATTGAATTCATCATTATACTTTGTCAAATGTTATATACAATTTATTCCAATATATTATTGTAAAATATCCTTATAATTCAACTATATATTTCATGCAAGTATTTAGCCAATAATTGATGACTCATAATTCCATCTTATAAATAAACCACATATTCTATGTAATTATTTATAAATAATGGTTATGTTATCCAATCTTATTTGTATATTATATATTTTAGATAATTTTCTTACTATTCATACTTTTATTAATATGTACTATTCATATATATTAGTTGTTTCTAGTTTCACTAACAATAGTTAATATAGTTTAATTCACATAAAAATGGCATACCAAAATTAGTTACAAACAATTATGCGCTCCATTTATGATATTTTAACAAAAGTAAATAATTTATCACAAAAGAATAATTATAGGCATACATCTACTATACTATTAAACCAAAACTTTAAAAGTTTCGTAGCCGGTCGGTACTCTGGTCAGGCTTAATTAACATATTCTTAAGTAAAAAAATGGATCAGACTTAATTAACATATTCTTAAACCCAAAATAAATCTATACAATACTTGAGAGAATATAAAAAGTTTGATACTTGGACTTATTAGGTCTAAGTTAGAATACTATTTTAACCAGACTAATTATATCCATTCTAACTAAACATCTTGACATATTGGGGCTAAAATTAAAATTCTATTTAAACATGACTAATTATTTTAATCACAACATATATAACTATTTTATTTAATTAAAACACAAATCTAAATCTAATATAATTAAAATAAAATATTACAATAGAAGTAGTATGATAACCAATATTAAAAATCACCCGTGCAATGCACGCGTTCTAATCTAGTATGATTATAAAGAGAATCAATGCACACAAGTTATCATGCAAATAATATGTGAGGCTTAATTAAAACACTTGTTTTATCTTAAATAAATTGTAAAATAAAATATTGAATAAAATATAAATAAATAATATTTATGTATGTAGTTGATGAATTTTAGTATTAACTCAAATGACCACATAGCTCAATCGGCTAGAAATTTAGTGAAACACTGATTAAAAATTTCGTAGCCGGTCGGTACTCTGGTCAGGCTTAATTAACATATTCTTAAGTAAAAAAATTAATAAATACTTGGATCGGACTTAATTAACATATTCTTAAACCCAAAATAAATCTATACAATACTTGAAAGAATATAAAAAGTTTGATACTTGGACTTATTAGGTCTAAGTTAGAATCCTATTTTAACCAGACTAATTATACTAAAAATCCATTCTAACTAAACATCTTGACATATTGGGGCTAAAATTAAAATTCTATTTGAACATGACTAATTATTTTAATCACAACATATATAACTATTTTATTTAATTAAAACACAAATCTAAATCTAATATAATTAAAATAAAATATTACAACAGAAGTAGTATGATAACCAATATTAAAAATTACCTGTGCAATGCACGCGTTCTAATCTAGTATGATTATAAAGAGAATCAATGCACACAAGTTATCATGCAAATAATATGTGAGGGTTAATTGAAACACTTGTTTTATCTTAAATAAATTGTAAAATAAAATATTGAATAAAATATAAATAAATAAATAAATATTTATGTATGTAGTTGATGAATTTTAGTATTAACTCAAATGATCACATAGCTCAATCGGCTAGAAATTTAGTGAAACACTTGATCCATCTTAAATAAATAGTGAAATATAACATAAAGAAAAAAAAACATTTATGTATGTAGTTAATGAATTTTCTTTTTATCTCAAATGCTCATGTAGCTTAAGTGGTTGGAGGGATGAATTGACCTATATGAGGTCTTGGGTTCAAATCCTTGTTACACATTATTTTTTCAAAAGATTTCAGGTTAGGTTTGGAAGTAGGCTTGGAATGAATAAATTTGCTCAGGATAACCGAACGTGTTCTCCTATTATATATAGAAAGATTATATGATCCTAAGTTCATACATCCAAAGAAATTGTTAATGTATATAGAAAAGAACATAAGATATACATTTAGGTACAATACCATACCTTTCTGGTTCAGGGCTGTAACCTATGACATAGTAGGTAAGTGCGCACCAAATAAAAGCATATACCTAAATGATTGAGAAACTTTGGAGTTCATTTTGGGATTGTCAGAGCCCGAGGCAGGCTTAATAAGTGAGCATAAGGTCTTTTCACTGGAAAAAAACAGTACCAGCACAAAAGTAAATATTTTCGGTTCTCTAGGTGGAATCACCGTATAATAATGCTGGTGATGAGAACTATAAAAATGTGAAAAGTTTGCTTAAAAATTCTAGTAACAACTTGCGTAATCTTTAGTAAAAGGGTGGGGAGTTGCAGTCTTAGGTTCAAGTCCATTAGGGGTAATGATTGTATAAGTATTTAAACTTCCTAATAAGACATGCCATCACAAAGAGATGATCAACTTACCAATATCCTGACTGTTAATTTTTCACCTCTGAGTACAGGAACTGTAGTGCCATAAATCTCTTTGTCAACATCGGTTGCCTTAGAAGACCTGCACAATTAAACAACACGTTTAAATTGAATGCATTGTGCAGATTGCAAACAATATATTATACATAGTTGTTAACATTATCTTGTTCTGTTTCTGATAACATTTTCGCTGATCATTTCACAAGATAAAAGCATTTTTCATGATTTCTAACTGGTGTCCCAAGAAGCAATCAGATGTTTACGTGTCAAGAAGACAACAACATAAATTGTTTTTCAATAGTTTTAGTTTTCCATCTTGACATCTGGGCTATGTGCACTTAACATATTAGTAGGTGCAGAAAAATTGCAACAAAGAGATGACAAACATACCTTGACTGATCAGCACAAAAAAAGGTCTTGAGGTTTCCATCAAATTCTTTAGCGATGTACAAGTAGATAGGTGTTTGCTCCGAAAGATCTTTATCAGCAAGAATCAATAAACCAAATGGTCCTAATGCACCTCTCCGAGAAGCCCCCCCCCCCCCCCCCGCGCTGTTTTTACAATCATACACATCATTTTTCTTTTGTACTCTCTCCAAACTTTCCTTATCAACCTCAAATTCAGCTATAATATCTAACTACAATTTTGCCATCATTATCAAATTATAATTAGAAAACAGTATTAGCCAAGCTAGTAAAATAATGTGCAACAACATTTCCCAGTTATGCCATCAACATGACTGTACAAATATACCTGATTTCCTGAGTCAATTTCAAGTGGAACAACTGCACCAGCGTTAATCTCCAAACTTTCGAATACCGTTTTGTTTAATCTCAACTTATTAATGTAAGAACCCAGATTTTTGATAGAATTAAAACTTTTTAGTATGTAATAATATGGGAATGAATAGTGGTTATGACTGCGATGTAACGAATGTCTATTAAATGAATGGAATGGATTTGAAGTCAATTATTTACATGTCATGCAGAATACTTTTGGTTGACGGCATAGGTAAGAATGATCTATCTCCTAAGGATATAAGTATATTACTTCAAGTAAGATTATTCTTGTGTCATCCAAATCAATATCTATTATAAGTCCAGCGGTTCCGTAAAAAGGTTAAGAAGCACTCGAGAGTGAACCAGGTTCATTTTCCTAATTATAGGAATTAAATAAAAATAAGTGATGAATAGTGATTTTGGTGGAATTTGGAATATTATTATAATAATGTTATACCCGGTATTCGGAACGGATTTCTGAGTTCGTATTAGTGATCCAGGAAGAAAATAAGTGTATGTAAAAGCTGTCGGATTCAGAAAAAGAGCACTTTTATTTTCTCCGAGATTTCCCTGGACACTGCAAGACTTAAGGAGTTATAAAAGGGAATTAAGGAATTTAAATTCGAGAAGTATTAAGTAAGATGAAGAATAGTATTAGAAATATTAAGAAGGTTTTCGGTAAAATCCTAACTAGAAACGAATGAGTTCTTCCCTCGAACGATCAACGAACAAGCAAGGAAATTGAGTAATACCCGGACAAAGGAACGAATAAATAACCAAGAGACAAACAAGTGCAATTGGTGGGAAAAGGAGAAACCCAAGTAACATCCTTATAAGTCAACTACAAGATGAGTGGTGTAATTGCATTCTTGCAAAAATGGAGTTGTTTGTTGTAGTGCCAACACTTGGCCCAATGAGGAAGCAACAAGTGGCACCATTGGATTGCCAACAACACATTAAAAGAGATGCATCCATTATATATGCAAGGGTTATACATGTATTAGCCATAAATCACCAAAACAAAACAAACCACCACCATTTCTCTCCATTTCTTCATAAAAAATCTGCCCATTCTTAGCTAATTGGAAGTCCAACTTCCAACCATCACTTGTTCTTCAAATTTTTATGGTAAGTACTACATATCATGGTAATGATCTCCTAGAAATTTCAGCTTCAAATTCATCTTTTATCATTTTCAAATAAATCATCAAAGATGATGATGAATAGTGTTCTTCATAAACTAACTTTTATTTCTTGATTTCTTTTGATTATTCAAGCTATACTAAGGCTAGATAAGGGCTAAACAAGGCTTGATAAGTTCATACATACACCAAGGAAGGTATACCACTCTTGAAAACCAAGCTCTTAGTTTAAGTTTTGGTATTTTAGATGAGTTATATGGATTTAATGCATGTTTAGGACCTTAAGATTATGATTGGGATTTATTAAATGTGAAATTAGTTTAGATGAACGGAAAGACATTGCTTGGTCTTAGTTCATGGTTGAATAACATGTATATGTTGTTTGGAGTGGAAACTATGATTATTGGATGGTTTGAAATTTGGAAATCATGTAAACATAGCCGTCGTAATGCCCGATTGTCGTTAGCCTTAAGAAACCGTGATTAGCAGTAGCATGAACACACTGTCCAGCCTCGGATTTTGCCATGAAAGGCTAGATTATGTTATAAGCTTCGTTTTGATATAAAGATCGCATGAAACGGACTTACGGTTTAGGAGTTATGATTAAATTCGTAAAAGTGGCTCGGAACCGTAATCAAAAGTTCGTAACCGAAATTGGATCCCTTTAATATTGCGAAATCTGTGGCGAATCTTAATAATTAAATAATAGAGATAAAAAGGAAGGTGTGGGAGAAGACCTCATGTAAAAAGGATTGTTTTCCGATTTTATAAAAATGTTCGAATCATGGTTAAGTACGAAAGTACCCCTAAAAGGTATACTTGGTTATAACGTCGGTAAACCACTGAGAAAATGATCGATAAATATCGAGGTCTAATCTTTCGAATTTAAAACTTATACGATTTAAATACTTACCACATGTAAGTATAATGCCATGCTTTATTAACGAACAAGTGTCGGATAATAAAAGCAATAATAAGAGTGAATTAGAGGTGTATAACGAAACGACTTGAAACGTGTTTCGATTTAAGTTAAGTTTATACTTAACCTTTTGAAAGGTGTTAAGTGATTAATCCCGAATGCCTTGGCTATTTATAGATCATCAGGCCGACCCGGGACACGCTACCACTACCCCTACTCGTACTCGATTTCCAGGCAAGTTTCAAATCCTTTTTATAAGGCTGTTGTTGTGAATATATATATATATGCTTTCTGTTATACATATGCCATAGCATGCATGCCTACTTTCAAAGTCAAATTGATATACTTGTTCCTAGAATTTATTGTTGGCTTATAAGCTAGATAGTAATATATCAGTTATAAGCCGGATATCACTGAGACCCTTAAGCAAAGGGCAGATGAATCTCATTCTTTGATTATAGACCGGGAGTCGATATTCCTTGATATATTGATATTATTTTCAGAGGAAAATATTTAAGTAAATATTTTCCGTTTATTATCTGGCGAATATTTTTGGAATATTTCCTTGAGATTATTCGATAAATATTATCTGGATTATTCATCAGATATTTATTCGACGAACATTATCTTTAATATTCATCTAAAGTCAATTTATTATTCGAATATTATTTCGAACCCTCAGTTAAGTTATTGACTTAAAGAATATTCATTCTTATTTACTCAATAGATATTATTTTCGAATATTCATTCGAGTTATTTATTTAATGAATATTATTTTAATATTTATTTGAGCCTTATATATTCAAATGAATATTATTTCGAATATTCATTCAATCTCTATTTATTTTATAAATATTAGTTGAACATTGATTCGAACTCCAGTTATTCGACAAATATTATTCAAAATATTCCCTTGAGACGATGAGTATTATCTTCGACATTCATTTAAAGTCGATCCAATTATTGAACATAATTTCAAATGTTCCTTCGACAATCATTTCTTCTATAAATATTACTGAGTTGAATATCCATTGTTTGTTCAACAAATATTGTCTCAAATATTCAGTCGATCCTTATGTCATCAATGAGTATCATTCTTAAGTATAATATTCATTATTGATTCAGTGAATATCATTTCAAATATCCATTTGATGACTATTTCATCACTAAATATCATTATTAATTTGAATATTCATTATTTGTTCAATGAATATTATTCTGAATATTTATTCAAAGATTATTCCGAGCAACACTTTTCCGATATCTGTGACTCAATAAATATTCTTGGAATATTTATTTAATTCTTCTAACTCGTTTCAAAAATGATTTACTTCATTCAAATAGTATTATCGACCTTCGAACACTATATAAATTATTACAGAGCCTTATTATTATTATTATTATATTATCAAGGAAGGTTCTCAGTAATTCCCTTCTTCCTGCGATTCTATTGTAAGGGAACCTTACTTGAGGAATGTTATTTATCTTGTGACTGCCCGGTCATAAATTATTCGTTCACTCGCAACTTGGTTGCTATTATTCATGGAATTGTGTATACCCACTCACTATTCGAGGGGCAAGAATGTTGGAACAAGTTGATATCAATTAACAAGCGGTAGCTTGGGAAATATTAGTGAATTTTCCTTTCCAATTAGATACGACTACTTTGTGGAGTCTTATCAACAAGTATTATACTTGGGGAAAGGGAGAAGAACTTTACGTTTCAAAGTTATGGATGTGAAATGAACTAGGAGATGCGTAAGTGACCCAGTGGCGCCGGTCCAGCAAAGTGGCCCAACCGTTGGCCGAGGGGGTTCCAGAAGGCGGTAGACAAGTAAATCCGTCGGTGCTTCCTTCTACATGTAGTAAACAAGAGGTGGGGAGCATAACATGCGACTGATCATCGTGTATATGCTATGTCTCCTGGCGCGTCAAACTCCAGTATTAGTTCATCACTCAAAGTTGGAAATTTTCTGCAACACCATCATAGTTGGCAGAGTTGAAAAGTATTTCAAACTGGAATTGCAATATCATTCTGCAAGTTCCTATTTTTATGAAAATGATGCTATCTTGCTTATTTTGGCATAGCATATGCTTCCACGAAATATATATCTGTTGAGTTACCTTGTAACTTCATCCTTTATATTAAACTGGCAATATTTTCTCTAATGCATGGCATATGATTTCAAAACATATCTTTGAACTGTCTTATATATTACTGCACAGTTATATATTGTTGGTGGGCTGTTGCTCACCCTTGCTTATTTATTATGTCACAACAACAGCTAGGTCACATGGCCCGCGTCAGGCACACTCGGCGCAAGCAGGATACCCGCCCCACAGGGCTACCCGTTGATATCATTGCTGCCATTGCTGAAGTAGCATAGATCAGCAGCCTTTGATTACCAGTTTAATTATATGTATCAATAATGATTAATCAACGGCAAAACTTTTAAACTTATGATGTTATCCTTTTGGCTTGTAATAACTTTTATTCGTAAACCAGTAATGCAAGACTTATTTCAATTTCATCTCTGGGACTATAACTGTGTGTGCGTGAGTGGTTATTATTGTGGGGTCACAGCAGGTGATTTATTTATTGTGGACTCAAGTAAAGTATTAATCATGGAAAATAAGACCGTGACAACCCGATCCCGGACCCCGGATCTGGGGGTGTTACAGAAATGGTATCAGAGCGAGAGTTATAAATCCCAAGAGATGATGCGACGCTATACAATAATAAATTCACTAAGATAATAAGAACTCTTGCCAAGTTCACCTAAAACCCGTATGGGAACTTTTAAGTATCATGATAGTAATATAATTCGTCATTGTGTAGGCGAGCGACATCTCCGATCCGGAGGAGTATGAGAGACAGCACGATGAGGCGATCCAGGCCGCCGAGGGCTCGGCGATGATAGAGACAGATACTGATGTTGTTGAGTCAGAGGAGGAGGACCCTGAGGTCCAGGTTGATGCTGATACTGATGTTGTTGAGTCAGAGGAGGAGGACCCTGAGGTCCAGGTTGATGCTGATGTCATTGAGTCTGAGGAGGAGGAGGACCCGGAGGAGGTCCAGGCAGGGCAGGACGTTGAGTTAGTTGATGAGGGTGCCGAGGGAGATGTTGATGAGCCCATGGCTGATGTTGTAGGGGGTTCCGGACTTCATGTGCCACCCCTCTCTGATGAGAGAGCCCCTACCCCGCCACCACTACCTATGAGCCCATTGTCAGATGAGTTTGAGGCATTGCCCCCAGAGCCACAGCAGGCAGAGGCTGCCCTTCCAGCAGATCCAGCCCCTCCAGCAGATCCAGCCCCTCCACCCCATGGTCCGACAGGGGACGTCCCAGCATGTTTTCACCACTATGTTGTGGGCAGACTTACTTCTGAGGTAGCCGTGGCTGAGGCCAGGCTGGAAGAGTCCCGCAGAGAGCTAGCCGCAGAGAGAGAGGCCCGGTTGAGGCACCTGGGTGGTAGGTGAGCCAGAGCTAGAGATATGTATAGGTAGGTGACCGGCATAGAGCTGAGGGCCCGTGTGAGGGTGCGACGGTTACCCAGTGATGGACATGGCATGGTATCCAGGGCTGATGCAGAGGAGATATTCCGCCTTGCTATGAGGAGGGTTCTAGATTTGGCCCGCCGCCGTGGCTGACTGCAGTGTTAGTGATGTATTGGTCTAGTTGTCTAGTCTTGTACGGTCATAGTAGTGCCGATTTTTGGTAGGGATAGTTTCAACTTGTAGTTCCCTGTTGCAGACTAGACAGATAGACAGCTTATCTCACTTTTGACTAGTTATTATTCGGATGGTTGTATTTCCTTAAAACTGTTGTTGTATGTCGGATATTGTACCGTTTGGTACTTGGTATATATTTATTTCCCTTTTCAGTCATTTCAGTTTTCTTATGACGCGATCACTAGTTTGTTATATTATATCTGCCCGTACTGCTTTCGACTAAAACTGCCATGATATATAGAACTGTGGGATCCTAAATCCATCTATGCATCGATATTGTGAGGAAAACCCTCTAAAATAGGTGAATAAACCTAATGTATATTGTCCAAATTTTCAGTAAAATGCCTCCGAGAAGAATGGGTACTAGGGCTAACCCTCACGAATCTACTGACCAAGAAAGTCACAATCAACATGAGGAAAATTTTGAGTATAATGAAGAACATGATCAGGACTATAATGAGCAGGAGGATTCCCATTATGGGATGGGGGATGAAACTTTCTATACTGCAGAGTTTGAAGAGGAAATAAAAGAAGGGGAAACTGAAGTCGAACATCAGGGGGAGAACCAGGGCGGAAACCCCATGGGACAATTTATGGATCTGCTCAGGCAGAATTTGAACCAACATCCCTAACCACCCCAAGGAAACAACACCACTGTGGCCAATTCCTTTAGGGCCTTCAAGTCCCTCAAACCCCCAGAGTTTCACGGATCGGCTGACCCCGTAGAGGCAAGGGCCTGGGTCAAGGAAATGGAGAAATCTTTCGAGATTCTGAGTATTGGAGAAGCCCAAAAGACTGTCTTTGCTACCTACTTGCTAAAAGGAGAGGCCAACTATTGGTGGGAAGCTAAGAAGAATATGGAGACCGATGCTATTATAACCTGGGATAGGTTTAAACAATTGTTTTTAGAGAAGTATTTCCCAAAGTTTATGAAAACCCAGATGGAGCTTAAGTTTCTAGAGCTAAAGCAGAACAACTTGTCGGTGGCCGATTATGAAGCCAAGTTTACTGAGTTATCAAGGTTTGTGCCGGAATTTGTAGATACTGAGGAAAAGAGGGCTAACAGGTTTCAGCAGGGGTTGAAACAATGGATTCAGAATCGAGTGGCAGTTTTAGAGATTAATGATTATGCCACCTTGGTGCAAAAGGCGACCATTGTGGAAGCAGGTAGTGATCAGGCACAGAGAGAAAGAGAAAAAGGGGGATTAAAGAGAAAGCATGCCAGTATGGGCGGAGGTTCCGCAGGAGGAAGACCCCCGAATAGGTTCAATCGAGGAGCAGTATCCCTACCTGGGAGGAATGTTGAGTTTAAACCATCTGTGAGTGCAACTGTGAGCCAGGGCGGCCAGCAGTTAGGAATGTCTCGTTCTCACCTTTCCAGACCTCCACTACCAGCATGCACAACTTGTGGGAAAAGGCACCCTGGAGTATGCAATCAGAAGCAGTCCGTCTGTTATAAGTGTGGACGAGTGGGTCACTACTCCAACAGGTGTACCGCGGTTAATCCTACTGCTAGTAAGAACAATACATGTTTCCAGTGTGGACGTCCAGGGCACATGAGGAAGGACTGCCCAATGAACAAACCAGTAGCCTCAGGGGCAAGCAAAGCTGCCTCCAACAGGCCACCAGCTGCTAGAACTTTTAACATGATAGTGCAAGATGCCGTGAGGAACACGGATGTGATAGCAGGTACATTTTCCCTCAATACAGTCAGTGCAAATGTTTTATTTGATTCTGGGGCAACTAAGTCTTTTATATCTAGAGATTTTGCACATAAATTGAAACTTAAAACTCAACCACTAAGGGAGTCTTTGCAAGTAGTGATAGCTAATCAGGAAGTCGTTCCAGTTAATCAAATTCACTCCGACTGCAAAATAGAAATAGGAGGACGATCCTTCTGTGTTGATTTGATCCCTTTTAAGCTAGGGGAATTCGATGTTATTTTGGGAATGGACTGGTTGTCTCGTAATAATGCGCAAATAGATTGTAAAGGGAAAAATGTTAAGTTGAAAACCCCAGGAAAGAAGGAAATAGTGTTTAAAGGGTTACGACAGACCCAGACCATTCTAACCATGGCACAGACCAAGAGACTGCTACGAAAAGGAAACGAAGCTTATTTAGCTTACGTTATCGACACCCAGAAAGAGGCGCCCAAGATACAAGACATTCCGGTGGTTAACGAATTTGAAGATGTGTTTCCTGAAGATCTTCCTGGATTACCACCAGATAGAGTGATTGAGTTTTCTATCGAGTTAGCCCCGGGGACGGCGCCAGTTTCAAAGGCCCCGTACCGATTAGCACCAGTAGAAATGAAAGAGCTAGCAAAACAATTACAGGAATTGTTGGATAAGGGTATGATAAGACCCAGTGTGTCGCCTTGGGGCGCACCAGTGTTATTCATTAAGAAAAAGGACGGGAGTATGAGGTTATGCATCGACTATCGAGAGTTGAACAAGCTAACCATAAAGAACAAGTACCCGTTACCCAGAATTGATGATTTGTTTGATCAGCTAAGAGGAGCTGTGTATTTCTCCAAGATTGATTTGAGAACCGGATATCACCAACTGAAGATTAAACCTGAAGATATCCCAAAGACTGCATTCCGTACCAGATATGGACACTATGAATTCTTGGTGATGTCGTTTGGATTAACCAACGCCCCAGCAGCTTTCATGGATTTAATGAATAGAGTGTTCAAGGAATATTTGGACCAGTTTGTTATAGTCTTTATTGATGATATTTTGATCTACTCAAAGACAGAGGAAGAACACGCTAAACATTTGAGGATAACCTTAGAGACGCTCCGGAAGGAGCAATTATATGCCAAATTCTCAAAGTGTGAGTTCTGGAAAAATGAGGTGCAATTTTTAGGGCACGTAATCAATAGAGAAGGAGTGCTAGTTGACCCCTCCAAGATAGAGGCAGTTTCAAATTGGGAACGACCAACCACTCCAACAGAGGTAAGGAGTTTCATCGGGTTAGCAGGATATTATAGACGATTTATTCAAGATTTTGCAAAGATTGCAGCCCCGTTAACTCGACTTACCCGGAAAACTGAAAAATTTGAATGGATTGAAAAATGCGAGAAGAGTTTTCAAGAGCTGAAGAAGAGGTTGGTAACGGCCCCAGTATTGGCGTTGCCTGATGGAAAAGGAGATTTCGTGATTTACAGTGATGCTTCGCATAAAGGATTGGGATGCGTGCTTATGCAGCACGGTAAGGTAATAGCATATGCGTCAAGACAATTGAAGGATTACGAGATCCGATACCCCACCCATGATCTAGAATTAGCAGCAATTGTTTTTGCCTTAAAAATTTGGAGGCACTACTTGTATGGAGAGAAGTGTGAGATTTACACTGACCATAAGAGCCTCAAGTACATTTTTACGCAGAAAGAGCTTAACATGCGCCAGAGAAGATGGCTAGAGCTAATCAAGGATTATGACTGTGAGATTCGTTATCACCCGGGCAAAGCCAATGTGGTGGCTGACGCCCTTAGTAGGAAAGAGAAGCTCAAAATGATAACTACGGAGAAAGAATTGATAAAAGACTTTGAGAGGCTGGAAATTGAGATTAAGATACCTGAAGAAGGTCAAGAAAAGTTGATGGAAATTCGAATCCAGCCTCTACTGTTGGAAAAGATTAGGTTATGCCAAGAGCAAATGATGGAAGCAGAAAAGAACTCGACAGAGGAGTTAATGACTGGGGAAGAAATCAAGTATGAAAAAGATAAAGGAGGAATTATGAGATACATGTGGAGGATATGGGTCCCAAATGATCAGGAACTCAAGGAAGAAATTCTATACGAGGCACACAACTCAGGATACTCAGTGCACCCCGGTAGCACCAAGATGTATAGAGATTTGAAAGAGTACTACTGGTGGCCCAACATGAAAAAGGACGTGGTAGAGTGGGTAAGCAAATGCTTGACCTGCCAGAAGGTGAAAGCGGAGCACCAAAGGCCTAGTGGACTTCTACACCCCTTGGAGATTCCCGAATGGAAATGGGAACATATAGCTATGGACTTCGTAGTAGGTTTACCAAGGACCAAAGCAAATCATGACGCCATATGGGTGATTATAGACCGACTAACAAAGTCAGCTCACTTTCTTCCTATCAATGAAAGGTACACGGTTGATAGACTTGTAGATATCTACCTCAAAGAGATAGTGGCGCGACATGGAGTCCCAGTCGCCATAGTATCTGACAGAGATCCCAGATTTAACTCCAGGTTTTGGAGGAGCTTTCAGGAATGTGTGGGAACCAGGCTAAACATGAGTACAGCTTACCATCCCCAGACAGACGGGCAAAGTGAAAGGACCATCCAGACACTAGAAGATATGTTGAGAGTCTGTGCTATAGACTTTAAAGGAAATTGGGATGATCACTTGCCATTGATTGAGTTCTCCTACAATAATAGCTTTCATTCGAGTATAGGGATGCCGCCTTACCAGGCCCTTTATGGAAGGAAATGCCGGTCTCCCTTATATTGGGATGAAGTTGGAGAGCGAAAGATGCTCGGGCCTGAGATGGTCCAACGGACTAAAGATGCAGTGGATCTAATCAGAGGACGGCTGGTAGCAGCCCAAGACCGACAAAAGAAATATGCCGACTTAGCTCGGAAAGGAAAAGAATATGAGGTGGGAGACCTAGTGTTCTTGAAGGTATCTCCTTGGAAGGGTTTAATGAGGTTTGGGAAGAAAGGGAAGTTGAGTCCTAGATATATTGGCCCATTTGAGATCTTAAGACGTATTGGAGAGCTAGCTTATGAACTAGCATTACCCCCGAACCTGCAGCAAGTGCACAATATGTTCCATGTCTCAATGCTGAGGAAATATAACCCAGATGCCAAGCACATAGTGGAATATGAGCACGTGGATATGCAACCAGATTTGACCTACGTAGAGCAACCTGTGGAAATAGTAGACAGAAAAGATCAAGTGCTCCGAAACAAGGTCATCAAGCTTGTCAGAGTTTTATGGCAGAACCACAACATAGAAGAATCAACCTGGGAGCTAGAAAGTGCAATGATGGAAAAGTACCCCCATTTGTTTTCAAGCTGATTCCGGGACGGAATCCTTTTAAGGAGGGGAGACTGTAAGAACCCAGATTTTTGATAGAATTAAAACTTTTTAGTATGTAATAATATGGGAATGAATAGTGGTTATGACTGCGATGTAACGAATGTCTATTAAATGAATGGAATGGATTTGAAGTCAATTATTTACATGTCATGCAGAATACTTTTGGTTGACGGCATAGGTAAGAATGATCTATCTCCTAAGGATATAAGTATATTACTTCAAGTAAGATTATTCTTGTGTCATCCAAATCAATATCTATTATAAGTCCAGCGGTTCCGTAAAAAGGTTAAGAAGCACTCGAGAGTGAACCAGGTTCATTTTCCTAATTATAGGAATTAAATAAAAATAAGTGATGAATAGTGATTTTGGTGGAATTTGGAATATTATTATAATAATGTTATACCCGGTATTCGGAACGGATTTCTGAGTTCGTATTAGTGATCCAGGAAGAAAATAAGTGTATGTAAAAGCTGTCAGATTCAGAAAAAGAGCACTTTTATTTTCTCCGAGATTTCCCTGGACACTGCAAGACTTAAGGAGTTATAAAAGGGAATTAAGGAATTTAAATTCGAGAAGTATTAAGTAAGATGAAGAATAGTATTAGAAATATTAAGAAGGTTTTCGGTAAAACCCTAACTAGAAACGAATGAGTTATTCCCTCGAACGATCAACGAACAAGCAAGGAAATTGAGTAATACCCGGACAAAGGAACGAATAAATAACCAAGAGACAAACAAGTGCAATTGGTGGGAAAAGGAGAAACCCAAGTAACATCCTTATAAGTCAACTACAAGATGAGTGGTGTAATTGCATTCTTGCAAAAATGGAGTTGTTTGTTGTAGTGCCAACACTTGGCCCAATGAGGAAGCAACAAGTGGCACCATTGGATTGCCAACAACACATTAAAAGAGATGCATCCATTATATATGCAAGGGTTATACATGTATTAGCCATAAATCACCAAAACAAAACAAACCACCACCATTTCTCTCCATTTCTTCATAAAAAATCTGCCCATTCTTAGCTAATTGGAAGTCCAACTTCCAACCATCACTTGTTCTTCAAATTTTTATGGTAAGTACTACATATCATGGTAATGATCTCCTAGAAATTTCAGCTTCAAATTCATCTTTTATCATTTTCAAATAAATCATCAAAGATGATGATGAATAGTGTTCTTCATAAACTAACTTTTATTTCTTGATTTCTTTTGATTATTCAAGCTATACTAAGGCTAGATAAGGGCTAAACAAGGCTTGATAAGTTCATACATACACCAAGGAAGGTATACCACTCTTGAAAACCAAGCTCTTAGTTTAAGTTTTGGTATTTTAGATGAGTTATATGGATTTAATGCATGTTTAGGACCTTAAGATTATGATTGGGATTTATTAAATGTGAAATTAGTTTAGATGAACGGAAAGACATTGCTTGGTCTTAGTTCATGGTTGAATAACATGTATATGTTGTTTGGAGTGGAAACTATGATTATTGGATGGTTTGAAATTTGGAAATCATGTAAACATAGCCGTCGTAATGCTCGATTGTCGTTAGCCTTAAGAAACCGTGATTAGCAGTAGCATGAACACACTGTCCAGTCTCGGATTTTGCCATGAAAGGCTAGATTATGTTATAAGCTTCGTTTTGATATAAAGATCGCATGAAACGGACTTACGGTTTAGGAGTTATGATTAAATTCGTAAAAGTGGTTCGGAACCGTAATCAAAAGTTCGTAACCGAAATTGGATCCCTTTAATATTGCGAAATCAGTGGCGAATCTTAATAATTAAATAATAGAGATAAAAAGGAAGGTGTGGGAGAAGACCTCATGTAAAAAGGATTGTTTTCCGATTTTATAAAAATGTTCGAATCATGGTTAAGTACGAAAGTACCCCTAAAAGGTATACTTGGTTATAACGTCGGTAAACCACTTAGAAAACGATCGATAAATATCGAGGTCTAATCTTTCGACTTTAAAACTTATACGATTTAAATACTTACCACATGTAAGTATAATGCCATGCTTTATTAACGAACAAGTGTCGGATAATAAAAGCAATAATAAGAGTGAATTATAGGGGTATAACGAAACGACTTGAAACGTGTTTCGATTTAAGTTAAGTTTATACTTAACCTTTTGAAAGGTGTTAAGTGATTAATCCCGAATGCCTTGGCTATTTATAGATCATCAGGCCGACCCGGGACACGCTACCACTACCCCTACTCGTACTCGATTTCCAGGCAAGTTTCAAATCCTTTTTATAAGGCTGTTGTTGTGAATATATATATATATGCTTTCTGTTATACATATGCCATAGCATGCATGCCTACTTTCAAAGTCAAATTGATATACTTGTTCCTAGAATTTATTGTTGGCTTATAAGCTAGATAGTAATATATCAGTTATAAGCCGGATATCACTGAGACCCTTAAGCAAAGGGCAGATGAATCTCATTCTTTGATTATAGACCGGGAGTCGATATTCCTTGATATATTGATATTATTTTCAGAGGAAAATATTTAAGTAAATATTTTCCGTTTATTATCTGGCGAATATTTTTGGAATATTTCCTTGAGATTATTCGATAAATATTATCTGGATTATTCATCAGATATTTATTCGACGAACATTATCTTTAATATTCATCTAAAGTCAATTTATTATTCGAATATTATTTCGAACCCTCAGTTAAGTTATTGACTTAAAGAATATTCATTCTTATTTACTCAATAGATATTATTTTCGAATATTCATTCGAGTTATTTATTTAATGAATATTATTTTAATATTCATTCGAGCCTTATATATTCAAATGAATATTATTTCGAATATTCATTCAATCTCTATTAATTTTATAAATATTAGTTGAACATTGATTCGAACTCCAGTTATTCGACAAATATTATTCAAAATATTCCCTTGAGACGATGAGTATTATCTTCGACATTCATTTAAAGTCGATCCAATTATTGAACATAATTTCAAATGTTCCTTCGACAATCATTTCTTCTATAAATATTACTGAGTTGAATATCCATTGTTTGTTCAACAAATATTGTCTCCAATATTCAGTCGATCCTTATGTCATCAATGAGTATCATTCTTAAGTATAATATTCATTATTGATTCAGTGAATATCATTTCAAATATCCATTTGATGACTATTTCATCACTAAATATCATTATTAATTTGAATATTCATTATTTGTTCAATGAATATTATTCTGAATATTTATTCAAAGATTATTCCGAGCAACACTTTTCCGATATCTGTGACTCAATAAATATTCTTGGAATATTTATTTAATTTAACTCGTTTCAAAAATGATTTACTTCATTCAAATAGTATTATCGACCTTCGAACACTATATAAATTATTACAGAGCCTTATTATTATTATTATTATATTATCAAGGAAGGTTCTCAGTAATTCCCTTCTTCCTGCGATTCTATTGTAAGGGAACCTTACTTGAGGAATGTTATTTATCTTGTGACTGCCCGGTCATAAATTATTCGTTCACTCGCAACTTGGTTGCTATTATTCATGGAATTGTGTATACCCACTCACTATTCGAGGGGCAAGAATGTTGGAACAAGTTGATATCCATTAACAAGCGGTAGCTTGGGAAATATTAGTGAATTTTCCTTTCCAATTAGATACGACTACTTTGTGGAGTCTTATCAACAAGTATTATACTTGGGGAAAGGGAGAAGAACTTTACGTTTCAAAGTTATGGATGTGAAATGAACTAGGAGATGCGTAAGTGACCCAGTGGCGCCGGTCCAGCAAAGTGGCCCAACCGTTGGCCGAGGGGGTTCCAGAAGGCGGTAGACAAGTAAATCCGTCGGTGCTTCCTTCTACATGTAGTAAACAAGAGGTGGGGAGCATAACATGCGACTGATCATCGTGTATATGCTATGTCTCCTGGCGCGTCAAACTCCAGTATTAGTTCATCACTCAAAGTTGGAAATTTTCTGCAACACCATCATAGTTGGCAGAGTTGAAAAGTATTTCAAACTGGAATTGCAATATCATTCTGCAAGTTCCTATTTTTATGAAAATGATGCTATCTTGCTTATTTTGGCATAGCATATGCTTCCACGAAATATATATCTGTTGAGTTACCTTGTAACTTCATCCTTTATATTAAACTGGCAATATTTTCTCTAATGCATGGCATATGATTTCAAAACATATCTTTGAACTGTCTTATATATTACTGCACAGTTATATATTGTTGGTGGGCTGTTGCTCACCCTTGCTTATTTATTATGTCACAACAACAGCTAGGTCACATGGCCCGCGTCAGGCGCACTCGGCGCAAGCAGGATACCCGCCCCACAGGGCTACCCGTTGA
Source organism: Kitagawia praeruptora (assembly GCA_037693485.1). Classification (NCBI taxonomy): domain Eukaryota; kingdom Viridiplantae; phylum Streptophyta; class Magnoliopsida; order Apiales; family Apiaceae; genus Kitagawia; species Kitagawia praeruptora. The sequence goes on from CM075347.1 coordinate 51,525,092, forward strand.
TATCATTGCTGCCATTGCTGAGGTAGCATAGATCAGCAGCCTTTGATTACCAGTTTAATTATATGTATCAATAATGATTAATCAACGGCAAAACTTTTAAACTTATGATGTTATCCTTTTGGCTTGTAATAACTTTTATTCGTAAACCAGTAATGCAAGACTTATTTCAATTTCATCTCTGGGACTATAACTATGTGTGCGTGAGTGGTTATTATTGTGGGGTCACAGCAGGTGATTTATTTATTGTGGACTCAAGTAAAGTATTAATCATGGAAAATAAGACCGTGACAACCCGATCCCGGACCCCGGATCTGGGGGTGTTACAATTAACCTCTTCTACAGGCCATTGAAGTAAGTTGCCCCCAGTTTTATGATCAAACAATATCGTCCTTGGAATGCCCTGTTAGTACATGTGTTCAGTTAATTTACAGGACTAATTACTATAAAATAAATCATCTTATACTACAAGTTAAAACGAGATTGATAATATAGCTCTATAAATGTCACTTACTGTAACAGAATAGTATAATTTATAAATTAGCATCACATATTAATGTAGATAAAATAGCCCTGTTAGTACATGTGTTCAGTTAATTTACAGGACTAATTACTATAAAATAAATCATCTTATACTACAAGTTAAAACGAGATTGATAATATAGCTCTATAAATGTCACTTACTATAACAGAATAGTATAATTTATAAATTAGCATCACATATTAATGTAGATAAAATATACCTGCACTGATGCCCAACCCTTTCTCACATCACTAATTTCACTATCAATTTCTTTGATCCAACTCCACAACACTCTCCTCTTCTTGTTTGAATCATAAAATGTTTTTGAAGCATAGTATATACCGTAATCGTACCTCAATCCAATACCAACATCCAATTTTGGATTATCATGGACCCATGTTTTTAATCGTATCATAAGTAGCAAGATGGTGAAAGGAATACCTGGTTCAATTGCTTGAGACATTCTTTCGATGTCTGGTCATTGCAACAACTCTTACTTCTTTTATTGCACACATTTGCCCGCTCTTACTGTCAAAATCGCCACACAGCATCAGTAAATTATACAATTTGTATCTTATTTTTTTCAACTACACAACATCAGACCATCCATGTATCTCACAGTAGGAACTTCAAGTTCCTAACACACCGACTAAACATAAATTTGCTACGTACTCATCTTAAGATTGATCAAAAGATACCTGAATATACATACCTGAATTAATCCCAAAGATGCCCAATCGATCCAAATAAGAACCCTAAATTGATACAGAGAACCCTGAAAACAATTAATTAGCAGTGATAAATCGAACACGGAGATGCCTAGTCGAATCCAAAGATGCCCAATCGAATTCGGAGATACCCAATCGAACCTCGAAAAGTTAAATATCATCGGAGATGTAAAAACCAGGATATGCCCAATCAAGAATCTGAGCGGAGTAAGGTCAGAGAGTGAGGTTAGCAGGAGAGTAAAGTGAGAGTTATCAGTAGAATTAGATGCCCTAATTAAACATGAACAGAACCTGTGAAGAACCCTAATTGCTTGGGGTTTAATTGAAATTTGGGAGAGATAGAGAGAGAGAGTGTGTGAGTTGAGAGAGAGCGAGTGACAGAGTGAATAATTGAGATAGAGGGAATAATTGGGAGATTTAGCGAAATTTGACCCGCTTAAATCAAATTTTTGGACAAAGATTAAGCCCGCCTATTTTTTACTCATTTTTAAAGGGCAATGGCTACACATTTTTTAAAGACCAACGCCTACACTTGCTTCCGTGTTAGGATAGATACAGTCTGAAGTCTACGGTAACACTAATTTAAAGAAATGGTAACATTAAAAAAATGTGTAGGCGTAGACCAATTTTAAGGCATATATGGCTACACTTTTGCTCGTAACACTGAAAAAAGCGTTGCTGAAGCCCATATGTGGCGTAGTGAGGGGTTAAGATTCCAATTCTTGACAACGACAACTACTTTCATTGGAAGGTAAAGATGCATCTCCATCTCTCAGCACTGGATGAAGATTATGTTGACTGTATAGAGAAAGGCCTTCATGTTCCCATGAAGCCTAACTCTGCTGTTGGTCAAGCTGCTAGTTCTGCAGCTGCTGGAAGGTCAATTCCAAAAACTCAGGCTGAGTTCACAGATGAGGACTTGGAAGTAATACATAAGGATAAGAAGGTCATGAACATCTTATTCAATGGTATTGACCAAGACATGTTTGATTGTGTTATAAACTGCACCTCTGCCAAGCAAGTGTGGGATACCATTCATACAATCTGTGAAGGAACTGAACAAGTCAGAGAAAATAAGATGCAGCTCCTAATACAACAATATGAACATTTTCACTATTCCTCTGGTGAAAATTTGACAGATATATTTAGTAGATTTCAAAAACTACTAAATGGTCTGAAGTTGTATGGGAGGAAATATGAAACCAAGGACTCCAACCTGAAATTTCTGAGGTCTCTTCCAAAGGAATGGAAGCCAGTGACAGTCTCATTGAGAAACTCTCAAGACTACAAAGAATTTACACTTGAGAGACTGTATGGTATTCTGAAAACCTATGAGCTTGAAATGCAACGAGATGAGGAAGTGGAGAAGATACAGAAGAAGGCTGGGTCTATTGTCTTGGTGGCTAATATTCCAGTAAGCCAAGAGAGTGAGAAGATGGAGAGCACAAAGACCACATCAAGTTCTGTAACTTGTGATGGTGGAGCTGATTCTAGCAGAGGGAAAAGCAAGTTGATTGAAGAACTCGATGCATCAAGTGGAAGTGAATCTGATGACTTAGATGACTATCTAGCATTCTTGTCAAGAAGGTTCTCAAAGCTTAAATTCAAGAGGAATCCAGCAGGAGGCACGCAATTCAGAAAGAATGGTCAACCACCCAAAAATATGGTTGACAGATCTAAGTTCAAATGCTTCAACTGTGGAATTGCTAGCCATTTTGCCGATGAGTGCAGAAAGCCTAAAGCTGAGAATGAGAAGAAACAGTTTGGAACTGTTGACTACAAGAAGAAATATTATGATCTTCTCAATCAGAAGGAAAAGGCTTTTGTGTCAAGAGATAGTGATTGGGCTGCTGGTAGAGATTCTGATGCAGAAGAAGAGTTTGTCAATCTTGCCCTCATGGCAAATGAGAAAGATGAAGAAGCTAGTTCAGCAAGCAACCAGGTATTCTCTTCTAACCTATCTGATTTATCTAAAGCTGAATGTGCTAGTAGTACAATTGATGAAATGTCTCTTGAATTGTATAACATGCATGTTTCCTTGAAATCGCTTAACAAAGAGAACAAAAGAATAAAAGAGCTAAATGAAAAGTTAAGTGATAGGAATGCTTTGATAGAAACTCAGTTAATTGAGTTTGAGGTTATGAGAAGAGATTGCCAAGAAGCTAAAGATGGTTTGCTTGAAGCCCTTAAACGTGAAAACAGTTTAAAAGAATAGTTGAAGAAAAGACAAGACCTCATTGTTACATGGGGAAAACCTAAAGTTGCTAAAGAAGAAATTTGTCGCTCTCAAATTCTGAATACCCTTAGTAAATTAGGAGAAGCAAAGTTAGGAGTTGATGGAGAGACTGCTTCTAACAGTGAATCAACGGATGATGCTTGCAGAGATCCGTTGATCAAAGAGCCATCGATGGATGCAGAACAATGTCATCCATCGAAAGCCAAAACTGTCAGCAAAGCAACTCTGGTTAAATTGAACAATCAATATGGTCCAGTCAGCAAGAACATTGAGAAAGAAGAATGTAGCAAAACAAAATCAGTTGAGGAAGCTAACATAGGCCACTTGTCCCAAAAGCAATTGAAGGACAAGTTAGAGAAAGTTGAGTCAAGAGCTAAAGGTAGGAGAAAGAACAAAAATGGCAAAGTAGGGATTAACAAACACAACAATTATACTCCAGATAAATATGCTCCTAGAAAGGAATGTGTTAACTGTGGTAGTGTTAATCACCTATCTGCTAGCTGTAGAAAATTGAAAAATGCTCCTATGCCTTTACACTTGCCTACTTCTGCCATGTATACCATGCCTAACAGTAATACTCAATCTGCTCATGTATCTAGTCTATATGCAAACATGCCATTCATGCATAACCCATACTACAATGCTTTCAATATGCCTCAGATTCCATGGATAATGAATAGCATGCATGCACAGACTATGCCTAATTCTAATTTCTATAATGCATATGAGCATGACTCAAATCCTGGCTTCCAAAGGCCCACTCCCAGAGTCAAGATTGATCTAACTCAATCTGGACCAAAGGGAAGAAAGGATTTGAGAGGCAAGAAAAAGGCTAACACTGCAGGACCCAAGGAAACTTGGGTACCAATATCAACTTGATTTGGTTTTGATGTGTGCAGGGAGACAGAAAGAACCTCTGGTATCTGGATAGTGGCTGTTCCAGACATATGACTGGAGATTCTACCCTGCTCACTAAGTTTGAGGAGAGAGCTGGCCCTAGCATTACCTTTGGAGACAACAGCAAAGGATATACTAGAGGATATGGCTTGATTTCAAAAGGAAATGTTGTCATTGAGGATGTAGCACTAGTTGATGGACTCAAGCATAATTTGCTGAGTATTAGTCAACTATGTGATAAAGGTCAAAATGTGTGGTTTACTACTGAAGCTTGTGTTGTTTTCAGGAAAAATGACAACAAGATAGTGATGACAGGCAACCAAAAAGGGAATGTGTACACAGCTGACTTCAATTCAACAAGTGCAGATACTGCTACATGCCTATTCAGCAAGGCAAGTGTAGATGAAGGTTGGCTATGGCACAAGAAAATGTCACACTTGAATTTCCAAGCAATGAATGAGTTGGTAAAGAAGGATCTGGTTAGAGGTATTCCAAAATTGGATTTCTCCAAAGATGGATTGTGTGATGCTTGCCAAAAAGGAAAGCAAAAGAAGGCCTCATTCAAATCCAAGTTAATGTCCTCCAGTGATCATCCTCTACAGCTACTTCACATGGATCTATTTGGACCAGTCAATGTTATGTCAATCTCCAAGAAGAAATACTGTCTAGTGATTGTGGATGACTTCTCTAAATTCACATGGACATACTTTCTGCACTCCAAGGATGAAGCAGGAGAAATCATCATCAATCATGTCAGAACAGTTAACAATAATCCTTCCTTCAGGGTAAGAAGGATGAGGAGTGACAATGGAACTGAGTTCAAGAATTCTATGATGAGAGAGTTTTGTGAAGAACAAGGAATTATCCAATAATTCTCTGCACCTAGGACTCCTCAACAAAATGGTGTAGTAGAAAGGAAAAACAGGACTCTCATTGAAGCTGCAAGAACAATGCTTGAAGAATCAAAGTTGCCAACTTACTTCTAGGCTGAAGCTGTCAATATTGCCTGCTATACTCAGAACATCTCTTTGATTAATCAAGCAAAAGGACTGACTCCATATCAACTATTCAAGGGAAAGAAGCCAACAGTTAACTTCTTCCATGTCTTTGGATGCAAATGTTTTGTCCTAAGAAATCAAGGTGAAAACATTGGAAAGTTTGACACCAAAGCAGATGGAGCTATCTTTGTTGGATACTCAGCAGGGAAATTATATAGAATCTATAACCTAAGACTAAACATTGTTATGGAATCCATACATGTTGTCTTTGATGATAAGAAAATCCAAGGGTTGATAGATGAAGGTTTCCATGAAGATTTGTCATTTGACAATGATGTGACTGTTAAAGGCAGTGAAGATGATGTAGAAATAGTATCAACTGGTGTAAGAACGAAGCATGCTCGAGGTGTAGAGCGTGGGACACCATCCATTAATGCCGAGGAAACCCGATCCATTGAAGACAATTCTGAATTACCCGTTGATAGCTACAGAGAATTATCCATTGATAACTCTATTAGAACTCCAACCTCTAGAGCCACACACTCAGGGGGAGTTTCTCAGAGTCATCACTCAACAACATATCAGAATGATCAACACAGGGAGAATGAAGCTATGTCATCTAGGCTAAACCTGCCAACAACAAGAAAATGGACCAGAGATCACCCATTTGAACTCATAATTGGAGATTCAAATGCAAGAGTCCAAACTAGAAGGGCAACTCAAGAAGAATGCTTGTATAGCAGTTTTCTATCTAAAGAAGAACCTAAGAGAGTTGAGGATGCCCTCCTAGATCCAGACTGGGTTTTAGCAATGCAAGAGGAGCTAAACCAGTTTGAAAGAAATGAAGTGTGGAAGCTTGTACACAAGCCTAAAGGCAAGTCAGTAATTGACACAAAATGGGTGTTCAAGAACAAAATGGATGAGAATGGCATAGTGACAAGGAACAAAGCTAGGTTGGTTTCAAAAGGCTATTTTCAAGAAGAAGGAATTGATTTTGATGAGACCTTTGCACCTGTAGCAAGGTTGGAAGCAATCAGAATCTTCCTGGCCTATGCAGCCCATGCCAATTTCAAAGTCTATCAAATGGATGTCAAGAGTGCTTTTCTAAATGGCATTTTGGAAGAAGAGGTATATGTAAGTCAACCTCCTGGTTTTGAGGACCCAGAATTCCCAGATTATGTCTATTTTCTTCTCAAAGCACTCTATGGCCTGAAGCAAGTACCTAGAGCCTGGTATGACACTCTCTCACAGTTCCTTATAGAGAATCACTTCACTCGAGGTACTGTTGACAAAACTCTCTTTTATAGAAATGTTAATGGCTCTATGATACATGTTCAAATTTATGTAGATGACATAATTTTTGGGTCTACTGATGAGAAGCTTTGCAAAAGGTTTGCCAAACTTATGCAAAGTAAGTATGAAATGAGCATGATGGGTGAACTAACTTACTTTCTTGGTTTACAAGTAAAGCAAGTTAGTGATGGAATCTTTATTAGCCAATCTAATTATGTTAATGATCTCTTGAAAAGATTTAATATGCTGGATTGTGCCTCTGCTAAAACACTCATGGCCACTGCCACTAAACTTGAGTTGAATACTAAGGAGAAGAAGGTGGACATCTCAAGTTATAGGGGCATGGTGGGCTCACTTTTATACTTAACAGCAAGCAAACCTGATATTATGTTTTCTACTTGTTTATGTGCAAGATTCCAAGCTGATCCCAGAGAATCTCACTTAATAGCTATTAAAAGAATTTTCAGATATCTCAAAGGAACACCAAACCTTGGAATTTGGTATCCTAGAGAATCTGGTTTTAATCTAACTAGCTATTCAGATGCAGATTATGCAGGTTGTAAAATTGACAGAAAAAGTACTACAGGCACTTGTCAATTCCTAGGGAACAAGCTGGTTTCATCGTTTAGCAAGAAGCAGAATTTAGTTTCCACTTCTACTGTAGAAGCTTAGTATATTGCAGCTGGAAGTTGCTGTGCACAGATACTATGGATGAAGAATCAACTACTTGATTATGGATTAAGAGTTGATAGAATCCCAATATTTTGTGACAACACAAGTGCAATTGCCATATCTGAAAATCCAGTGCAACATTCCAGGACCAAGCACATAGACATTAGGTACCATTTCATCAGAGAACATGTGATGGAAGGTACTGTGGAACTTCATTTTGTTCCAAGTAAGAAGCAACTTGCAGATATCTTTACCAAGCCACTTGATGAGACAACATTCACAAGGTTGGTAAGTGAGCTAGGTATGCTGAATTTCTCCTAATTTATTCAAGATATTTGCATGATTGATTAAGCAGCCAGAAATTAGTTTGAATTTTTCTTTTACAAAGAAAAGGTACGAAATTCTGTTCTAGTCAGAATTTACCCATCGACGGATATGCCGAATATCCGTTGATGATTCAAATAATATCTGGGTTTTTAATTTTACTTTTGTTTATTCGATGGATATTTAGTTTTCCTTGTATGTATTATCTCAATAATACATATCAACGGGAAGCTCAATTCTCGAGAATTTACTCTTTTTATCCATCGGTTGAGTATTGTCTTTTAATTGGCAGCTGTCATTTGACACGTCGTTGTATGTATAGAACTAGTGCAGTTATTAATTCACTTTTCAATCCACTACTCTGAGCAGTTTCCTTATTGAGTAATTCTTATCAAGTTTAATTCATCTAACGATTAATATTCAAATTTCGTTTTACTCTCGACATCTTCCCCCTCTTTCTCTCAAAGCTACGAAAATCCCTTTCCAGTTCTCAAGTTCACTCTTTGCAAAATGGCTCCAATAGTTAAGATGATGTCTGGGAATGGGTTTATCTATGAGAAGAACAACTTCGCCGCTTACGTGGATTCGGCGCACTCTCCGGCCGACTATCACAAGATGATGGATTTCATCAAGAAATGCAAGCTATCTGTCGCTATCACTGAAACTCCAATTCTTTATCACGAAGTTGTGGAGGAAGTATGGACCACGGTGGTCTTCAACGACTCTGAAGGTACAATTTCTTTTTCCCTCAAAGGTAAAGAGCATATTATTAATTCTGATGTTGTTACTACGTGTCTGAAACTGCCTGAGAATAACTATACTACTAGTCCTACTAACAGTGATATAGTTACCATGCTAAACACCATAGGTTATACTATGTGTACTGATAACCTAGGCAAGATTGTTAGAAAGGGCATGAAAAAGGAATGGAGCTTTCTTTGTGATGCCTTCATAAAGGTGTTTTCTGGTAAAATTAGTAACTTTGATGCAGTTACCAATGCTTTGCTTATTATGCTCTACATGCTGCTCAATGATAAATTCTATAATTTTGGCTCATTGGTTCTTCATGAGATTGGTGCAAAGTTAGGAAGGAAAGAAAATAGAAATAATAAAATTTATTTTGCAAGATTCCTAATGATGCTGGCTAACCATGTCTCTGAGAACAACATAGTACTTGAGCAGCCATCTAGCAGGTTCACTTGCTGGATTCAGGAGAAAAGGGTCCTTAATGACCTCATTCGAATGAACATCAACTCAGAAGTGCAGATGGTATACCTGCCTATTATTGTGGTAACTATTTCTAACCCTCTTCCCTCTACTCAATCTCAAGGTTCTTTGCCATTGAGTGTTGCTATGGAGACTGAAACAGAGAACCCACAGTCTCCTACCCAAGCAACCAAACATAAATCAAAATCCAAGTCAAAGAAACCAACCTCAAGTGTTTCCCAATAGGCACTTGTTTTAAAACCTACCATAACCTCTGAGGGGAGTGTTCAGGTAGAAGTGAGTGGTGAGGGACAGGGTGAACATTAAAGAAGCCCTAAGGATAAGGTTGGAGAGGTGAGTGTATCCCAGCCTAGCCACATTGCAGTCTCCCAAAAGACTGTTGATGTTGAAAAGGATTTAAACACATCCCTAACAGCATCCTCTCAACAGGGTGTTGTTATTGAAAAGAGTTCCCAACCAGGAACATTGAACAAAAGGGGAAGGGATACCACTAGCCAAAAATAGTTAACCAAAACCTTTATCAGAAAGAAGAAACCTAAAGTTACTTTGGGTGCACAAGGGTCACACACTGTTCAATCTTCTATGATTGAACCATCTCAAACTCAGTTTGATGTGGCTCCAGCAAATGTGGAGTCACAGCCCAATTCTTAATCTCAAATCACACAAATCACAGCCCAGTTTTCTCCTATAAAGGAGGGAATAGTGTAACTTGGCCCCTAGATCAAGTGTTAAAAGAAGGATACAGCAAACTCTAGAGGATTTGGTCTTTGATGAAGAAAACTGGAGGTTTCACTCCTGAGGCAAAAGAAATAATCTTCAAAAGGTCCAATGAATTGAGAAATAGCCGGACTTCAAAGGAGGGTTTGCCCAAGACATTGAATATTCCATATGAACCTGGCAAGAAGGTTCACTTTTATCCTTACTGGATAGTGGAATTCAGAGATGATCAAAACTGTAGAAGATTCTTCAGGATAGATGATCAGCTGGAAAAGGCTAGCAATGAGTACTTGCAATACTTAATGTCTATGCTGGATCCAAACCACTCAGAAGAAAAGATCATCTACAGATCTCTGGAAAATCAGCTTGAGGCAAACAGAGAGAAAATCCATGGGAGGACTGCAAGGGGAAGAAGGCAATGATATGCTCAGTCTAGAGGAGCATCCCTTGTAGAAGTATGACTCTATCACTTGACTTAGTTCAATTCTTCAAAATTTTGTAGCTTGTGCAATGTATATGTTTTTGTTGATATCTTGATCCTTTCAAAAGTGTTTTGTTATCATCAAGGCCTTTAATTTATGGCTGTAATTCTATCAGTCATAAATTGGGGGAGATTGTTAGGAATTATGTTGTCCTTGATGATATACACAACTATAAAACACTTTGAAAAACATATGAGCATAAGTTTAAGTTTGTAACTTATCAACGGATATCCAAGCCATGTACATCCGTTGATGAGGCATCTTATCAATCGATAAGTCTGTAGCATACCTTGTATTTAAGTTTGAGTTTGTTGCTGAATATCATAGTTGCTAGTTATCCTAATTCATGTTGACTATCAAAGGATATACAGAATAGGGTAGCTAATTGTATATAAGTTGTGCTATGTAATTCTGTATAAGTGAAGTGATGATCAACGGATAAAGGTCCTATGTCAAAAGATATGGTATTCACAGCAAGCAGGAATCAACCTATCGATCCATGTCTACAACAACGGATAAAAGCTTCAATCAATAATGTCTTGGGATTAGAGGTTGATGGCGACTTGACATGCCTGACAGATCACATGGGTTGATGAACTTAAATGAGGTATAGGAACCAGTATTGGAAACGAAGAAGAAATAGAAACATTCCTTATTCTCACAAGCAATTTAGCTGGTAAATCTAGTGCATATCTGTCCAAGACAACCAGACAAAATTGCATCACATGGAGACAAGGAGTGTCAGCAACCCTGCAGGATACTTTGACTTGTAAGATTCGTTTATTTTGTAGGGTTTGTAATCTTGAAGTAAGATATATACTTCAAGAGTAGCATAGCTAAAATAGAGAAGAGAAACACTGAGCAAAAAGCTTTAAGCATTAGGTTCTCTTGTAATAGTTTTAGCTTTGTATTCGCAGCTGTGTACTCAGTTTACACAGAGAAATTTTCTTCAATACAACCCTCAGGTGGAGACGTGAAAAACCCCCACCTGAAATTTTTAAGTGTGTTGTGTATCTGTTCATTATCTGTTCTTTACATTATAGTCTTTAATTTATCCATCTGCTTCCATTGATATTACAAGTGTTGTTCAAAATTCGAAAGAATTTTACAAGATTGTATTCAACCCCCCTTCTATAATCTTGAAGAGTGCTACTGAGAAATAACAATCTATCAATTAAACATAACCATACGAGGATATCAATTATACACCACACACAGATCTTTAAAGCATCAAGATACTAAGTTCCATAAATAAATTCGTTAGAATCCCATGACAACGATTAGCTCATAATTGAACCGTTCATCTTCAAGGGATTTGATGAAAACATGATAATAAACAAGATATGAATAAAAGAAACAATAATATTATTAAAACTAAGAGTTGAGAAAACAAATCTATAATTCAACGTATACAAAAGATGAAGTAGATCTAGATCCGTTGCTTGTCACGAGCTTGAATCCTTCTCTCCTCTTCTCCCTTGCAAATCTATGTTATGATAATTAATTCTATGTAATGATATGATATTACAATGATACAATGTGTTTTTATAGGCCCTAGAAGTCTTGTCCAACAAGAAAAACCGAAAAATACCAAAAAGATTCAAAACAGGAAAAAATTCAAGACTTTTTAGGAGACAAATTCGAGCTGGACAGATTGCTCCCGAGGCCGCATCCTGGAAGTCTGAGGCCGCGGCCTGGACCCAAATCTGCTTGCGGTTTTTCAGCATGCTATTTCCTTCGTTTTTTCTTCGTTTTGCCTCCGTTTCCTTTCGTTCTTTCTCTCAAAGCTTCCATACTTCAATTCCTTGCCTTGGAACCTTCATGGTGGCTCACAACAAAACTCCATTGTTCATTCTTAAGCTCGAATTCCTCACCAGAATTGACGAAAATTGCAACCTTATTCAACATTCTTGCAATCCTGCACACTTAACAAAACACATCAAAACTACAACAAACTTGAGGCCAAGTGAATCAATTTAAGCCGATATGGAATGCTCCAAGTGGATATAAAATCCACTTATCAGAGGCTTTTGGAATGGACAGTATACTTTTGGAGTGAGACTTTTGGAATGGACAGTAGAGACTTTTGGAATGAGGCTTTTTCTTGTTCAACGGACTATCCTTCCTTTTCTAAATGCTTTCCAAAGATATAGTTAATTAATAAAAAAATGAATAAGGAGTAAGTTCAGGAGGATTGTTGGAAAAAAACCTTGAATTTATGTCCTAAATACTTAAGAGCTAATTTAATAATATTATTTGTAGGGTGAATGGAAGGAGGTTGTTGGAGTTGCTCTTAGCTCTCAATCTCAATTTTAGCATATTATTTTTGGAATGCCCTGGAGGCTGGACCCAAGTCTGGCTGGCCACTGGCCCATTGCAGGTATATATTCGTAATTTGAGTTTTATCCATAAAGACTATAATGTGCGACTAACAATATATTTGAATTATTCAAAATACTAAATATATTCTCAAATATTTTAATATATTAAAATATTCTCAAATATTTTAAAATATTAAAATATTCTCATATTTTTCTCCACTTCTAACATTTTTAACTTCCATCTTTTACAAGCTAATCAAATTGATGTATATGAGATATATGTGTTAACTTGACAAATTAAAATAAGTTGAAATTATATCATTGTAAATTTTGTTTATGGTCTGTTGTGAGACTAACAGACAAATCTACTGCAAAAAATCAATGTCTTTACTTTTTTGAGATTATATCACACCCCGGCGAGCATCCTTATTCCTTCCTCAAATTACGTATGATTACCGTAGTTGTATATCTACGAAGTGTTTGTATTTGGTAATTTAAATTCTTAATTAGATTGAGAAAAGTTAATGTTTATGAAGTATGATGTTTTTTTTGTAAGAGTTAATCACTTAATGTATCTACTTTGATTTTCTTCCTAACAAAAATACTTACACACTTATTCACACACATGCATGTTCCAAATTAAAGCATATAACTTTTCTCAACTTAATAATACTTATATTAATATATTTGTTTGTGTGTCGAATACATATTATGCCACAATTTTTTGTTGTCAGAGTAGCTATAAAAACCACCCATCTGTATTCTCCAAAATCATTTCTGTACATTGGTATTCAACTTTAACATAGGTACTCTATAAGCTCAAGTCACGAAATTAGATAACCTGCTAAGAGAATACTCCCTCAAAAGATGTTCAATTTTAATCTTTTCTTATATTTTATGAATTTACATAATTGTTGGTGGATCCTAAATATAAATGAATTTCAAGCCATAGTTAATGATTGTTACTGCCTATCCGAGAATATAAGGCAAATTTATTTTTAATTTTTCGGAAAATAAATTTTTCACTTTACTTTATTGGCAGGCCACCAAAACATACGCAAACACGGCAAACAACGATATGTAATTAATGGGATATGTACTCTCTATAAAGTACTTTATAGTGTATGGCTACAAACTTTTGTTGCCGCATTCTCATTCAAAAAAGTAAGAAAATATATGATAAGTATGATCGTTTGACCTGTGCCGTTAATAGTATTTGTAACATTTTTCTAACCTTTATGGTCAAGCGCAATTTTTTCTTAGGAATAATTTGAAAATTACATAATAATATATATAATTTTTTATTTTATTAAAATTTATTATTTTAGTGTCTAATAGTGACATAACAAACACGTTGATATCTAACATATTATGATTGAAAATCAATTAACTATATCTATGTCTTATAAGATCTTTACGGTTTTACAGATACATTGAATCAGGAAGTTACATCTATATATAACAAGATTGCTCGGTTAATAGTGTTTTAAGGTCACCGGCAACGAGATACTTCAATACTATGAAATTTCCATTTTACTTGATTTTATATGTGAATATTCATTTGTCATGGGTTTAAATGCTTCTAAACATATGACATAAGATTTATTATATCATCCACTCAATAGTTTCTTATTTCTTATTATTATTCTTAATATAATTTATCCATTGTTTGTTTTTTTTAAAAAAATAAAAATATATCCATTGCGCGGGGAAAAAATTATAAACAAGCTTTTGAGGCTCATGATAGTTTTTTTCAATTCCAACGAAACTTATTTATGAAATTAACAAAGTAAAAACTGAACAAGAAACCAAATTTCTAGAAGTAATTTATGTGCAGTGCAGTTAGGGCTACACAACATTTCGATCTAGACAGGTAAATAAGACTGGACCGGGTCTATCAGTCCATGACCCGGACCGGATCGTATATAAGAGGTGGTCCGGTCTTTGGGACTTCAAATAAAAAAATCCGATTTTCCGTCATTTGCAGTCCAAACCTAGAAAAAAATTCGGATCGAATCGAGGGTTGTGTATGTAATTGTTTTATATTACTTTATTTCTTAAATTATATAATATAGATATTAAATATTTAAATACATCATAATTTAACAAACTAAATTAGTAGATAATAAATTGATGAAATAGTAGAGATCAACATTACAATCTAAATAATTAAATTTAATCATTAATTTTTTTATACTTACATATATTTTTGGTAATTATTTAATATTTTTTAGAATTGTACCTTCGGTGCGTAGCACATGTAAAATGCTAGTAACTATTCTCAAGTCCTAGTTTACATGTTTTTTTTACAAAAAAACACATAATATATTAAGAGAAATGGTAGTTGGGAAAGAAAAAATCAACCATTCTTTGTTGTTATTAGATAATAGCCGAAATATTAAAAATTAAGTTTGTCAGTACGATACCTGTTGATTTTATTTATTTACCCTTATTTAATGTTACATGTTATTTTTACTCAATTATCCTTACTTAATTATTTATAATAACTAATAAATTTCTTTTTTTAGGTAAAACATGTTACCATTTCTATTTTTGAATAACTAATCAATTTTTTTCATATAAAAGACATTATCTTTTATATTTTATCTAACTAAAATTTTTCTTTTTCTAAAAATACTATGAGCACTACTATTTAATAAAATAAAATATTATAATTATAATTATAATTATAATTATAATTATAATTGCTAATAACTAACAAATTACCTATTTCAGCTAAAATACATTACCTTTTCTATTTTTTTATTTTTTCCCAGTAAAATCTATTCAGGTAGCTTTCTTTACGTAAATTAAAATATTAATAATAATATAATAACTAATAACTAACTAATTACGTTTTTAAGCTAAAACATATCATCTTTTCAAACTAAAATCCATCATTTTCTAAAAATATTACAGACAACATATATATAATTATTATCAGATCATATCATTCAAAATTTTAAGCCTACAAAATTCATGCCTTAAATTTTTTAATTTAAATTAAACAAAAGTTTCCATTATATTAAAGAACATCCGTGCATCATACAGGCTTTAAATTAGTATCTCTTAAATACATAATATTAATACTATTTCAAGCTAATTTAAATAAATTATGAATGTATCAATAGATTGCATGTTATTCATCAATAACTTATAGTATGCATAATCTATCTATATTATACTGTTATAAGCTAATATGGTATATTTGGTTGGTTGTTGGTTTGGTACACTGAATAATAATTGTTAGATTATAAGATAAATAAAAAAGAACCATTGGATGTAATACTAAAAAAATATTCTTCTTATAATATATAACATACAATACTCTCATAGGTTCAAGGTTCGAATCCCGTTTACAACGTATATTAAACATTTATATCATCTTATAAATTACGCCTAGAAGTTCAAGTTTCGATTTTCGTCAACAAAATATTTTAGTTAAAAATTTATATTATCTCTTTTTATCATAATTTTATTTAACTTTTATGTTAGATTATAAACTACTCCAATAATTTCAAGGTTCAATTCTCATCAACAAGTTTATAAATTTAAAAAGTTATCTAACTATTTTTAATATACAAGTAAAAAAACTACTCCCTATGTCCCTCTCATTTCTTTACAGTTACTATTTTGGGATGTCTCTTTCATTTCTTTACATACCATAAATAGTAAGTTTCCTTCACTATTACACCCACTACTTTCCCGGGTCCGGATCCTCTGTCCCCTTCCCCCGTGTCCCCCTTGTGTCCCCTGCTCTTTTTAGTACAAAAAGAGTGCCCCTGCGGAGCCCATTTTAATAAATAATAAAAATGGGCTCCACAAGAACATTTTTTTTGTATTAAAAACAACAGGGGACACAAAGGAGACACGGAGGAAGGGGACAGAGGTTCCCAGCTCTACTTTCCCCCACTATCTCATATTTAATAATAAAAAACACTATTACACCCACTAGTTTCCTCCACTATCTCAAATCTATCATTAAATATTGATAGGTCCCACCACTTTATCCACTTTTTATCTAACTTTACTCATTTTTTTATACATTTTCTTGATCTCCGTGCCCATTCCCAACGTAAATAACCTAGATGGACGGAGGGAGTATCATTTAGAACACTATCAAATACGTATTATTTTATTTTATTATCTTCTATAATTTAGTTTCTTACTAATTAAAAAGTAAATATTAAAATTATGAATAATAAGATAAAATATTAATTATTAAGATAAAAGAATTTAGAATCTTTCGTGTGTATCGCATTGGCTATAAGCTAGTATCCTTAATTTATACATTGAAAAATATCCATCATCCCATTTTACATGTCTCTTTTGCAAAAAAATACACATTTTAAGAGAATGTTAATTGGATTTCAACTAATATCCTTAATTAATACTTTGAAAAATTATAATAATATAAAGTTTGAATAAAATTAAATTTTAGATACAATAAATACAAAGATAATTCTAAAAATATTCTTGAATTTATATTAAAAGAAGAATCATATAACAGAAAATAAATTCATTTTTCAAAAGAAACATGTATATACTGGGATTCGGAATATATACACTCACTATTACACCCACTAGTTTCCTCCATTAAAATCTCATATTATTTTTGGAATGCCCTGGAGGCTGGACCCAAGTCTGGCTGGCCACTGGCCCACTGCAGATATGTATTCGTAATTTGAGTTTTATCCGTAATTCGAGCCCAACTATTGTTACGGGCCCAATAACATCCACTGTCCTCACTCGATGCTTAAAATGATTTCAATACAATCAAATGTTTTTGTTTCTTGCTTGATTTGTTTCATAAGTTTACAACTAGGATATTTAAATATCGGTCGGTGCAAGGTACGACCGCTAGCTTAAATTTTGTTTTAAAACTAAATGTACTATCAATGTTATTTAAAGTATAAAATTAATTTTCATAGAATTTTACTTGTTAATGATATATGTAATTATTGCGTACTTACTTAAATATGTTCAAAGTTTTTAATTTGAAAACTAATATAAGTAGTATTTATAGCAATCATATTAGTTTTTAATTTTACTGTGGGTCATTGAATAGAAACTGAGTGTTTAATAGGTGATGTCTATTATATATAAGTTCTATAAATCATATATTATACATGATCATGTATATATATGTATTTTTGAATTACCTTAATGAATAATACACCATATATTATATATGATTTTTCTTTTTTCAAATGTCATATTTTAAATCGAACATTAGTTAATTTGTATGTAAAATGTAATGTGTTATTTTTAGGATTCGTCTTTTCAAGGTCAAATATTTTTAGTTTTACTGATATATTATTTTATCTTGTGTAATAATATATGATGGACCATAAATATGCACAGCCCAATATAGTAATAGTAAGCCCATTGCTTTTACAAGCCCAACCCAATTGCACCACAAATATCTAAAATAGATATATAAAGATCAGGAGGATGACTCATTGAAGGGAGGGATATTTTGACATAGTATATATAGATAGAGAACAGGACAGGGAGAGGGATCTTTTCGCTGGACACACAGACACACACACACTAAACAAAAAGCTCTACGGAGATCTTCTGATAATGGCTACGGTAATAGCATAAAAAACCCGCTGGCCATCATTTGGCGCCGCTGCCGGGGATCGAGTACTTCCTGGCTATAACGACAACTTTGCTACCTTCAAGAGAGGGGTTTTATTCAGTGCCCACTGAATTGAAATATAGAATTCCGGTGAGTAATCTTAGTTGGGTTTATACAAATTCTTTTGATTTTCTCGGTTGTTATATAGTTTACAAAGTGGGAAATCATGTAGAAAGTAAAGATTATTTGCAAATTTGTTTTACTGTCGAGACATCCCGTGACGGGGGTGAGCGTTTTAGTAATTGAATTCTGAATCGATGCCCCACTTAGTGATGATTTTGATGGGGAATACTCGTTCATTTAATGCTCTAGTGGTTTCGAAGTGGAAGAGAAAGGAACTTCATGGACTACAGTGCTCATGTGGGCTTGGGAAAGGTTTCCAGGATTGAGACCATCTCCTTGTGTCATTAAAAGGACAGAGCCTAGATCATCTCGGTGAAAATTGTGAAAGTTAGAGATGTAAGGGCAACCTTAGACTTTGGAAAGAAATTGTTCATATGATGCCCTTATGTCAAAATATCAAGTAGTTGTATGTTGAGCAAGTTTTTAATTTGGTGTTTACCAGTTCTCATCTTATACCTCTTAGTTCGTGTTGAACTAGACTTAAAGGGTGATGTGGGGGGGTTATAAGTTAAAATGATATTGCTGATCCCTGTAAAAGGATTCGGAAGCAGGAGTCATTTACAAAACTGAAGAAGGTAGTAGGTTATCAAGGTTAGTTAATCATAACAAGAAAAAGGGAATTAAATTTAGTTGAGCCGTATTCTCTTGCTTCCGATGGTATCTTAAAGCAAAAGTTCCAAGAAAACCGGTGTAGTTTCAACTGATACAGTCACATCAAGTGTCAAGGAGGATGTTGTGCAAGACCTTGGTCTTGTTAATTGCATAATTTCCGTCGAAGTTTCAATCGTCCAGATTTACAATACTCTGTGATGACCAAAAAAAAAAAATGCCTGGGAGATATTGACAACTTCATTAGACAAAACATCGTGATGGTGGCGGAATAATTTATTGTCTTTCAAAACTGGACTGAGAAAGTTGCTGAAAAAATGAAGGAGTATGGGATCGGGACACCATTTTACCGCGGTGGTGTGGATCCTTTTGAACGGGCATATGGTCAGGAACCATGGAGCAAGCTGTCAAAAAGTGAAGGGGGCTGTGAGACAAGACCTCTGGATCAAAGATCTTATTGAGTTGCCATTCAGATTTTTCAAGAGGACAATAGGATATTTGAGAAGACAAGTCTTTCAAGGTGTCATCAGTCTTTCAAGTTGGGTTTTACCTCTCATGCTTTCCAGATCTCTGCAGTTTGGCCTAGCCAGCAAAAATATTCAGGCAAAGTTACAAGATCAAATTGCTTTCATTTTGCATACAGCGTGTCTTGAAGATTTTCTCTTCCCGGCAACCGGAAGTGACTCGTTCTCTTCTAGTATTGAACTGGTCACATCCGAGAACATATTTTCGACATATGTGGCATTTAACATGGACTCGGATAATGTCCCTTCGCTAAAGAACTCTATTGTTGCAGAACTATGGGATGCTTATCTAACATATGCAGTTACTGATCCAACAATGAGTTTGAAAAGAATCACGGATCTTGTTGAAATGGTACCGATGTCATGCAGACAAAACCATGACCATCTCTACCATGCACTAAACACCTTTCTGCAGCAACAAGTAAAGAGACAGTTCTGCTATCAAGCACTGGAAATGGGGACTTTACTGGGCTGACACGTGGGAGTTCAGGATAAATGCAGAGGAAGCGGCTCAAGATTAACCCTCTGATTTGTGCCCCACTTAATGCTGATTTTGAGGGGGATGTTATTCATTTATTATAGCCACAATTGCTTGCAGCAAAAGCAAAGGTTTTGGAGTTGTTTTCAGTCGAAAAACAGTTGCTTAGCTCTTATACTGAAAACCCGAACTTGCAGCTGGTGACAGATTCCACTTCTTTTGATAGTTGTGGAGAGAGATATAACGTTTGACGAAGCCAAATATTGGAGGTTGGTTGCAATAAAGATCTAATGCCGTCCATCATCAATGATGTAGTCACTTCTATGTTTTTTGGAAAGGGTCCAGTTGAGGCTTTGAGACTTATTGATTCCTTGCAGCCTATGTTGATGGAAAACCTATACACAAAAGGTTTTAGTGTTGGATTGGAAGATTTCTACATCCTAAAAGAGATGGTTCAAGATTGTGAAGCACGAGTTCCAGAATACTACTCAATTTTATATCGTATGCTAGAAAGCAATAACGTGCTGATAGCATTACGGTTGGAAAAACAGATCAGGAGCCTAAAACTGCCAATTGCTAATCACATTCTCAAGTCATTAGCAATGGGGTACCTGATTGACTTTAAGAGTGAGTCAGCTATCAGCAAGGTAGTCCAACAAGTCGGATTTTTGGGTCGGTTTTGGGGTGGCAGTGATCAAGATTAAGAATTTATGCAAAAGCGAATTTCCATGAAAAGGCTTCCATGGGGAAATCAGACTGATGCGGGGGCTTCGTGTTCGAAGCCGTAGGCTATCTACCTTCAATCTTGGTAGTTACAACAGCAGTTCTAAATGATTACAATCATTGGCGACCATCACTCTGGCATCTAACACTCCCATCTTTCTCCAGGTACTACTTTCTTCCACCTGCCTTACTCTACATTTATTCTGTTTATGAAAGTTTAAAAACAAACAAATAAAATCAGCTAGATAACTGCAATGCTGGACCTAACAATTCCCTCACGAGAGATTTTCTTATGTCAAAAGGAGCGAATTAATTCAACTAAAAATCAATATATGTAGCTTCCCTGCGGCCACGATTTAGACTGCTTACTTACAGTAATATGCACATCAAATATTTCTTATAAAAAACTCCGATATCTGATTGTTCGCCAAGCAAAACACATCTAATTGCCTTCGGTCTATAAGGAAGTTGTAATCTGTCCGCTAAGAACCCAATAATTATAACAGCACAAACTAGGCCTACGGCCTTACGACCATACGTGCAAAAGTTCAAATGTTTCATATAGTGTTAACTTTTTGTGTATCCGTAATGTATGATGTTTACACCGCCCACTTATGGGATTCTAATGCCTTCGGCTACAGCTCTGGCCATGCCTTCTTTATATAAGCAAATTGTTGTGTTTCTTTTACATTTTGCGAATTAAAGCCTTATACCTATGAGGTCAGCCTATGCCTTATACCTATGAGGCCATGCCTATGTACTTGAGGATATCTATAGCCCCCTATTCAAATAGCCAACATATTTAGTTCAAAATAAACTAAAGGCATAGATGGGGCAATCTATTCATCAATGGGCCAACGTATGTAGCCCTATTTAGGCTACGGCATGGATAGATTCTGGTACAACACCTTTTCATTCATAAGCCAACATATGTAGTTCCTAAGAGACTACGGCATGAATCGGTTCCCTGTTCAGGCAGGAAAAAGCTTATTGCTCAACTATTACCTGCACGGCTACGGCCGGCAGCGATTTGATTATATTGTCCAGATTCTGCTTTGTTTATATTGTCCGGATCTTGCTTTACTTGATTATACTATCTGAATTCCATTTTTGCCTCAGGGAAAAAGTAGCCCAAAAGTCCGTGTATGACTTACGGTACCTACATTTTCTTGAATGATTATACTCATACATAACTGATTGCTCACTAATGACCAATATATTTGGTCCCTACACGGCTACGGCATGAATGAGCTACAGAAAAAACCTTACTCATATCAGTTAAATAACTCGAAAGCAGAACTTTGATTATATTGTCCGGATTCTGCATTGCTTATATCGTCCGGATTTTGCTTTGTTCGATTATAATTGCCCGAACTCGATGTTGCTTTCGGGAAAACTAAACCAAGAGTCAGCGGGTGGCTTACCATGCCTACTTGCGGGATTTTAATGCCTTCGGCTACGGCTCTGGCCATGCCTTCTTTATATAAGGATGTTTTTAACCCTTTCATTCAAAAGCCTGCAAATCTAGCTCTATTTATACTACAGGCATGGTTGGGTAATCTTTTTATTCACAAGCCAATATGTGTAGCCCTATTTAGGCTACGGCATGGATAGATTCTGGTACAACACCATTTTATTCAAAAGCCAGCATATGTAGTTCGCGCGTGACTATGGCATGAATCGGTTACCTAGGTCTTCAACCCATGAACTTAGGCATTCATATTTTAGGGGCAACATATAGCCTCTCTACGGCTACGGTTACTCTCTACAGCTACGGCTATCAACAGCCAAAACACCAATTTATATTAAGATTGATACACATATATAGTCTTGTATAACATGACGTTTAACTTGATTCACTATTATTGCCTTCGGCTCGGATTTTGCTGGTTCTGTAAATTGCCTAGGTTCAGCATCAATTCTTCATACAATCCAGAGCTAATTCTGTTATTGATGATCCCTCCGGCTCTGTCACTACTGGTACGGTAAGTACTGTAGTTTACACCAAAATAATTTAAATTGTTTGAGCTTTCAATCCCACAAGTCATGTGAGGCACTACTAATCTGCTGTCATAAATTTACACATCTCATTGCAACCTAAAGATTGCACTTAATTTTAGGGGCATATACGGATACTATTTTTATAAAGTATAATTGTAATCATTTGACATCATATAGAGTTACAAACGTATGGCATGTTGTAATATTAGCATCACCGTACCGCCTGAGATTTCTATTCACTAACTTAGGTGCATACTGCATATGTTAAAGCAATGTTTATAGCTTCCCAGGGCTATGGTTTTGGATTGATTCACGAAAAACAGTTTACATAAAGATTGACATATATATGGCCTCTCATTATCAGCTACAACTGGAGTTGGATCACCCACCCATATTAAAACCAATATATGTAGCTTCCTACAGCTACAGTGGGTCGATTCTGAAACCAACTCATAACAAAGCTAGTATGCGAAAATCAGTATATACAATCTTTCCTTAGCAATTAAGGCCTAAATTGGATTATCGTGATATCTCGTAACATCCAGCAAATTAACTACTCATTTTACTATCTATTCGCAAATCATTATCATGTCTGGCTATAACTTTAATCGATTATTTCTTGTCATATTACGACTATATGCGGCTACGGTTTGAATTGAACCAATATATGTAGTTCGTTACGGCCGCTTATGCCTACGGCTACGGTTCAATCTAATGGCCCGATTATCAACTTCTGCTTAAATTGTTAGATAATCCATCGACTGTCTCTCGTGTGGTTATGATTAATCTTCTTGGATCAGTTAAATACTGCTACAACTTTGTTAATCTTTATTACTCGTATATCAACTATACATGGTCACATCCAAAGTCAAATTTGATCATCAATCATACACGCGATATTTTTGTTGATAGTTTGATAATCACTTGCACCATAAAAGCATGTCCTGATCGATTTCCTTATGACATTTGCATTCAGTAACTTCTAACAATATTTAGACGGACTGTTATCTATATTTTAATCAGCAGACGATATCACAGAAGTCACATACTTGCATGGTAAGCACACCGGTCACCACAATATGCACTTGAAGCTTTCAGTGGTTACGGCTTAAAGGTTTCGGTCTATGGTCATTTATGATCTCATGGTTATTAATGCTATTAATATCAATGTGTCTATACATCTATGATCTACCAACTATTAGCTGAGGTACTTTTATCGCTGCATATAGGTGGGACACAATCATCATTTAACTCTTCTTCAACAATATAGAATCTTTCAAAATAAAAGCTACAAGTACTACCTGTTAGACATTTCTAACAAAAGATACTTAAATATACATCTGAAGCAAACTCCATTAGTCATTAGTTATACAATGACTACACCCCACCGGACATATACTTTTTTCCCTAACTTGATAATATCTTGACTATTAGTATCGATCTCAATCACTCATGATGAACGAAGAGCTGAAATCCTCAACCTAATGACCCTCTTTTCAAAAGCATAATTTATTATTATTATTCCAAACGCGTTCTGCCCTTCTCCCCACACTTTGCATTATGTTATTTCTTCACTCTGCTTTGTTACTTGCACCTTGCGTCCATTATCACTTAGCCACTCAGCTACCAAAAATAGTAAGTTATAGCAAATCTACTTATCTATTCAACCTAAAGATTGAACTTTATTTTAGGGGCAAATGATGGACCATAAATATGCACAGCCCAATATAGTAATAGTAAGCCCATTGCTTTTACAAGCCCAACCCAATTGCACCACAAATATCTAAAATAGATATATAAAGATCAGGAGGATGACTCATTGAAGGGAGGGATATTTTGACATAGTATATATAGATAGAGAACAGGACAGGGAGAGGGATCTTTTCGCTGGACACACCGACACACACACACTAAACAAAAAGCTCTACGGAGATCTTCTGATAATGGCTACGGTAATAGCATAAAAAACCCGCTGGCCATCAATATACAATTTTCATATTACGTTAACAACTCAATATTTCCATTCTAATATATTATTGGATAATATCCATAATATTAATTAAATTATCATTTTATAACCCAATTATATAATTTTTATAATTCTTTAATCAATAAATGAAAATCAATAAAAAGTCCAAATCTCATTTAATACCCAATAATATTTAACCAATATTATTTCATATATCATACACAGATACATTTTGTGTATGATCTAAAATAGATGTGAAAGTATGGCCTATTCGTACGTAGATGCACAAGTTAACATGATGGTCTAAGTTTGATTTCCATTAAAAAAAAAATGATTTTTTTATATATAAACAATAATATAGGGGTAAATTAGTCATTTCAAATTATGAATAAAATATCTCATGAATTTTAAATCTTGTTCATGTATTACATATAAAATAGAAAGATAGATAGATAGATAGATAGATTTTACTTGTTTTAAAATAGAGAATAATGTTCCCGAGGTTAGTTCAGGAAACACCTGAGGTTTTTGTATAATTTTTAAGGACAGTTTTGTAATAATTGAACATGGCTCCCTGTATTTACAAAAATAACCCTATTCTTGTATTATTTTTTTAATAACCTCAGGAAACTTATTTGAGCTAACCTTAGGAAAAGCAAACCCTTTAAAATATACGATGAACACGATCAGATAATTCAAATGCTAGAAACTTATCTCTTTTCATTTTAGTTTTTAAATTCGATTCTCGCTTATAAATCTAATTATTCAAAAACCCACATCATAAAGTGATGGAAAATTGTTTGGCCCTAATCCATAAATCACAATGAGACTCTTAATCAAAAAAAAAAAAACAAGGTCACCCCCAACAGCTGTAGTAGACCAGCGGAAAGTGATAGGAACATGGAGATATTTACACACAGAAAATCATCACAGGAACTAGAGAAATTAGAAATACCATTAATCTCAGACTCGAATCAAAAATTTTATTTGGACTAGCTTTTTTCTAAGCAGCTTTTAAAAATCGATCACCTTATAATATTAAATTTTAACTAGTTTTGCAGGATCCGTCACCTTGTCGAAACTCGAAAATCAGTTCCGATCTAGTTTTGCCATTCAAGACATACATATTATATCACCGGACCACCCACCGTTTGGTACAGGGACCATATCGTACAGTATGAAGATAATAGGATGTCCCATTCACCGCCAGTGTTTTCCAGATACAGGAATTATGAAAATTGGTCGAAGATAGTTTACAAATGGTCCACATGCATTGGTTTTTAAGTGTGTGAAGTTCATATTGATGTATAGCAGCACCATTGACCTAAAATGACCCGAAATAAAATGAGAGGAATGGACTAGAGCTACGTACATATTCTATCTTCATCATTTGGTAGACCCGGTAGAAGCTAAGATTAGATTAAATGCAGTGAGAAATAGATTTTTCATGAGAGAAAAAAACAAAGAGAGTGGTGCATATAGTTTTGATTGGTTCGGGCAGTGGCGGACCCAGTCGAAAAAAATTTCCCAGCGGGAATTTTTTTTTCCGGGGCCGGCAATATTTTAGGGGGCCCATTTTATATTATAATTTTAAAAAATTAAAAATTATTTAATTTTATAAAGCCATAGAGTGGAGAGCCGACAGAGAAACATGTAGGTGAAAAAAATGAGGCTCCAAAACTAATATTATTTGCTAATATTATTATAGTAAATAATTACACGGGAAGGAAGCCCAAGTGGGCAACTTATGCTGCTAACAGTGTCATCTTCTTCGTTTTTGTCGGAGATTCTGCAACAAACCAACGGAAGTGAGCGGAATAAGGGGCGGTTGTCGGAAATTTGCCCAGCGGAAAAAAAATTCCTCTTTCTCTCTGAAAATTTTTGCCCAGCAGAAGCTGGGCCCGCCCACCCTTAGGTCCGCCTCTGGGTTCGGGTCAAGTAATCATGAATTTGGGCACCCGTGAAGCCACCCGCATGAATTGCATTTACCCGTACTAATCTGGAGAAATTGGACATCATTGTCGTTCTAGTAGACTCGAAAATTACAATTTTTTTTATTTTTATAAACATTTTATTTACAGTAAATAAAAAACATTACAACTTTTTTATTGTTTGGTAGTTAAAACATAACAACTTCTAAAACATTCGAATCTCAAATCTTTTAAAACTTTCGAAGAATTGAATAATACATTTGAGAAACTGTGATGTGATGGCATAAAAAATAGGACAAAATTTTATACAAGGTGAAGATGCATGAAAAGACATTGAAAAAAGACAAGTACTGTATAAATTATGCTTGACATTGAAGAGACCTTTGACACACCTTATATGCTTGTAATTTATCAAGGCACAAAAAACGAGTATATTCCGATGGTCGTAAGAAGCTTCCTGCTTGCATTGTTAGGTAGAAGTAAAATTCTGATGAACATAATCACATAAACTCTCCTTTTTTTTTTTGACAATAATAGGACCAATGACGAATATAAAATTTTAAAATGAGCCATTATTAAGCAAAATTTAACATGAAAACGAATATCGACATAGTTGTAATTTCCAATTTTGAAATTAAAAATTTATAATTTAAACTTTGTCCTAATTAAATTCCTATCGAATCGAGTTAAAATGCATTATATTTTTCCTATCAATCTCTCGACGTTTAATTTAACAAGGATGAGAACTAATTAATTTACAGAAGGAGAGTACACAAAAGATTTCTTTAATCAAGTTTAAGAGTACAATAATTGTATTGTAGTCGATACTCATCCGCAATAATCGAGAAATGAGGGACGTACCCCAATAATATAGCGAAGGCCACATGAAAGATTCTCATGCACGTCGACCGCATTTAATTAAACAGCTTGTCCTCTTGATATCACAAAGTCATGTGGTC
This sequence comes from Kitagawia praeruptora, assembly GCA_037693485.1. Classification (NCBI taxonomy): domain Eukaryota; kingdom Viridiplantae; phylum Streptophyta; class Magnoliopsida; order Apiales; family Apiaceae; genus Kitagawia; species Kitagawia praeruptora. The sequence continues at coordinate 51,552,468 of CM075347.1, forward strand.
AAGCATGAGATAAATGAAAATATCATATCCAGTACAATTAATTACACGGAGTAATTTACAACAAAAAAGAGTACAACTAGTAAATCGACTAAACAAATAATCATGCATTAGATACATAAATAAATATTTTCCTTAATAAATTCCATTATTATTTCCACTTAATAAATTCTCCTTATATAGAATCTTTATAAATGAATATCCTTGATATCAAGAAGGTCTATCAATTTAACGAGATTATTGATTTATTAATAAATGAATACATTATTTAATTATCGATAAATAAATGTATATTTATTTAGACAATGATTTTGTTCCTTTTTTTAGTGAGAATAGTATTTTAAAATTTAATGTTTGAATATATTTACAAATAATAGTTAAATTTAAAAATTTATTACATATTTTCATCCCACTCAATAAAATGAATAAATTTATTAAACATAATCATCAGTATTTTGTATTTGTATATATTAAGTATGCACATATTAAATGTATAAGTAAAGTTCTATGGAGTACTCTTTAATTGGAGTATTTGGAGTACATATAAATTTTGCCTTCAAAATTTTGTAAACTTTATTATTTTGCAAAGCTTAGTACATGAATATCACTATTTCATCGAAAATCTTGAAAATTTTGTATGTTTTGCTAACAAAATATTGCAAAATGAATTGTTTTGCGAAACACATTTGGGTTGCAAAACATAAAGGATTTTCAAGATAAACATATTGCAAAACATACATGATTTTCAAGATTATCAATGAAATGATGATATTCATATAACAAAGTTTGCAAAATAATAAATTTTAAAAGATTTTGAATACAGAACGTATATGTACTCCAAGTACTCCAATTAAAGAGTACTCCATAGAACTTTTCTCACATTTTGTATTTTATAAAATAATATATGTAAAACGCTTAGAGTATATAAAATATATATGAATATGAATAGTTTTTACTAAATGGCATATTTTATAAATGTTGAGTATTGAATACGACTAAAGAACACAGAGGGGGGTGAATGGATTCTTGAAATTTTCTTGATCTTGAATTGATTGTGTTATGTAGCAAGATATGTGTTATGTGTGTGCAGAGATATAAGTGCGGATTATGAACAACACAAGACACGATATCACTTTAATCTAATATTTTATTAGATAAAGATTTGCTACAACCTGTGAATACAAATGATAGTATTCTCAGCTTCGTTTTTCTCAGAGAGATGTACTCTTAGAATGTATGTGAAAAACTTAACTTCTTGAGAAGTGAGGTTGTGCCCTTATAGAACATGAGCATAATCTACTTACTACAAATAAGGTTACAGGATAAATTACTTTCTCGTATGTCTATCCTTTTTGAGCAAGCATCCAAACGGCTACAGGTTTGACTTCTTGAGGTTCTGCTCAGATCCACTTCTTTAGCTCTTTGTCTCTTGTACATGTCTCTAAGCTTCTTTGTAGGCTTTCCAAAGTACTTTACAACTTGTGGTCCATAAAGCACCTTGGCTTGTTGCATGTTTCTGACTTGTACAATTCCTTCAGTATTTTTTCTCCAAGAGTGTATTCGAGAAGTGGCTAAGTGTTTGATTCGAGAACTAGAATTGACTTGATCGATAACTCTGAGTTCTCGAATACCGTAAAGTTGACATATCGAATCACTTCTCGAATAGCTCTTTTCTCCAGGAATCCTTGAGTTGTCGAATAGAGCACTTGACTTGTCGAATCCCTGAGATGTCGAATAGCTTTCTGAGTCCTTGAGATATCGAATGAAACTTTGACTTGTTGACTCTTAGAGAACTTGAATACCATTTTGACTTGTTGACTTCTTGAGTTCTCGAATAGAGTATTAGACCTGTCGAATCTCTGAGTTGTTGAATGAGACTTTGACTTATTGACTTTCAGAGATGTCGAATAGTGTCTTTACAGATATCGAATCCTTGACTTGTCGAATGCTAGACTTCTCGAATAGAGCAAAACACTTCTCGAATTGGTACTTAGGCAATTCTTCATTCTCCAACTTCCAACTGTGATTATTTGATAGTCTTTATCTTCAAGCTTGAGGCATGATCCTTGGATCTTCTTTCAAGCATTATTCTCTTAATTTTAAGTACAATTACACAGCTAGAATTTGATGCCTCTTACAAGTACTAAACAAGTAGAAACTCTACATTTAGAGGTTCCCTCAGTTAAGATGTCATGTAAGTAATGCAAACCATTACAAACAATTAGGCTTGTTATTAGATGTACTCAGGCATGCCTCTGTGACTAACAATAAAATAATATATATATTTTTAAATTTGATGAATATTCATTTTAATTTATATTGGATCATTAAAACCTCTTAAAAAATTATTCATTAATACATTTAACAAGATTATTCATTTATCATATTATTCCATTTTGGAATTGGATGAATAATTTATTTATCTAGTGTCGTTTCCCAATAATAACAACCTAAGATAAGGGGAAGTTGAAATTTGAATACAATCTTTACACTTTTCTTTTAATTACTTGGGGCTTGACATTTTATGTGAATGAACAGAGATAATAACAAAACTAAATAAAAACAAATGTAAATACTCAACACTATTTACAAATTTCATGTGGAGTTGTTGTTTTTTTTTTGCCATAAGGTGGAGTCACTACAAGAAAAGGGTCAATAGAAATCAGTTTATGGCCGATGTCTATGTTATTTTGCATGTGATGTCTAGGTCAGAGATGTCTATTCTAGACATCGGTCAGAAACTGATGTCTGTGCTAACATAGACATCGGTATTTCCTTCAATACACATCAGTTGTTCTACCAAATAGGTTAGATATAATTAATTTTATAAACAACTTGCATGCCTTATATTCTAGAAAACATATAATAAACTAAGTTATTTTTCACATACACATCACTTTCTTTTTTTTAGAAAAGATGTCTATTTGGATATTAGACATCATCCTAGACTGATGTCTAATGCTCTTATAAACATCAGTTTTTTTCCAGAAAAGATCGATGTCTATAGATATCTTAGACATCATCTATACAGATGTCTAATGTAGGTATAAACATCACTTTTTTCTGAAAAAACTCATTTATATGTGTCTCTTAGACATTAGATTTTATAAATAAAAAGTGATGTCTGTTTGTTGTTTAAAATCAGTTTCCTACACTGTTTTATACACAAAAATAGCCAAAACTTAAATTATGCACAAAATAATAACCAAAATTACTAAATTTATCACTGAAATAATAAATCCAGAATACTTGCATCATTAGCAAAATCAAAATGGCTTACAATATTTGAGTCTATATATACCAAATCCCCAAAACCAAATTGTCACTACATAAATTCGCAAAAGAAAACAGAAAACACCAAACAACTAGCTATATTATCGGTTTTCAAAACCAGCATGTTGTGTAGATCCACAAACTGTAAGACCCTGAGGTTCAAGACAAATCACTGCAATTATCTGCAAAGATAAAAGTAATGGTCAGATGATACAAATTAACCAAAGCTCAAGTTCATAGTACTTGAGCTGAGTGCTCAGACATAAAGTTCATATACTTGATTACATGTAAGTGGAAATAACTTTGTTATTTACCAAGCTTGCAACATAAGATCTCACACAATCTGAATTTGCACGAAGTGTGCTTTCAATTCTCTATCACCACCAAAGCTTCATCACTTCTCTGCCAGTTTTTTAAAAACAAAAGTTAAAATTTATAGAAAGAAAATTTCAGCATTAAAATCAATTAGGTAATGCAATTGGCTGAACCTTTAAGGTATGCAAAGCCGTCCCCGGATAATTTTTAACTTTCCTTGGGCTTCTATTCTCATTTGTAATTTTTTTTGTACCTGTTGTGACATAATTTTGGTTTAAATATGAACAAAACAGGGCAACTGATATATTGAGTAACGAATAGTGCCTAGCAGATTTTTGACTGACATTATCCAAGTTCAAATCAAGTACTTTTTCTATATAATTGTGTAGTTACTATATAATTGTGTAACTTCTGGTAACAGCATACACAAATTGACTTTAGGGAACATTAAACAATTTAGTTCACTAGCTGATAGACACTTGTGGGGGCAAAGTACAACTTGAAAAATTTAACTGACGCATTGGATGAGAGTTCCTAAGGTTGTAAATATACATGACCACTCATAGTTCATAGTTTTACTGCAGAATCTATATTATGTGCAGAACTATGCGAGATGCAGTTTCGTGAATCTAAAAGCAGAATCTATATTACTGCATAACACTAGCAACCATCATACTAAATTAGAATATATAATTAACAGTAGTGGTTAATATAATTATATAATTGCATACACTGCACAGAGGAAAATAGTAGCGGGACCAAGTTTGACCGCCTTCAACAGACATAATATAATCAGAAAAAAAGTAATGTGATACAAGTTTTAATTAACTTTTACAGATCAATGATCCGACTTATAATAGTCACATACTTAACTCATACCTCTCTCCCATCCAGTCCCTTCATCGTTTGCAAGCAGTCTATGTCAAAGATATAACTATTTTCAGGAATCGCATCCACATCATCTTTCTTCATAAGTTTGCCAATATACTCGCATACTGGTGCCCCAGAAGGTATGTAATCCACCTAACAGCCCAACCTTTCCTTGGAGTTTGGTAAACCTATTAAAATAACAATTATATTCCAGTATATAAACCAAGAAAATAAATAACAGCTTTAGCACGGATCGAGAAAACTTTAATGTAACACCCCTAGATCCGGGGTCTGAAATCCAGGTTGTCACGGTCACCTCGATTCACAGTTAACAATACTTATATTAAATTTCCATTCTTCACCTACTTCAACCCCATCAATATATACACTGACAGGTTATAGTTCTCAGAAACAATAATTATTCAAATCAAGTTATTAAATCCATTCACTTAAATTTATTACAAACCAAATAAATCCTTTCAAAAGTTAGTTGCCGATACATCTCTACATGAGGTAGTATCGGAACCCAAAGTGATTATTTATTTATGTTACATTGTTTTGACAAATTGTGAAATGGTTCACCCTAGCTGCTTATAACCAACTACCTGGGCTGGGATCCTCACGAACTGCCTACGGTAAAGCTGGGCGTTTCCCACGCGCTTCCTTGGGGTAAGCTTTGTCCTGGCCATGCTGATCTGTTGTGTTGTGATATAAACAAGAAAGCAAGAGTGAGCGATATAGCTCAGCAATAATATAATAGTTCAACTATAACTTCATATTTATTTAGAAAGTAATTCTGTCAACTCTATACTACACTCTTTTCATTTAAAAGAATTTAACTCTTGTAATTTATACGTTCCACAATACCCAAGATTTTCTCAAATATTTTGTAACTCACTGACAACACACTCTCTGAAAATAAGCGCATAGGCTTTCATTTCAATATACATCACAATTCCAATTGGAAGATGGGGACATCTGGAATACACCACGATACTTGCTGATCAGGCAAGGTATCGCAAAATTTTCTTTTCTACTAGTAGAAGGACGAATTCCTTTTCGGTTATCACCCTGGCCGCATACGGGCCTTTTATGCTTTTCGGGTACCTGTTTCATTACCGAGCATAATTATGCTTTTCGGGCACCTGTTTCATTGCCGAGCATATTAAAATTTTCCCTACCACCGGCACATATTTCATTACCGCGTAGAGCCTTCTCACTACATCGGTACCTGTTTCATTACCGTGTAAGGAAGCCATTCCAGTTCCGAGATGATTCTATCTTATACTGGAATCGAATTTAATCGTCATTCCCCAAGCATGATATCTGCTCGTTGATAGATTTCAGATTTCTACTTCCGGAAGTATTGAGGAAGTAGTAAGAATATGTGGTTTGACTCTTGTCAATGGATGAAATAAGGATTTACTTTTAATATCGCGACCGGGAAGTTAATCAGAGTTCTTTGGAAGATTTATCAATATAAAATATTTTGATTTGTGATGAGTAGAAACTTAAAATATTAGTTTTATAGGAGATAAGGAGTGAACATCCTTCAATCAACTCTTTCGACTGGATTCCCGGAGTTTGGATGAGTTTGAGACTATTTAATCATATGAAAATAATTTTTATTAACTCAAAATAATATCTAGTAACCCATCGTATTTTTAAATAAATTTTCTAAAGGTCAGAGAATAATTAAAATAATTGAATATGTTAGTTACAGAGGCATGCCTGTATACATCTAATAACAAGCCTAATTGTTTGTAATGCTTTGCATTACTTACATGACCTCTTAACTGAGGGAACCTCTAGTTGTAGAGTTTCTGTTTGTATTGTACTTGTAATAGGCATCAAATCCTAGTTGTGTAACTGTACAAATAGAGTCTAGAATAATGCTTGAAAGAAGTTCCATGGTTCATGCCTCAAGCAAGGAGTTAAAGACTGCCAAATAATCACAGTTGGGATTTGGAGAAATGAAGAATTTGCCTAAGTACCAATTCGAGAAGTATATTTGTCTATTCGAGAAGTCCAGCATTCGAGAAGTCAGAGATTCGATATCTCAAGACACTATTCGATATCTCTGAATACACTGTTCGATATCTCATTCGATATCTCAGGGATTCGATATGTCTACTACTCTATTCGAGAACTCAAGAAGTCAACAAGTCAAGATGGTATTCGAGTTCTCAAAGAGTCAACAAGTCAAAGTTCCATTCGATATCTCAAAGACTCAGAAAGCTATTCGACAACTCGAGGATTCGATAAGTCAAATGCTCTATTCGACAACTCAAGGAATCCTGATGGAAAAGAGCTATTCGAGAAGTGGTTCGATATGTCACTATAACAGTATTCGAGAACTCAGAGTTATCGATCAAGTCAATTCTAGTTCTCGAATCACTTACTTAGTCACTTCTCGAATACATTCTTGGAGACAAAATACTGAAGAAATTGTACAAGTCAGAAACCTGCAACAAGCCAATGCACTTTATGGACCACAACCTGTAACGTGCTCTGGAAAGCCTACAAGGAAGCTTGGAGAGATATAGAAGAGACAAGGAGCTAAAGAAGTGGATCCAAACAGGCTTTGCAAAGTCAAATCTGTAACCGTTTGGACACTTACTCAAAAAGGATAGACAGACTAGAAAGTAATATGTTTTAGCTACCTTATTTGTAGTAAGCAGGCTGTATCCATGTTCTATAAGGACACAGCCTCACTTCATAACTTAGTAACTTTTGTGAGTCAAGTTTTTCATACACTGTAAGCTATATCTCTCTGAGAAAAACGAAGCTGAGAATACTACCATTTGTATTCACAGATTGTAGCAACCTTTATCTAATATACATTAGATTAAAGTGATATTGTGTCTTGTGTTGTTTATTTATCCGCACCTTAATTTCTGCACACACAGGCACTTATCTGCTACACAGACTCAATCCAAGAAAAGTTCAAGAATCCATTCACCCCCCCCCCTCTGTATTCTTTTACCGTGTTCAATACTCAACAAGTGGTATCAGAGAGGGCTGTTTATTCAAAAACAGAGAAACGATCATGAGTTCGAATACACCAAAGACTACAGGAACGGTGAAGGTCCCTAAGTTTGATAAAGAAAACTTCAACCTCTGGAAGATAAAGATGATGTTGTTCATCAAAGCCTCTCATCCCTTGTATCCTGAGATTCTCAAGAATGGTCCTTTTGTTCCACAACAAGAGATACCAGAGAAGACTGTTGGAACCATAACAATCCCTAGAGCTTATGAGGCCAAGGATCCATCAAAGTGGACAGAGTCAGAAAGGGAGAAGGTTGCTCTTGACAGCCACCTCATGTTGCTCATCATTGATTCCATGGATATGTCAATGTTTGCAAACATTGCATCATGCACGTCTGCTAAAGAGATGTGGGATCACATTGAGGTGTTGTGTGAAGGGACTGATGAGGTTAAAGAAAACAGGAAACAGATATTGGTCACACAGTATGAAGCTTTCATGGCACAGCCCAAGGAAAGCATCACTGAGATGTTTGAAAGGTTTCACAAGCTAGTTACTGAGTTGCAGATGAATGGAAAGGTTTACAGCACCAAGGAGTTAAATATGAAATTTCTGTTGTCTTCACCAAATCATCTGGAGCAAAGAGTCATTTCCCTAAGAGAGAGAGATTTGAACAAAGTCACCTATGATGTACTCTATGGAGTCCTAAAGACTCATGAACTTGAGTTGCTTCAGAAGAGGGCTATCCAAGCAAACCAAGGTAGGATGATAAACACATCATGTGCCTTGATTGTCAACAAATCCATCCTGGACCTAGAAGCATCTACAAGCCAACTAAGGATAGAGGAGGTGGCAGATGATGAAGAAACTGAAGCTGGGGTGAGTGAACCTGTTGAGGAAAAGGAGGAAGAAGAAGAGGAGTTTTACACTCTGGAAGAACTTGATGGGATGGAAAATACTTCATATGCTTTCATGGCCAGAAAATTTCCAAACATCAGATTTAAAAGAAATCAACCCTTCAAACCCAAAACTCAAAACCATTCAGCCAACAAGAACAAGGCACCTGTGAAACCAAACAGAAATAAGTTCAAAACCGGTTATGTGGATAGGTCATCTGTAAGGTGTTATAGATGCAATGACCTAGGGCATTTTGCCAGTGAATGCAAGAAGCCTAAAAAGAAGGATAGAGAGTATCTTGAGCTAGAAGCTAAGTATGAGGCCCTTCTGAAAAAGCAGACACATGGTAAGACCTACATAGCTGAAGGGAAGTGTTGGGATGATTCTGAGAGTGATGAAGAGGAACAAGAATTCTGCAATTATGCCTTGATGGCCAACTCCAAGGATGACTCATCTTCATCTGATTCTCAGGTACCATCTCTCACTACTATAGACATGTCTGTTTCTGAATACAAATCCATGATTGAACAATTATCTGTTGAAATGTTTAATATTCATACTAGTATGACTGCTGCTAATGAGGAGATTGCTAAACTGTCTACTAGAAATGAAGTATTAACCAAAAAGAATGAGGAACTTGAGCTAACTGCTATGCAAGTAGAAAACCTTAAGAAAGAAGTTGAATATTTGGAGAACAAGGTTCTATGTGCTAGTCAAGTAGAGAAGGCTCTTAGGGATGAATTAGCTGAGAATGAATTCAAACTTAAAACTTTCAAGAAATCATCTGGTTTAGTGCAATCCTACTGTGAGAAAATTGAAGCTAAACCTAAAGCAGCTATTGGACTTGACTATGACTCTCTCAAACAAAGGAAAGGCTATGCTGTCATCGAAGAGGACACAGCTGTTCATGAGAAAGTGCCTCACATTTTGAGAAAAACTGAAAATCCAATTTTTAAGGAATCAACATTTGAAATTGATGAGGATGCCTTACTCATCAAGCAAATGTTGAATGATGAGGATGAGGCACAATCTAGTGAACAGCAAGCATCCTCTAAGGGTGAGAGTGCCAAGTCAAAGACCAAGAAGCCAGTAGTTGATAGGCCAAGACCTAAGAAGTTTGTTAAGTTTGTATCAGCTGGGAAGAGTGAATCAGAAAAGGAAGTGACTAAAAAGAAACAGAACAGAAATGGCAAGTTAGGGATTAACAAGGATAACAACTATGCTTATATGCCTAATGCCCCTAGGAAAACTTGTCAGAACTGTTTCAGTACCAACCATCTAACTCATGCATGCAAGAAACCTGTTGGTAGTGTGTCTAAACCTTTCTATGATTGTTCTGTGCCTCTAAGACATAGAGATGCACCCTTCTGTGATAAATTTGACTGTATGCCATGCAATATGAATGTTATGACTAGTTGTTTTAATTTAAGAAGATAGTTCATTGATGGTTGTATCAGTCACAATTCTCACACACACTACACAAGGTCAAAGTCTTCAAGTCCTCCTAAAGCTAGGAAGGTACCTTTGTCACCTAAGTCTGAAACCTCAGGTTCTAAGACTTCCAACAGTGACAAGAAGACTGACACTAAGAAAGTTAACAAGCATGTTGTTTATGATAAAACTGTCTCTAAGTCACATGGACCCAAACTTGTTTGGGTACCAAAGGGAAAGTAATACCTTTGTGTTTGCAGGGCAAAGAAAGTGAGAAGAAGGTCATGTGGATTTTGGACAGTGGATGCTCAAATCATATGACTGGTGATATGGCCCTGCTATCACAGTATGAGGAAAAGGCTGGCCCAATGGTTGCTTTTGGAGATGACAGCATGGGTAACACATTGTGATATGGCAAGCTGAAAGTTGGAAATGTCATCATTGAAGATGTAGCACTAGTCAAGGGGCTCAAGCATAATCTGTTAAGTGTTGGTCAGTTTACTGATAGAGGATTCAAAGTGAATTTTGACAAAGATGAATGTTTGATCACCCACAAGAAGACTGGTGATTTTGCTCTATCTGGAGTAAGGAAGGGAAGCCTGTTTGTAGCCAATATGGACTCTGCAAACAAGGACAAAATTTGTTGCTTTTACTCAAAAGCATCAAATGAAGATTGTTGGCTGTGGCACAAGAAACTATCACACCTGAACTTTAAGGCCATTAATTCTCTAGTCAAAAGAGAGTTAGTGAGAGGCATGCCCACACTTGAATTCTACCAAGAAGGAGTGTGTGAGGCTTGTCAGAAAGGAAAAATGAAGAGATCAAGCCACAAGTCAAAGACAGTGACATCTGTAACCAAGCCACTACAACTTATCCATATGGATTTGTTTGGGCCTGTTAACATAATGTCACTTGGAAGAAAGAAGTATGCCCTGGTAATGGTTGATGATTTTTCAAGGTATACATGGGTAGAATTTCTGGCATCAAAAGATGAGGCTCCACAAGTAATCATTGAGCATATAAAGAAAGTTGACAAGGAAGCAAAGGCAAACGATGCAAGTGTGATTGCATTGAGGAGTGATAATGGAACAGAGTTCAGAAATGCCACACTTGAAGCATTCTGCAAAGAGAATGGCATTTCTCAGCAATTCTCAGCTCCAAGGACTCCACAACAAAATGGAGTTGTTGAGAGAAAGAATAGAACTCTAATTGAGGCTGCTAGAATAATGTTACTTGATGCAAAAATGCCCACATGTTTTTGGGCTGAGGCTGTGAGCACTGCATGCTATATTCAGAACAGAACCCTCATCAACAAAAACACTGGAAAGACTCCTTACAACTTGATGACTGGAAAGAAGCCTACACTGAAGTATATTCATACTTTTGGAAGCAAATGCTTTGTACTCAAGGACAATTCTGAATATGTTGGAAAGTTTGATGCAAAAGCATTTGAAGGAATTTTTCTTGGCTATTCTATGGAAAGAATTGCATACAAGGTTTATGTCATCAGTCAAAAGAAAGTTATGGAAAGCACAGATGTAACATTTGATGACAGCAAACTACCTGGACTAGAAGAAGCCAATGATGAAGACAAAGATCCATTGAAGTTTGATAATCTAGATGATTCTGATGAAGAGACTGAAACTGGAGTTGAAACTCAAGTTCAACAAACTCAAGTGAATAATGATACAAGAGAAGAATTTGTGCCAATCAATAGTGAAGAAACAAGCATCCAAGACACACCTGTGAGTAATGGCAACTTCACAAGGGGAGGAAATGAGGATGATCATGATGGGGATGATGAAGCAACATCAAGGATGAGAAATCAGGCTGAACACTCAAGGAAATGGGATAGATCACACACTGCAGAGCAAATCATTGGAGATCCTAATGCAGGAGTAAGGACTAGGAGAGCAACTCAAAATGAGTGCCTCTATGGATGTTTTCTATCACAAGTTGAGCCTAAGAAACTTGATGATGCATTGTTGGATCCAGATTGGATTATTGCCATGCAAGAGGAGCTGAATCAATTTGAAAGGAACAAAGTATGGGAACTTGTGCCTGCACCAAAGAATAGAACCATTGTTGGAACAAAATGGGTTCTGAAGAATAAGATGGATGAAGATGGTGTAATAATAAGAAACAAAGCAAGGCTGGTTGCAAAAGGATACTCTCAACAGGAAGGCATTGATTATGATGAGACATTTGCCCCTGTTGCTAGATTGGAAGCCATTAGAATATTCTTGGCATTTGCTGCTCATTCAAACTTTAAAGTTTATCAAATGGATGTCAAGAGTGCATTTCTAAATGGAGAGTTGGAAGAAGAGGTTTATGTGCAACAACCACCTGGCTTTGAGGATCCACATTTCCCAGAATTTGTCTACAGATTGCTTAAGGCACTGTATGGACTTAAGCAAGCTCCAAGAGCATGGTATGATACTCTATCACAATTTCTTCTTGAAAATCAATTCACTCGAGGCACATTGGACAAGACACTGTTTTACAAGAAGCATGGTGATGATATGATCCTAGTTCAAATCTATGTGGATGATATCATTTTTGGTTCTACAAATGAGAAACTGTGTGAGAAATTCTCTAAACTCATGCAGAGCAGATATGAGATGAGTATGATGGGAGAGTTGACATTCTTTCTAGGGTTGCAAGTCAGTCAAAGGAAGGATGGTATCTTTATCAGTCAAACCAAGTACATCAAGGATTTATTGAAGAAGTTTGACTTGGAAGATTGTTCACCTGCCAAGACACCCATGGCCACTGCCACTAAATTGGATGAAGATGCTAAAGGCAAGAGAGTAGATATCTCAGTCTACAGAGGCATGGTTGGTTCTCTACTCTACCTCACTGCAAGTAGGCCAGACATCATGTTTGCTACATGCTTGTGTGCAAGGTTTCAATCAAATCCAAAGGAATCACATTTGATTGCAATAAAAAGGATCTTTAGATATCTGAAGGGCACTCCTAACTTGGGATTATGGTACCCTAAGGACACAGGGTTCAATCTGGTTGGCTACTCTGATGCTGATTATGCTGGATGCAGAGTGGATAGGAAAAGCACCTCAGGAAGCTGCCAGTTTCTTGGACAAAGGTTAGTTTCTTGGTATAGCAAGAAGCAACAATCTGTGTCAACTTCTACAGCTGAGGCTGAATACATAGCTGCTGGAAGTTGCTGTGCTCAAGTGCTTTGGATTAGAAATCAACTTAGAGATTATGGACTTGTGTTGGAAAGAATTCCAATCATGTGTGACAACACAAGTGCAATCTCTATAGTTGCCAATCCTGTCAATCATTCTAGAACAAAGCACATTGACATCAGATATCATTTCATAAGAGAACATGCAACTAATGGAACCATTGAGTTGCATTATGTCTCTACAGATAAACAACTAGCTGATATATTCACTAAGCCATTAGATGAAGCCACCTTCACAAGGTTGGTAAGTAAGATTGGAATGCTGAATTCTTCAGATTCTGGCTAAGTGAATACATCATCTAGATTGTTGCAGCAGTAAACACTTACTTTATCTAAATTCTCAATATTTTTGAAGTAAGTGTTGGCTGAAATATGATTTATAAATATTTCAAATCTGTTGCATATGTTGAAAATCATATTTTTATTAACTTAAAATTTCTATGAAATTTTGAGAAAATCACTATTTGATTTGCTAGGATATTTTTCAATGAATATGTCTGGTAAATTTTTACAAGATAGTGAAAATCAAATTTTTTATGAGTGATGGGTATAGTTCGATAAGTCAGACTTCTCGAATGATTCACTATTCGACATCTCTAATAAGTCTCATTAGAGTACTCTTGAGTTCTCGAATAGAGTCTTTCTGAGATATCGAATAGAGGAATTCTAGACTTCTCGAATATAGTAACTGAGTTCTCGAATGATTGAGTTCTCGAACACTATATTTGAGTTCTCGAATCATTTGAAAAGGCTGAATTCTCGCTGAATTTTAACCGATTTTGGATTTTTATCTAAAAATTTAATTCACTCATAAAAACACATTTTATTCAATTTAGAATTATTTCTAAGTTAGATAACTGCCAGCTGTGAGTTTCTATCTGCTTGAGTTATCGATTAAGCCATTCTTGACTTCTCGAATAGTTGTTTTCTACTTCTCGAATGCCTGACTTGTCGATACAAAACAGTCTGCTAATCGACAATTCAAGTACTTCATACTTATACAATCTCACATCTATTCGATTCATTTCATTCGATTTCTCAAGCATCTACACTCTCTAAACCCCTGAAACCCTAGCTACGAAAAGCCAAATTTCTTCTTCAACCTTCAATTTCTTTTCTCTCTTCTACACAAATGGCAACAGTAAAGTTCAACACCAACTTCATCGCTCTCACCAGTGATGTTGAAGCACCCAATGCAAATTTCAAGTGCTTTGTGAAATGGATGGCTGAGTCATATATCAAGGATGCACTCTCTGCCAACCCAACTCTGTATCTCGATATTCTGGAACAATTCTGGAGTACTGCTATTGTGGAGGTTGTAGCCCTGGAAAACGCAATCACTTCCTATGTCATCTACTGCAAGGTTCAAGATAAGGAAATCACTATCACTACTGCAGACATGAACCAAGCACTAGGACTACAACAAGAGTCATTTGACAGAATGGCCACTAACGCAGAGTTGGAGGAATTCTTTGAGTTCATAAACTACTCAGATGGGATTAACCTTGGAAAGCTAAACAGAAAGAATCTGAGAAAGGAGTGGAGCTATGTGTTTGCAACTCTTCTCCAAGTCTTCACTGCCAGGAAATCAAGCTTTGATCAAATCAGTGCACCTGTGCAGCAAATTGGATATGCTTTGGCCTATGGAAAGAAGATAGATGTTGGCCAAATCATACTTCAAGAATTATATGGGAGACTTGGTAAGAACACAACCAAGAGAGGTACTGATATTTTCTTCCCTCGCTTCATTCAATCTGTACTTAATTATAAAAATGCTTCATTGATTGAATTGCCTGGGATTGATAAAAATAAAATAGGCTATCCTAAGTCCATGACCAAACTCATTTTTGGTAACTTGGAAACTAGGAATGATGTGGATGTAAGACTGAACATAACTCCCCATATGGAGAGTTTGTTTAGGACTTACCCCCACAACATGCCAACATTTGATGCAAAATCTAAGTTAGCACAGCCCAAGCAAGTAGAACAAAATGCTAACCCAGGGCCTGCTAACCAACCCTCTCAACCAAACACTCTACCTCTTACTGAGCCAACTGCATCATCCTCTCAAAAGGGTGATGTTAGTAAAAAGAAGAGAAAGGAAGTAATGTCTGCACCTTTAAATATCTTGTCTGAAGCAGCATTAGCTGTTGAATTAGGTCTAGGAAGTGAGGAATCTTAGTCACCCTTACACAGAACAAAGAAGAAGAAAACTAAGACCACCTCTTCAGTCACACAAATGGCTGAAGTTGTAAAATCAGGGGCACACAGCTCACTAGGTGTATCCTCTCAACAGGGTGCACCTATAGAATCAAGCATTCTCCCCAATGCACCCTCTTGTATAGAGTCAGCACATGGGAGTGATAAGGCTGGCACAACACTGAGTGGAGAGCACATCACTTTTGAAACTTCCTCTATCTCTCAGGGGGAGTTGCCAAAATCTACTCTAAAACACACTTCTCTTCCAGAATCTAACTCTGAAATTTCTTTGGAACCTGCAACTCAGACAACTGAGATGCAAGGTATTGATCATCAAGAATCCTTTTTGCTTGATGAGCCAATACTTTCAAGTGACTTAGTGCATGACACTTTGTTCACCACTCAGAACCCACATTTAGATGGTGAGGGAATGCATGCTGAGGCATATCCTAATGACACCATCACAAACACAGAGGTTCCCCTAGTTTTTACTAGAGACTCTGTGCCTGTGTCAACTGCTGGTGTAATTCATCCCACTTCTGTGGTGACACCAGTAGTAGAGTCAATCCATCCGGTTACAGAAGTTGCATCTGTAACTGAGGAGACTAGCTTGCCTAGCTCTAGCTCTGACTTCATGTCAACATGGCTGAAGCCTGTGCAACATGACAGTGCTTCAGGATCAGGGTCTGTTCCACAACAATTGACGGTTGAAGCACTTCAAAGCTTAATTGTGGATCAGATTCCTGAGTTCACAAAGATTGCTCAGCACCTTCTCACTGCAGACATGCCCAATCCAGACTATGAGGCTATTCTGTTATGCCATAGGGATGATGTGGAAGTGCAGAAGTCAAAGATCATTGATGATGCTGAGAGAGATGGCAACATAGATGCCTGGTTGCAAGGAAAATATGATATTACTCTCGATGAAGCACTTCAGTATCTCAGGGAGGAATACATCACTTCACTGGGCTCCAATGCAAAATCCCTGTCACCTGGTGAAGTGTATGAAGCTGTAAATGACTCCTACAAGGGTTTCCTCAAGGCTGCACACTATCTTGGCAAGGGAGTCAAAACTGAAGTCAACAGGGTGTGTGATAAGACAGCCACTTCAGTAGCAGAAGTCAAGAGGGCCTTTGATGCTAAATTTCCCCAATTGGACAGTGTGTTCAAGGACATCAAACACTGCAACTCTACCTGCACTCAGGTGGACAATGGGCTGGCTGTGCTAAAAGATGCTGTCACAGGTCTGGGGCATGATGTAATAACCCTAACTTTAGTAATGCCACAGTGGTCAAATGAATAGTAAATTTTGAGGATTTAGAGAAATGGTATATAGGTACTCTATAATGGAAATGGAAAGTGAATAAACAGAAATCATATTAGTAGTGTGCATTGAAAATAAGTGACTCGAAATGACGTTAGATTTCAGAAATTCCTGAAGCATGAAATTTTGAGGATTTTGATTTCGAATAAGCTTCTATTGGACACTAAGGAGCATGGAAACATTATAAGAATTATATATTGAGGGATTAGTGAATTTAGAATGGAGCCAGGGGATTTTTAAGTTAAGAGAATACCAATGGAATTTGGATTGTTAAACGATCTCAAAACCACTGAGATAATGAGGTACATTCGTAACGAACCACAATTAGACGAATATGGAGATTAAGCAACCAAGATTTATAATATGACAAGGATACATACCACATTATAATTACCAAGAGTGCTAGCATTATAACTAGAAAAGAAAATCAAGAAAAAAGGAATTATGATATCACCAAAATGACATCACATTCCACTAACACTAACTTAAGGGCAAATTAGTAATTTCACATGGTTATAATCACAAAATATCTAACTAAGCTTCCAAGGTAAGCTAGAAGATCAAGATTAAGCAATACCAAAACAACAAAAACACAAAACTCTCTCCCCCATTTCATTACTACATTCGGCAATTCCAAAAAAATAAAAAAAAAAAAAAAAACAAAACCCTAGCTAGCTTCAACATAAAATCAAGAGATAATTCATGGATGCTCTTGGAGGATAGAAAGAGAGATTCACAAAGTTTCATAGCCATCCATCATCATTTGGTAAGGTAAATAAATTCTTAAAGTTGATGATGAATAGTGTTTTCTAAGTGTTAATCTTGTTTTCTTGATTCCTTTGCATGATTTAGACTATACCAAGGTAGTATAAGAGCTTGGTGAGGTTATTCATGTTAGTATACTCTTTAAAGTTGATGATTAGCTTGAAACCCTAGCTTGAATCCTTTGGGTTTTGATGATTTTAGTTGGGTTCTAAGATAAGTAGTACTAAATCATGTAATCTTATTGTTATAGTTGTTTATATGTGTTTGAATGGTATGGAAATTGTGTTGTGGACTTGAAAATCCATGGTTGGTATGATGACCACATGGTATATGTGATGGTGTATAAGGTGGATGATTGATTTGGAAGGGTTTGATTTTGGAAAATATGAAAATATAGCCGTTATAATGTCCGATTTTCGTTAGAACGACAAACTGCCCTGTTTTTGGACAACAATGCAGTACGGTAGGTTACTGTCCAGCACACTTAGTGACCATGAAATGATAGAGCTTAGTTCATAGATCGTTTTGATATAAGGTGCGTTAAAATCTGATGAACGGTTTAGGAGAAAAGTCAGTTTTAGTGAAAGACGTTCGAAAGTCGAGAAATCGTAAGTGTACCAAATTTGAGGTTATAGTTACCATACTTTAACATGTTTAAAAGCCACGAAATTTTGGGATATGGTAGTAGTGTGGTCAAAGAACTAATACCAGTTGACCTTGCATTAAAATTCGAATTCTAAAATTTATAGGAAATTTTACAGTCGAGTGTGGTTGTTAGGGGAAATGGTAAAAAAACTCCTGAAACTTCAATTGAACTTATAAATGGTTAAGTCCTTGAACCTTTGGGGTAATAATAATACGTTAAACATACATTGAAGTGTAAAGGGTTTTGTTATACAAGAGGATAGTGAGTAAGAGATGTAGTGTTCTAATGACGGTCCTTTTGTGTTTATAGAAATTCCGGAGGAGGAACCAGCCCTACTGTCAGGATACAGAAATCGAGGCAAGATCCTTCTATCCCTACTTTAAAAATTATTTATCTTCGGAATGATAATGATATCAAGGCATATATTTATGTATATGTGATGCTTTTGTTGCTATATTGCAAAGAATATATTTTCTTGATTGTGGGAAGTTAAAGAGAGATGGATATGTTTTCTGAAATATGAATATAGAGATGATTACGAATGGAGCGTATATGCTCTAAGGTAAAAGAGATATGAAAGAGAATGGTATCAGTTGTTATCTAGGGTTATATGGTTTATAATGCTATATTATAAACATTCTTTTAATGTATGATATATATATATATACTTATATTTTATAGAAATAATGTGCGAGAATGGAAGTGATATACGGGAATAGAAATGTGAAACGGTGTTGATAAATTGAATAATGATCTTATAACAAGGGGGATTTGCAACAAATTTGCATAAGAGGCTATGTCAGGGCTGTGTGCGACATAGTCTAGTATTCATGATTCGGCACGAAGATGCCAAGGGAGGATGTTATGCAGGTGGCCTTCCTCCAGGAGGATGTTATGCAGGTGGCCTTCCTCCAGGGATGATGTTATGCAGGTGGCCTTCATTCCTTCTACTAGTAGTAAACAGAGAGCGGATACGGTCAGGCGACTGATCATCGTCCTACGTATCTGGCGCCAGTATATATCCCCAAAACTTGAAAGAAAGAATTGAAAAATGGTTTTCAGATTTCTATAACTGAAAACAGAAAAGTAATATGAGACGATGAAATTATTAATATAGATGAAGAGAAACTGATTTTATATTAATTTATAAAATTACTGTATAGAAGGGAAATGAGAAGATGATAGTGAGAGATTTATTTAATTATTCATATTATTTGAAAATATTACACTGAAAGGGTATATTGATTATTACATTGTTTAAGAAGAGAAACTGATACTGTATTATCTTAGAATTCTTTCTTATAATAGTAAGTGGATGATGTATTATTAAATAAGAGTTTTATTATTCCTTAAAGTTTATAAATTGGTTACTGCTTACATATGTATATACATGTATACTTGGTTACATTTTAAATTCTAATTTTCAATATTATCTTGCTGAGCTATTATAGCTCACTCTTGCTACTTATCTATATACAGCTAGGTATGCCAATACTACGCAGAACGCCCCGCAAGAGGGTAAGGGAAAGGCGACCTACTGAGAGTTCGTTAGCATCAGTCCCCGAGGTAGACGACCAGCGCAAGGGGTTTAGTAGTTTTATGTATATTAAGTGTGTAAGTTTGAAAGATTGTAATAAATTTGGTTGTTGAAATGCTTCTTGTAGAAGCATCACTCAACAATGTACTGAAGTATGATTCTGGGTTGTAATAACTTGTTAAATTCTAAACTCTTATTATGGTGAATGTTGTTCTCTGAGCATATGACTGGTGTGTGCATGTGTATTACTGTGGGGTCAATTGTATAAGTATTTAAAAAAAAAAAACCAAGAGAAATTGAATTTGAATGGAGGTTGGTTCATGATGGCCCAAATTCATGACCCCGGATTTGGGGCTGTCACAGTTGGTATCAGAGCTAAGAGTCATAATGCTCAGGAACAAGAGTGATAATAATATTGTATCATTTATAATATTAAATTTTGAACTTCCATCAAGTTCAAGGGTGGTATATCGCAGGTAGTTTTATTTTTAAGCATTGATTATAATTTTATAAATTATTACTAATATAGTTTATGTTTACCTTATAGGGAGAGGAGATGGGAGAGCCCAGTCATGTTCGTGAGATGGGTGAGCCGAGCCGAGACCCCCAGTGGCTAGGACTACCCGAGCAGGAGATTAGAGATTTGTTGCTGGTAGGTGTAGAGGTTCCAGAGTATGCTATTGATGACCTCAGGGAGAGACGACGGGCGAGTGCTAGAGAGAGATATGAGCAGAGACTGAGGGAGGAGGCTGAGGAGCGCAGGCAGAGGGATGCTGTGGCCATAGTGCCATATTCTGGTAGACCATAT
This sequence comes from Kitagawia praeruptora, assembly GCA_037693485.1. Taxonomy (NCBI): domain Eukaryota; kingdom Viridiplantae; phylum Streptophyta; class Magnoliopsida; order Apiales; family Apiaceae; genus Kitagawia; species Kitagawia praeruptora. The sequence continues at coordinate 51,572,724 of CM075347.1, forward strand.
GTAGGACCTGATGGGGCCGGACCTTCCCGAGTGCGGACGGATATTCCTGAGGAGGAGATGCCTTTACGTAAGAGGCCTAGGTTATCTGTTATACCTGAGGAGCCGATTGAGTGGAGGGACATTCACGTGACTCCTACTCCTGTCCCACCTGTCCCAGTTCCATCTCCTTTACCTAGCCCCGACCCTTTTGAGGATCCAGCTGAGCAGTTCACTCCACCGGGACACTTTATCATGTCAGAGGATGAGTTGGAGGATGACCCTTCCGAGGATGCGGACACAGAGCCAGTTCCTTCATCCCCACCATTTGCACCACCACCACCTCCACCAGTGGATGCACCCCCACTTGTAGATGTACCTCCCCCAGATGCTTTGCCACCTCAGGAGGCACCTATGTTTCCAGCTGGCCAGTTGCCAGCTATTTTCTTGTCAGAGTACTTTGCCCTTCAGGGACAGCTGGATGAGTCCCGTCGGACTATAGATACGCTTATACAGAGGTTAGACAGGGCGAGAGGAGGAGGAGGTGTGATACCAGATGGGTTGAATTTGAGTATAGTCAGTATCGAGCTACGGGCACTCGGTGACATTAGGACGATGTTGGGAGACAGAGGGGATCCAGTATGGAGGGCTCATATAGTTGATACAGTCACCACTATGGTAGCGCAGATCAGGGACGTTATCAGGGCGTCTTTACCATGATTAGGAGTAGTAGTTTCGGATACTAATCAGACTAGTCATCTTGTGGATGTCATTTTGGGGATTAGGTTAGTTGTTTACTGTCTTAATCCCAGTCTGATTAGAGGACAGCTAGTAGTGCTTTTGTTATAGCGAGTTAGTATGTACAGTTATGCTTTTGGGGTTTCGAACCTTGTACTTTATGATGTATGATATTAGTAGTAAAAGATGTTGTACCCAAGTTGTAAAATATTTATGTAAATTAATGAAGTTTATGTACTTTGCCTAATTTTATTGTATTTTGATATTAAATGTTGAGATTCAGAAATATTGGTATACATGAGGTGATTGACTTAAATGAAAAGGTTATTGTGCTAAAGGTACTAAGCTTATTTGTCAAAGTTGTATTATGATTAAATATTACTTGTGTGAATTTAAAATACTGGGATGCATAAATAAGATTAACTAATAATATAGTTGTGCATATATGGAAATGATGTATATTGTACCCTAAATTTGGGTGATTAATGAAGAATATTATTATATACAGAATCATGCCGCCTAAGCGTAATAATAGAATGAATGCAAGGGAAAATGAGAGAGAGGAAGCAAGTCAGAATAGGCAGGGTGAAAACGCTCATAATGAACAAGATCATGAGGAAGAAGAAGATGAATCAACTGGCCAACAGGGAAATCAGGATGGTAACCTTTTTAACCAATTTATGGAACTAATGAGGCAGAATTTAGTAAATCCACAGAATCCACCACAACCACCTGTTCTTCCCAACCAGGCAGCTAACTCTTTTCGTGCTTTTAAGTCACTAAAACCCCCAGAATTTGAGGGAACCACTAACCCAGTAGCAGCCAGGGCATGGCTGAAAGAGATGGAGAAAGCTTTTGAGATACTGAGGGTAGAGGAAGATCAGAAGACAGTTTTTGCAGCCTATCTCTTAAAGGGAGAGGCGAATTACTGGTGGGAAACTAAAAAGAATCTGGAAGGAGCGGGAGTGATAACTTGGGAGCGTTTCACTAGGGTGTTTCTAGACAAATATTCCCCTAGGTACTTGGAGAACCAGATGGAAATAAAATTTTTGGAGCTTAAGCAGGAAAACCTATCAGTGGCAGAATATGAAACTAAGTTTACAGAACTGTCTAGGTTTGTTCCAGAATTCGTGCGTACTGAAGAGCAACGAGCGAAAAGGTTTCAACAAGGATTGAAACCATGGCTACGGACTAGAGTGGCACCATTTGAGTTGACCGAGTATGCTGCGGTGGTTCAGAAGGCATCTATTATTGAGGCCGAGAGTGAACAAAACCAATTAGGTCGAGAGAACAAGAAAAGGAAATTTGAGGGTCAGAAAGGAGGTTCAAGTGAGGGAAGCTATTTTAACAAATTTGGTAAAGGACAAAAACCCCAGTTTGGAGGAAAGTCAGGGAATAATAAAACTACCAGTGAGACTGTGAATCAGGGTGGTAGATCCACAGGAACTTTTCAATCTAGTCAATCTCGAACACCATTTCCAGACTGTAACACGTGTGGTAAGAAGCATTCAGGAGTGTGTAGAGCATTAGAACTAAACTGCTTTAACTGTGGACAAAAAGGACACTATCTTAGTCAGTGCCCATCGGCTAATACCAATCCTAAGAGGGACATCAAGTGTTACCAGTGTGGGAAACTAGGACATATTGCCAGAGATTGCCGTTCAGGGGGATCATCCGTGCCAGAACAGAGTGCGACTGCTTCAAACAGGCCTACTGCTAGAGTGTACAATATGACTTTAGGGGAGGCATTAAGAAAGCCGGATACAGATGCAGGTGAACATTTTTCTAGTATTTAAATTTTAGTGTAAACGTTTGGTTAGGAATCAATGTGGTCAATGAATGGTATAGGTAGGTTGATAATCTAGATAAGGAAAATCAGTATCTGTTAGGGGTTAGAAATTCTATGAAAAGGAGAACAATAGTATTTTGGGGGTAAACCACAGACTTGTTTATATACGAACAGGAAATATATATTATAGGTAATATTTTCTTACAATTGTTTCAAAGAATCTTATTCTAGTTGGATTTCTGGAAAATTTTACAGAGACAAGATATAATAAGAGCGAAGTATGTATATTTTATGTCATGATAGAGATCAACATAGGAATAAACCATAAGTGAGATACACTACCATTCAGGAGAGGCCAATATGGTGGCCAATACCCATAACTAAAAGAGGGATATTGATGAATGACAAGCAGGTTTATGTTGGTGTAATTTTGCGCAAACAAGATAGAGATATTATGAAGGAAAAAGGATGGAGAAAGTGATATAGAAGTTATAAGGTGTAAATGAAAAGGTATCTATGGACATTTTGACGTGATTCCGGGACGGAATCCTTTTAAGGGGGGAAGGATGTAATAACCCTAACTTTAGTAATGCCACAGTGGTCAAATGAATAGTAAATTTTGAGGATTTAGAGAAATGGTATATAGGTACTCTATAATGGAAATGGAAAGTGAATAAACAGAAATCATATTAGTAGTGTGCATTGAAAATAAGTGACTCGAAATGACGTTAGATTTCAGAAATTCCTGAAGCATGAAATTTTGAGGATTTTGATTTCGAATAAGCTTCTATTGGACACTAAGGAGCATGGAAACATTATAAGAATTATATATTGAGGGATTAGTGAATTTAGAATGGAGCCAGGGGATTTTTAAGTTAAGAGAATACCAATGGAATTTGGATTGTTAAACGATCTCAAAACCACTGAGATAATGAGGTACATTCGTAACGAACCACAATTAGACGAATATGGAGATTAAGCAACCAAGATTTATAATATGACAAGGATACATACCACATTATAATTACCAAGAGTGCTAGCATTATAACTAGAAAAGAAAATCAAGAAAAAAGGAATTATGATATCACCAAAATGACATCACATTCCACTAACACTAACTTAAGGGCAAATTAGTAATTTCACATGGTTATAATCACAAAATATCTAACTAAGCTTCCAAGGTAAGCTAGAAGATCAAGATTAAGCAATACCAAAACAACAAAAACACAAAACTCTCTCCCCCATTTCATTACTACATTCGGCAATTCCAAAAAAATAAAAAAAAAAAAAAAAACAAAACCCTAGCTAGCTTCAACATAAAATCAAGAGATAATTCATGGATGCTCTTGGAGGATAGAAAGAGAGATTCACAAAGTTTCATAGCCATCCATCATCATTTGGTAAGGTAAATAAATTCTTAAAGTTGATGATGAATAGTGTTTTCTAAGTGTTAATCTTGTTTTCTTGATTCCTTTGCATGATTTAGACTATACCAAGGTAGTATAAGAGCTTGGTGAGGTTATTCATGTTAGTATACTCTTTAAAGTTGATGATTAGCTTGAAACCCTAGCTTGAATCCTTTGGGTTTTGATGATTTTAGTTGGGTTCTAAGATAAGTAGTACTAAATCATGTAATCTTATTGTTATAGTTGTTTATATGTGTTTGAATGGTATGGAAATTGTGTTGTGGACTTGAAAATCCATGGTTGGTATGATGACCACATGGTATATGTGATGGTGTATAAGGTGGATGATTGATTTGGAAGGGTTTGATTTTGGAAAATATGAAAATATAGCCGTTATAATGTCCGATTTTCGTTAGAACGACAAACTGCCCTGTTTTTGGACAACAATGCAGTACGGTAGGTTACTGTCCAGCACACTTAGTGACCATGAAATGATAGAGCTTAGTTCATAGATCGTTTTGATATAAGGTGCGTTAAAATCTGATGAACGGTTTAGGAGAAAAGTCAGTTTTAGTGAAAGACGTTCGAAAGTCGAGAAATCGTAAGTGTACCAAATTTGAGGTTATAGTTACCATACTTTAACATGTTTAAAAGCCACGAAATTTTGGGATATGGTAGTAGTGTGGTCAAAGAACTAATACCAGTTGACCTTGCATTAAAATTCGAATTCTAAAATTTATAGGAAATTTTACAGTCGAGTGTGGTTGTTAGGGGAAATGGTAAAAAAACTCCTGAAACTTCAATTGAACTTATAAATGGTTAAGTCCTTGAACCTTTGGGGTAATAATAATACGTTAAACATACATTGAAGTGTAAAGGGTTTTGTTATACAAGAGGATAGTGAGTAAGAGATGTAGTGTTCTAATGACGGTCCTTTTGTGTTTATAGAAATTCCGGAGGAGGAACCAGCCCTACTGTCAGGATACAGAAATCGAGGCAAGATCCTTCTATCCCTACTTTAAAAATTATTTATCTTCGGAATGATAATGATATCAAGGCATATATTTATGTATATGTGATGCTTTTGTTGCTATATTGCAAAGAATATATTTTCTTGATTGTGGGAAGTTAAAGAGAGATGGATATGTTTTCTGAAATATGAATATAGAGATGATTACGAATGGAGCGTATATGCTCTAAGGTAAAAGAGATATGAAAGAGAATGGTATCAGTTGTTATCTAGGGTTATATGGTTTATAATGCTATATTATAAACATTCTTTTAATGTATGATATATATATATATACTTATATTTTATAGAAATAATGTGCGAGAATGGAAGTGATATACGGGAATAGAAATGTGAAACGGTGTTGATAAATTGAATAATGATCTTATAACAAGGGGGATTTGCAACAAATTTGCATAAGAGGCTATGTCAGGGCTGTGTGCGACATAGTCTAGTATTCATGATTCGGCACGAAGATGCCAAGGGAGGATGTTATGCAGGTGGCCTTCCTCCAGGAGGATGTTATGCAGGTGGCCTTCCTCCAGGGATGATGTTATGCAGGTGGCCTTCATTCCTTCTACTAGTAGTAAACAGAGAGCGGATACGGTCAGGCGACTGATCATCGTCCTACGTATCTGGCGCCAGTATATATCCCCAAAACTTGAAAGAAAGAATTGAAAAATGGTTTTCAGATTTCTATAACTGAAAACAGAAAAGTAATATGAGACGATGAAATTATTAATATAGATGAAGAGAAACTGATTTTATATTAATTTATAAAATTACTGTATAGAAGGGAAATGAGAAGATGATAGTGAGAGATTTATTTAATTATTCATATTATTTGAAAATATTACACTGAAAGGGTATATTGATTATTACATTGTTTAAGAAGAGAAACTGATACTGTATTATCTTAGAATTCTTTCTTATAATAGTAAGTGGATGATGTATTATTAAATAAGAGTTTTATTATTCCTTAAAGTTTATAAATTGGTTACTGCTTACATATGTATATACATGTATACTTGGTTACATTTTAAATTCTAATTTTCAATATTATCTTGCTGAGCTATTATAGCTCACTCTTGCTACTTATCTATATACAGCTAGGTATGCCAATACTACGCAGAACGCCCCGCAAGAGGGTAAGGGAAAGGCGACCTACTGAGAGTTCGTTAGCATCAGTCCCCGAGGTAGACGACCAGCGCAAGGGGTTTAGTAGTTTTATGTATATTAAGTGTGTAAGTTTGAAAGATTGTAATAAATTTGGTTGTTGAAATGCTTCTTGTAGAAGCATCACTCAACAATGTACTGAAGTATGATTCTGGGTTGTAATAACTTGTTAAATTCTAAACTCTTATTATGGTGAATGTTGTTCTCTGAGCATATGACTGGTGTGTGCATGTGTATTACTGTGGGGTCAATTGTATAAGTATTTAAAAAAAAAAAACCAAGAGAAATTGAATTTGAATGGAGGTTGGTTCATGATGGCCCAAATTCATGACCCCGGATTTGGGGCTGTCACACATAAATTTCAGAATCTATCTGACCAGACTACAGATGCCAATGCCATGCTGAGGATAATGTTCAAGAATCTTTATGGAGATAGACTAGTGACTGATGTCCCTGTGCATGAATTGTCTAAATATGAAGTGAAGAGGCTGCAGGATCAATCCTTATCTGGCTTCAAGGCCAATGAGTTATTCACTAAGGTCAACACTCTTGAGCAGGAGGTAGCTACTCTCACCAAGACCAATGCTCATCTCACAGAAAAGGTTGCATTGCTAAATGATCAGTTGGACACTCAAGCATCCACCACAGCTGATGTCCTTCTGCATCAACAATCCATGTTAGCTGCAATGATGAAGCATATGGGTCTCCCTCTACCTGATGAATCTTCACTCCCAAAGGACATTTCTACAGCCTCTGTGCCTGACAACAAGCCTAAGGGGGAGAAGAAGGCTAGGAACTCAAATTCAAAGGGGGAGACAAAGGGAGAGAAAGGCATAATAATCAAAGAGGGTGGTCAACAAAGGGCTTCTAAGTCTCTAGCAAATGTGCCTGGCAAGGGAAAAGCCAAAGTAGATGAGCCTCCATCTATCTTGCCAGTTGTCACCTTACCAACTGTGCACATCACTACTCCTGGAGGACAAAAGCAATCCATAACTACCACAGTGGTTGCAGGGAGTATGCCATCTGACAAACCTCCAATCTCTATATCTGAGAGTGCCAAGCCTGTAGAAGTCAAAGTTGTTACTGAGGCCAAGCTACAAGAAGTTGCTAACTCCAATGACTACCATGATAAAGCCTTCTTGGAGTTTCTGAAAGCCATAAGGGAACAGGTTGGTGACACTCAGTTTTATCTGAGGGAGGTGAAGAAGCAGATAGACTACATCACTGTCATCCCCAAGAAAGTCAACAATATATGGGTCAAGGAGATAGTGATGGTTTCCAAACTAAAGATATGGCATCTAACATACCAGACTCTACAAGACCTAAAGCACTCAGAGATAGATGCCATACTTGAGATCATTGAGAAGAAAAATGAGAACAGCAAGAGTATGTTTGATGATTTGAGGAATGGTCAACCTACAAGGCTACCAGAAGTGATCAAGAAGCCATGGACAATTATTTATCAGTCTGGTACCAGAATTGAAGATATCAAGCAATTGGTCATCCCTCATGATCTCACCTCCAGAAATCACAGACTGATCATTGCTATCATTGATCAATTACAGAAGAAGGTTGGAGCCAGAAATGCTGAAGAAATTGAGGCACTGCATATCCTCAGAACTTATATTGCAACTGGTGAAATTCCAGAGATGGCTCAACCTAGGAGAAATAAGGATGATGATTCTGAAGACAAAGGTGATGGGAGGAGAAGACATCACAGGAGAGATAAGGGTGATGAAGATAAGAAGAAAAAGGGGGACAAGGATGAAAAGAATGATGATGACCAGGGTAAAACATATGTGAGAAAGAGTGGAAGACAGCAAGCCTTAGGCAATGCTAGCAGTAATCTCACCACAACACAAGACTCTAAGTCTAGGGTGAATACTGTTAGTAGTGACCTAGCAAAATCTACATCTATGGCTTCTGCAACTGTCTTACCATCTCAAGAAAAGAAGAAGATTCAAGTCAAGAAACCATGTGTATGTTTCAGAAAGCAATCTGCTAATGGAATACTACTATGGTCTACCAACCAAGGTCAAAGATTTCTGCCAAGCAACCATGTCAAGAGGATAAAATTTAAACATGCTGCAAGGAGAGTGAAGCTATCCAAATCTAGAGCCCTAACAATCATTCCAGGATTAAAGCTCCAGCCACTTGATGAAGACTTTGATGAAGAGCAACTGCTATTTCTAAGAGCTCAAAAGATATGCTATGCTGCAATTGTGGATGACCACCTTGTAATCAAGTACACTGATGGGAAAGAAATGAAATTCAAACAAGGGGGTTGTCAACATTGGGGTAAATTGTATGAGATAGAAAGAATCATTGCATTGCTGGATTCTAAGGACAAGGTGGAGAAAGTATGGAAGCTGGAATTGATTGACTTTGTGAAAATGAAGAAAGAATATGCTGAGAAGATAAGGAAGGGCTGCTATGAGAAATGGTTAGAAAGGGAGAAAGAAATTGATAGACTGGAGATTGAAGCAGAAAAGCTAAGGGCAAAGGGATTGTGTAGAGTTCAGTTTGATCCCTATGTGGTGAAGTATAGGAGGAGAAATGGAGACAATGTCAATATAAGAATGAACCTACTCAGTCACTATCCTGCCAACATTCTGAAGCCAGTGCTTGAAGATTTCAAAAACTCTATTATGATTGAAGAATTGGATGCTATGACAGAAATCATGAGAGCAGTAGATGAGATTGCAAGAAAGGAGAAAGAAAGGAAACAGAAAGCATATGATGATCTACAAGCCAAGGCAATGGAGATGCAATCAAAAGAAAACGGCTAGTACCTCACCATACTGTAAGAAGTATTTATCTTGTAATTTCATTTATGTGTTCAATCAAATCACATACCTGTACTTTTAAAAGTTTTATCTTTAATGTATGTTAGGCTTGTTATCAGACATGAAATTGTGACTAAGGGTCTCACTCACAATTTGGGGGAGATTGTTAGTTACAGAGGCATGCCTGTATACATCTAATAACAAGCCTAATTGTTTGTAATGCTTTGCATTACTTACATGACCTCTTAACTGAGGGAACCTCTAGTTGTAGAGTTTCTGTTTGTATTGTACTTGTAATAGGCATCAAATCCTAGTTGTGTAACTGTACAAATAGAGTCTAGAATAATGCTTGAAAGAAGTTCCATGGTTCATGCCTCAAGCAAGGAGTTAAAGACTGCCAAATAATCACAGTTGGGATTTGGAGAAATGAAGAATTTGCCTAAGTACCAATTCGAGAAGTATATTTGTCTATTCGAGAAGTCCAGCATTCGAGAAGTCAGAGATTCGATATCTCAAGACACTATTCGATATCTCTGAATACACTGTTCGATATCTCATTCGATATCTCAGGGATTCGATATGTCTACTACTCTATTCGAGAACTCAAGAAGTCAACAAGTCAAGATGGTATTCGAGTTCTCAAAGAGTCAACAAGTCAAAGTTCCATTCGATATCTCAAAGACTCAGAAAGCTATTCGACAACTCGAGGATTCGATAAGTCAAATGCTCTATTCGACAACTCAAGGAATCCTGATGGAAAAGAGCTATTCGAGAAGTGGTTCGATATGTCACTATAACAGTATTCGAGAACTCAGAGTTATCGATCAAGTCAATTCTAGTTCTCGAATCACTTACTTAGTCACTTCTCGAATACATTCTTGGAGACAAAATACTGAAGAAATTGTACAAGTCAGAAACCTGCAACAAGCCAATGCACTTTATGGACCACAACCTGTAACGTGCTCTGGAAAGCCTACAAGGAAGCTTGGAGAGATATAGAAGAGACAAGGAGCTAAAGAAGTGGATCCAAACAGGCTTTGCAAAGTCAAATCTGTAACCGTTTGGACACTTACTCAAAAAGGATAGACAGACTAGAAAGTAATGTGTTTTAGCTACCTTATTTGTAGTAAGCAGGTTGTATCCATGTTCTATAAGGACACAACCTCACTTCATAACTTAGTAACTTTTGTGAGTCAAGTTTTTCATACACTGTAAGCTATATCTCTCTGAGAAAAACGAAGCTGAGAATACTACCATTTGTATTCACAGATTGTAGCAACCTTTATCTAATATACATTAGATTAAAGTGATATTGTGTCTTGTGTTGTTTATTTATCCGCACCTTAATTTCTGCACACACAGGCACTTATCTGCTACACAGACTCAATCCAAGAAAAGTTCAAGAATCCATTCACCCCCCCCCCTCTGTATTCTTTTACCGTGTTCAATACTCAACAGAATACCTCTACATCTAATTTTTAATAAGGTTTTCTGATTTTAAATCATCCTTAAAGTATTTATTAAATAACTAAATGATATGGGCTAAAAGTAAGCCCTAAGACACATTTAATGTGGCATTAATTAGACCTAGAATGGTCCAAACATGGGGCCCACCAGATGGGCCCAAACCCTAATTATAATATTAATTTCGTAATTAATATTAGGGGTAATAAACAGCCCAGCAAGTAAGAGTCAAATAAGGATATTATTCTTGCCTGACTTAGTCTCCAAGATACATATTCCAACATGGAAACTGACTCCTACAAGGAAGGAGTCTAGAACCTTCCTTGAGGCGGTGACTTGCCCACCAAGTCACCTAACCCTACTACGATTTTAGGGTTTCTCAGCCTATATAAAGGGTCTGACCCCTCATCTCAGAACTACGTTTTCTTGGCTTGATTCTCTAATACAGAGATACGTAGGCATTCTGTGAGGACCGTTAGTCTCGAACGCAGAAGCAGCCATAAAAGCACGAAGCTCACGAACCCTAGCCTTAAATACACAAACCCTAGCCGCAATAATTTAAACCTAGTTTTTATTCCACAACATTTGGCGCCGTCTGTGGGAAGAAGACATCAACCATGGTTCAAACACGAAGAACTGCTCCAGGCACTACAGAGCCAATCGCTACCGAGGCCCTACCTCTTAGCTCTGCTCCGCCCCTTACTGAACAAGTACTTCCGACATCTGAGCAAGTACCTCCGGCATCCGGAACTATCGTTTCGTACCAAGTTTCTCAACCCTTAGGGACGACTACCCATGTTGAGAGTACGCTACCTCCGATCATCCACACAGTTCCAGGGACTAACCCCCCTCGGACGGGGATTTCTTCTCTGATTGTAGGTCCCAACAACCTTACACGAGGGGTTCAGATCCATACTACGGATCTCCCCATAAGCACCAATCCAACATATGGGATGTCCAATTACGGAGCTGGACCGAGTGGGCATGCCCTGTATATTCGAGATCGAGATTATCGCGATTTTTCTGGTCCTTATTCAGATGAATCATCTTCTGAGGATGATTACGAGCGTGATGAAGCCCCAAGGAGGCGACGTGCAAGCAAAGAGCCTATGGGGAGAACTCGAACTATCCATGATGGACTCACTTCAACAGTTGCTGAGAGGATTAAGGCTTATGAAGCCGAGATCTTAAAGTTAAAGGAAGATATGGCCAGGGAGCAAGCCAGATCAAATCTGACTTTGCCACCTCCCACGTCAGGACCGATTCCCTTCATAGATCTGGAGAGACCTCTAAGGAGGCAAAGAAGGACTACCGTCCCACCTGAAAGAACTACAAGGGTGGAAACCCCTAAAAGCAACCCTAAGGATCTGATACCACTTGGGGACCCTGATGATCCCACACCTCCGTTTACTGAAGACGTGATGAATGCTCATATCTCAAAGAAGTTTAAGATGCCAACAATCAAAGCTTATGATGGAATGGGTGATCCTGCCAATCACGTTAGAACGTTCTCAAACGCACTGCTGTTGCAGCCTGCAAGCGACGCTTTGAAGTGCAGGGCTTTCCCTCAAACTTTGTCAGGCATGGCTCAAAGATGGTATAGTCGGCTTCCTGCAAACTCGATTGGTTCCTTTAAGGAGTTGAGTGCTGCCTTCATTAGTCAGTTTATCAGCGGAAGAACGCATGAGAAAAGCTCTGCATCTCTTATGTATGTGGTACAAGGGAAGAGCGAAAGTCTGAGAGACTACCTTAAGAGGTTCACCAAGGAGACTCTGAACATCACTGATCTGGACAATAAGGTTGCAATGGTAGCCTTGGAGCATGGTACCACCGACTTATACTTTAAGAGATCGTTGGCAAAACATCCCCCGGAGAATATGGCTGATCTCCAACGAAGGGCTGATAAGTACATCAAGGCCGAGGATAGCACGAAGAAGGAGGTCACATTAGGCAATGGACAGGGAAACAGTGATACAAAAAAGCGTAAGCAAGGGCAGGAGTACGATGCTAGGGACAAGTATCCCCGAACTAGCAAGGACTCTGATTCGCCACCAAAAAAGAACTTGGGACCAAGGTTCTCTGACTATGCAAGGTTGAATGCCCCCAGAAGTCAAATCTTGTTGGAAATTGAGAAGGATAAAGACTTCCGATGGCCGAAGCCACTCAGGGGAGACCCCGCAAAGAGGAATAAGGATCAGTACTGTAGGTTCCACCGAGATGTAGGACATGACACGGATGATTGCAGACAGTTGAAGGACGAGATTGAATTCTTGATCCGTAAAGGAAAGCTGAACAATTTCACAAAGGGTGGAGATCATGGAACCCAAAGAGGGGATTACAACAGGAGAAACAATGACAGGAGGGATAACGATCGTGACCGCAACACGCAGCCCCGAGGGCCAGTTATCAACATGATCTGGGGAGGCCCAACAGCGGCCGGTACAACCCGCAATTCTCGAAAGGCATACGCAAGGGAAGTGATGCATATTGTGGGAGAGGCCCCGAAGCGTGCTAGAACAGAAACCGTGATTGGTTTTGATGACTCTGATCTGGAAGGGGTGAAATTCCCCCATGATGACCCATTAGTTATAACCCCTGTGATTGGGAACTCGGAGGTAAAACGAGTCTTGATAGACAATGGAGCTTCTGTTGACATTCTGTTTCATGATGCGTTTGTGAAGATGGGATATGCCGATTCTCAGCTAACTCCGACTAACATGCCTATTTATGGGTTCAATGGGGTTGAGTCCAAGGTCGAGGGTACTATCCAGTTACCCGTGACAATCGGGCAGGAACCTAAGGAAGCTACTCAAATGCTAAACTTTCTGGTAATTAAGGCAGCCTCGACTTATAACGCAATCCTGGGAAGGACTGGACTTCATGCGTTCAAGGCTGTTGCCTCAACATATCACATGAAGATTAAGTTTCCAACCCGAAACGGGGTTGGAGAACAGAAAGGCGACCAGAAGATGGCAAGAAGTTGTTATGTGTCCGCCCTAAGAGCTGATGGAGTCGGGGGGCAGGTACTCCCAATTGAAGACATGGATGTCCGTAGTGATGATGAACAGCGAGGAAAGCCAGCAGAGGATTTAATACCCGTCCCTCTAGAGCTGAGCGACCCGGAGAAGGTTACATACATAGGAGCATCTCTGAGGGAACCCCTGAAGGGCGAATTGATAGCGTTCTTGCAAGAGAATAGCGATGTGTTTGCTTGGACAGCAGCAGACATGCCAGGGATTGACCCCCAACTTATAACTCATAGGTTGAACGTCGATCCTGAACGGAAGAAAATAAAGCAGAAAAAGAGGAATTTTGCTCCTGAAAGGCAAGAGGCCATTAAGCAAGAAGTTGATAAGCTTTTGGAAGCTGGGTTCATTGAGGAGATTCAGTTCCCTGAATGGTTGGCTAATCCCGTCATGGTCAAGAAAGCGAATGGAAAATGGAGAATGTGCATCGACTTCACAGATTTGAACGATGCATGCCCAAAGGATTGTTTCCCTCTACCAAGGATTGATACCCTAATAGATGCTACAGCTGGACACGAGATGTTAAGTTTCATGGATGGTTTCAGCGGATACAATCAGATTAAGATGCACAAGGACGACATTCCTAAGGTATCTTTCATAACCGACTTTGGTGTTTTCTGCTATCTTGTTATGGCTTTTGGTCTAAAGAATGCAGGAGCTACCTACCAACGATTGGTGAATAAGATATTCGCCCATCTGATTGGAAAAACCATGGAGGTCTATGTTGATGACATGTTAGTCAAGAGCCTACTCAAGGCAGATCATATAAGGCACCTCAGAGAGGCATTTGAAGTGCTAAGGCACCATAAGATGATGCTAAATCCAGCAAAGTGTGCTTTTGGTGTTGGATCGGGAAAATTTTTGGGGCTGATGGTTTCCAAGAGAGGCATAGAGGCCAACCCGGACAAGATTAAGGCTATTCTGGACATGGAGTCACCCCGCTCAATACGAGATGTACAGAAATTAACTGGCCGGGTTGCGACCTTAGGAAGGTTCATCTCCAAGTCTGGTGACAAATGCTTGCCTTTCTTTCAGGCATTAAAAAAGGTGAAAAATTTTGAGTGGACCACAGAGAGCCAGGAGGCCTTTGAACAGTTGAAGAAATACATGGCTGAAGCCCCGTTGTTGGCCAAACCTAATCCTGGAGAGATTCTCTACCTATACCTGGCGGTATCCGAACAAGCATTGAGTGCTGTTCTAGTCAAAGAGGAAAAGAAAGTTCAGAAACCCATCTACTATGTGAGTAAGGTGTTGCATGGGGCGGAATTGAATTACTCTTCCATTGAGAAGTTTGCATTGGCATTAATCACTGCTTCAAGGAAATTGAGACCGTACTTTCAGGCTCACAAAATCGAAGTCTTGACAAACCAACAGTTGAGGAGCATATTGCACAGTCCGAAAGCAAGTGGAAGATTGATCAAATGGGCTATAGAACTTGGAGAGTTTGATATCAAGTATAAGCCTCGGACAGCCATCAAGGCTCAGGCATTGGCTGACTTCGTGGTTGAATGCACTATTGACAACCAAGAAGTCGGGGGGCAGGAGATGATAACCACCCCTGAGAACGAGGATAAAGGTGAAGAACTTATAACTGGACAGAAGGAATATTGGGTGCTCTATTTTGATGGAGCATCAAAAACAAAATCTAGTGGTGCAGGTTTAGTTCTGCAAAGCCCCGATGGGTTCACAGTTGAGTACGCTTTGAAGTTGGACTTTCCAACGACCAACAATGAAGCTGAGTATGAAGCCCTGATAGCCGGATTAGGCTTGGCCAGAATCATGAGGGTCAAGAATCTCAAAGTATGTGGAGATTCGAGACTGGTGGTCTCCCAAGTGAATGGCGAGTTTGAAGCCAAGGATGAGACTATGGCAAAATACCTAAGAGTCGTGAAGGCTGTTATGACTCAGTTTGAAGAATGCTATGTGGAACACATTCCGAGAGAGGAGAACGCTAAGGCCGATGCCTTGTCTAAATTTGCTTCTTCTGAAATTGAGAACTATGCAGGTAGTGTTTACTTCCAGGTCTTGAAGGCCCCGACCATCAACTCTAAGTTGATAGCACCTATCGATGTGGGAAGCTGTTGGATAGATCCTATTAAAGCTCACCTAGAAGCTGGATGGCTTCCAGACAATGCCTTGGAGGCACGAAAATTGTCAGTAAGAGCATTGAGATATGCCTTGATTGAAGGCATCTTATACAAGAGATCGTTTGTCGTCCCGTACTTGAAGTGCCTAAGGCCCCAAGAGGCAAGAGAAGCATTGGAGGAAGTTCATGGAGGGATCTGTGGGCAGCACTTGGGGGGCAGAGCCCTAGCTCACAAGATTACCCGCCTGGGATTCTATTGGCCAGAGATGTTGGCGGATGCCCAGGACTATGTCAAGAAGTGTGACAGATGTCAAAAGCATGCTCCAATTGTAAGGCAGCCGCCTGAGATGTTAACTTCGATCAATTCTCCCATCCCGTTTGCAATGTGGGGAATGGACATATTAGGTCCTTTCCCTATGGCTTCGGCACAGAGGAAGTTTCTGATAGTCGCCATTGACTACTTCACCAAGTGGATTGAGGCTAAACCTTTAGCCAAGATAACCACCAAACAAGTTTCCCAGTTCTTTTGGGAGAACATAATTTGTAGATATGGAATCCCGCGAATTCTTGTGACAGATAATGGGACACAATTTAACAATGAGGAATTCAAGAAGTATTGTGAGGAAAATGCTATTGAGCTTCGTTTTACCTCTGTGGCACATCCGCAAGCGAATGGGCAGGCCGAGGTGGCCAATCGAATTATCCTGGATGGACTAAAGAAAAGGGTCGAGCGCTCAAGAAACACTTGGGTGGATGAGCTGCTACCTATACTCTGGGCTTATCGCACTACTTGTAAAGTAACTACCGGAGCAACCCCGTTTTTGCTAGTTTATGGAGCTGAGGCTGTTGTGCCGCTGGAAATCATGCAGGCATCACCTCGAGTTGAGGCATATGAACCTGAAGCTAATGAAGAAGGCATGAGGCTCGCTCTAGATCTGATTGATGAAGTTAGAGATGAGGCAAACGCCAGAAATGCGGAGCATCAAAAGAAAGCGTCTTTCTATTACAACCACAGGGTTAAGGAGAGGTTCTTTCAGCAAGGTGACTTGGTTCTCAGGAAGATTGAAGCTTCTGGAGTTGGCCAGAAAGGGAAATTAGCCCCCAACTGGGAAGGACCATATCGAGTCAGAAGGACGCTAGGACGAGGATCATACAAGTTGGAGACCTTAGATGGGAATGAAGTGCCCCGGACTTGGCATGCTCTGAACTTGAAGATTTATTATGTATAAGCCTTCCTAATAAGGACTTGGCTTTTAGCTATTTATAAATAAAAGTAGAAATAAGGTTCGATGAAACCATTCCAGGGACTAGTACCCCGAGTAGGACCATAGTATCAATGTAAGGGTTGAACCCTCTTTCAAGATATCAATGCAAATCTGTTTTCCATTCTATGATTCTATGTTTTGTTTATGTACCAAGCACCTGTTGAGTGCAAGTCTGGAAAGATCAAGTACTGAAAGTAAATAAGCATATGAATAAAGGAAACAGATGCATAAATAAAAACGCCCCGAGGGGCCATGGTTTAAGTTAAGCTACAACACACGAATAAAAGTTAAGTCCCGAAGGACATTAATTGAAAGATGATAAAATAAAGCCACAAACGGCTAGATAAGGGCCATGCAAGGCCATAAGGGAACCCATCCTACTTAGCTGGGGATTCTTCCTCGCTGCTCTCCTCGCCCGACTCCTCCTCATCTGAATCTTCTTCCTCGCCGGACTCTTCACCTGAAGTTTCTTCCTCGGCTTGACCAACAACCGCCATAGGTTGAGTAGTAGTCTCCACATCTTCGGCTTCCTCCTCCCCGGAGGATGAAGTCGAACTGTCTTCGTTACGGATCACCCTCTTGCCTGGGATCGGTTGTCGAACAACTCCAACTTTCCTGGCAGGCGGGGGCTTCTTTCCACGGGATCCCGAAGAACTTGAGTCTTGGCTAGCAGCTGGAGGACGCCTCCTGGATCCCGAAGATCTACGGCTACCCTTAGAGCCTGAACCTGATGCTTGGGGAACAATCTTGATTCCCGATCCAGAGGCAAGGTTTGCACGGTCCTCGTCACCCGCAGTCCAGAAAGGGCAAGGAAAATCAGAGGGGATAACCACTGAGGGATGTTTACTACTTACAGCACTGATTGCCTTGTCCCAACCAACAGACATGTTGTAAGGACGTACCTCATCATCATGATCATCAAAGAACTTTAGAAACTCTTCAGATTTATGATATGCCTTAATCAATTTATTAGCATCATTCATCTTCTTTTGAGCCAAGGAGGCAAGTTGCTTTCGGGAGGATAAGGCATCCGCTTCGGCATGGGTAACCTGAGAATGCAGGTCGTCAATCTCTTCCTGGAACCTAGCTGAGTCAGTCTTCAAGGATATATTCTCATCCCTGAAAGCCAGGCCTTGGGTACAGACAGCTTGGAAGAAGGCATTAGCCTACAACCAAAGTTCACAAAGCATCAGGAATGTGAAAGAGGTAAATCATACCAGAATCGGTAGGAAAAGTATCTTACCTGATACAAGGCTTGGGAGCCCAGAAGTTGATTCTCATTCATTTTGTCCCCAGCAAGTAAGGACAGTCTATCAGGAGGGGTAACAGAAAGCTTCGACCAATCTAGGGATAGTTCAGGACTCCCAGAAACCGAGTCTTGTTCGCATATACCCCAGGATGGCATAAAGGGGGTTCTGATACTTCCACGGGATCTTTTCCCGCCTTGAGAGCAACCTTCCAAGAAGTTGGGAATCCGAGGCTTAGCGGGATTCAAAAGCTCCTCAGCTTTTTTCTTCATTCTTTGAGTCACAGACGGCTGATTCTGAGGACGGCTGTCAATCTCCTCCGCAGCTGAAACACAAAGAGAAAACACAGATATAAGAACAAACAGAGTTCATAAGAAGCTTAAGTAAGGAAATTACCCTCAACGGAAAGAAAGCTAAGGCCAGCTTCGATAAGGTTCTTTTCATTCAGAAACATTTTATAATGGGTACTGCCATCATCGGCCAGAAGCCAATCTCGATCCTGTAACTCCGAATCATCAAGGTCGCAAATGAAGTGTTTACTATCTTGCACAACTCCGAATCTCTTGACGAAGAAGTTACCCCAATCACCGCCTTTCCATTCAAGAATTACAAACTCTCTCTCCCAGAAATGTTGGGAATCTGGTAAAGAATAAGGGTTCACCATGTGTGGAATTTTGGCCCTGTGCTTGAGACTGACCCATCCTTTCTTTTGGTCGGAAGAGTTACTGGCTATGAAGATACTTCGAAATAGTGTAGTAGTCGGGTGAATCTCCAATTGACGACATCTTATTAAAAATATAGAGATATATCTCCAAGAGTTGGGATACAACTGACAGGGATGAATCTGATACTCTGCCAGCAATCTTATGATGAAGTTATCAACGGGGAATCTGAACCCAGCATCCAGAGCACCCCAGTGGACGCAAAGCCTCTCGGGGTGCCAGTTACAGGTCCTGTCTGATGGTTTTGCGAGACGAACTTTGATAGCACTCGGAAAGTGATATGAGTCCTTTATTTTCTGGACATCTTTTTCGTTTAACTTACTGGGACTGCTAAAAGCATCTAAACTAGCACAGTTCGGGAATGTGTCCCTCATAATATTAAGAAGATCTAGTAAGGATTCAAATTTACGATCAACGAATGAAGAAGGTTTGATTTCTTCCTTACCTTTAGCTGTCCTCATCTTACTCCTCTTTGCCATGGCTTCCATCATGGATACAGGGGGAGCCACTGGCCGGTTACCTTCTGACATCTTGATTACAAAGCTGGAACTTGATCTTGAAACTTGAAGGCTAGAGAGCTTAAGAATTTGAAAACCCAGAAGTGAAGAAGTGAATGAAATGAAAGCTACCACACTTCTTTTATAAAAGAAGTATGACCTGCTGTAAAAGGTTGAAGTTCAGTCTGGTTCGCGTTTACAGGTCATCTATCGTTTAAAGATGAAAAAAGGACAGAAATTGCTCGTTTTATACAGAAAGGATCGTTAAAATTCAAATATGCCAAGGAAGAAATAGCTGATGTTTGAATAATATCGTCGGAAGTCACGAGTGACCCAACTGACGATCCAAGATCAAGGTCAAGTTCCTTGATCCTGAAGATAACAAAGTCATGAATGGCCAAGATGATGGTTTGAGATTCAGATCAAAGTCTTTGATCCTCAAGATCATGAATGATTTTCACGTCTGGGTTAACTAGCTAGCCGAGAAGCAATCGACCGCGACGCACAAGGAGGGTCAGCCGACCAGGTCCCGGAAGACCAGGTCCCGGCCGACCAACCTATTTTAAGGAGGGTCAGCCGACCAGGTCCCGGAAGACCAGGTCCCGGCCGACCAACCTATTTTAAGGAGGGTCAGCCGACCAGGTCCCGGAAGACCAGGTCCCGGCCGACCAACCTATTTTGGAGGGGTTCAGCCGACCAGCTTCTGAACCTGGATCCCCCCGGTCCAGGTTCAGTTCTTGGTCCTGGATCCCTACCTTTTCAGCAAATGATTTTGGACATGGTTCTCGACTTTTTCAGCGAATATCAGATGATTATCAATGTTAAAGAGAGGCCAAGGTTAGCCATGAAGGCCAAGATGAGTCATGTAGGCCAAAGTTGGCCATGAAGTCACAAGCGACCATACTGACGATTCGTAATCAAGGTCAAGACTATGGATCCTTAGGACCATGGATGGTTTCTGATCCTAGATCCACACTCTCTATTGAAATCAAGAAGGAGTCTAAGTTCAAGTTTTTTAGGCCAATTATTGACTAGTTAGCCCTAGAAGAGGAATTTCAGCCAACCAAGTCCCGGAAGACCAGCTTCTGGCCGACCAGCTCCCCTGGAGGAGGGCCAGCCGACCAGCTTCTGGCCGACCAGGTCTCAGCCGACCAGCTTTTGGCCGACCAGCTCATTTTCAGGGGGTCCAGCCGACCAGCTTCTGAACCTGGATCCCCCCGGTCCAGGTTCAGTTCTTGGTCCTGGATCCCTACTTTTTCAGTGAACTTTTAAACCTAAATCTCGACTTTTTCAGCAAATCTTGGATGATTGTTAATGATGAAAAGAGATTGAGATTAGCACAGTTTAGTGCCGATTAGCACCGTTTAGTGCTGTTTAAGCACTGATTAGTGCCGGTTAGCACTGTTTAGCGCCGATTAGTGCCGTTAGTGCCATTTGATGCCACCTAACATTGTTTAACACTGTTTAAACATTGTTTAAGGCTGATTAGCGCTGTGTAGTGCCGTTTAACACTGATTAGTGTCGTTCAACGTCATCGTAAATGCGTCGGTCGCTCCACGCTTTACATCAAGATGATATTGTTGAAAATACTCGCGTAAGAGCAATAAACCCTGACCCAAGTCTCGAATAAGGCCGTTATAACTTCAAGGAAAACCTGATCAGTTTTCCTAGAAGCTGGGGGGCAAATGATATGGGCTAAAAGTAAGCCCTAAGACACATTTAATGTGGCATTAATTAGACCTAGAATGGTCCAAACATGGGGCCCACCAGATGGGCCCAAACCCTAATTATAATATTAATTTCGTAATTAATATTAGGGGTAATAAACAGCCCAGCAAGTAAGAGTCAAATAAGGATATTATTCTTGCCTGACTTAGTCTCCAAGATACATATTCCAACATGGAAACTGACTCCTACAAGGAAGGAGTCTAGAACCTTCCTTGAGGCGGTGACTTGCCCACCAAGTCACCTAACCCTACTACGATTTTAGGGTTTCTCAGCCTATATAAAGGGTCTGACCCCTCATCTCAGAACTACGTTTTCTTGGCTTGATTCTCTAATACAGAGATACGTAGGCATTCTGTGAGGACCGTTAGTCTCGAACGCAGAAGCAGCCATAAAAGCACGAAGCTCACGAACCCTAGCCTTAAATACACAAACCCTAGCCGCAATAATTTAAACCTAGTTTTTATTCCACAACACTAAATCATTTTTAAAATATTAAATAAATGATTAAATCATTTTTAAAATATTAAATAAATGATTAAATCATTTTGAATTAATTAATAAATAAATAATTCAATATAAATAAATGATTAAATAATTTTAAATCATTTAATAAATAATTAATTCCACTTAAATAAATGATTAAATCATTTTGAATCAATTAATAAATAATTAAATCAATTTAAATAAATGATTGAATTATTTTAATAATTATGAATCAATTTGGGATATTTAATAAATATTTCCGTAATATTTATTAAATATTAAAATATTAAAATAAGCTCTCTTTAAATGAATATTCAAAATAATATTCATTTAATTAAATAAATGTATGAATAATATTTAATAATATTACTTAAAATATGCAATAATTCTAAATATCCCATTTACATTTATGGGAATATTAAATCCGAAATAAAGGAAAACTTAACTCCGGCATCTTCCGGGTTTCTATAATAACGTCAATAATTTATTTCCGACTCCCGGTCTACTTTTAATCAAAAGCATACTCTATACCTTAGAGTCTCGTATTCTTCAAATCTCATAATTCGTATAATCATAGCATGCACTTCATCGTTTGAAATTTAAATACAATTATTTAAAATAGTCATGCATTTTATATAATCATATCACAACAACAACAGTTATAAAATAGCCGTATACTCGGAATACAAGTTTGAAAACTTGCCTGGTGGTCTTGGTATCGGTTGGTTCCGGGGCTCAGTGCAACAATCTAAAATATTCATAATTACTCGATTAGTCTTTTAACGAGATAAAATGTTATGACATTTACGACTTCCGAGACTTAATCGTTCACACATTAATCGATCCATGTAATCTCCTACATGTCCAAGTAATCCACTAACCATCCTAGTATCGATCCTTGGTGCGCAATAATTATTCAACATATTTTCTTATTCCTACTTAAGTTTTCCCGTTTTGGACTATCCGGTTATGAAACTTTCACTGCGCAACTTTCATTCAATGATTTCTCTAAAATCGAAAAATAATTATTTCCACTCAATTCTTTTTGGGTTATCTTCTACAGTGTAAGGACCAGCTGCACAATTTTTCCCATAATTAAATTCGTTCGTTTAGTGCTCCGAATTTACTGACAAAACTATCAAAACGTAACAGTTCGTACTACTTGTATTAGCTTCACTAAATTGGCTCTAACTTCTTAACCACAAATCTCCTAAAAATGAGCTTTATATGCCCACAATCTATGAGACAATATCTACTCTGTCATGACCAGTGGTATTTTATTATGAAATTATTTATGGTCCGAATTTGGGTTACAAACAGTCCCTTGTCCTAGAAGCCATCAATCATGTCTATACCAAACATACTTTCCCTTTTCATGCAAGATCCTTAACATAAATTCTAAATATCCTCAAGAAACTTGTTTTAATCATTTTGACAGGCTAAACTCAGTTTCAAAATTTCCACATGATTTTTGTCTAATATTTATAAACCAAGAAATCATCATGAACACAACTATCTTGTCATAACACATGTTACTAACATCACCTAGTAACCATAATAAAATATTACCATGAACTAAAGGGTGAAAAGAGATTATACCTTCCT
This sequence comes from Kitagawia praeruptora, assembly GCA_037693485.1. Classification (NCBI taxonomy): domain Eukaryota; kingdom Viridiplantae; phylum Streptophyta; class Magnoliopsida; order Apiales; family Apiaceae; genus Kitagawia; species Kitagawia praeruptora. The sequence goes on from CM075347.1 coordinate 51,595,727, forward strand.
TGAATCCTTAACACACTAACTAGAGCTTGTAATCCTTAAGGTAGCCTTGACCTATGTTTATCACTTTCAAACTTGCAAGGAATTCAAGAAACAAGTTAGGATTTTCGGAGTTACCATTAACTCGCTTGAAAGAACTGGAAAAACGAGGGTCTTACCTTGCTTATTTAGACAAGACTCCTGAAGAAGAGTTGTAGATAATCTCACTACCTTTCCAACAAGCTAAATAACACAAGATTCCCTTGAGAAACGAGAGAGATATGGTCGTTTGAAAATCGGGGCAGAAATTGTCAAGAACAGGGCAGTTTGGTTTCTTCAACTTGGGAAAGCGATTTGACTAGGATAAACTTCTTTGCTGGCCATGAAATTTTGATCGAACCTTACCCATGGAGTGGAGAGGATATGGTTAAAATTTGGTGATTTGTAGAGCTCTAGATCGTGAGTTATGAATTTTTCTTTCTCCCCTCCTCTGAAACTCTAAACTGCTGGAATGAAATGGGGAAAGAATGAATTTTTGTTCTTGTGAATTTGTTTGGCTGAATTATTACTTAACAACAATTATCAGCAATCTAGACTCCTATACTAGCCTTAGCTTGGATTTTGTTAAATTAAATTCCTAAATTTTTGGGATGTGTTTCTTAATTAGTCAAAACTAGCCCACAATCTTGTCTTTTGTTCATAAGTCTTGTATGCCATTTGAATTTCATTTGCATGGCATTTGCATCTCATTTGCATGGCATTTGCATGCATGGGATGGTTGTTCATCTAGTTACGTAACTCGTTTGGCAATTAAACGTTCGTTCGATCTTATTTCGTCGTCCGATAAATATTTGAATGCATTTCGCGTAGTAACTTTCTAACGTAATCTTTTCTCCTTTCAAACTTCTTAATACTTACATTATATAAATGCTTCAATCTTTAATACGTCATGTCATAATATATTCCTCGTATTCTTCGACGTATTAGGAATAGTAATATTCTGATAAAATAGGATTCGTCAAAAACTAACGGCATTAACAAATCCTCATTTTCCTCGTATAAGAATAATATAAATTCGGATCTTCAGTTTTCCAACATGTATATATGGTGGTCGGAAAAGAAAATTTTCTTTGAACGCAATAATTTTTTTTTTTTTTACGATTCTTAAAAATATTTCTAAAAAATTCGAGTTATTACAGTCTTCCCTCCTTAAAAGGATTTCGTCCTCGGAATCAACGTATGATACAACAAAGTACTCCACACTCTAATTCTTAGGTTGACTCGTCAACCTTTTGATTTTCTCCATAATACTCTTTCTAGTGCCATGACTTCATATATCAACATCTGCTCTTTTCCATCAATCATTTCTACTAGTACCTCTACACTAATCCTTTGAATAAGTAACACCTGAAATCTCTCTTTTCTACTTAGGGTATTAGCCTCCACACTGGCCTCCCACGACTAGTAATATATTATTGCACCTCAAAATCCTTCATCAATTATACTCACTTCATTCATTTATCCAAATCCGTACATAATACCATCATAGAATCATCCACTATTGAAGGAAAGTGGAAGTTTGAAATAACATCATTAGACAGGGCTTCAGAATTCTAAAGGTAGGGATAATGACAGCCTATGGCACATCAAATCACCTGCTTAATAACATTAAACCACCTGTAGTCACTTAAAGTCAAACTATAGGTGTCCTCCCTATAACTAACTACTCTATTACCACTTAATACACATAACACATTTAGTAAAGAAAATAAAATGGAAAAGTCCCCTTTTTAAAGTGGACATTTCCTGGTGCTAACCACCTCAAACCATACCAATTAATCAGCTTCACTAGACATATGCAATTATAATACCATCGACATCCTATGACAACTTAATTATTATGTAATCCTAAAAAAATACTTAATCCTCGATAAAGACTTATAATACCCATTTAATCCTCAAGACACATTTAATCCTCGAATTAGCACATACTCCTCGAAACAACAATTAACCTCCAAAATAATTCACTTAACACATATTCACGTAAACAATTAACATCCACTTCATGCCTCTAGACCATTGATATTAAATAAGCTAAATAAATTTAATCGCAGGGAATTTTTAGAAAATTTCGGCATGAGGTATTCGTTTATCGGACTATCCCGGGGTCACAGCCCCTCAATATCAATCAAAAACAATTTAACCCTGCTTTTTTTTTTTTACAAAAGTAAAGCTGCCTCAACTTGCAGCAACAACACACAATAATTTATATTAGTATTAACTACTACTTACGCTACATCAATGATCGTATCACTCACGCATTTTTAATGATACACGTGATAATCGATTATTGATATTCGTAAGCCCTAGGGAACAACCCCCAACATTAACTATTACTTACGCTATATTAATGATCATGTCAATTGTCTTGAATGCATTGATATGCTCTTTACGGCTCGGTAAAATATCACACCAAAATAGAAATTGGAATTTCTGAATTCTGATCGTCTTTACATACACTTATTTACTCCGTGAATCACTAATATGACTTTAAAATATCCATACCATGTCCCGTGCATAGGGTGACATGAAAAATTTCTCGAATCTCGAAATCAATATTCCTCCATGCATTTCACTATTCATTTATAAAAAAAATTCAAAGTACAAAAATTCGGTGATAACATCTATACATATGCAACTTCTCCAAATTTCGAATCAAATCTTGGGTTTTCTATCTGACACAATCGTTACTAGAGTCTCACATCACACTACTTTTCTTTCAAATGAAATTTGACCAACCTCTCAATAGCATAACCTTAATCAATAGAGAGAAAACGAATTGACACAGTTATGCATTGCTAGTATTGTAGTCGCATCTTGATCCGCTTTTGCTTGTGGTAATCCCATCGCAAAGCCTTAATTCATCGTGTCGAGGTTAACTTATTCTAACCCGATGGGCATACCTTCCAAATGTTTTAGAGGTACCAAGAATCATAAAACTTTGAAGAGAAGAGATTTCATATTATAGCAAATGCCCCACAATTGTGGTTATCAATTTATTGATTTTTAAAACAACCTTATTTTAGATAAAATAATAACTGAGAGATCAATATGATCACATGAACCCGACGTTATGCGTCTTAGCTCCGACATTTACAAATAAAGGTGGCCAGCCTTATTGTAATACACAACACACCAGTGATGGCGTCCCATCCAACTTCTATCACACAGACAGATATAACTGGTGTCCCCTATAAATAGGGTTGTTCGTCTCAGTTGGAGTAAAGGAATATGAAAGGAATTTAAAATCAAATTAGTAACTGATGTTTTTTTTTTATATTCTTTGAAGCACACCTGGATTCAAAATGAAGAAATTACGAAGGTGTTATTTTTGAAAAATAAGGACCAGAAAAGTAAGTACCGAACAAATGGTACCCTACTGCAAAATAAACTTGTCCATCACTGGAGAAAACAAAAGTTGAAAATTTTGAAAATTTGAAAGTAGGTGGCATAGTCTGTAAGCTCAAAGATTGCGACTCGGTTCTAAATCCATTGCTTCAATCCTAATTGGAATCTTCGGGCCCTCTTGGCCTCAGTGTTGACAACTCAGGGACAACCTCGACAACTCTGTGAACTTAGCTTCATACTCCGCCACTGACATATTCTCTTGTTTCAGCTCTAGGAATTTAAGTTACATCTGGTTCTCCATGAACCTAGGAAAGTACTTGTCTAAAAATAACTCAGTGAATCTCTCCCAAGTCACCACTCCAACGGGCTCCATATTCTTCTTGGCTTCCCACCAATAATTTGCTTCTCCTTTTAGTAGGTAAGAGGCGAAGATGGTCTTCTGGGCTTCTTCGGTGCCCATTATCTCAAAAGACTTTTCCATTTCCTTCAGCCAGGCCTTCGCCTCAACCGGGTCTACGGTTCCTTGGAACTCAGGGGGCTTAAATGAATTGAAAGCCTTGAAGGCATTAGCAACAGTCATGTTAGGTCCTAGTGGCTGACAGGGTGGAGGTTGTTGATTCAGGTTCAATCTGAATAGTTTCATGAATTGTGCCATAGGATTTGTTTCAGGGTTTTCCTCTACCTGGGTATCCTCAGCCTCTTCCTCTTCATAGTTCATATCATCAAACTCATTGTAATTAACTCCATCTTGGTTGTTGCTACCTTGACTGCCATATGTAGCCGGGTGACCTCTAGTACCTATTCTTCGTCTTGGTGGCATCTTTCTGGTAGCATAAATAATTAAATTTTTTTTTTGGCTCAGTCCTTATAGTTCATGTATTTGTTTCATCTAATTAACAATTTATTTCTCGAGATTACTCCATCAAAGTTTTAGATAATTCTTGTCATGCTATTTAATTTATCCACCACAAGTATATTTAAACATAAAATTCGAAGACTGAATAACACAATAAATGGAAATATATTACAAGTCTAGGTACGCGTCTTCCCAGCCTGTGGCACCACAAATAAGCTAATGCCATTATTACACAACTACCATTCCAGAATGAAAGACTAACCACCTGACACATCAACGTCCTCGGACTCGGGTCGCTTCACGAGCTCGGCGCATCGCGTTAGAGAGAACTCTAGTAACCTCGCTACGATCCACCGGACCTCGGAGAGGTGTCATACGACGGACCCGGTTAAGGGCCCTCTCCTCAATACGGCGAATGGAACTCCTTATCCTTCGAGTGCTTCCATCAACTCTCTCACCCTGGGACATCTGCCTAGCCTCTCTATCCGCAATAATCTGTTGTCCTAGCTCAGTTACTTTCGCCTCAGCTATAGCCAGGTTTGTGGCATAATCAGTCTCCATCCAATCATATAAGACCAGGGGTACCATTGTTAGAAAGGGTGGCAGTGGGGATGGGTCATCAGCATGTTCTATCTCTACAGGAGCTGGCAAAGACTCCTCGCTAGTCTCCTCATCAGTGGGTAGAGGGCTCATAGGGGCTGGAGGTGGAGTAGGGGTCCTCTCTGGGCTAAGAAGGTACATCTCGATGTCTCTATCCTCCTCCTCCTCCTCCTCAGGGTCCTCATCAGAGTCCTCATCAGGTATGACTATCGGCTCTCCTACTGTGTCGTACACTGGGGCCAGTAGTGCCTCATCATGCTCTAACTCGAATGCCTCAGGGTCCACTAGCTCGGGTGCCTACAAGTCAAGACATAACCATGTTACTAAGATCGTATCTTAAATTTTAACTTAGGTTTTAACTGTCGGAACAACACCTAGTAGTCCAACTTCGAACTCGATGAGAGCTCTTGATTATTTGTTATACCAGTTTTATTACTTAAACTCTCTATTATTTCTGAGACTTATAACCTAGGGCTCTGATACCATTTCTGTAATACCCCTAGATCCGGGGTCTGAAATCCAGGTTGTCACGGTCACCTCGATTCACAGTTAACAATACTTATATTAAATTTCCATTCTTCACCTACTTCAACCCCATCAATATATACACTGACAGGTTATAGTTCTCAGAAACAATAATTATTCAAATCAAGTTATTAAATCCATTCACTTAAATTTATTACAAACCAAATAAATCCTTTCAAAAGTTAGTTGCCGATACATCTCTACATGAGGTAGTATCGGAACCCAAAGTTATTATTTATTTATGTTACATTGTTTTGACAAATTGTGAAATGGTTCACCCTAGCTGCTTATAACCAACTACCTGGGCTAGGATCCTCACGAACTGCCTACGGTAAAGCTGGGCGTTTCCCACGCGCTTCCTTGGGGTAAGCTTTGTCCTGGCCATGCTGATCTGTTGTGTTGTGATATAAACAAGAAAGCAAGAGTGAGCGATATAGCTCAGCAATAATATAATAGTTCAACTATAACTTCATATTTATTTAGAAAGTAATTCTGTCAACTCTATACTACACTCTTTTCATTTAAAAGAATTTAACTCTTGTAATTTATACGTTCCACAATACCCAAGATTTTCTCAAATATTTTGTAACTCACTGACAACACACTCTCTGAAAATAAGCGCATAGGCTTTCATTTCAATATACATCACAATTCCAATTGGAAGATGGGGACATCTGGAATACACCACGATACTTGCTGATCAGGCAAGGTATCGCAAAATTTTCTTTTCTACTAGTAGAAGGACGAATTCCTTTTCGGTTATCACCCTGGCCGCATACGGGCCTTTTATGCTTTTCGGGTACCTGTTTCATTACCGAGCATAATTATGCTTTTCGGGCACCTGTTTCATTGCCGAGCATATTAAAATTTTCCCTACCACCGGCACATATTTCATTACCGCGTAGAGCCTTCTCACTACATCGGTACCTGTTTCATTACCGTGTAAGGAAGCCATTCCAGTTCCGAGATGATTCTATCTTATACTGGAATCGAATTTAATCGTCATTCCCCAAGCATGATATCTGCTCGTTGATAGATGTCAGATTTCTACTTCCGGAAGTATTGAGGAAGTAGTAAGAATATGTGGTTTGACTCTTGTCAATGGATGAAATAAGGATTTACTTTTAATATCGCGACCGGGAAGTTAATCAGAGTTCTTTGGAAGATTTATCAATATAAAATATTTTGATTTGTGATGAGTAGAAACTTAAAATATTAGTTTTATAGGAGATAAGGAGTGAACATCCTTCAATCAACTCTTTCGACTGGATTCCCGGAGTTTGGATGAGTTTGAGACTATTTAATCATATGAAAATAATTTTTATTAACTCAAAATAATATCTAGTAACCCATCGTATTTTTAAATAAATTTTCTAAAGGTCAGAGAATAATTAAAATAATTGAATACCTCTACATCTAATTTTTAATAAGGTTTTCTGATTTTAAATCATCCTTAAAGTATTTATTAAATAACTAAATCATTTTTAAAATATTAAATAAATGATTAAATCATTTTTAAAATATTAAATAAATGATTAAATCATTTTGAATTAATTAATAAATAAATAATTCAATATAAATAAATGATTAAATAATTTTAAATCATTTAATAAATAATTAATTCCACTTAAATAAATGATTAAATCATTTTGAATCAATTAATAAATAATTAAATCAATTTAAATAAATGATTGAATTATTTTAATAATTATGAATCAATTTGGGATATTTAATAAATATTTCCGTAATATTTATTAAATATTAAAATATTAAAATAAGCTCTCTTTAAATGAATATTCAAAATAATATTCATTTAATTAAATAAATGTATGAATAATATTTAATAATATTACTTAAAATATGCAATAATTCTAAATATCCCATTTACATTTATGGGAATATTAAATCCGAAATAAAGGAAAACTTAACTCCGGCATCTTCCGGGTTTCTATAATAACGTCAATAATTTATTTCCGACTCCCGGTCTACTTTTAATCAAAAGCATACTCTATACCTTAGAGTCTCGTATTCTTCAAATCTCATAATTCGTATAATCATAGCATGCACTTCATCGTTTGAAATTTAAATACAATTATTTAAAATAGTCATGCATTTTATATAATCATATCACAACAACAACAGTTATAAAATAGCCGTATACTCGGAATACAAGTTTGAAAACTTGCCTGGTGGTCTTGGTATCGGTTGGTTCCGGGGCTCAGTGCAACAATCTAAAATATTCATAATTACTCGATTAGTCTTTTAACGAGATAAAATGTTATGACATTTACGACTTCCGAGACTTAATCGTTCACACATTAATCGATCCATGTAATCTCCTACATGTCCAAGTAATCCACTAACCATCCTAGTATCGATCCTTGGTGCGCAATAATTATTCAACATATTTTCTTATTCCTACTTAAGTTTTCCCGTTTTGGACTATCCGGTTATGAAACTTTCACTGCGCAACTTTCATTCAATGATTACTCTAAAATCGAAAAATAATTATTTCCACTCAATTCTTTTTGGGTTATCTTCTACAGTGTAAGGACCAGCTGCACAATTTTTCCCATAATTAAATTCGTTCGTTTAGTGCTCCGAATTTACTGACAAAACTATCAAAACGTAACAGTTCGTACTACTTGTATTAGCTTCACTAAATTGGCTCTAACTTCTTAACCACAAATCTCCTAAAAATGAGCTTTATATGCCCACAATCTATGAGACAATATCTACTCTGTCATGACCAGTGGTATTTTATTATGAAATTATTTATGGTCCGAATTTGGGTTACAAACAGTCCCTTGTCCTAGAAGCCATCAATCATGTCTACACCAAACATACTTTCCCTTTTCATGCAAGATCCTTAACATAAATTCTAAATATCCTCAAGAAACTTGTTTTAATCATTTTGACAGGCTAAACTCAGTTTCAAAATTTCCACATGATTTTTGTCTAATATTTATAAACCAAGAAATCATCATGAACACAACTATCTTGTCATAACACATGTTACTAACATCACCTAGTAACCATAATAAAATATTACCATGAACTAAAGGGTGAAAAGAGATTATACCTTCCTTGAATCCTTAACACACTAACTAGAGCTTGTAATCCTTAAGGTAGCCTTGACCTATGTTTATCACTTTCAAACTTGCAAGGAATTCAAGAAACAAGTTAGGATTTTCGGAGTTACCATTAACTCGCTTGAAAGAACTGGAAAAACGAGGGTCTTACCTTGCTTATTTAGACAAGACTCCTGAAGAAGAGTTGTAGATAATCTCACTACCTTTCTAACAAGCTAAATAACACAAGATTCCCTTGAGAAACGAGAGAGATATGGTCGTTTGAAAATCGGGGCAGAAACTGTCAACAACAGGGCAGTTTGGTTTCTTCAACTTGGGGAAGCGATTTGACTAGGATACACTTCTTTGCTGGCCATGAAATTTTGATCGAACCTTACCCATGGAGTGGAGAGGATATGGTTAAAATTTGGTGATTTGTAGAGCTCTAGATCGTGAGTTATGAATTTTTCTTTCTCCCCTCCTCTGAAACTCTAAACTGCTGGAATGAAATGGGGAAAGAATGAATTTTTGTTCTTGTGAATTTGTTTGTCTGAATTATTACTTAACAACAATTATCAGCAATCTAGACTCCTATACTAGCCTTAGCTTGGATTTTGTTAAATTAAATTCCTAAATTTTTGGGATGTGTTTCTTAATTAGTCAAAACTAGCCCACAATCTTGTCTTTTGTTCATAAGTCTTGTATGCCATTTGAATTTCATTTGCATGGCATTTGCATCTCATTTGCATGGCATTTGCATGCATGGGATGGTTGTTCATCTAGTTACGTAACTCGTTTGGCAATTAAACGTTCGTTCGATCTTATTTCGTCGTCCGATAAATATTTGAATGCATTTCGCGTAGTAACTTTCTAACGTAATCTTTTCTCCTTTCAAACTTCTTAATACTTACATTATATAAATGTTTCAATCTTTAATACGTCATGTCATAATATATTCCTCGTATTCTTCGACGTATTAGGAATAGTAATATTCTGATAAAATAGGATTCGTCAAAAACTAACGGCATTAACAAATCCTCATTTTCCTCGTATAAGAATAATATAAATTCGGATCTTCAGTTTTCCAACATGTATATATGGTGGTCGGAAAAGAAAATTTTCTTTGAACGCAATATTTTTTTTTTTTTTTACGATTCTTAAAAATATTTCTGAAAAATTCGAGTTATTACATTTAATCAAAGTCAGGATCTATGCACCTTCCAAATTATTGCTAAGCTATACAAATTCCTAAGCAGCATGAGGAAAGTCTCGCAAAATTTTTATAATAGGTGTTCTAATCATTTTTCCTTTTTAACTTGTAGAGACTTCACAGGCCCTGTCCTGTATTCATGCCGGATGGAGATCCGTTGGAATAGGAAGGAAAGTAACTATATTTCTATATGGAACAGAGCCCACAAAACTCTTCATGGCTTAGGAAAATCAATAATATCATAAATAGGTATACACACACATAAAAGGAAATCCTCATTTCAAAAAATTACAATCACCGTATATCTCAGATAACTGAACTGTCTGGGGACAGTTACAATACCTCAAGGCGATACTTTAATCCTCTATGAGATATTCGGTTCACACATCCAGGTCCACAACCGCAGTTTGGTCCACATTCATATACGATGGCCTTAGGCTCAATCAGTCTACAAGGCACAACTCGGCATAAAAGTCAAAAAGAGAACACATGTCAAAAGAAATTATATCCAAAAGCTTAATGGCTCAACTAGTTTTGACTTTTGGAGCAACTATTCATGTAGTATCTTAAAGATGTCAGCACCTAAAATCATAAATACACTCTTTTTTACCTGTAGACAAGTTTGAGGCAAGGATACGACTTAATTCAGTTGAAGTTATTTGAGATTATTAAAACGGAAAAGATAGTTATAGCCTCCAAATAATCACCACTCACATTGTTCTCCATTAAGTAATGACACATATAAAATAAAATTCAATTGAAAATTGTCTCACCCTCTCGAATAGACTTTCTTAATGTTATTATCAGTGAATCTTTAAGACTAAAAAATATCGCAGTTTCATACATGCATAAACGCTAGTGGCTATGGCAATGAAAAATAGAAAACACCCGACTTTGTTCTTGCATACATAAGTTCTATACAGAGAAATAATTATTCACAGCAGACCAAATAAATTCAATTTAGAAGATACTTAACCAATACATTATAATTTGCTTATCACCTTCCTCCATCACGATGGACATATGGCAAGTTAGAACCATTAAGCGTAGCACAAGAACAGGTCTTCGAATATACACAATTGCCACTACAGTTGCATCCAAGGGATTTCACAGGGAGCTTCACACATTCTGATACTTGAATAGAGTTGCATCTTATTTACTGATTCACCTGCTAACAGCCTAAAAGCAACCAGTACTTGGGTTCTTGGACATACTAATCTGTTACTAAGGAAAGTAAAAAAAAACAATTTAAGCAAGAACACTGCAGCAAATAGAGAGATGGTACACATTCCACTTATTTTATGCATTTTAAATAAATATCTAGGCACTCAGTTTCGGATAATTAGATAATATTGACAACCAAGTTACTAATTCAGTAGATTTCTTAATTAGTCGCATGACAAGAACTGTTCTTCCATGCTTATCCTTATAATTAGCTTTGTAAATTAGCACTGTAAATTAGCATTTGTTGCATTGTCTCCTTAGAAGGTTTTAGGTTAGATTTTTTCCTCTATCTACCAGCAAAAATGAAAAATATATAGTCCAAATTGTGCATATATTACTACTACTTGGATACATAAATTAAAAAATAATAATAATATGCAGGGAAAAAGTTACCCAGCAAATCTCATCTGGTTTGTATTCCAATCTCCATTTCAAAGAATCTTTGAGCATTTTTGTTGCCTCCTTGATATTCCAATTACGTGCTATCAAATATCTTGAAATTGTTTGATTAGAACAATAGGTAGACAACCTATCCGGAATTGGCTCGATTAAACTTCTCACCTCATTGATCTGTAAATAACAATTAATTATTTTAAGAGCATTTATGCCTTCTCTTCATCAAATTATTAGATTTCCAACGTTGAAGCAGAAATAGGAGAAAATAATGCACCTTCTTCAGCTGCTCTTCTGATGTCAAACAATTTTCACGTCCACTTGATGTGGATATCTTTAAGTCTATAGCCATGCGTCTAAGAAGCCCACCTGCGACCTGCAGGGTCACGATTGATATATAGAGACTTCACAACTTTGAATAAGAAGGGAATGCAAAATGTAGAAAGAAGACACGACCATCGAGAGGAGTATAACAAACACCACGAAGTACTTCAATGGTAGAAATTACTCGGTCTCATATGTAATAACATTGAACTTGCTGCAGGCTTTGTGAAATTTATCAACCAATAAGGTGAACTGGTGAAGTGTTAATGACCAGAACTATGCAAAAGAACTCAATTATTATAATTATTGATTCTACACAGCAAAAACATTATATGATTATTCAAACAAAACTCTCCAATCCCCAAAAAACAATTAGAATACATTGCATTTTCATCAATATTAGCATTGGGATTCTAATTCCCAAACTATTTAGTTTGCACACTCTAATTTTCAGTATACAGGGCACCACAAATGCTCTCAACAAAATGCAGCAGGGAAATACGATGGCCAATTTGCAGGCCAGCGCGAATGCAATTTTTAAAACAGTCATAATGTCACAACAAGCAACTGATACACTCGAATCATGTCTTTAGAAATGAGAGACGCTATTTATATAAGAAATTATATAGCACAAATGTAATATCCCAACTTAATTTTATTGATATAATTATTATAGCTTTATGTGTTCCTTTCACAAATATACGTAGCCATTTTTAATAAAAATTAGTTAACTTCAAATATATTTGAATAATTTCATTGGTGTATTCGAGAAGTGACTAAGTAAGTGACTCGAGAACTAGAATTGACTTGATCGATAACTCTGAGTTCTCGAACACTGTTATGTTGACATATCGAATTACTTCTCGAATAGCTCTTTTTCATCAGGATTCCTTGAGTTGTCGAATAGAACATTTGACTTATCGAATCCTCGAGATATCGAATATGTTAACTCGAATAACTTGTAGAAAGGGGGGGGTTGAATACAAGTTATATAATCGTGTCTGATTTTTGCTTGATTATATGAACAAGAATAAACGAATGAATCAAACTCTGTTTGTATTAATAAGATCAAATACAAACTCTACCAAAGGTGTACAATACCTTTAGCAGCTGCTGACAATACAAATCTCTCTCTCTGTTTGTTTCGAACTCTTGAATACAAACCTTATACAGAGCTACGCACACGAACTCACAACACACGCTTGTTCGACTACGACACTTTTTACAATGATATAGAGAGAGTATTTATAATGCTACCTATCAACTAATAACAGAAAGATATAATCTATACATGACAATGTTCTGCCTTCTAGTCGATAGTTTCCATCAATAGAAAACTCTTTCCTTCATAATATCTTCTTGCTTGTTCTTCAAACAACGATCCTGTTTTATAGCACTTGCCAATTTCTGTAGCATCCATAGTGACATCATCAGTAACAAGACTGATATCAGGATTTCATCTTGCATCAGTATCTGATCATCATCAGTATTAGACCGTCATCAGGATTTGCTCTTTGTTCCTGACATGTAGTCTCTGATACACTGTTCATTCTTGACTAAACTATACAGATAATTGTCTTACACATAAATCCTATATAAAGTGCTAAATCCTTTATAAGATCAGGATTACAAGAAGTATAATGTGTAAATTCTATTCTTAACATCACAACTTATGAATTATTCCTAACAATCTCCCCCTATTTATGCTTTAAAATCTGAAGCATAAATCTAAGTTGTGGATGTCAAAACATATAACAATACAACCAGAATAGAATTTATGAATGTAGAATTATGAAGTTAAGTACCTCCTTCCCAGATGTAGACATTTATCTAGTACTTAGAAGAGAGAATTTTAACTATTAATGCTGCTCTTCTTTTACCACTTCCTAGCTGAGATTCACCACTGTCACTCCTGGTTCTTCTTTTTACTTCCCTTTGTCTGCTCTTTATCTCCCCCAGCTTTATCTCCTCCAGTCTGGTGGTGTTGTTGTTGTTGTTGTCTTTGAATTGTCTTTATCTCCCCCTTTTTGACATCAGCAACATTAATTCCAAGAGATTCAGAAACAGAACAAATGATATTCATCAGAACTGCTTGATTATCCATAATTGTGACTTGGTTATCTTCAAGTAATTGAAGTCTTGTTTGCATAGCAATTTGAGAATTCTGAATATCTTTCAAGACATCAGAATGAACTTTAATGTTGGAAGTGCTTCTAGTATCTTCAGTATCAGAATCAAAAAGAACTGTATCTTCAAGTCTTGTAGAAGAAGTTGCTTGAGTTGTATGATATTCAAGTAATAAAACCTGATTAAAAGTATCAACATCTTCATCTTTATGATCTGGAACTGAAACATGATCATCATCTCCTTCACCAGTATTCTGTGTACTAACATTTTCAAATCCTGACTCCTCCTTAGAGTGATCAGAGACTGTAGATGTCTCAATTCTAGCTGATATTGGAAGTACATACAAAGGAACACTAGGATCATTAGGAACTTCATCTGGTACATATGTATCAAGAGATTGCTTTATCCTGGCACCTCTTCTGTTAATGATTCCTGCAAGCCTCTCCTTTTGCTTCTGAGCTTTAACTTCTGGCTTTGCATTGTGATGTGCTAGGTCATTCTTCTGATACATTTTGATGAATGAATAAGTACCAGCATCCATATCCAAATTTTCAGACCAAGATTCAGGAAAAACCTGATCCCAGAAATCAAATGATGGTTTCCTAATTTTCTCTTCCTCACTATGGAGTTGATCATCCATACCCTCATTCTCACTTTGACTTACTAAAGTCAACACTCTTTCTACCTCACCTTTTGCCTGGTCAGGAGCCAGCCTCTCAGTTTGTGGATCTAAGTCCATCTTTTCAAGTGTATCACTCAAATTTAGATAAGTGCTCTCATGACCTACAGAAAAATAGGGTTTAGAAGGAGTTTTTATACCTGAACTCACATGGAGAGAGGGTTCCTCATTTGGCATGTGGCTTGAGGTTTTCTCCAAGGAGTGAGCTGCTATAGTCTCTGAACTCTTACAATCATCTTCTTTCCTTTCAGAAACTACAGGCTCCAGTATACCACTTTCAGTTTCTTTACTAGACTCTGATGTCTTCAGTAATACTTCATTAGACACCATAGTTAGTACATCACCGTCTTTAAGTGTTGTTTGCTGAGACACACCCTCAAGGTGGATAGACTCTGACTGAACAAAATTTGTTTGATCTTCAGAAAAATCAACCAAAGTCATTCCTCCCATATCATAGGGTATCTCACTTGCATTCTCAGTCATCACAGAAGTCCTTTCAACATCAGCTATCACAGCTCCTGAGTCATCCAACCTCTGACTAGATGGTTCTTGTGTTGCAGTGACTGTGATCTGATCTTTCCTACTATTCACCACTGGTGCAATAGTATCTTCTGTTGACTGCTTCTCTCTATCTACTTCCTCCAGTTGTTCACCTTGAGCTAAAGCATCTTCAATAATGACATCCTTGTCAAATAAATATGCATGAAGTGATTGAAGTGCAACATGCTTCGAGAGTCCAAATTTCTTGACTAATTGTCTTCAGACAGATACATAGAAATACATCTTCATTAAGTCAAGTCTTTGATGTAGAAGTCCATATTCATCTGGAAATAAAAGTTTTGGTACTCTTTCAACCAAAAAATCTAGAACAGGCCTTGACAACTTCACTTTGAGAGAAATTAGTCCCATAGCCAGTCTGTATGATAATGTAGTTTCCCATGAAGAATCAATATCCAGATCTCTCTTGTCAAATACTGACATAGATGTAGCTTGATGTGTAGAAACCTGCATAATGTTAGTTGGACTAGACTCTGTGTGTGTAGGTGACAATTGAATCTTTCTCCTTGTTCTCCTGGTATAGTGAGCAAAAGATTTATCCTGAGAAGACTCAAGAGGTGTAGACACAGAAGTGATCTTGGGATGAGATCTTTGTTCAATAGACACAATCTTTTGAGAGACAGTATCCAGTAACTGTCTTCCCTTTTTAAGAACTACAGCCTTTTGGGAGACTGCTGCCTGGCTGTGGCTAGGTTTTTCATCTCTTTGTGCTAACAGAGAAAGTTGAATTGCAGCCTTCAATTCTGCTCTCTCATCAAGAGTTAAATCATCATCATCTTCACTAGAATTACTACTACTTGACACAACAAATCTTCTCTTCCTTACAACTGATGTCTTTTGAGAAACACCAGAGGTTGGTTTCTTTGAAACAATAGGCTGTGGATCAAAATTTGGTTCTTGAAATGTTTCAGAGACTATAATGTTTTGGGCTACTTGGGTAGACACAGGTGGGTTCTCCTCTTAAGATTCCTGAGCCATTTCACCACAAAAGAAAGAAGAATTGTAGAAAGAAGGAAGATGAGTTTTAAGAATTACCTGAAAATGATGTGGATAATGAATTGCAGGTATTTCATCTAGATTCTTTTCATTGTCCTTCTTTGTGATGTCAGAGAAAATTCTCTTTTGCTGTTCATAAGAAGAAATACAATGTTCCCTTCCAAATCTCACTTCAACATCAGGAATAAAATGGTTAATAAACATTTGCATAAATCTATGATAATAAACCATTTTCCTGTTTTGATCTCTTAACCCAAGTTTAATACTCATCTGACTTAAGATAATATGACCAATGTTAATTACTCTGTCATAAAGCAAACTATAAGCAATATGTGATGTAACAGAAGTAATTTGCTGAAAAGAACTACATTTACCAGTAAAACATTTAGCAATTTGATCAAAGTAAAAAGACCATTCCTTTCTAAGAAAAGACCTATTCAACTGGCTCATGTTGTCTAGAGGTCCACTATAACCTAATTCAGACAACATAGTTCTTATATTATCATCAGATGGTACATTCTCATAAATCAAACTAACAGGTAAGTGAAGTACTGAATTAACAACAGATTCAGTAATATCAAATGAGTCTTGTCCTAAATGTAGAACAATCTTACATGATTGACTCTGAGTAGAATCAATTACCTCAGCATTCTCCCAAGCTTGTGTAACAGCTGCTTGATTAATTTGTGGAGATGCTGTCAATGCATAACTTAATGGTCCATACGCCAGAAAGTCCATGATTGGATGAAAATCAGATGACACTCCTTCCTTGTTGGTGATAGCTGCTACATGATTGTTTGTCATAAAATTGAAGTCACCAAACTTGAAGGCTACTGATTTAGGTAATCTTCTTTGAGCTGCCATTTTTGATCTGAAAAAAACTTGAAAAATTCTTGAAATGGATTAGTGATTTTGAAAACTCAAGAGTGGTTTTTGCTTTAGAGAATGTAAAATTAGAGAAAGCAATTACACGATTAGAGTTTCAAAACTAATATATTTCACAAATCTTTCAGACCACTATCCCACGTTGACACGTAGATTGACAGGTGTCAGTCCCTGAAAAGTGCGGTTACCCACGATTTTTGGAAAATAAAATCCAAAATTGATTTTCATGAAATAAATCAGGGTATAAATAATCAATACTGATCAGCTTCCTTTTCCTGTTGACCTCTCATCAAAATAATCACAAAATACAATGTGATAATAATTCTCAAATCCTGATGGTCACACATGAAATCCTGATCAATATCATCCTGATTCCAGAGACTTAATATGGAGTTTCCACATGGCATTTTTCTTTTATCTGAAAAAGAAATAAACAATTAATCTGAACAAAAATCAATTGGTTAGATATATTCAATATTTCTTGAAAACAAGAAATACAGTCACACACAATAATTAGCATCTGACTTCATTAAAACTTCCAAGTGACTGTTCAGCTTCTCACGTCTTTCTTTAAAAGAAACAGACGCCTTATGCCATTCTCCATAAACCTTTCAATTTCTTTTCTTCTCAACAATGCTCTTCAAACCAAAATTCCATTCAAACCCATTCTTTAGATCTTTCACGGTCGATGAACATCCTGTTCTTGATCATCTCTTTGAAAAGATGACTCTTCTCATCGAACTAATCATGAATGGATTGGTTTTCGATAATATCCAGAGGTTTCTCCTAGAACATCCATCTGTTGGATACAATCTTCCCCTAACCTCCTCAAAACTTGAGGATGAAGAATTTGGCCGAGAGTCTGAGGTTGATCTTGATAGAGATGCTATTCATTTAAGTTAGCTGCTCTCATTCAAGTCGCCCAGACAAGGAATCCAAGAGTAGACGAGGATGTTCAATCCCCTGATGGATTTCTTGAGATGCTCCTTGTCCTGTACCTCAGAATTCATATCAATAAACAAGTATAGAATTTTCAGTAGAATTTAGACAAAAAGATGTTGTATTTCATTTCCATATATGTAATGATTTCAATTAATGAAAATACAATTTCTTGTTATCTACTTGTCTTTTGATTATTGAATGATGTATAAATTATCAGTATGCAAATATTAAAACTTGCTGGTATAGACTTAACACATCACAGAATTAGATTACTACACAAAGTAAACGTCAGGATCTGAAACAATTTTCATAATCCTGATACTGACACAATACTGATGACGTCAGCATCCTGATAACAAATCTAATCCTGATGATTATTAACAAGTCTATCATACTGAAATTTATCAAGGCAAAGTGTTATAGCTAAAGCATCTAACAATCAAATATAGATCCTGACAAGAAAATCAAGTCTATAAGCTAAAAACAACATACCTTGCTACATTTGCAGATGTTAAAGATCTAAAAATTTAACATTCCTAACTCACTTACTAGTCTACTGAATGTAGTCTCATCAAGTGGTTTAGTTAGAATATCTGCAAGCTGTTTGTCAGTAGGAACAAAATGAAGTTCCACAGTACCATTCTCAATATGTTCTCTAATAAAATGATACCTGACATCAATGTGCTTAGTCCTTGAATGTTGAACTGGATTTTCTGTAATTTTAATAGCACTAGTATTATCACAAAACATAGGAATATTACTAAGTGTCATACCATAATCCATCAACTGATTTCTTATCCAAAGGAGCTGTGCACAACAACTGCCTGCTGCTATGTACTCAGCTTCTGCAGTTGAGGTTGAAACAGATTGTTGCTTCTTGCTTGCCCAAGAAATCAATCTATTTCCCAAGAATTGACATGTACCTGTAGTGATTTTCCTGTATATCTTACACCCTGCATAATCAGAGTCTGAATAGCCAATTAGAAAGAAATCAGATTCTCTAGGATACCACAAACCAAGATTTGGAGTTCCTTTGAGATATCTAAAAATTCTTTTCACTGCAATTAAATGAGATTCCTTAGGATCACTTTGGAATCTAGCACATAAACAGGTAGTAAACATTATATCTGGCCTACTTGCAGTTATATATAACAATGAGCCTATCATGCCTCTATAACTAGTATTATCCACACTCTTCCCCTTAGGATCAGAGTCTAGTTTAGTGGCTGTTGCCATGGGTGTTTTTGCAACTGCACAGTCTTGAAAGTCAAACCTTCTTAAAAGATCTTTGATATACTTTGACTGATTAATGAAAATACCAGTCTCAGTCTGTTTGACCTGCAAGCCTAAGAAATAATTTAATTCACCCATCATGCTCATCTGATACTTAGACTGCATAAGCTTGCTAAACTTAGTACACAACTTTTCATTAGTAGAACCAAAAATAATATCATCAACATAAACTTGAACTAAAAGCAATTCACCTTTTATCTTTCTAAAGAATAGAGTTTTGTCAATTGTACCTCTTGTGAAGCCATTTTCAAGAAGAAATTTAGACAAAGTCTCATACCATGCTCTTGGTGCCTGCTTTAGTCCATAGAGTGCCTTGTCAAGTTTGTAGACATGATTTGGAAACTTTGGATCAACAAAACCAGGTGGCTGTTCCACATACACTTCCTCATCAAGTTTGCCATTTAGAAAAGCACTCTTTACATCCATCTGGTATACCTTGAATTTTGAATGAGCTGCAAATGCAAGAAACATTCTGATTGCTTCTAATCTTGCTACAGGTGCAAAGGTCTCATCATAATCAATGCCTTCTTCCTGAGAATAACCCTTGGCCACCAGTCTTGCTTTGTTTCTTACAATCATACAAGATTCATCTAGCTTGTTTCTAAAAACCCATCTTGCACCAACAATAGATCTATCTTTAGGTCTTGGTACCAGTTTCCAGACTTTGTTTCTCTCAAACTCATTTAACTCCTCCTGCATTGCAATTACCCAATCAGGATCCTGTAAGGCTTCTTCAACCTTCTTAGGTTCATTCTTTGAGAGAAAGCAACTATACAAGCATTCATTTTGAATTGATCTTCTAGTTCGAACACCACTATTTGGATCACCAATTATCAAATCTTCAGTATGATCCTTTGTCCATTTTCTAACAGGTGGTAAATTAACTCTGCTAGTCTCTCCCCCTAAGTTAGTGGTATCTCTTGTAGAAGAATTCTCTCCACCTTCAAAAACTCTCCTTTGATCAATAGAATTAGTAGATTCCATATTGCTGCTAGTTACTGATCTTTCCTCAATAGACTCTGAAAGATCAGTTCCTGATGGAGTACACTCTGAAAGACTAGTCTGCTCCTGATGATCACTGTGTTCTCTTTGATTTATTTGCTCCCCCTCAACAGTAGCACTCCTTTGAGAAGCAATAGAAATTCCTTCTGGAGAACCTTCATCATCACTGGAGAGTATCTCAGAATTCTTCAGATTTTCAAATTCCAATTTGTCATGGCTTTCATCAGTTTGCAGAATTCCAAATTTCTTATCATCAAATGCAACATGAATTGATTCCATAACAATGTGAGTTCTGAGATTATAAACTTTGAAGGCCTTAGATGCTGAATATCCTAGAAAAATTGCTTCATCCGATTTGGCTTCAAATTTTCCAAGTTGTTCTGGATGAACTTTTATGACATAGCATTTGCATCCAAAGATGTGAAAGTATTTCACACTTGGTTTCTTTCCTTTGATCATCTCATAGGGAGTTTTTCCATGACTATTTACCATGGTACAATTTTGAGTGAAACATGCAGTGTTAATAGCTTCTGCCCAAAAATAGGTTGGAAGTTTTGCATCTGCAAGCATGGTTCTTGCTGCCTCTATGAGAGTCCTGTTCTTTCTTTCCACTACACCATTCTGTTGAGGTGTACCAGGTGCAGAAAACTGTTGAGTGATTCCATTGTCTGCACAAAACCCCTCCATTGTAGAATTCTTGAATTCTGTACCATTGTCACTTCTAAGTACTTTAACTTTGTACTTAGAGTTATTCTGAATATTCTTGATAAGTTCAATGATTTGCTGAGGAGCTTCATCCTTCTTGTGTAGAAAGAACACCCATGTGAACCTTGTGAAATCATCCACTATAACTAGAACATATCTTTTCTTGCTGATAAACATAATGTTTACTGGACCAAACAGATCAAGATGTAGCATGTGAAATGGTTCAGTAATCGAATTTTCAGTCTTGCTCTTGAAAGTGGTTCTTCTTTGCTTTCCAAGCTGACATGCATCACAAAGTCCATCTTGTACAAAATTTGCTTGAGGTAGGCCTCTCACCAAATTGTGCTTAACAAGTTGATTAAGCTTTTTGAAGTTAAGATGTGAGAGCTTCTTGTGCCAATTCCAGCTTTCATCACTTGTTGCTTTGCTGTAGAGACATCTAACAATTCCTTTAGATGTATCACTTAAGCTAGCTTCATATATGTTACCATGTCTTTGACCAGTTAGAACAATGTCTCCATTCTGCATATTCAAGATTTTGCATCCTTCTCTGTCAAAGATTGATTTGTAACCTTTATCACCCAGTTGACTTATGCTTAAAAGAGTATGTTTCAAGCCTTCAACCAGTGCTACATTTTCTATGATGACATTCCCCAAAACAATTGAGCCATATCCCAGAGTTTCTCCTTTGTTGCCATCTCCAAAAGATATTACTGGGCCAGCTTTCCTCTCAAACTTTGTAAGCAGGGACTTCTTTCCAGTCATATGTCCAGAGCATCCACTGTCCAAGATAATTGAATGCTTCTTTCCTGTGCCCTGCAAACAAAAAGTAACTAGTTAGAATTTTTTAGGACCCAACTTTGATTGGATTCTTTCTTACTAGATTTAGAGACAACAGGCTTTGAAGATTTTGCTTTTATTTTACCTGTTGCAGAGTCAACCTTAGATTCTAATCTCACAAACTGTTTGTGACTAGGAGTTTCAGATTTCAAGGAATAATAGTCATAATACAGTTCATGATATTCTCTACACATGTAAATGGAATGAAGTAAACTACCACAATGATAACAAGCTTTTTGTGGTTGGTATTGAATTTTCTGAGTCTTGGGGAATCTGGACTCAGTTTTCCAAGAAGGTTTTTGATTGAAGTCTAGGGCCAAATGATTATGATTTCCACACTTATAGCATTTTTTTCTAGGTGCATCAGGTACATTCTTGTAATTATTCTCTTTGTTAATACCTTCTTTTCCATTCCTATTTCTTTTGATCTTGCTAGACTCTGAAAGACCATCTAATCTCTGTTTCAACTGAGACTTAGACAGAAACCCTATGTTTACATTCTTAGGTTTCTCTAACACTTTCTCATCTGAATTACTATTGTTAATCCTTTTGTGTACAACAGGGGTACCTTTTGAATCAACAAATTTAACATGATTAGGTTCAGAAACAATTTTCTTACCTTCAGATTTAGATGTGTTAGCTTCTACCTTACTATCATCATTGACAATAGCTACTTTTTCTTCTTGTCTAGCCTTATCAAAACCTAACCCATTAACCTTACCACGAATTCCATTTTCAATGATTTCTTGTGTCTTTTTACTGGAATTATTAATGGTTTTAATCACATCTCTCTCTTCCTCTAGTTCTTTTCTGACATAGTCATAAGCCTCAAGAATAACACTATAATCATGCTTAGCTTTATCAGAACTTAACTTGTATTCTTCCATTTGAATTAACTCAGATTCAAGAAAATTATTTCTATCAACTAATTTATCATTCTTAACCTTAAGTTCATCTCTTTCACAAGTAAGAATTCTAAAATTAGTCATAAGATTCTTAAACTCGGCATGGATAGATCTAATTTCATCAGAATTTAAGCTATCAAATGAATCAAGAGAGTGAAGTGATACCTTAACAGAGGATGGAGAAATTTTCTTTGGAGATCCAGGTTTGTCTGAACCATTTGCCATCAATGCAATGTTGTCATAATCCAATTCATCTTCAGAATCACTGGAATCAGCCCAATCCTTTTGTGTGACCATAAGTGCATTACCCTTTCCTGAATTCCTAGGCTTCTTACACTCACTAGCAAAGTGTCCAAGCTCATTGCAGTTAAAGCACTTGATCTTGGCCTTATCAAGCTTGACAATTATACTTTTGCCTTTGTCACTCTTCTTCTCCTCCTTCTTTTGAAAAGGTCCTTTTCTAAATATTCTCCTATTAAATCTACCTTTCTTGAAAGCTTTAGCAAACATAGCAAAGAGTTCCTGCATCTCAGATTCAGAATCATTGTTGTCAGAGTCCATATCAGTAGTCTCTGACTCAGAACTTTCTTTGCTTTTCTTCTTCCTTGAATTCTTTACAGCAATCTCTTCATGCTGTTCTTCAGGAAGCTTCTTTACTTCAGATTGAGCAGTAAGTGCAATAGTCTTCATCTTTCCTTCACTCCTGCTCTTCTTCTGTTGCTTGTCAAGTTCATAAGCTCTCAATTTTCCATATACTGCCTCTAATGAAATCTCATCCAGATCATTAGCTTCCTCAATCGCAGATATCTTCTCATTGTAGAAATCAGGCAAAGCTTTCATGAACTTTGTATTCATATCCTCCAAGTCATAATATTTACCATACATGGCCATCTCATTGATGAGTTTTGTAAACCTATCAAAGGTATCAGTAAGTGACTCACCAGACTTGGATTCAAAGTACTCATACTGTTGTATAAGTAATGTCCTCATATTCTTCCTGACAGGCTTAGTTCCTTCACAGTGAACCTTAAGATTGTCCCATATATCCTTAGCAGTTTTACAAGAGAGAACATAGTTAGTGAGAACAGAATCAAGACTGTTGAATAATATGTTTCTCACTTTAGCATCTTTAAGAACATTCTCCTTGTCTTTATCTGACCATTCAGATTTTGGCTTCTCTGCTGTATGTTCTGGAACAACCACACCATCAACGGTTGCTTGTCCAACGACTTTTATTGGAACAAAAGGTCCATCTCTGATTCTGTCAAGATAATCAGGATCTGTTGCTTCCAGATGATGCAACATCTTTACTTCCCATAGAGTATATTCGTTTCTCTTGAGCATAGGAATTTCAGTATTCACATCCTTGTAACCAGACATGATTGCAGATCTTTATGATTATTCGAAATCAACCTGCTCTGATACCAATTGTTAACTCGAATAACTTGTAGAAGGGGGGGTTGAATACAAATTATATAATCGTGTCTGATTTTTGCTTGATTATATGAACAAGAATAGACGAATGAATCAAACTCTGTTTGTATTAATAAGATCAAATACAAACTCTACGAAAGGTGTACAATACCTTTAGCAGCTGCTAACAATACAAATCTCTCTCTCTGTTTGTTTCGAACTCTTGAATACAAACCTTATACAGAGCTACGCACACGAACTCACAACACACGCTTGTTCGACTACGACACTTTTTACAATGATATAGAGAGAGTATTTATAATGCTACCTATCAACTAATAACAGAAAGATATAATCTATACATGACAATGTTCTGCCTTCTAGTCGATAGTTTCCATCAATAGAAAACTCTTTCCTTCATAATATCTTCTTGCTTGTTCTTCAAACAACGATCCTGTTTTATAGCACTTGCCAGTTTCTGTAGCATCCATAATGACATCATCAATAACAAGACTGATATCATGATTTCATCTTGCATCAGTATCTGATCATCATCAGTATTAGACCGTCATCAGGATTTGCTCTTTGTTCCTGACATGTAGTCTCCGATACACTGTTCATTCCTGACTAAACTATACAGATAACTATCTTACACATAAATCCTATATAAAGTGCTAAATCCTTTATAAGATCAGGATTACAAGAAGTATAATGTGTAAATTCTATTCTTAACATCACAACTTATGAATTATTCCTAACAGAATAGCTTTCTGAGTCCTTGAGATATCGAATGGAACTTTGACTTGTTGACTCCTTGAGAACTCGAATACTACTTTTGAATTGTTGACTTCTTGAGTTCTCGAATAGAGTAATAGACATATCGAATCTCTGAGATATCGAACAGTGTATTTAGAGATATCGAATAGTGTCTAGAGATATCGAATCCCTAACTTCTCGAATGCTGGACTTCTCGAATAGACAAAACTACTTCTCGAATTGGTACTTAGGCAAATTCTTCACTTTCTTCAAGTCCCAACTGCGATTATTTGGCAGTCTTTATCTTCTTGCTTGAGGCATGAACCTTCGAACTTCTTTCAAGCATTATTCTTGACTATATAAGTACAGTTACACAACTAGGATTTGGTGCCTATTACAGGTACAGAACAAGTAGTGACTCTACAACTAGAGGTTCCCTCAGTTAAGAGGTCATGTAAGTAATGCAAAGCATTACAAACAATTAGGCTTGTTATTTGATGTAAACAGGCATGCCTCTGTGACTAACACTAAAATCGTAGAAGAAAGAATCGTAGTGTGCAGGCGATGATTCTAATCGGATATAATTGAAACGTTTATAATTATATAAAACATGTGGTATTTTATTTTTAATAAATTATATATAATTTAACCGAATTTGGATTTTTTAAGACGTTTTTTTATTTTTCAAAAATATTTTTTTGTGTCTTGGTTCGTTGGTTAACATCTTCCTAAACATTTGTTAATACCTTCCAAAAAACAAAAAAAACATATCAAAATGTATTTAATTTTAATTAAAAAAATAAACCACATATTTTACATGATATTTCGTTTATATTTCAATTAGAATTCTCCACCAACACCCAACTTCTTTTCGGTCTACGACGTCTCGTAGCTCCCATAAAATTGAACTATGATTGGTCTACATTGATATATCGACGTTCCCATAAAATTTGGACTAGGGGAAATGGGCCGAGCAAAAGCATCAAGGCCCAAATGGGAAAGGGATAAAAATTTTGAACTGATTATGCGAGCCAGTGTGAACTAGCCATAGGATTTAACCTTGCTAAGACCCCAATATATAGTTGAGGAAGGGATTTTTCACTTAAATCCCATCAATGTGGGACAAGTGAAAACATTCATTTAAGAGCAAACTTGGTCCAAAGTCTTGTTATATAAGAGAAAGATCATAGCTAGTTCTACATCTTTTCGATGTGGGACAAAGTGAACTTAAGTTTTGATAATTTTTCCATACTTAGTTTTCCACACTTCAAGATGTGGGACAAAGTGAACTTAAGTTTTGATAATTTTGCCATACTTAGTTTTCCACACTTCAACCACATGAAGTTACAGATCAAAATTGTTTTGGGTTTATAGTGCATTCAAAATTCTTAATTTCTAATTATTTTTTGTTAGATTAGAGCCAAGGCCATAATTTAAACAAACTTTGTATAGTGAAGAGTTGTCTAGCACCTTCTTGCCTATTCGATGTGGGATGGAGATGTGTTCGTTAAAACCAAGTCACATTACACATTTAAAATTTTTAAATCAGTTCTTAAAGCTTAGTTTCAAATATGATAATATGCTTGTAGAGAGGAGAAGAATGTATCTTCTTATCTTATGTGTGAAATTCATGATTCATATTGACTCAAGTGGGAGCTAAGGTGAGAGTGATGAACATCTAGTGAACATGAACATCTAGTAAGTAAGGCAACAATTTTGCTTAGCCTTTATAGACCATGAGAAGGGTTACTCTAGAAATCATCTCGATGTGGGATAAGTGGTCATCATAGGAAATAAACTCTTATATTGATAAGTAAAGGGAAGACTTGGGAGTATATATATGGAGCAACTTGACCATAAGCTTACAAGCGAAAATGAGAACAACGGAGTCGGTTCGGTTGTGTTGTTCGTAGCTAGTCATTGTCCCGATTGTTAGTTATATCCAAGTATCATTTTATTATTTTTTTTACCAATCTTCTTTTGTACCATATTGATTACATAAAGGGAGATAAGGGTGTATATATTACAGAGTTTCAATTGTTTATAACAAAACAAATTGGGTGTGGACGTGTTTGATCGAGGATTTAGTACGGTTGTAGTGTAAGTAGTTTTGAGCAGCAATTGAGTTACTTATTTTATTCAAGCTGGTGGATTATACCACATCGAGTAGAAGGGAATTGGTGTTTCCCCTTTCCATATATAAATATGTAGTAGTGTACAAAATAGGAAGGTAGGAGTAAAAGCTTACAATTGTAAGTCTTCGTACTTTCCTTTATGTTTATTTTATTTTGATTTAATTTGTTTTAATATTTGTTTAATTTAGGAATTTAGTAATATTATAGATAATGTGTTAATAATGATAGTTTAAATTTTGGATAGTTTTGGGAGACGAATTTGATAATATTGGGAAATTTGGAGAAAAGAGAAAGGACCAAAAAGTAAAAGCGATTTACTGTAAGTATATATTGTACTGAATTACTGTTGTGAATGATTAAATTCAAGCTGGTGGATTATACCACATCGAGTAGAAGGGAATTGGTGTTTCCCCTTTCCATATATAAATATGTAGTAGTGTACAAAATAGGAAGGTAGGAGTAAAAGCTTACAATTGTAAGTCTTCGTACTTTCCTTTATGTTTATTTTATTTTGATTTAATTTGTTTTAATATTTGTTTAATTTAGGAATTTAGTAATACTATAGATAATGTGTTAATAATGATAGTTTAAATTTTGGATAGTTTTGGGAGACGAATTTGATAATATTGGAAAATTTGGAGAAAAGAGAAAGGACCAAAAAGTAAAAGCGATTTATTGTAAGTATATACTGTACTGAATTACTGTTGTGAATGACTAAATTGATTTTGAAATATCGATGATTTGTTGATGAAAATTGAGTATTCTTACATTGATGTTGTGAATTGATGATGATGCTTCCAAATCGGAAGTAAAGCTAAACCAATTGTTTAGCAGGCCGGGATCCCTTCCAGTAGAACTTGTGAATTTATCATGTTTGAATACTCATTTTCAAATTATGTGGAAAATTATCTGTTCTGATGAGCATAGTTACTTGTTTTGTAAACCTCAGTTAAATAGTATGATATATGCTTGCTGGGCTCTATGAGCTCACCCTTTTATGTCATTAACTTCCACAGGAAAGAATTTTGGCGGAGGAAGTTCGGGAAAAGATAAGATTGTGATGAAGTAACTATCGAAGTTAGATAAGAAGTATGTAGAACTCTAAGAAGAATGCTTTTGTAATAGACCTATGTTGAAGTTAATTATAAGCGTGTAATATGTTGTAACCTTTTATCGTAAGACTAGACTTTGTTGTAACTCCTTTTGGTTATTAATGAAATTAAGTTTGTGTAAACATATATTACGACGTTTGGTTTGGTTGGCGTGCCCCGGGTCGTCACAGGTGGCATCAGAGCTAAGGTTAGAAATAAGAGAGGACGTGGAAAATAGGATTCCGAGATAGAAAAGGGTCCGAGGAACGTTTAGGGAATTAGTGGACATACTTGTTGAACGTGAAAAGTATAGGATGTATTACATGTGTAGTGTTCGATAGCAGTTGTGATATTCGTATATGAATTCTGAATGAAATGAGATTAATAGTATGTGTTGAATTGTAGGTAAAGATGGCCGATGAGAATTCTAGTGAGAATGGATCTGGCATGCAGATTAGTCCTGAGATGTTATTGGTTTTAGCAGAAATGAAAAACATGTTGAAGAGTTTAGCTGCAGCGTGAGCACCTGTGAATGCTCCTGAGGTGAATGGTGAACATGTAAATGGTCCGGAGCTTGTAGAGAATCTAGAACGAGAGGGTGAGAATAAGCGAAGATGCATATATAAGACTTTTAAGGATGCAGATCCCCCTGTATTTAAAGGAGATTTAGATCCACATGTTGCGAATACGTGGATTAAAGAAATGGAGAAGGTGATAGAGATTTCTGAATGTTTGGACGAACAAAAGGTGAAATTCGCAACACACTCATTAAGGGGGGAAGCTGTATTTTGGTGGGATACGGTTAAACAGACAGAGGATTGTTCTAAGATGACTTGGACAAGGTTTAAGGAGTTGTTCTTTGATAAATATTTTCCTACGTGTATGAAGAATGAGATGGAGATGAAGTTTTTAGGACTAAAGCAGGAAGGGATGTCTGTATCGGAATACCTTTCAAAATTCTTGGAACTTTCTAGGTTTGTTCCACATTAGGTGAATACTGAAGCTAGGAAATGTCAGAGATTTCAAGTGGGATTGAAGCCTCCAATTAGGGAAAAAGTATCTTTGTTGGAATTGGAGCAATTTGACAAGTTGGTTGGAAAAGCTAGGATTGCGGAGAGAGAGTATGAAGCTCGCACCCAATTCTTTAACAATAAGAAGAGGGGAAGAGAGACAGATTCCAGTATTAAATCCGGATATAGGAAAGATAATAAGAAATTTCAAGTGGGAAAGAAAGAAGATTTTCGTGGAAATGAAAGGAAGATGGCAACACCCGAGTGTAAGAAATGTGGGAGGAAGCATGGTGGTGACATTTGTTATCGAGCTGATGGGTTGTGTTATAACTGTGGAGAAAAGGGGCATATAGCGACTCAATGCCCAAAGCCTAAAGTAACCTTTTGTTTTAACTGCGGAAGACAAGGTCATCTAGCGAGGGATTGCACTCAAAAGAAAATCAAGACCGAAGCTAAAACTAAAGGGAACAAGACTGTTACAACGGGAGCTTCCCAACAACCAGCACCCAGGGCATTAGCTAGAACTTATGCAATGACAACCCAGGATGCTGAAAATTCACATGATGTGGTGTCAGGTACGCTCCAACTTTGTGCTCAAGATGTTCATGCTTTGTTTGGTTCGGGATCAACCCATTCATTTATGGATTTGAAATATGCGAATAAGTTAATCATGCTTGTGCAAAGTTTGGAAAATGGATTGTTAGTGAAACTCCCAAATGGTAGCAATTTATTCGTAGATAAAATTTACAAAGATTGTCCCTTAGTGATTAGTGGGCAAACCTTTTTGGTGGATTTACTACCCTTAGAATTACGGGACTTTGGGGTGATTTTGGGAATGGATTGGTTAACAAGATATAAGGCTAATTTAGATTGTAGTAAGAAGCGAATAAACTTAATTGGACCGAACAAGAAGAAAGTGTACCTTAAAGGAGATAGGTCAGAAAAGCCAAATGTTATGATATCGGTCTTGAAGGCTTGTAAAATGTTAAGAAAAGGATGTGAGGGTTTTCTTGCATACGTGATTGGGGACGAAGAAGTTAAAGCTAGAGCCGATGATATACATGTAGTTAGAGAGTTTTTGGATGTCTTTCCCGATGAGCTACCAGGGTTACCACCCGAAAGAGAAGTTGAGTTTGGTATTGAATTGATTCCAGAAGCCCAACCAGTATCAAGAGCACCTTATAGGATGGCACCAATAGAATTGGCCGAAGTTAAGATCCAGTTACAAGAATTGTTGGACAAGAAGTTTATTAGGCCGAGTGTTTCTTCTTGGGGAGCACCAGTGTTGTTTGTGAAGAAGAAGGATGGTTCCCTAAGATTGTGCATTGATTATAGAGAGCTAAACAAGTTGACGGTGAAGAATAAATATCCATTACCTCGAATAGATGATCTTTTTGATCAATTGCAAGGAGCTACCTACTTTTCGAAGATTGATTTGCGCTCAGGTTATCATCAGTTAAAAGTAAAGAAAGAGAGTATTCCCTTGACGGCATTTAGGACTCGATATGGCCATTATGAGTTTGTAGTGATGCCGTTTGGAGTGACGAACGCACCAGCGGTGTTTATAGATTTGATGAATCGAGTGTTTAGGAATTATTTGGATAAATTTGTAATCGTATTCATAGATGATATTCTTATATACTCGAGGAGCGAAAAGGAACATGAGGAACATTTGAGGATAGTACTACAGACCTTGAGGAAAGAAAAGTTGTATGCCAAGTTTTCGAAATGTGAATTTTGGTTAAGGAGAGTAAGTTTTCTTGGACATGTAGTTTCAGAGGAAGGAATTACAGTGGATCCTGCAAAGATTGAGGTGATTATGAATTAGGAAAGACCAAAGACCGTTACAGAAATTCAAAGTTTCTTTGGTTTGGCTGGATATTATAGGAAGTTTGTTCAGGATTTCTCTAAGATAGCAGGGCCATTGACGAACCTTACAAGGACAGATATTAAGTTTGTTTGGACGGACGAGTGTGAGCAAAGTTTTATTGAATTGAAGAAAAGATTAACGTCTGCTCCAGTACTTGGATTACCAGATGGAACCGAAGATTTTGTGATTTATAGTGATGCATTAAAGAATGGTTTAGGGTGTGTTCTAATGCAACGAGGGAAGGTAATTGCTTACGCATCTCGCCAGTTGAGGAATCATGAGAAGAACTACCCCACCCACGATTTAGAATTAGCGGTGGTAGTTTTTGCTCTTAAGATTTGGAGGCATTATTTGTACGGGGAAAAGTGTAAGATTCATACGGACCATAAAAGCTTGAAGTATATTTTCTCACAGAAGGATTTAAATTTGAGACAAAGAAGGTGGTTAGAGTTATTGAAAGATTATGATTGTGAGATTTTATATCATCCGGGTAAGGCAAATGTGGTGGCTGATGCGCTAAGTAGAAAGGAGGTAGGGACTTGTTCGAGTGTTATTGTAGAATCGACCAATCTTAAGGAATTAGAAAGACTTGGTATTGAATTGGTTAAGCATGGAAGGAATGAGAGCTTGTTGAATCGAATCGAGGTCAGACCGAATTTATTAGAAAGAATAAAGTTAAGACAGAGACAAGATGAATGCTTAAAGGAAATTTGGAATAGTTCTAATTCAGAACTAGGAAAGAAAGATTTTAGGAAAGGAAATGATGACGTAGTGAGGTTTCGTGACAGGATATTTGTACCATCTGATATGGAGATTAAGAAAGAAATTTTGTCTGACGCTCATTCGTCACCTTTTTCGGTACATCCTGGATCTACGAAGATGTATAAAGACTTGAGGCAACATTATTGGTGGCCTAAGATGAAAAGAGAGATTGCGGAATGGGTGGGAAGATGTTTAGTTTGTCAACAAGTGAAAGCAGAACATCAAAGGCCTGGAGGATTGTTACAACCACTACCTGTTCCCGAATGGAAATGGGAACATATCACCATGGATTTTTTACTAGGCTTGCCAAGAACACAGAGAGGAAACGATACTATCTGGGTTATCGTGGATAGATTAACAAAAAGTGCACATTTTCTTGCTATATCTGAAGCATCACCATTAGAGAAGTTGGCGAAGTTATACATTCAAGAAATTGTGAGATTACATAAAGTGCCTGTTTCAATTGTGTCAGATAGAGATCCAAGATTTACATCAAGATTTTGGAATAGTTTTCAACAAGAGATGGGCACTAAGTTAAGTATGAGCACGGCATTTCATCCTCAAACAGATGGACAGTCAAAACGAACAATTCAGATTTTAGAGGACATGTTGCGAGCTTGTGTACTGGACTTTAAAGGAAGTTGGGAGGAACATTTACCCTTAGTGGAATTTGCATATAACAACAGTCATCAATCGACAATTGGAATGGCCCCATATGAAGCTCTATACGGGCGTCGATGTAGAACACCATTATGTTGGGATGAAGTTGGTGAAAAAAGATTGTTAGGGCCAGAATTGATTCGTGTAACTATAGAGAAAGTTAAAGTGATGCAGAAGAGAATGTTAGCGACTCAAAGTAGACAAAAGAGTTATGTAGATACAGATCGTCGTGATGTGACATTTAAGGAAGGAGATTTTGTGTTTCTTAAGATTTCACCATGGAAGGGTGTTATGAGATTCGGGAAGAAAGGAAAGTTGAGTCCCCGTTATATTGGACCATTTGAGATTCTTCGACGAGTTGGAAAGGTAGCATATGAATTATCATTGCCACCAAATTTGAGTCGTATTCACAACGTTTTCCATGTGTCATACCTACGGAAGTATGTTACAGATCCATCCCATATTATAGTATATGAACCAATAGAACTCCACACTATGCCACATATGGCCTACGGCTACGCCCAAAAGAGTGCGATTAAAGGGCAAAAAGTGTTGGTAAAAGAGCCTAAAACCAGCTATGGCTACACTTTGACCAAATTTGGGAGTGTTACAAAATTGGGTGCTACCATAGGGGTCTATGCTAACACTTTTTCGATTTTTGGTAACATGGGAGAAAAGTGTATGCTTAGACCCCTATGCCAACACCTTTCTGATCTATGGCTACACCTTATAAGATGTTGCTATAGATCTATGGCTACACCATTATCTTTGTAGTAACACTATTAAAAGTGTTGGTGTAGATCTATGCCAACACTTTGCTAATCTTTTGCCAACACATAATGATTAATACTTCAGAGCCAATGGCTACATTTTTACAGGCTCTATACCAACATTTTAAATTAAGAAAGGCAACATGTAAAATCGAAAAATAAAGATTCTCATTCAAAATATGGTCAAACATTCCAATACATAAAGGCTATCCAAAAGCCATTCCAATACATAAAATCCCATCCAAATTACTACATCAAAACCATTGCCTATTTATCATCACATTTACAGAGATATGTCATATGATACAAGCGGCCTGCCTCGCACACATCCCAAAAAAACTGAGTTGCATGCAGAAATTTTAAGTTTCATCACGTAACCTATGCATTGTAGTTGTCGAGTCCTAAATCCTTGAGAGTATATGTGGCAGTAGTTCTGCAGCTTGGATGATTTTTCTTGGCTGTCCGTATGATCTTCTCAATATCAAGACCAAGTAAAAGAGTTCTGTACAATGAAAAAATTGGGTTACAAATCCAATTGACGTGATCAGACCCATATAGAACCCAACACAAAACACACCAAGATATATCATAGGAGATGACTTGCCTGTTATCTGGATTTCCAACCACAAGATTCCGAATCATGAGACACATATGTTGTGAAGCTGAGGTGCTTCAGGAAAATTATTCATAACTCGTATTAATTGCAAGGTCTCCAGCTCCAGCTTCAATGGCATGAGTTGCATTATCAGGTGCTCTTAAGGAGAGGGTACATATGATGACTTGCCTTCACTTCCCCCACTGTTTCACCAGTTAACTGCAAATGATACCCAAACCCAAAACATGCACAAGAATATTAAAATAAATTTGTGGAAGTGATATAACAGAACAAGTACAAGGGCGTGTTATTTTAATAAAAATGATCGTTAATCATATTTATGCTTTCTCATACTAAATTTACAATAAATACAAACCAAGTGAAGCATAGACAGTACTATAACTTATAGCTAATATGAGAAACATAGCAGAATGTAGTTAATCAAAAGACATGTATTACGTACGTAGCCACTTAAAGTAATTTCTGTCATTTTTCATAACATTTTTCAAAAAAAAGGAAACAGACAACAAAGGTAATAATTCACATTTAAAAAACAAATAAGAATGAGAATATAATGTAGCATGATATGTACCTTTGTGTTATGAACATTTCATTCTTAAGCAATATTTATCTTTTTTCTTTTTTCTACTGTGAACTATTCATTGCTAGGTACGCGCAAATGGGCATATCTACAACTACCCATACTATATGAGTTTTTCTTTAGATTTGTTTGAAGATGTGAAAGATTTGGTCATATGGGAATGTTTATTGTCCGTTTTATTTGTTAGTTACCGTGTGCCACTGCCATTTATACCTCACAAAAGTGACACAAAATGTAGGCCTGCAAATTGAATAACACCAAAACTTGATATATACTTTTTGACTAAAAGGTCACACATGGTTAGACCTCTATCTATCAAACAGTATAATTTAAATGGAAGAATGTAAAACTAAAGAAATGAATACTTAGAGGAATGGATTGCTTGTGAAAGAGCCCTGCAAGCTGCCGTGGTTATATTGGTGTTATCCATGTGTTCTGAGCAAAAAAGTTTCTCAATCATAGGCCAGAACACACCCAGAAGTATGAGGATGGAATCATCTAAAGCACAACCGACAAGACCCGGTGATGCAAGTTGGTTAAATACAGTTCCCATTCTGAAACCAAAAAACAAGATAACTAAAAGGCACAGTTATTTACTTATACAAGGACATTGCTTTTTACGCAGATGAGAGTCGTCATGCAACCAAATAAGTCTTTCTAAAACTTATTAAGAGAAAAGAAAGAAAAACAAAAATCTTCACTAAAAGACTCATTGTTACAGAGCTAGGAAGCCACATCAATATGTGTCTGTATGGCAATATTGCACTAGCTATATAAATTTTCAAGCATACATATATATGTATATGTTCAACCTCTAATGCATGCTTACATATGTGTATGTTCAACATCTAATGCATGCTTACATATGTGTGTGTCTTGAGAAAAAAGATTGCTTAATTGTTATTGCATTTTCCAGTATTCCACACATATATACGGTTAATGCGAAAAGATCTCTGAATCCTACTATTTAAAATATATTATTCCCAATGGTTAAAACGTGGAATAAGTTGAGTTGGCCCAGTGGTTAGGTGCCCAACTCGTGACCAAATGGTCATGGGTTGAACTCCTTATGCGGTTTGTCAAGGATCAATTTCCAGAAACAGTCTTTCTACTCTCTTAGGTAGAGGGGTAAGGCTGCGTACATCTTGACCTTTCCGGAACCTGCTCTGAGCGATAGATCCTTTTCCCTTTCATATAATTAAATTTTATAGTTATATGGAGTATTTGCCAAAAGTATTTAATTATAATCAAATAGTTATAAATAATGATGACAATACATAAATATGAGCTATATGAATACATTCTATAATACACATTTTGGCACACAAGTAAAAATATGTATTGTCATCATTATAGAATGAAAGCTTTTACTACTCTTCTTCTGGTGAAATCGAATAAGATGCAAGTAAAAATAGAGCTTATCATTTAGCCCATTTAAATACTGTTAATACCTTTCACTAAGCTTAGTACTACTCGCCATTATATATGAACAAATCTGTTGTACAATACCAGAAGAAAGCTTTTACAGACTATGACAGTATGACTACTTACGTCACTGCAGCAATCAATACAAAGAAAGTACCTGTACAATCCTCTTGTCGCTGAGTTAATTTCTTGAGTATTTATACTTTGATCCCTCCTGAAGGAATCCTCATAATCTTTTGCAGTCTAAAATAGAAGATACATAATAGACCAAATTCAAAGCTTTTAGCTATTTAAGGTGGCAAGTGAAAAAAGTAGATTATATATGAGCTAATATGTAAAAGCATATATTTGGTTATCTAGTACAACAACCAATGTGAGTAAGGAGACCTTACAAGTTTCGCAAGAGCTTCAAAACTGGGAGAAAGCAATCTGACCAACAAATTGTTCTTTAGCTCCTTATTAGGAACGGAGGCAAGTACCATGGCAATGGCATTAAATATTTCTTCATCATCTTCTTGAGACAAATGACTCTTCTCTAATCCCTATGAACAAAAAAAATTATCAAGTAAAACAAGAAAAAAGCATTTTAACAGGATTAGTTGGTTATATTTAGCTGAAAAACAAATATTCTGAAATATTTGCATATTATCCGTCTAGAGATCCTCATGTTTTAAGATGTTGTACAACAAAAATGTAGTATGTTTGGAAACCACACAGATTAATCTGAAACTACTTACGCCTAAAGAGATTTCCAAGGAAAGTAACAAACCTCTCCTATCCAGATCAAAATTTCCAGGTCTGAAGGTTCAAACATGACGATTGTTGCTTCTTCACAAAACTTGCGCAATGCCAAGGCACAAGCATTTGAACACATTGACATTGAAATTCCTGTAGCAAAAAAGAATCTGACAGTGCAAATAGATGAATATCTTGTCCGAAGTACAAGGCACAAAGTTAAGTTTTTCTTTATTTATATAGTATTGCATATATATTACCATGTTTTAATCTCGGTATAACATAGGCATCGTTTGACATATTATACCAGCCTGATTATGATACTTTATTCAATAGAAATTTTAAAGAAGAGGATTCTTACAATAATGATCTAACATTAGTTTGGAAAGCAGTGAACCATCTCGAATACGAACCAACAACATCAGCAAACGATCTATATACCTAGAACGGAATAAGCATTCAGATATTAAAGAGGTACCGTGTACATCTACGGACCAGATAAATCTTGATTTTCAACAGAAAATCGGTAACATAGTAATTAATAAGTACCAATAGGAGATCAGATGACATACAATGCACATAAAGCCCTTGAGTTCATCAGATTTCCTACTGGTTAGGATTGTCATCAAGTGGGTAACAACAGAAAGATCAACAGTTTGCATTTCTTTCAGTACTACTTCAGCAACCTAAAACATGAGATTTGTACAAACCTAAGTTGTAAGAAAAAGGAAAAAAGAAGAGAAAGTTCACCATTTACAGATCTGATCATGAGATTTGTACAAGTTAAGACACAAAGTTTAAAATGTAAGCATCTGAGATGAATAGGTTGCATATTCTATTTGGCGAATGAAGATAACCAATAATCAATTTGGCGAATGAAGATAACCAAGAGTGACGTGTGTCTGGTAATTTCACACCGGAATGTATATATAAGGGAAACACAGGGGAGATGGGATATAGATACATACATTAAAAATTCAAGCCCTAATTGTTGAACCCAAATTGATTGAAACCCCAATTCTTTACATTTTTCAGCATGAAATCTATTTATGTATAGTTGATTCCCTGCATAGAATATAAATATATACACTTCAAAATGCAACCCCTTTCTAATCAAATCCAAAAACCGAATTGAAAATAACACTACCAACAACTTATAAAATCGAATCATTATAACATCTACATCAAGAATATTATATACACATCTCGACTCAAACAAACACACACAACTCACACATAACACACAAAAGTTGCCGAAACACACACACGAGCATATAGACACACACACGCGGCACAGAACAAGAAGAACAGATCGGATAATATCAAAAACAAAAGAAATCTTGGTGGCTGGTGGTGTGTGGCTGCAAAAACAGAGGTGGGTCTTTGTAAGAAGACATGTAAGCATGTTATATAGTTAAACAAGAACCCAACTGAACAAGAAGAAGAAGAAGGCGGTAAGAATACCTGAAGAAGACAGTTGAACAAGAACCCAATTGAACCCTAATTGAACAGAACTCCCGGAGAGAACCTAATTGAACCCGTACAGAACCCGTAATCAAACCCTAATTGGAGAAATGTGGTGTTTAATTAATTGCTTGGTTTTTAATTTAAGAGAGAGTTGATAGCGAGAGAGAGAGAGAGAGTAGCGAGAGAGAGTAGCGAGAGAGAGAGAGAGAGAGAGAGTGAGTGAATACTCGAGAGAGAGAATTATTGAGAGAATAAAATTGACCCGCTAAACTGAAAATTTTGGACAACATTTCACCCGCCTATTTAATAAATGAATATTCAAATAAACTTTGAGCAACGGTTACACTTTTTTTAAGACCAACTGCTACACTGATTTTCGCGTTACGATAGATATAGTATGAAGTCTACGGTAACACTCGTTTATAGCAATGCTAACACTAAAAATATGTGTAGGCTTAGACCAATTTTAAGGTATCTATGGTTACACTTTTGCTCGTAACACTGAAAAAAGCGTTGCTGAAGCCCATATGTGGCGTAGTGCCAAGAAAATATGCAGTATGAAGAGCTTCCCGTTGAAATAGTAGATCGTCGTGAGCAGGTTTTGAGAAATAAGGTGATACCTCTTGTGAAAGTAATTTATCAAAATATCCTCATTTATTTAATGTGACAGGTACGAGTCGAGTTAATTTCTAAATTTCGAGGACGAAATTTCTTTAAGGGGGGAAGGATGTAATATCCCAAATTAATTTTATTGATATAATTATTATAGCTTTATGTGTTCCTTTCACAAATATACGTAGCCATTTTTAATAAAAATTAGTTAACTTCAAATATATTTGAATAATTTTATTGGTTTGCTACGACGTCTCGTAGCTCCCATAAAATTGAACTATGATTGGTCTACATCGATATATCGACGTTCCCATAAAATTTGGACTAGGGGAAATGGGCCGAGCAAAAGCATCAAGGCCCAAATGGGAAAGGGATAAAAATTTTGAACTGATTATGCGAGCCGGTGTGAACTAGCCCAAGGATTTAACCTTGCTAAGACCCTAACATATAGTTGAGGAAGGGATTTTTCACTTAAATCCCATCAATGTGGGACAAGTGAAAACATTCATTTAAGAGCAAACTTGGTCCAAAGTCTTGTTATATAAGAGAAAGATCATAGCTAGTTCTACATCTTTTCGATGTGGGACAAAGTGAACTTAAGTTTTGATAATTTTGCCATACTTAGTTTTCCATACTTCAACCACATGAAGTTACAGATCAAAATCGTTTTGGGTTTATAGTGCATTCAAAATTCTTAATTTCTAATTGTTTTTGGTTAGATTAGAGCCAAGGCCATAATTTAAACAAACTTCTAATTTATTTCAGCCTCTCAAAGGAAGCAAAGATGGAAATATACATCTTAAGTTCTAAGACAAAGAACCTTATGGGAGTTATATAGTTTGGAGGAGGGATTCACTCCCCAAAACATCTCGTTGTGGGATAAGGGAAATTGCTAACTAACCAAACCCCACAAGCTAGTTCGTTACAAGTTTTTGTTTTTTTTGTCTTCAAGTTCCATTTGTATAGTGAAGAGTTGTCTAGCACCTTCTTGCCTATTCGATGTGGGATGGAGATGTGTTCGTTAAAACCAAGTCACATTGCACATTTAAAATTTTTAAATCAGTTCTTAAACCTTAGTTTTAAATATGATAATATGCTTGTAGAGAAGAGAAGAATGTATCTTCTTATCTTATGTGTGAAATTCATGATTCATATTGACTCAAGTGGGAGCTAAGGTGAGAGTGATGAACATCTAGTGAACATGAACATCTAGTAAGTAAGGCAACAATTTTGCTTAGCTTTTATAGACCATGAGAAGGGTTACTCTAGAAATCATCTCGATGTGGGATAAGTGGTAATCATAGGAAATAAACTCCCACATTGATAAGTAAAGGAAAGACTTGGGAGTATATATATGGAGCAACTTGACCACAAGCTTACAAGCGAAAATGAGAACAACGGAGTCGGTTCGGTTCTGTTGTTCGTAGCTAGTCATTGTCCCGATTGTTAGTTATAGTCAAGTATTATTTTATTATTTTTTTTACCAATCTTCTTTTGTACCACATTGATTACAGAAAGGGAGATAAGGGTGTATATATTACAGAGTTTCAATTGTTTATAACAAAACAAATTGGGTGTGGACGTGTTTTTGAGCAGCAATTGAGTTACTTATTTTATTCAAGCTGGTGGATTATACCACATCGAGTAGAAGGGAATTGGTGTTTCCCCTTTCCATATATAAATATGTAGTAGTGTACAAAATAGGAAGGTAGGAGTAAAAGCTTACAATTTTAAGTCTTCGTACTTTCCTTTATGTTTATTTTATTTTGATTTAATTTGTTTTAATATTTGTTTAATTTAGGAATTTAGTAATATTATAGATAATGTGTTAATAATGATAGTTTAAATTTTGGATAGTTTTGGGAGACGAATTTGATAATATTGGGAAATTTGGAGAAAAGAGAAAGGACCAAAAAGTAAAAGCGATTTACTGTAAGTATATACTGTACTGAATTACTGTTGTGAATGATTAAATTGATTTTGAAATATCGATGATTTGTTGATGAAAATTGAGTATTCTTACATTAATGTTGTGAATTGATGATGATGCTTCCAAATCGGAAGTAAAGCTAAACCAATTGTTTAGCAGGCCGGGATCCCCACCAGTAGAACTTGTGAATTTATCATGTTTGAATACTCATTTTCAAATTATGTGGAAAATTATCTGTTCTGATGAGCATAGTTACTTGTTCTATAAACCTCAGTTAAATAGTATGATATATGCTTGTTGGGCTCTATGAGCTCACCCTTTTATGTCATTAACTTCCACAGGAAAGAATTTTGGCGGAGGAAGTTCGGGAAAAGATAAGATTGTGATGAAGTAACTATCGAAGTTAGATAAGAAGTATGTAGAACTCTAAGAAGAATGCTTTTGTAATATACCTATGTTGAAGTTAATTATAAGCGTGTAATATGTTGTAACCTTTTATCGTAAGACTAGACTTTGTTGTAACTCCTTTTGGTTATTAATGAAATTAAGTTTGTGTAAGCATATATTACGACGTTTGGTTTGGTTGGCGTGCCCCGGGTCGGGTTATGAGGTCATCCCGGGATCGGGGGCGTCACAACAAACCATATCTTTCCTGAAATTCAGGTGTGCTCTGCAAGAACTCAAAGCCAGGATGAGTTGATAGAAGCTCTCGAAGCACGGGTTTGAAATCATCCTGCATAACGAGAAATGGTCAACCAAGAGCAAAAACATAACCACAACCAAGTGACAGAAAAATTACAAATAATCATAAAACGAAAAATTACCTAAAATTATACCCACAACCACAACCAAGTGACCAAGGTCCTGTAAAAAAATAAATTCAAAATAATTAGGATAATACATCCAAGTAAATAAAAACACCCAATTTAAGAAATTAGGGTTTTGATTTAAAAAGGCCCAATTTAAGAAATTAGGGCTTTGATTTTAAAAAAACCCTCAAATTGAAGCTCTAAATAGATCGAGAAGACCCTATAAATAGTAGAGGAGGCCTTATTCGTGTAGAGTATTACCGATTCTTACCAATTTCGACACGAGCAAAGTAGAGCGAGAGGTCGAACGGAGGTCCTGGTGAGTAGATCGAGAGCAGTGGTGAGTAGAGTAGTGAGTGGTGGTGGAGGTGAGTTTGTGGTGGTGAGAGATTCAGTCGAGAGATAGTGAGTCGAGATAGAGAGAGTCGAGAGAGAGTGTTCGAGAGAGAGAGAGTGAGTCTGAGAATATTTTGATTAATTTGTCTGTTTAATTTGTTTTGTTTTGTTTAATTTGTCTGAGTAGGGTACAATAATTGTGTATAGGGCGGGAGATTATTTGGTTAAGGGGTGGGGGGAAATTTTGACTTAAGGGGTGAAATTTTTTCTAAGGGGAAAAACAAAAGCAAGGCCGCGCATTTTCATTTTTTAAAAGTTGACTTTAGACATCGGTTTTAAAAACAGTGTTGTCTACGAAAAAAAAGACATCGGTTTAATTCGGGATGATGTTATTACATCTTTTAACATCAGTGGCATTTACGACCGATGTCTAAAGTGTGATGTCTATTTACTGTTTTCTTGTAGTGAGTTGTTTGATCCACCACAAATATTAAGTGAAAATGCTCTGTGTTTTCTTTGTCTAAAAGAAATATTGTCCAAGTTTACAATACCTACTAAAAACAACGTGTTACAATTCTAACTCCTAGTAGGCATGATGCACCACTGCTTATCTTTAGAATTTTAATTGAAATTATCACCCAGTTTGCTTGTATAGAAAAAGAATGTTTCCTCTACGCTTCCATGCACTTTGAAAGTCTTTCAACCTATGTGATCTATAGCTCTGTCAAGTCACTATCAATTGATAGAATCAAGACATTATTTGTTGAAATGATTATCCGTTAAAACTGTTATCCATTGAGGATTGACTGCTATCCGTTGATGAGTATCATCTGTTGGTGTAGATTGTTCATCAGTTGAAATATCATTTTTATTTATGCAAAATTACAAAACACAACATATTTACAATTAGCTAAGATATTCTGCATATTCCTTAATAGTCAACATGACTTATAAGATCTATCAACTACACTCTCAATTAATACCTTATTCGTTGATACTTTCAGTACATGTTACAAGACTTATCTATTGATAAATTTCATTTTCAACAAATACAGATAAACATGTCATCCATTGATGAAATACAAACTTATTTATATAAAATACGGTTTAAATATTTTGTAATATCATCAAGAACAAGATAATTTTTAACATCAAGATTATATTATATCATGCACTGTGTTATAGGGAGAATATTGTATAACAATATTTATGGAGGTTGCTGGATTTACGGAGCAAAATACGGATATTTTGCTATAAGAAGAGGGATTGGGATTAGGGTTTTTGTGTTTAGAGGTGGCTGATCTTGTCTATTGAAATTCAGTGGTGAACTGTTTCTCATGCCTTTACAAGATGCCTACGTACCCTATTTATAGGGATCAAGCCATACGTAGTTCTCTTAGAGAAGAAGTTATCTAGACGGGCTAGGGTTTCTATGGGCTCGGCTTGGCCCAAATCCACTA
This sequence comes from Kitagawia praeruptora, assembly GCA_037693485.1. Lineage (NCBI taxonomy): Eukaryota > Viridiplantae > Streptophyta > Magnoliopsida > Apiales > Apiaceae > Kitagawia > Kitagawia praeruptora. The sequence continues at coordinate 51,638,683 of CM075347.1, forward strand.
GTCGTCTCCTTGGGTTGATATATTTTACTCATTTGACCTCGCTGGGCCTAGCTATGAGCCTTCATAAGAATATTCTAGGCCTCGTTGGACCCCTAGGCCTCGCTGGACCTCTAGGCCTCGCTGGACCCCTAGGCCACCTCTAGGCCTCGCTGACTTCTAGGCCTCGCTAGACCTCTAGGCCACCTCTAGGCCTCGCTGACTTCTAGGCCTCCTCTAGGCCTCGCTGACCTCTAGGCCTCCTCTAGGCCTCGCTGACTTCTAGGCTTCCTCTAGGCCTCGCTGACCTCTAGGCCTCGCTAGACCTCTAGGCCACCTCTAGGCCTCGCTGACTTCTAGGCATCCTCTAGGCCTCGCTGACTTCTAGGCCTCCTCTAGGCCTCGCTGACCTCTAGGCCACCTCTAGGCCTCGCTGACTTCTAGGCCTCCTCTAGGCCTCGCTGACCTCTAGGCCACCTCTAGGCCTCGCTGGACCTCTAGGCTGGGCTAGCGTGAGACCCCTTGTAGGCCTAGCGTGAGACCCCTTGGGTGATAGTGTCTTCAAGAGATTTATCAAATAGAAGTGAGGCGATCCTTAATCGGCCTCATGCCTTGTTTATCCTTCTTCAATACTTGGGCCCATTGATAGATATTTGAGCCCATTATGAGAGGTGGGCCCCTTGTATAGTCATTTGAGCTTGTTTAGGATCTATGCCGAGATTCGGGCATAACAACTACCCCCCGATTCCATATTGCCATTATGAATGCGATGTGGAATCAAATAAAGTCGTGTCTTCCACTTATGTCTTCAAGTGTTTTTTTTTTTTTTTGAAATATGATGAGAGGACTCTTCTTCGAGCTTGTTCCTTGCTAAATTTTTTTTTCTTTTTCTTCATAATATTTCCAAAAATATTTTGGAAATTTGGGGAGCCTCCTCGCTTCGCATAATAACATTTTTTATATCCACTTCGCAAGTTCGCCTCGAGATCCATTGCAGCAAGACAATTTAACGCGGGCCCATAACAATTGTATTCCAGCTTGTCTTTGTAGCTTCACACAAGTTACTTTGATTTATTTTTTTTTCAAATAACTCATGTGCGGATCCCTGTAGTTTGCTTTGTCCAGCACTTGCAAGGTTCGTATCCTTGATTTGTATTTAATCATTTGTGGGCTCCGTCCCATTATCATAAGATTAGATGTCCATAATTGCTTCTTGACTCCACGACCCTCTTTTAACATTCCTTACTTCTTATCCTCGCATTTCTTTGTTTCTTCCCCTGGCATCCCTTCTTTTTTCTATGAACCCTTGTGTAGTTCTGCATCCATGACTTGCATATAACTTTGTTGTCTAACTCCATATTTAATGATGCATATTGGCCCGACCTCCACTGCACTGTCTGACTCGCATCGTTTGGCATAGGACCTCGCTTGCTATTATTTTTATTAACGTTAACTGATCAAGTCCATTCCACTTCGAAGCATATCTTATTTTTTGTTTATTCCAAGCGCGAGCCGAAAAAAGCTTGTAGTGGCATGTTATTTTCTTTTATACCATCACAGGAACCACATGCTTAGCCTCCTGGATGTTAACCAAGTTCTTTCCTGTGGGTCATGTTAACAATTGTCCATCCGTTTTTCACGTACATGTAACATGCCATTTTGGATTTTCTAGTGGTCCCACACCTGCAATACTACATCTCAGCTCGTGTGCATCATTGCTCGATTATAAATAGTGGCATCCCTTCGGTACTTATTTACTTATTTTTTCAACATTACTCTGAACCCGTCTGAATATATGCAACCATCCTGAACGAACTCATGCAACCATCCTCCTCACGCCTGCATTATCTTTCTTATTTTTCTATTCATTGCACGGGCCCTGCAATAAAATTCTTGTCTTCGCTGTGACTTATTGTGCCTGTACGCCGTTGCTCAACTGTAGTTCCTTTTTATTGACACCACATGCTTTTCTTGGCGATTAATATCAGGCTCAATCAACTTCTCAACATTCGTTTTGCATCCTGCTTTTTGTACAGGTGAGCTCTATTCTTGCATTCTTTTTTTTTTACCAACTTGATGGCTCATATTTGTGTCTTATTTTGACTTTCTCTCTAATTTGTAGGCAGACTGCATCTTTTAATTTTCCTTCCTGTTTGGACTTGATGGCCTCGTATTCACTGCTTCAACGGAGATATGGACTCAAGACTCCATCTCGGGAGTTTCTTCTTCACCACTTCGTATCGTTGGTCTATTTTTCTTTACTCGGCTCGTCCTCTCCTCGCTGCAGCAATATCACCTCGCAAATTGATTATAACTAGTTCCAAAGCTCCGTTGCAATCACCTCACATAACTATATTTTAAATGTCGGCTCCTCCTTATTATTTTCCTTTGCCTTTTTCTTTTATCATAAAAATTGCCTCGCCTTTCGAATCAATTTTTTTTTTCACTTTCTTTTGAAGTTATGCGGGCCCGCTGCATTTTCCTTCAAGCCACTACAAACAAAGCCTCGTACAAAGCTGTAGTGTTTTCTTTTACTCCCCAACTTTGCTGGACGCTTGTGGATGCCTCGCATTGTTGTTTTTCTATTATTATAAACGAAATGAGCTGGTGTGCTTCTCCACTTCGGCTCGTATTCAATAAATCTTGTATCATTACTTCAACAAAGATAGTAGATTTGCTTTTTCCCCTTTTTTTTTCTTGTCTCTTCAAGCAAACCCCGCTTCAAAATAATGAGTGTACATTATGCTGAAGCCACATGATTTGCTCGGATAGGCAGCTCCGTATTACTTCTTTAATTTTTCTTAATGCGAACTACATAAAGAGCCATGTACACTGGCAGGCTGGCAGCAAACCACTCCGCAGCAAATCACTCGGCGGTCCTGCTTCACTTCATAGTTTTCTTTTTATCATAACTTTTTTTTCATGCAGGTCCCACTAGAAGCTTTAGCCACCATGCTTCAACGTACTGGTGTACATATACGATTTTGATTTCTTGTAAATTGACATCTGATTTTGTTTCAGCTCGCTTGACTTGTATGTGTGCATCAAACCCCACTTCACTTCCCAATTTCGCGAGCCAGAACAATGCGAGGTGGAACAGCTTGAAATGGCATACAATTTTTTTTATACTTCGCTTCGGTGAGAAGTCATCCTGCTTAACTTTTGCTTTCTTATTCTTTTTTGTACACTCGATCAGAGCCGCTACACATGTAAGGATTTTTTCATGTTGGGATCGCATGTGACCTTATTTTTTAATCTGTTGGTGCACCTCCTTTGGGTATTAGTCGTCGTAATTTTTAATATATTGGTGTCTCATTGCTCCAAACAATTACTCCTTGCCCGTAAAGCTAATAAAAATAAATATATGGGACTCCACGAATAAAAAACTGAGCAGGCCCTGCTGCAAATTGCCATTTAGCTTGACTTCTTAGCCTTGATCCGTCTCGTGTTGGTCTTCATGAATGATCCTCTTACGCTTTTTCATAAAAATTTTGAATTTTTCCAAATGCTTTAGGATAGCTGATTGAATGTTCATTTCATCCCCATTACAAATAGATCGACTATAGCACAAGCCTTGAGATACCCATGTACTGTATAGACTCACGGACTGACTCATCATCGTCACTGGGGTCAAGTGACCTCTCATCACAAGATATCGAGCTTGCAGCCTCGCAACGCTAGGTGCGGCCTCGCACCGCTAGGTGCTGGCCTTGTTTTGTAATTTTTTCAAATGCCCCGCTAAAAGAGGTGTTTATGTAATGCACTACCCCCCGAGTCCTTATTATCATTGTAGATGTGATAAGGAATCAAAAGTGTTTCATCAACCTTCTTGTATTATTCGGAGATGCCACCCTTTGTAATGAAGTGAATTTGAGATGATCCCGCTATATGCATACTTAACTTCTTCAATGCTAGGTCATGGCACTTGTACTCTTTAATATTGTCTCAAGGCACTTGGCCACTTCACGCCATCCCGGGACACTTGGCCACTTCACGCCATCCCGGGACACTTGGCCTCATCATGCTAACACGGGGCACTTGGTTTCTTCAATGTCATAACAAGCTTCCCTATGTTGAACAAGAATGTAGATATTGAGGTCTTGAGCTCATTTTGATTTTCAATTACTTTGGCTTCTCTTCATTCATCTCTAGCACGAGCTTGAGGCCTATAATGAGAGCCTCGTACTCAGTCTCATTATTTATTGCTTGTTCTTCCCAATGTCTTGAGGTAGTTAAGGTCCTCCTCATTGTCGGCAAGGGTCGGGGGCGTCCCCCCTTACCTCAAGGATCGGGGGCGTCCCCCCTCTCCTCAACGTAGAGGTATTTCACCAAGAAGAAGCATCTCATGTAGAAGTATCTCAAGACCTCAATAGTCACTCCATATAGGGGCTTCATCAGTCACATAAGAAGGGTCCTCGTTAGCTACATCATATAGGGGGCCTCACGATCTCAACGAGGAGATGGGGGTCTGTCGTCACGACGATGGGACCGCTCACGATCTCAACGAAGAGACGGGGGTCTCCTAGAACCTTGATCCTTGCCTTGACCTCGCAGCGTTAGGTGAGGCCTCGCAGCGCTAGGTGAGGCCACACAGCGCCTAGGGGTCGCATTTGGGTGTCATATGCTACCCCGGGGTCTCGCTCCTTGCAGCCCGGGGTCATGTGTTATCCCGGGGTCTCGCTCCTTGGGGGTCGCAGCCCGGGGTCATATGCTACCCCGGGGTCTCGCTCATTGGCCTCTCCGTTCTTCTTGTGTGATTTAGTCATCGTTCTCCCAAATTAATGACTAGAGGCCCCTCCTTCTAGCGCCAAATATTATAAGGAGAATATTATATAACAATATTTATGGAGGTTGCTGGATTTACGGAGCAAAATACGGATATTTTGCTATAAGAAGAAGTATTGGGATTAGGGTTTTTGTGTTTAGAGGTGGCTGATCTTGTCTATTGAAATTCAGTGGTAAACTGTTTCTCATGCCTTTACAAGATGCCTACGTACCCTATTTATAGGGATCAAGCCATACGTAATTCTCTTAGAGAAGAAGTTATCTAGACGGGCTAGGGTTTCTATGGGCTCGGCTTGGCCCAAATCCACTAGTCGTCTCCTTGGGTTGATATATTTTACTCATTTGACCTCGCTGGGCCTAGCTATGAGCCTTCATAAGAATATTCTAGGCCTCGTTGGACCCCTAGGCCTCGCTGGACCTCTAGGCCTCGCTGAACCCCTAGGCCACCTCTAGGCCTCGCAGACTTCTAGGCCTCGCTAGACCTCTAGGCCACCTCTAGGCCTCGCTGACTTCTAGGCCTCCTCTAGGCCTCGCTGACCTCTAGGCCTCCTCTAGGCCTCGCTGACCTCTAGGCCACCTCTAGGCCTCGCTGACTTCTAGGCCTCGCTGACCTCTAGGCCTCGCTAGACCTCTAGGCCACCTCTAGGCCTCGCTGACTTCTAGGCCTCCTCTAGGCCTCGCTGACCTCTAGGCCTCGCTGACCTCTAGGTCACCTCTAGGCCTCGCTGACTTCTAGGCCTCCTCTAGGCCTCGCTGACCTCTAGGCCACCTCTAGGCCTCGCTGGACCTCTAGGCCGGGCTAGCGTGAGACCCCTTGTAGGCCTAGCGTGAGACCCCTTGGGTGATAGTGTCTTCAAGAGATTTATGAAATAGAAGTGAGGCGATCCTTAATCGACCTCATGCCTTGTTTATCCTTCTTCAATATTTTGGCCCATTGATAGATATTTGAGCTCATTATGAGAGGTGGGCCCCTTGTATAGTCATTTGAGCCTGTTTAGGATCTATGTCGAGATTCGGGCATAACACACCGAATATTATAAACAACGACATCGTTAAAAAAAGTTACCCAAAACGAAAAAATGATATATAAAAAAAAGGAAATGTAAACTGCTTGATTCAAGAATCAAGATAGTCAAATTTAGATGGCGATGACTTAAAAACTGTGTGTAAAGTAAGTTAATACTTCGATCCCCTTCCCATATATTTTCTTCAAATACCCATTGTTATAGAAATCGATCGATTTCTGAAAAATTGTCAATAAATCGATCAAAATTTAGAATCGATTTGGTCGATTTTGAAAAATTAAATCACCAATAAATTGCTGATTTTTCAACCAAATCACCCGATAAATCGTAAATCAGTACCTCAATTAAATAGTTCAGATTTCCGAAGTCTGCAACACTCCAAATACCTAAAATTTCAAACTCATTAGTTTCGCCATAGTTGGGGGGGGGGAAAAAGACTCCTTAATATAAGTAAAAAAAAAGTGCATGAAATTATCCGGCAATAATTGGCCTGTTTGGCATACCTTATTTTATGGATTTATGGACTTATTTTCGGATAAAATTTTATATTTTTATAATTATTTTTTATACAAGTATTTAATGTAGGTTTGAAATTCAATAAGTTACAAAAATAAGTTGGAAAATAAGTTGAAAAGTTAGGAATCTTAACTTTCAACTTAAATTAAGTTGACTTATTCTGGAAAATAAGTCCCCCAAACACCCCCAATGTATCATTTCTTTCTTTAACAGGATATTAATGGTTTGTTTAATCACTAAGAAAAAAAAACATGAATATTTGACATTAGAAACGCAAGGTAATGGATATGCTCCACTATGTAAGTAGTTTGATTGCATAATTAAAAGAGTAATTAGCATTTTGTACCCTTTATCTTTAGGCATTTTTTCAATTTGGTCTCAAACTATGTTTTTTGGCAGATTGCACCTTTATGGTTTCAAAAAATCGCTTCAATTTGCACCCTTTTGATCAAATTGTGTCCACTTTGACCGCTACTATTAGGCTAATCAAGGGTAAATTGACTGTTTCTTGAATAATTCTTTGTATTTTTACCCTCGCTCATCCTAATAGTAGCGGTCAAAGTGGACGAAATTTGGTCAAAAGGGTGCAAACTGAAGCGAGTTTGAAATCATAGAGGTGCAATCTGCCAAGAAACATAGTTTGAGACCAAATTGAAAAAGCGCCCAAAGATAAGGGGTGCAAAGTGCTGATTACTCTAATTAAAATTAATATTTTTTAAATTTGTTTTTTAATAAAAATATAATATTTTTATTTTTATTTAGGGAAAAAAAATTAAAATATATATTTATATTATGCGATCAAAACATCTAAAATTAAGTGCAAAAATGTAAAATACTCCCCCTCTTCCATTATACATGTCCATTTTGGGAAAAAAAAAATCCCAAATTACATGTTCCTCTCGTATTTTCACACAAATTTAAGTTTTATTTTTTCAAATTAACCCATATTTATTACTTCCTCCATTTCATTTTAAATGTTCCTTTTGAATTTTAGTGGTCAAATTGACTAATATTTGACTATACATGAAAAATTATTGGACTATTACTTTTGAATGCTTGAAGTTACATTATAACATAGATTATATGTAATTTTTTAATGATATAATTTTTCTAATTTTTTCAAATGTATAGTACATATAAATTTTAGTTAAATTTTGGTTAATTTAATCCGTCAAATGCGTGCAATCAATCCCATTCTTATTACAACTTCAAAAGCAACATGTATTTTGGAACAAAATGAGTATTTCCATTGTTTACCTTCTTTAAACTTAACTTTATTATCATTTTTTAATGCATTTATTAAATATATTTATTAAAAAACTTTATTCAACTAATTTATATTTTAACATATCTAATGTTTTCAAAATACAGTAACCTCTATAAACTAAAACAATTGGGACCAGAAAACTCTATTAATTTAGATAATTATTAATTAATTGATAAATTAATAATTGTTAATATAAAAAAAAATTCGGTAGAAAATAATTTTTATGTAATTTAAAGGAAAATGAACATACAACTCCTAAAAAAAACATGCACGAACTTTAAGTGATGATTAATGATCATCGTAATAAAATGAGAGTTAATAGCCTATATTAGATTATTGCAAACACCATCCTTACAAAATAATGTTGAAGATAATAATGAAAACAATAGAACATTGTTAAAGCTTGAGGGAAGAAGCACTCAAAGCATAAAAAATACTTAATAATTTTCTGATGCGATACGAAAACAAAGCATCCGAGTTTTTGGATTCAACAAGGAAGGTTATGAATGTGTTTTATGTAGTTTTAAATTTCAAGAAAAAACCCACCATGTTAGAATCATATCTTACAAAAATGTAATAAATATATTTTTATGATTTTAAGGGAATTATTAATTTATAAAATTATTGAAACCATATATTTATATAGGGTTTTTCAAAAAATTATTATTTTATTATTTTATCGAAATTGATTATATTTTGAACCGATCCAAATTAGGACCTAGATAATTTATTAATTTAAAAAAATTATTTATTTATCAAATTTTTCTATAAATATGTAAATTGGAACTTAAGAAATACTTTATATAATAGCAAGTCCAATGCATAGCTATACTTAGTGCTATAGCTATAATATAGAATTAAGTTTGCAAAATCACCACTCCAATGCATAGTTATACTTAGTCCTTAATGACATAAATGGATAGCTAGTCATATATATAGGATTAAAAATGGCTATAACTATCTTTGTCATCTCATCTCCAACCAATCACATAATTCTATTCATTTATCAAAAACTGTTAAAATACATTTTAAATGATAATTTAATTTGAATGTAGTTGATCCTATTTTAGAATTATGTATTGGAGCACTTGTTATATTTTAAGACCAAAAACTATTTTTCAATCTCAAATTATAACAATAGGTATAGCTATTTTAATTTTAGCATTGAGTCATGGATGATGAGAGGAATACATAAAACAAAATAAAAACCAACGGTCGAAAAACCCAACACGAATCTTAAAATTTTGAGATTCTAAATAGAGGTCAGTTCACAATAGACAGAGTTATTTATAGTTCCAATACAATAGGTTCTATAGAGCGGCAATCCGGCCTGCGATGCTTTACGGTTCTGAGTGTTGGGCGGCGAAGAAGACCCTCGAAAGAAAGCTGGAAGCTGCTGAAATGAGGATGTTGCGGTGGTCGTGTGGGCACACGATGTTGGATAGAATCCCGAATGGGGTGTTTAGGAGCGAGCTTGAAGTGGCACCTCTTTCTGCGAAAGTCAGGGAAGGGAGGTTGAGATGGTTCGGCCACGTCCGTAGGAGGTTGGCTCAAGCCCCAGTGAGGAGGGTCGAGAGTCTTTCGGTGGATGGGGTGAGGAGGAGAGGCAGGCCGAGAAGGTCGTGGGAAGAGCAACTTAGGATGGATCTGAAGGCCTTGAACTTGGATGAGACCATGACAGCTGACAGGTGCTCTTGGAGGCGCCATATCAAAGTGGTGGATTCTCTTTTAGGGAGCGGCTCGGTTATGGAGAGTCTCAGAGTTGGGTTGTCTCGGTTAGCTTTATCTTAGAAGTTCAGCTTTGTTTTGGCAATTTACGTTTTTATTGTCTTCTGTTTACCGGTTTTGCAGTTGTAGGGAGATTGGACCGGTCTTTTCTCTATGTGACGTTTAATGGGTATGAGTGACTCGGTTAGTTCGGTCTGTTCTCGTTTGCATGTGGTTTTTAATGCAGGGGGACCGTCAGGAGCTACTCTCTCAAGCTGGTAGAGCGGAGCGCAACAGAAGTTTAGTAACATTTTTCCAATCAGGCTGGTAGGTCCCATGTGGAGAACGCCATGGGCTCAGGTATTGCTTTGAACATTTTCGTATCATTTAGATTCCTGTGTATATAGCACCCACAGTATCTGTCGCGCACGTAGCCGAGGGTCTTCACGGAAACAGCCTCCCTGCCTTAAAAGCGGGGGCATGGTCTGCGTACAACTTACCCTCCCCAGACCCTGCTCTGAGCGGGATATACTGGGTATGTTTGGTTTGGTTTTTATAAAACAAGCAACAAAATTCCAAATGACTTTAACTCCACAGTAATTTCACATGCAAATATCAAATCTTCCCCACTTGCATTACAAATTACTACACCACTTATTCATAATCAACAACTTAAATCTACTATAGCTACCAAACTTAATTAGCTAAATCCAGTTCAAAATTACACATTCCAAATAAATATTCAACCAAAACTAAAATTAAGCTTTTGTTAGAAATTAAATCTGACAAATTACTTAGGAGTATTTATTCAAATCTCGTTACTAACCATTAGGTTTGTACTTGTACTAGCACTAGTGCTACAACTATTATTCGAAATGTTCATCGAATTCTTGCAATGCGCAATCGCACCTTGAATCGCACTATGTAATTCCTCCATTGACGAAGCCTCCGAGCTATACGACGTCGAAGCGCCACCACTAAACTGCTTATTCATTACCGTAACCGCAGTCTTCGAGAGCACACCGGAGTGATTCGGTGAGCTACGCATCGAAGACGGACAGCTCGCAACGCAACTTCTACGTCTCGGATACCTCAAGTTCCCCGAAAACGAATGCGATATGGTGTTGCCCGATTTATCTTTTAGCCGTGAGTTGGCATTCTCGGTTGCAGATCCTGTTAGGTTTGGACTAGTAAAAGTTGCTGGTTTAGTAGATGCACATTGTTTTTGAGATAGCTTCTCGTACAATGGCTTCACTTTCTTCAAGTACTTGCGTATCACGTCTTTGGCAGTGGAGCTTACGCGCTTTACCGAGCCTTGAGCTGCTGTGTTAGTGATGGTGTCATAGTTGGTGATGGTAGTTGTCGAGGTGGGTAGTTTAGGTTCCTTGCGAAACACGGAAGAGAATCTAGAGAGTGAAAAGTACTTGGGTTTTTTGTTGGTTGTGGTAGTGGTGGTGTGGAGTAGGCGCGTGAGGGAGTTTGGATTTGAAGTGTCGTCGTCGGTGACGGAGCTAGGGCGGCGAGAAGAGTCACGGGAGTCAGGGAAGTCGGAGGAGGAGCTAGCGGTGGAGTGACGAGAAGCGGTGGTGGTTGTATCGGAGGAGGAAGTTGAAGAAGAAGCTAAAAGAAGTGTACGGACCATAGAGAGACGAGGAGAGAGATGGAGAGGGAGGAGTTGACCTTTGTAGAAGAGTTGGTCAGCTGGGATTAGATTGGTGGTTGATTTGCGTGGAGAGATTGAGACGGTGAATTCGAAGTCGGAGGAGGAGGATGAGTGTGTGGGAGAGGATGGTAGGGTTTGGGATCTTGGGATTTTGTGGTGGTTTCTTGATGATCTACCCATTGTGTTTTGTTTTGTTTGATGGGAGAGATTTCTCTCTAGGTGTTGAGCTGTGGGGAGAGAGATGTAGGCTACATTTACATTATATTATTTGAAGGGAGGGATAGAGAGGAGAAGGAAGGGATAGAGAGTGAACATGTGTACTGCGGAGGAAATGGGACCTTTTTACCTTCTTATCAATGGAGGGTTGAATTTATGGGTTTTGTTTTCGAGGCAGAAAGCTGGCTGTCGTTACTCATGCAGTAAAATCCTCCTTGTAACTAAAAGTTTTGTCACTGCTGCTGTGAAAAGTGTGCTAAACTCTAGCTTCGAGGGTGTTTGGCCCCATTAAAATTTTTTTTTTTCACTTAAAGTTTGCATGGAGGTGTTTGGCTCCCCTTCAAGTGGAGCCACTTAAAGTGGAAAATAGGCTAAAAAAAAAAAAGTAGCTTGGTACTTTTTTTTCACTTATTTTTTTTCGTATATCAATTTTTATGTATTTGAGTCACCTTTTAACTTGTATTGTATTCTTTGCATATATTTGTATTTTATACTTTCAAAAAAATATAAATTTCTTATTTTTTAATTAATTTTTTAAAAATAAATTTACTTTAAGTGGAATTAGCCAAACAGATACACCTAACTTTAAGTAAAAATTATCACTTTTCACTTAAAGTGAGTAAATAGCACTTTAAGTGATAAGTAACATTTTTTAAGTTAAGCCAAACACGCTCTTCGTCTCTCGACCCCAAACTTTTATCTTCAATTTGGTTAACAATACTACTATATCATATTTGGCTCCCGGTCCCTGGCAAACGTATGCCAGGGACCTCTTATTCAACATACTGTTTCTGGACCGTTGGATGGTTGATCCAACGGCTGTGATTTTAAAAAAAAAACAATACCGTACCGCATAAACTTTATGCGGTACGGAGTAATTACCAAAATGCCCCCTGTTTTCACATAAAAAATCTACTGTTCACCGTACCGCAGAAAGTTTCTGCGGTACGTGAACAGTAGGGACATTTTGGTAATTACTCCGTACCGCATAAAGTTTATGCGGTACGGTGCGAATTTTTTTTTTAAATCAGAGCCGTTGGATTGTTGATCCAACGGCTCTGAAATAGTATGCCAAATAAGGGGTCTGTGGCAACCGTTTGCCACAGACCGGATCCCATCATATTTTACCAAGTACATGACATTATGCTAAATTGATTTATGCATTAAATTAGTAATACACATAATTGTTACGTTATTTCATTTAACGGTTTTTTTATTGTGTGATACAATAAAAATAAGTCCTAATAAGTTCTAACACTTTCTTTATTTGAGTTCTTAAATTAAAATTTAGAGAATTTAGTACAAAATATGGTTCTAATAGTATTTTAATAGTAAAGTTAAAACAAATACAAAACTTAAGTCTTGGTGTTACAATATCTAATGAGAATCGATAAGAGTCAATAGTGCCCTTCCAAGTTCTCCTTTCATCTTCATAGCTGATGTTCCCTCATTTTCTTTTGATCTGTCTCCTTTTTCTCCGTTTAAAGCTTCATTCCTCTCTTCTAATCCTCCTTCGGTCCTCCATTCATTCTTCTAAACCAATTTCAATAAAATCGAGCCTTATGTTAGGTTTTTTATTTATTTTAAATCTATTCTTTGTTGAATTTGTTCCAAATTTATTTGGGTTTTGTTTATTCTCTTCTTGTGAGAGCTTTGTGTGTTTTGACTTATTTTGTAATGAGTTAACGTCCGGGATGTTAGATCTACATGATTTTCAAGGTTTTGATTTAGCGATGAAAATTTTTATGGGATTGCATTTATGGTCGATAGTTCAAACCAGGTGTGACGAAGCAGATACATTTACATATGTTAGTTTCAACAAATCGCTTAATGGTATATCCAATAGTCTAAGAAGATCGAATTAATCTGTGATTGTATCTTTTTACGATTTATTCGGCTCGATTATTCTTGTAGATGCTGTATGATTTTTTATTAATGAATTAAATCCTTTGTTTAAAAAAAAAAGTGTTTTAGTAGTTTCCTAAAACATTAGAAATCACCAACCCTCTTCCCTAATTTTGTAGCAATCTCTAACTTCATTTTTATCATTAAAAATTCACTTACCTCCAATTTTGTATTTCTATTTTCTCACTTACAATTTAATTTATTATTTTAATAATAGTAAGGATTGAATATAGGAATAATTGTAGGAGTTCATGAACAAATAAAGTCTTTAAATAACTAGAAATCGTTATTTTGTTATATTTATAGGAACAAACTAAATACCTATTGGACTTGTTGGACATGCTCTCAAAGCTCAATTGGTATTTATTAATTAATTTATTTTCATTAATAATAATAAATTTACTTGTATATATAAAAATCTTAACTGATTAAAATGAATTAATTCATTAAAAAGTACTATTGAACTCACATTAAAAAATCCTTGATTTAGTAATTACTCCCTCCGTTTCATATTAGTAGTCCACTTTCAAAAAAAATACGCATATTAAGAAACTCAATCTTTAATGATTTAATTCCATATTTACCCCATATTTATTGTATTGGTTGGATAAATAAGTACATAAAATCAATCTTGAAAATTAAAACTCAAGGGTAATATGGGAAGTTTAAGTACAAAATTGTTTTGAAAGTAGCAATGAAACAACTATTTTGAAATAAAAATTTTCTTGAAAGTGGACTACTAATTTAAAACGGAGAAAGTAATTAACATCATATAGAATTTATATAGAGGTGTTAATGAGCATGGAGTTAGTATCCGAAACTTTGAACGTCAGCAGGCACTCACATGGGAGTTGGAAAAGTCACTTTCTGCCTTTTTTTCTGATGCTATATCATCATTAATTATGGATATCCAGCTTATGTATTTGCTGTTAGATTTATGTACTACTCTTAGTATCTGCTCTTCTCATTTATTTGCAGTTTTTATTTTATTTCTTTGCCGTTTTTATTTTGGGATCTCATTTTTTTACATGTTATAAATAGTAATTTTTAAAAATAAAATACATTATTACGTCCATTATTTCACTACTTTTTCAACGCTTTACACTATTATACTCACTACTTCACTTATTTTAACAATAAAATCATTATTACACTCACTACTTCATTTATTTTAACAATAAAATTATTATTACACTCATTACTTCACTTATTTCCGTAAAAAAATCCAATGTAAACAATCACCGGCAGTAGTAGTACTAGTACTATTTGCTATCTCACCGTCTCACGTGATTTTGACGTGAAAACTGGAGATGGACCCTTCCCCTAGTTTTTGTCCATATTGGCATTGCCTTCATCCTAACTTTAATATTCTTATATGCAAACTGTAGCTTAGAATTGTCGACCATATAAAAAAAGAAATACAGACCAAGTGTTAAGTTGTCAGTTGTCACACTTGATTTTACAGTTTTTTTTTATAAGCAAAGATTTTATTATAATAAGTCATAAGGCCAGTCATGGTACAATCATTAATACAAATTTTCACTGAATTACCACTGATATAATTCTCACTGAACATACAACTATTGAAATCTGGTCTTCAAAATAACCGTACAAATAATTGTATGTCGGTTAATATTTCTACTTTCAAATATAGGAGGGTTTTACCTAACAAATATATCCAAAATTATTTTTACCATTTTCTTTAAGAGATTAGATATCAATAGTTTTTCTTGTAAATACATGAGAGATTTTTTTATAATTACACGACTTAATTAAATAATTATAAATCTATCATTAAATTATACTATATATTTATACAAGTTTCCTAAGTACATATTTAGGAGTATTTCTATTTTTTTCCTAATATTTTGAATATTCATCATCTTCTTCAATATAGTTGAATATTGGTTAAGTGATTAAAGCAAAATATAGTTAAATCTTGGTAAATGAATATTTTTAATTAAAAAATTTATTTATTCAACAAAATTAAATCACTTAAAGTTAAAATAACATTATTCCTATAAATATGAGGTTAATATGCCCTTAAAATATAAGCATATTGATTTGTGAGTAAAATGTAATTAGGATTAGTGAGTGCCTAAACTTGGTGGGGTAATTAAAAAATTTAGATCAACT
Organism: Kitagawia praeruptora; assembly: GCA_037693485.1. NCBI lineage: Eukaryota > Viridiplantae > Streptophyta > Magnoliopsida > Apiales > Apiaceae > Kitagawia > Kitagawia praeruptora. The sequence continues at coordinate 51,653,879 of CM075347.1, forward strand.
CCCTACAAAAATTGTTAGACAGTACTGTCTGTAATGGTGTGCTTAACACACTTACAGTATACTCCCTCTCTCCCATAAAACTCTTCCCACTTTTCTTATCAGGACATTTAAAATACTCTTTTCCTTTCTATTTTATGTCATAAAAAAATTATATTCAATATCCACTGCTTCATCCACTATTTCTTTAAATAATATTTAATACCCACTATTTCACCCACTATTCATTAAAAATAATATTCAATACCCACTTTTCTATCCAATACTTTTTAAAAATTATATTTCTTAAAACTCGTATTTTTTCCCAAATGAGAAGAATTTTTAGGCACCGAGGGAGCAGTACTCAAGTATATTAATATATTCTAACTGGTTTATAAAATGATGAATACGTTGTTGAATGGCTGTCGGTTGCTCATAACTCATAATCCGGTTTTGCATTACAACACTAATGCCCCCACAGACAGAAGGATGCAAAATTACTGCTAATTAGCTTAAAAATTTGTGTGGGGGACCATCGTTAACTTAAATTATATTTTTAAATTAAATTATGCATAATCAATGTTATTTGAAATCTATATATTTCGTATATATTAGTGTAACAGTCCATGTAAGGCATGGGCTTTATGTGAATGATTCTAATTTTGTCTAAAGGACGAAGGTAGCGGTTGGTTTAATAATTTTTGAACTGAAAACTCGTAATAATGAAATTGTAATATGAATAATGATATGTGTTAATAGTGAATGCCAATAAGGATTGTATATAGACGCTAACAATAATATTATTGAGTATGATGTACAATTTTGAGTTATGAACGCAATGTTCTTACACCGTCATGAACCTATAAAAACAAAATTCCTATAGGAAATAGATTGAGGCTGCAAAGAAGAACTTGAAAAAAAGGACATGTAAACAAATAATAAAATTATAGTTTATATCATTTTACATCAGATCAACCTGAAAGAAGCATATTATGTTAGTTATATTTTTAATATTATATCCAAAAGGAGCTTTGGTATTACGTAATATTTTGCTAAACAATCACATTCTTTCAGGATAAATGTAAACTTGAATATAGATGGTTAACCAAAAAAAAACTTTTTTTCAACTGAATTGTATTTTATTTCAATAATTTAATATATACATAGAGATAAATGTTTACGATTTTTTTTAATCCAGACTTAGTAACATTCATGTATAACCAAGAATTTTATCTTAACATTTTATTTTTCATGTTAATTATTTATAATGACAAAGAGAGTGTAGATTTTTTTAGAAAATATAAACAACTGAAGTGTACATTCTAAAAAAATTTTTAAGAAACGGTTGTGATGAATGTATAAACATGATTATTGTATAATTTAAAAAGAATTTTAAAACTAATTTTCTTAATTTAGAATGATAGACGTAATGAATAATGAAATACATTGCATATACAATATTCCTTATATTGGATCAAATTTCAATACTATTTTTTAGGTATCCTTTATCAACTAATTCAAATAAAGTATGATCAGAGATATAATATATGAATTATAAATAACATATTTAATATATATTTAATAAAAAACATACATGTGTATTGAAATTTATAGGATGATTGAGTATATAGATAAATAAAACTACGAAAACTGAAAAAATGGAATTATATAAATAAAGTATACTAACATTTTATTTACTCAAAAGTGAAAACAAAAATGAAAATAAGTTAATGATTTTTAAGGAAACTCGAAAAGTAATGTAGTATAGTGGCTATATCATGAACCTCTTAAAATGAGATTGGTGGCTCGACTCCGAAAGCTAACACAAATTCTTCCATTTTTTACATAAATTTAAAGGGGTGACACAATTGTTATTTCCAAAAAGTGAAGGTGAAATAGTAATTTTACAACCAATTTATTGGCACTTTTATAGTTGAAATAAAAAAAATGGGACAAAAGGAGATAATGTGGTTTATGTAATAAGATTTTAAAACATACTCAAAACTAAGTGTAGCATAATGGTTATGGCATGAGTTTAAGAGTGGATGGTTAGGGGTTCCATTATCAACACTAACATATATAGTTTCAACTAATTTTTACACAAGTATTAAAATGTGGCAATTTTGTTAATTTTCAACAAATAGGGGCAAAATAGTAATTTCATAGCCATTAAAATGGAACTTTTTGCCCTTATGTTGATGTTTAATATATAGTAATAGATAGAATATAATAATTAACAAAAAAATTTATATACATTCAATTGAAAAAAATACAAGTATCATAAAAAATTATAAAGATGATTGAATGAATGGTTATATATAAAATTACGATAACTGAAAAAACGGAGTTATATAGTAAATATATTAAACCAACATTTATTGTACTCAAGAGTTAAAATAAAATAACTTATGATAAGAGAAGAATATGTGGCATATTTAATAAAATTTTGAAAGTAAACTCAAAATGTAATGTAGCACAGTGGTTATGTCATTAAATTTGTTAGAAGAGGTTAGATGTTCGATTCCTAATAAATACAGCAAATCACTTATTTTTAGCATAAATTATAAAAGGGTGGCATTTTTGCAATTTTGTGGCATGCTGGGGTAAAACTGTAACTTCATAGCCATTTTTTGGCACTTTTTTCCCTTATGTTCTCCTTTAATATATAGTAATAGATATGATATGGGCTAAAGATAAGCCCTAAAGACACATTTAATGTGGCATTAATTAGACCTAGAATGGTCCAAACGTGGGGCCCGTCAGATGGGCCCAAACCCTATTTATAATATTAATTTCGTAATTAATATTAAGGGTAATAACCAGCTCAACAATAAGAGTCAAACAAGGATACTACTCTTGCCTGACTTAGCCTCCAAGATATATATTTCAACATGGAAACTGGTTCCTACATACAAGGATCTGGAACCTTCTTCTAGTCGGTGACTTGCCCACCAAGTCACCTAACCCTACTACGATTTTAGGGCTTCTCAGCCTATATAAAGGGTCTGACCCCTCATTCTTAGAACTACGTTTTCTTGGCTTGATTCTCTAATACAGAGATACGTAGGCATTCTGTGAGGACCGTTTAGTCTCGAACGCAGAAGCAGTCATTAAAGCACGAAGCTCCCGAACCCTAGCCGTCATAATCATAACCTAGTTTTTATTCCACAACATTTGGCGCCGTCTGTGGGAAGGAAACATCAACCATGGTTAACACACGAAGGACACCAGCAATTACTGAGCCAATCGCAACCGAGGCTCTACCTCTTAGCTCTGCTCCGCCCCTCACTGAACAAGTACCTCCAACATCCGGGACTATCGTTCCGTATCAAGTTTCTCAACCCCTAGGGACGACTTCCCATGTTGAGAGTACGCTACCTCCGATCGTCTACACAAATCCAGGGACTAACCCCCTCCAGGTGGGGATTTCTTCCTTGATTGTAGATCCCAACAACCCTCCACGAGGGGTTCAGATCCACACTACGGATCTCCCCATAAGCACCAATCCGATGTACGGGCTGCCTAACTACCCTCCTACCCAAGGAGCTGGATCAAGTGGTCATGCCCTGTATATTCGAGATCGAGATTATCACGATTTTTCTGGTCCTTATACGGATGAGTCATCTTCTGACGATGATTACGAATATGATGAAGCTCCAAGGAGGCGACGTGCAAGTAAAGAACCTCGAGGAAGAACTCAAACTACTCACGATGGACTCCCTTCAACAACTATTGAGAGGATTAAGGGTTATGAAGCCGAGATCTTAAGATTAAAGGAAGATATGGCAAGAGAACAAGCCAGATCAAATCAGACTTTACCCCCTCCAACATCAGGACCGATTCCCTTTATAGACTTGGAGAGGCCTTCAAGAAGGCAAAGAAGGGCTACCGCCCCAACTGGAAGAACAACGAGGGTAGAAACCCCCAAGAGCAACCCCAAGGATCTGATGCCACTTGGGGATCCTGATGATCCCACACCTCCGTTTACTGAGGAGGTGATGAATGCTCGTATCTCAAAGAAGTTTAAGATGCCAACAATTAAAGCTTATGATGGAATGGGTGATCCTGCAAACCACGTTAGAACATTCTCAAACGCTCTGCTGTTGCAGCCTGCAAGTGACGCTTTGAAGTGTAGGGCATTCCCTCAAACTCTATCCGGTATGGCTCAAAGATGGTATAGTCGTCTTCCTGCAAACTCGATTGGTTCCTTTAAGGAGTTGAGTGCTGCTTTCATTAGTCAGTTTATCAGCGGAAGAATGCATGAGAAAAGTTCTGCATCTCTTATGTATGTGGTACAAGGGAAGAACGAAAGTCTGAGAGACTATCTTAAGAGGTTCACCAAGGAGACTCTGAACATCACTGATCTGGACAATAAGGTTGCAATGGTAGCCTTGGAGCATGGTACCACCGACCTATACTTCAAGAGATCATTGGCAAAGCATCCCCCTGAGAATATGGCTGATCTCCAGCGAAGGGCTGATAAGTACATCAAGGCCGAGGATAGCACGAAGAAGGAAGTCACGTTAGGCAATGGTCGGGGGAACAATGATACAAAAAAGCGCAAGCAAGAGCAGGAGTACGATGCTAGGGACAAGTATCCCCGAACTAGCAAAGACTCTGATTCGCCGCCAAAAAAGAGCTTGGGACCAAGGTTCTCTGACTATGCAAGGTTAAATGCTCCTAGAAGTCAAATCTTGTTGGAGATCGAGAAGGATAAGGACTTTCGATGGCCGAAGCCACTCAGGGGCGACCCCGCAAAGAGGAACAAGGATCAATATTGTCGGTTCCACCGAGATGTGGGGCATGATACAGATGATTGTAGGCAGTTAAAGGATGAGATTGAATTCTTGATCCGCAAAGGAAAACTGAGTAACTTCACCAAGGGTGAAGATCGCGGAACCCAAAGAAGGGACTATGAAAGGAGAAACAATGATAGAAGGGATAATGATCGTGACCGTAACACACAGCCCCGAGGGCCAGTTATCAACATGATCTGGGGAGGCCCGACAGCGGCCGGTACAACTCGAAACTCTCGAAAGGCATACGCCAGGGAGGTGATGCACATCGTGGGAGAGGCCCCTAGGGCTGAGCAAAACCGATCTGGACCCGAAAAACCGAACCGAAATTTGTTATTTCAGTTCGGTTCGGTTCTCAATATTTTAAAATTCCGGTTATTTCGGTTTTCGGTTCTGGACTGAATAATATTTCGGTTCGGTCCGGTTCTTTTCAAAAAATTTCGGTTCTGGACCGAATAAACCGAAATATTTAAACCATATATTTTCATTTATATATTATATATATATAATATTTATTAGTAAGTGAGTCAGTAACGTATCTATGACTATCATAATACCTAATTGGCAGTTGTTAAATACTTAAATTAAGACTTGCAATTGTATTAGTAATGACTACTTTAGTACTTTTCCTTTGCTCTGGGCTTAATATTCTGTATTATCAAATAATCAATGATGGCATGCTAACTAAGTAATACACTTCAGCTGTAACAGCAGGAGTTTAAGAGTTTTCAAAAAATTTCGGTTCTGAAGGGACCGGACCGAACCGACCGAAATATTTCGGTTCGGTTCTTATCCGATCCAAAATATTATTCGGTCCGGTTCGGTTCTCAAAAAAACTGCTATTCGGATTTCGGTTATTTCGGTTCGGTCCGGTTTTTGGATCGAACCGACCGATTGCTCAGCCCTAGAGGCCCCGAAGCGTGCTAGAATTGAAATCGTAATTGGTTTTGATGATTCTGATCTTGAAGGGGTGAAATTCCCCCATGATGACCCGTTAGTTATAACCCCTATGATTGGGAACTCAGAGGTAAAACGAGTCTTGATAGACAATGGAGCTTCTGTTGACATTCTGTTTCATGATGCTTTTGTGAAGATGGGATATACCGATTCTCAGCTGACTCCGACCAACATGCCCATCTACGGATTCAATGGGGTTGAGTCCAAGGTGGAGGGTACTATCCAGTTACCCATGACAATCGGGCAGGAACCTAAGGAAGCTACTCAAATGTTGAATTTTCTGGTAATTAAGGCAGCCTCGACTTATAACGCAATCCTGGGAAGGACTGGACTTCATGCGTTCAAGGCTGTTGCCTCAACATATCACATGAAGATTAAGTTTCCAACCCGAAATGGGGTCGGAGAACAAAAAGGCGACCAGAAGATGGCAAGAAGATGTTATGTATCCGCCCTAAGAGCTGATGGAGTCGGGGGGCAGGTACTCCCGATTGAAGACATGGATGTCCGTAGTGATGATGAACACCGAGGGAAGCCAGCAGAGGATTTAATACCCATTCCTCTGAAGCTGGGCGACCCTGAAAAGGTTACTTACATAGGAGCATCTCTGAAGGAACCCCTGAAGGGCGAATTGACAGCATTCTTGCAAGAGAATAGCGATGTGTTTGCTTGGACAGCAGCGGACATGCCAGGGATTGACCCCCAACTTATAACTCACAGATTGAATGTCGATCCTGCACGAAAGAAGATAAAGCAGAAAAAGAGAAATTTTGCTCCTGAAAGGCAAGAGGCCATTAAGCAAGAAGTTGACAAGCTTTTGGAAGCTGGATTTATTGAGGAGATTCAGTTCCCTGAATGGTTGGCTAATCCCGTCATGGTCAAGAAAGCGAATGGAAAGTGGAGAATGTGTATCGACTTCACAGATTTAAATGATGCATGCCCAAAGGATTGTTTCCCTCTACCAAGGATTGACACCCTAATAGATGCCACAGCTGGACACGAGATGTTGAGTTTCATGGATGGTTTCAGTGGTTACAATCAAATTAAAATGCACAAGGATGACATCCCAAAGGTATCTTTCATTACTGATTTTGGTGTTTTCTGTTATCTTGTTATGGCTTTTGGTCTCAAGAATGCAGGAGCTACTTATCAATGATTGGTGAATAAGATATTCGCTCATCTAATTGGAAAAACCATGGAGGTCTATGTTGATGACATGTTAGTCAAGAGCCTACTCAAGGCTGACCATATTGAGCACCTCAGAGAGGCATTCGAAGTGGTGAGGCACCACAAGATGATGTTGAATCCAGCCAAGTGTGCTTTTGGTGTTGGATCAGGAAAATTTTTGGGGTTGATGGTCTCGAAGAGAGGCATAGAGGCCAACCCTGATAAGATCAAAGCAATCTTGGACATGGAACCACCACGCTCTATACGAGATGTACAGAAGCTAACTGGCCGAGTTGCAGCCCTGGGGAGATTTATCTCCAAATCTGGTGATAAGTGCATGCCTTTCTTTCAGGCATTAAAGAAAGTGAAAAATTTTGAGTGGACCGCAGAGAGCCAAGAGGCCTTTGAGCAGTTGAAAAAATACATGGCTGAAGCCCCGTTGTTGGCCAAACCTAGTCCTGGGGAGATTCTTTACTTATACCTGGCGGTATCCGAACAAGCATTGAGTGCTGTTCTTGTTAAAGAAGAGAAGAAAGTTCAGAAACCCATCTACTACGTGAGTAAGGTGCTACATGGGGCGGAGTTGAATTACTCTCCCATTGAGAAGTTTGCATTGGCATTGATTATTGCCTCAAGGAAATTGAGACCGTACTTCCAGGCTCACAAAATCGAAGTCTTGACAGATCAACAATTAAGAAGCATATTGCACAGCCCTAAAGCAAGTGGAAGATTGATCAAATGGGCCATAGAGTTTGGAGAGTTTGATATCAAGTATAAGCCTCGGACAGCCATCAAGGCTCAGGCATTGGCTGACTTCGTGGTTGAATGCACCATTGACAACCAAGAAGTCGGGGGGCAGGAGATGATAACCACCCCTGAGAACGAAGATAAAGATGAAGAACTGATAGCTGACCAGAAAGAGTATTGGGTGCTCTATTTTGATGGAGCATCAAAAACAAAATCTAGTGGTGCAGGTTTGGTTTTGCAAAGCCCCGATGGGTTCACAGTTGAATATGCTTTGAAGTTGGACTTTTCGACAACCAACAATGAAGCTGAGTATGAGGCATTAATAGCCGGATTAGGATTGGCCAGAGTCATGAGGGTCAAGAACCTCAAAGTGTGTGGAGATTCAAGATTGGTAGTCTCGCAAGTGACTGGTGAATTTGAGGCCAAGGATGATACTATGGCGAAATATTTACGAGTTGTGAGAGCTGTCATGACTCAATTTGATGAGTGCTATATAGAGCACATTCCTAGGGAAGAGAACGTTAAGGCCGATGCCCTCTCTAAGTTCGCTTCTTCTGAGATAGAGAATTGATATGGGCTAAAAGTAAGCCCTAAAGACACATTTAATGTGGCATTAATTAGACCCGGAATGGTCCAAACGTGGGGCCCACCAGGTGGGCCCAAACCCTATTTACAATATTAATTTCGTAATTAATATTATGGATAATAAACAGCTCAGCAATAAGTGTCAGATAAGAACATTATCTCTAGAAGGAGTAGCCTCCAAGGCATACACTCATACAAGGAAACAGACTCCTACAAGGAAGGGGTCTAGAACTTTCCTCAAGATTGACTTGTCTGCCAAGTCACTTAACCCTACCCTAATTCTGAGGCTTCTCAGCCTATATAAAGGGTCAGACCCCTCAACTCAGAACTACGTTTTTATTGGCTTGATTCTCTTAATACAGAGATACGTAGGCATTCTGTGAGGACCGTTAAGTCTCGAACGCAGAAGCAGCCATTAAAGCTCGAAGCTCAACCACCCTTTGCATTAAATACATCAAACCCTATCCGCAATCTAATAACCTAGTTTTTATTCCACAACAAGAATTATGCAGGAAGTGTTTACTTCCAGGTCTTGAAGGCCCCGACCGTCAACTCTAAGTTGGTAGCACCGATCGATGTTGGAAGCCGTTGGATAGATCCTATTAAAGCTCATCTAGAAACCGGATGGCTCCCTGACAATGCCTTGGAGGCACGAAAATTGTCAATAAGAGCATTGAGATATGCCTTGATTGAAGGCATCTTATACAAGAGATCGTTTGTCGTTCCCTACTTGAAGTGCTTAAGGCCCCAAGAGGCAAGAGAAGCATTGGAAGAAGTTCATGATGGGATATGTGGGCAGCACCTGGGGGGCAGGGCCTTGGCTCACAAAATAACTCGTCTGGGATTCTATTGGCCAGAGATGCTGGCCGATGCACAGAATTATGTCAAGAGGTGTGATAGATGCCAAAAGCACGCTCCGATTGTAAGGCAGCCGCCTGAGATGTTAACGTCAGTCAGTTCTCCCATCCCGTTTGCAATGTGGGGGATGGACATTCTTGGTCCTTTCCCTATGGCTTCAGCACAAAGAAAGTTTTTGATAGTCGCCATTGACTACTTCACCAAGTGGATTGAGGCTAAGCCTTTAGCAAAGATAACCACCAAGCAAGTTTCCCAGTTCTTTTGGGAGAACATAATCTGCAGATATGGCATCCCGCGAATCCTTGTGACGGATAATGGGACACAGTTCAACAATGAGGAGTTTAAAAAGTACTGCGAAGAGAATGCTATTGAGCTTCGTTTTACTTCAGTAGCACACCCGCAAGCAAATGGACAGGCTGAGGTCGCCAATCGGATCATCCTTGATGGACTAAAGAAAAGGGTCGAACGCTCGAGGAATACTTGGGTGGATGAGTTGCTGCCTATACTCTGGGCTTATCGCACTACTTGTAAGGTGACTACCGGAGCAACCCCTTTTCTGCTAGCTTATGGAGCTGAGGCAGTTGTGCCGCTGGAGATCATGCATGCATCACCTCGAATTGAGGCATTTGAACCTGAGACTAATGAAGAAGGCATGAGGCTCGCCCTAGATCTGATTGATGAAGTCAGGGACGAGGCAAACGCCAGAAATACGGAGCATCAAAAGAAAGCATCCTTCTATTACAACCACAGGGTTAAGGAGAGGTTCTTTCAGCAAGGTGACTTGGTTCTTAGGAAGATCGAGGCTTCTGGAGTTGGCCAGAAGGGAAAACTAGCCCCAAACTGGGAAGGGCCGTATCGAGTTAGGAAGACATTGGGACGAGGATCATATAAGTTGGAGACCTTGGACGGGGTTGAGGTGCCCCGTACTTGGCATGCCTTGAACCTCAAGATTTATTATATTTTAGCTGCCTCTGCAATGATGTAGCTTTTTATTTATCTAGTAGGAGAAGTAGAAATAAGGTTCGATGAAACCATTCCAGGGATTAATTCCCCGAGTAGGACAATAATAAGCTATGTAAGGGTTGAACCCATTTGAGTTATTAATGCAAAGTTTGTTTTCCATTCTGAAAAGTCTATGTTTTGTTTAAGTACCTAGCACCTGCTGAGTGCAAATCTAGAAAGATCAAGTACCGAAAAATAAATGAACATACGAATGAAAGAAACGAGTGCATAAATAAAGACCCCGAAGGGCCGATAGTTAAGTTACAACAACCAAATAAGAGTTAAGTCCCGAAGGACATTGATTGAAAGCTGGTAAAATAAAGCCACATACGGCTATATAAGGGCCGTGCAAGGCCATAGGGGAACCCATCCTACTTAGCTGGAGATTCTTCCTCGCTGCTCTTCTCGCCCGACTCCTCCTCATCTGAATCCTCTTCCTCGCCTGAATCTTCATCTGAAGTCCCTTCCTCGACACCGCCTTGATCAACAACCACCATAGGCTGAGCGGTAGTCTCCACATCTTCGGTTTCCTCCTCCCCGGAAGATGAGGTCGAACTGTCTTCATTTCGGATCATCCTCTTGCCCGGGATCGGTTGTCGAACAACTCCAACTTTCCTGGCCGGCGGGGGCTTCTTTCCGCGGGATCCCGAAGAGCTTGAGTCTTGACTAACAGCTGGAGGACGTCTCTTGGATCCCGAGGATCTATGGCTACCTCTAGAACCCGAACCTGATGCTTGAGGAACAATCTTGGTCCCCGATCCAGAAGCAAGGGTTGCACGGTTCTCGCCACCCGTAGTCCAGAAAGGGCAAGGAAAGTCAGAAGGGATGACTATTGAGGGATGTTTGTTACTCACGGTATTGATTGCCTTGTCCCAACCAACAGACATGTTGTAGGGGCGCACCTCATCGTCATGTTCATCTATGAAACTCAGAAATTCTTCAGAATTATGATAGGCTTTGATCACCTTGTTGGCATCATCCATCCTCTTTCGAGCTAAAGAAGCAAGTTGTTTTCGGGAGGATAGAGCATTCGCTTCAGCATGGGCAACCTGAGAATGTAGATCATCAATCTCTTCCTTAAACCTTGCTGAGTCAGTTTTCAAGGATATATTCTCATCCCTGAAAGCCAAGCCTTGGGTGGAAACTGCCTGAAAATAGGCATTAGCCTGCAATGAAAAATTGACAAGGCATGAGAGATTTGTAAAAGCTAAATCACCCCGAACTTACTAAAAGGAGTGTCATACTTGATATAAGGCTTGAGCGCCCAGAAGTTGATTTTCATTCATCTTATCCCCGGCATGTAAAGTCACTCTGTCAGGAGGAGTAATCGAAAGCTTGGACCTGTCTAGAGCTAGGTCAGGACTCCCACAAACCGAATCTTGCTCACATATACCCCATGACGGGATAAAAGGGGTCCTGATAACCCCATCAGCATTCCGGGATCTTTTCCCGCCTTGGGAGCAGCTTTCCAAGAAGTGAGGGACTCTAGGCTTAGTGGGATTCAGTAGCTCTGCAGCCTTTTTCTTCATCCTTTGAGTCACAGTCGGTTGATTCTGAGGACGACTGTCAATCTCCTCAGCAGCTGAAATGCAACGAGAAAAACATCGGGATAAGAACAAACAGAGGTCATAATATGGTTAAGTAAGAAAATTACCCTCAATGGAAAGAAAGCTAAGGCCAGTCTCAACAAGATTCTTTTCATTCAGAAAAGTTTTGTAATGGGTAAAACCATCATCAGCTAGGAGCTTATCTCGGTCTAGTAACTCCGAATCTGTAAGTTCACACACGAAATGTGAACTATCTTCCACATATCCAAATCTCTTCACAAAGTAGTTGCCCCAGTCACCACCTTCCCACTCAAGGATTACAAACTCCCTTTCTCAGAAATGTTGGGAATCTGGAAAAGAAAAGGGATTCACTATATGTGGGAGTTTGGCTCGGTGTTGAAGGCTGATCCATCCTTTTTTGCAGTCAGTAGAGTTTCTGGCCCCGAAGATACTCCGAAACATTGTAGTAGACAGTGGGATGCTCAGCTGACGGCATCTTATTATAAAAATAATGATGTACCTCCAGGCATTGGGATACAATTGACAAGGGTGAATTTGATACTCCGCCAACTATCTGATGATAAAATCATCAACCGGAAATCTGAATCCAGCATCTAGGGCACCCCAGGGAACGCAAATTCTCTCAGGATGCCAGTTACAAGTTCTGTCAGTTAGACTGGGAAGTCGAACTTTAATAGCATCTGGGAAGTAGTATGTTCTCCTGATCTCTTCGACATCTTTCTCCTTTAACTTGCATGGACTATGAAATGAATCTAAGCTTGCACTATTTGGGAACGCGTCCCTCATGATGTTTAGCAGATCTAGTAAAGATTCAAATTTATGCTCAACGTATGAAGGGGGTTTTATTTTTTCTTTACCTTTTGCTGTCCTCATCTTGCTCCTTTTGGCGAATGCTTCCATCATGGAGACTGGAGGGGCAACTGGTTGGCTGTTCTCTAACATCTTGCTCTTGAAACTTGAACTTGAAGCTGCAAACTTGATCTGGAATCTTGATCCCCGATTGGGACTAAAAATCTACAGAGCTTAAGAACTTGAAAACTTTGAAATGAAGAAGTGATTGAAATGAAGGCTACCACTCTTCTTTTATAGAAGAAACATGACCTATTGTATCAGGTCAAGGTTCAGCTTGATTCGCGTTTACAGGTCATCTATCGTTTAAAGATGAAAAAAGGACAGAAACTACTCGTTTTATACAGAAAGGATCGTTATAATTCATACGAGCTGAGGAGAAACAACCGATATAATTGCCAAAGCTGCAATACAAAAGCTAATTACGCTTAAGGAGTTAATCAAGGAGATCAGCCATAAGTGTAAAGTTAGCAATGCTAATTAAGGTGTAATATCATTAGAAGTCACGAGTGACCAAAACAATGACTTGAGATCAAGATCAAGAATCTTGATCCTTAAGATGACAAATAACTTGAGATCAAGATCAAGAATCTTGATCCTTAAGATGACAAATAACTTGAGATCAAGATCAAGAATCTTGATCCTTAAGATGACAAATAACTTGAGATCAAGATCAAGAATCTTGATCCTTAAGATGACAAATGACTTGAGATCAAGATCAAGAATCTTGATCCTTAAGATGACAAATGACTTGAGATCAAGATCAAGAATCTTGATCCTTAAGATAACGAATGACTTGAGATCAAGATCACGGAGGGGTTTAAGGTTCGGGCTTCCTGGCCAACCACGACGCAGCCGACCACGGAGTGGCCGACCACGGAGTGGAAGACCACGAACCGGCCGACCACCCTATTTTGAAGGCCTTCGGCCGACCACGGAGTGGCCAACCACGACGCAGCCGACCACGGAGTGGCCGACCACGGAGTGGAAGAACATGAACCGGCCGACCACCCTATTTTGAAGGCCTTCGGCCGACCACGGAGTGGCCAACCACGACGCAGCCGACCACGGAGTGGCCGACCACGGAGTGGAAGACCACGAACCGGCCGACCACCCTATTTTGAAGGCCTTCGGCCGACCACGGAGTGGCCAACCACGACGCAGCCGACCACGGAACGGCCGACCACGAAGCGGAAGACCACGGGCCGACCGACCATGGCATTTCAAGACCGTCAGGCCGACCACCGTCAGGCCGATCACGGCATTTTGGACCCTTCGGCCGATCATCGTGTAGCCGACCACGAGCTACCCGTTGATCCGGCCGATCACGGGTAGTTTGTGGTCCTAGAACCCGACTTTTTCAGCAGTTCTCGGATAGTTTGTAGACCTAGATCTCGACTTTTTCAGCGAATTTTGGATGATTTTCAGTACTGAAACGAGATTAATATTAGCACAGATTAGTGCCGTTTAAGCACAAATTAGTGCCGATTAGCACAGATTAGTGCCGTTTAAGCACAAATTAGTGCCGATTATCACAGATTAGTGTCGTTTAAGCACAAATTAGTGTCGATTAGCACCGTTTAGCATCGATTAGTGCTGTTAGTGCCGTTTTATGCCATTTAGCACCGTTTAACACTGTTTAAACATTGTGTAAGGCTGATTAACGCTGTGTAGTGCCGTTTAACACTGATTAGTGTCGTTCAACATCATCGTAAATGCGTCGGTCGCTCTACGCTTTACATTAAGATGATATTGTTTAAAAATACTCGCTTAAGAGTAATAAACCCTGACCCGAGTCTTGGAAAAGGCCGTTAAAACTTCAAGGAAAACCTGATCAGTTTTCCTAGAAGTTGGGGGGCAAATGATATGGGCTAAAGATAAGCCCTAAAGACACATTTAATGTGGCATTAATTAGACCTAGAATGGTCCAAACGTGGGGCCCGTCAGATGGGCCCAAACCCTATTTATAATATTAATTTCGTAATTAATATTAAGGGTAATAACCAGCTCAACAATAAGAGTCAAACAAGGATACTACTCTTGCCTGACTTAGCCTCCAAGATATATATTTCAACATGGAAACTGGTTCCTACATACAAGGATCTGGAACCTTCTTCTAGTCGGTGACTTGCCCACCAAGTCACCTAACCCTACTACGATTTTAGGGCTTCTCAACCTATATAAAGGGTCTGACCCCTCATTCTTAGAACTACGTTTTCTTGGCTTGATTCTCTAATACAGAGATACGTAGGCATTCTGTGAGGACCGTTTAGTCTCGAACGCAGAAGCAGCCATTAAAGCACGAAGCTCCCGAACCCTAGCCGTCATAATCATAACCTAGTTTTTATTCCACAACAAGATATAAAGCAGGATAAGCTAGAGTTTAGGTGGCACTCTAAAATCGCCTCAATCTATTTAACTTAGGTGACACTCTAAAATCGTCTCAATCTATTTTCCTAATTTTTTAGAATTTTACACACTAATAAATGTAAAAATATCTTTTAACATATTAGAAGTAGAATAGGTGTTCGAATTTATAGAGAAGAAGAGTTCGAATTTATAGGAAAGACATATGATTAGAAGTTCTATTGGAAGTAGAATAAGTATTTATAATACATATGATTAAAAGTTCTATTGGAAGTATAATATGAATTCGAATTTATAGAGAATAAGAGTTTAAATTTATAGAAAAAACATATAAATAAAAGTTTAGTTAGAAGTAGAAAAATATCATTTAACATATTAGAAATAGAATAGGTGTTCGAATTTATAGAGGAGAATAGTTCGAATTTATAGGGAAGACATATGATTAGAAGTTCTATTGGAAGTAGATAAAGTATTTATAACGCATATGATTAAAAGTTCTATTTGAAATAGAATATGAGTTCGAATTTATAGACAATAAGAGTTCGGATTTATAGAAAAAACTTATAAATAAAAGTTCTATTAAAAGTATAATAGATGTTTGAATATATAGAGCAGACATATAATTATTTATTTTATAGAAAGTACGATCTTCTTAAATTATACTTTTTTATATAAGTTAATTATACTTCAATTAGGAAAAATTATTCATAAATCCAATACTATTGTCATAAAAAAGTCATCGTTTTTAAAAAAGAAAATAATTGATGTATTAACATAATAAAATAACATTGTCATGTAGGAATCCTAAATAAATACAGGAGTATCTATAATATAAAGAGAAAATAAGATGTGTTTTCATTTTCTAAAACTCCATATTTTTTAGAAAGTCTAGAATAAGTATAAATTGGAATTCGCTCTATTTTTTAGGTTTTAATTTTAAGGAGTAAATTGTTGTTTAAGATAAGTATAATCAATAATATGTAATGAAGTTGGAATTTCGATCCCAAATGAGAGCGGCTCGAAACGTGTTTAATGGGAAGACGACTCACAACAATAAATTGTATTAGCTATTAAAATATTTTATTGGTGTTATAAATTTTATCTTTTTTAGGATTTGATTTTTATGGATAAACATTATAATACAAATGATATATGTAAAAGTTAGTATTTTGGTTTAACGATAGAGCGGATCAATAGTAACAACCGTGTTTAACGAGAAAACGGTTCATTAGAGATGGCCGTATAAAAGATGTTTGAATATATAAGAAATACATATAATAAAATGTTTTATTGGAAGTAGAATACGAGGACGGTGGAGACATCTTATATAATTTTTTAAAACTACATATTTTTTTCTTAGAAATCCTTTATTTTAACTTTCTTATACAAGTTAATTATACTTGTATTAGAAAAATATATCCATAAATTTAATATTATTCCCGTAAAGAAATGTTTAATTTTTTTTGATATGTTGACATAACATAAAGACATGCGGAAGCCGTAAGTTTAAAAAATATAAAAATTCGAATTTACTCTCTTTATATAATGAAGTTAGAATTTCGATTCCAAATAAGAGCGGCTCGAAACGTTTTTAACGGGATGACGGCTCACTAGACAAGATTAGCTATTAAAATTTGATAATGATGTCACAATTTTTTTTTATTTTTACGATTCGATTTGATGGATAAAAATTATTATATAAGTCTATATAATATATGTTAAAGTTGGGATTTCGGTTTTAACGAGAGAGCGGCTCAATCGAAAAAATCATGTTTAACAAGAAATCGATTCATTAGAGAAGAATATTTAATTATTAAAATTATAATATAACATAAATGTATTGAAGTTTTTTAAAAATATTGTAACGCCGCCGCGTAGAACGGTTTTATCAACTAGTATATCATTAATTTTTAATTAAATTTTACTTGTTAATGACATATGTGGCTATTGTAAAATTATTTAAATATGTTAAATTTTATAAATTGGAAAATAATACGACTAGTAATCATGTCAATTTTCAATTTTATTGTAAGTCATAATTTTTTTGAGTATTTTATGGATGTCATATAACTAAGATGACATTTCAGAATACTTACAAGTTACAATCCTAAAATGTTTTTCCAATTCTTTGAAAATGATGCATCTACCTAGTTTGATTTCTAACAATATTCAAGATATAAACTAAATAGTAATCAAGATGTTGTATTTTGAAGGTTCAGTTTTTAGTCTTCATTTTAATCAATTTTTTTTAAAATATTCTAATACTCGACTGCTTGTGCTTTCACTTCTTAAAACTATCTTTCTAACTATCTCGCCTTTTTTCTTCTGTATTTTAAATATCTTTTGTCTTTATTCACTTCCTCTATCCGTCTGACTTTCAAAATTTTAGATAATTCTAATTTGATTGAATGAATCGATCTTGTTAAACAGACTTATAACACTTGAGAATATTGTTTTATACTTCTATCACCATAAGTTGCAATTGCTAATTTGCCTTGTGTCAGTACTTTAACAATAAATTCATCATTTTTTTAAAAAATATAGCTTCATCTAAATATACTAATTGAAGTGAACAAATAGACCAAAAACTTGAATGAGTTTGTTGTTTATCTTAGTAAGTTTTGTATATGCATGTTTTATTGAAAAAATATTTTTTAATTATTAAAAGTTCGTGCGAATCATGAGCCTTTAGCTTTACTTATTTTCTAAAATTTATTATAATTTTTTAAGTAATCTTTTAATTTTTTTTCAAAAATCTAATAATTACCTTTTTATCAACTATATCTTGGTAAATAAATATTTGATAAATCAATAAATTCGTCAAATTAATAATTTATGTAGTTCAATATATTGACATCGGTAGAGAATAATATTAAAATTTGATATAATATTGCCTCGCTTACATGACACACACATACAAAGATATCATGTACATTATTGAAAATACGTATTAATGAGTGGTCCGATTGTTTAAGGGAATTGTCGACATACAATAAATTTTTGTCATAAATATTATGTTGATTATAATAATAATAATAATAATAATAATAATAATTATTATTATTATTATTATTATTATTATTATTATTATTATTATTATAGTTTTAAAATGTATAACCAAACCATATATTATGTATCACTAATTGATATTTTTATATAACATAATATAAAATAATCTGAATCGATAAATGTATAAATATAATTATGGAAACAAATAATATGTTGCAATAATTTAAAATATCAAATTTTATTTCACTTAAGCAACATGCACACATTTATAATATGTATGACTTAAAGCACATGTGTGGGTGGTCGATAAAAATATGTGTGAATTAAATTGGAGACCCTACAATTAATATGTTGATTATTATTATTTTACAATTTTAAAATGTATAAACAAACTATATATTATGTATCACGAATTGATATTTTGAAATAATATATTTTATTATGATCCGAATCAATGAATATGAAAATACAATTATGATCAACGATTGCTAATATGTCGTAATAATTATCATATTATATTTTGTTTCAGTCAAAGAATACACACATCTATAATGTGTATGATTCAAAATACATGTGATTGATTGATCTAATGGTAAAAGATGTGTTTATTAACGTAGAGATCCAAGTTCAATCCCTTCCAATAATAATTATTATTTTTTTTAAAATATAGTAAATACAAGAATAATCAATCATTTTCAATTTTGAATATAATGTCTCAGCATTTATATTGAATAAATGACTCTTGAATTACAAATTTATGTTTATATTCAAGAGAAAACTCTTTTTTTATGAAAAACAAGGTACCTTTCTTATCCATTGATTTTATATAAATCTAACGGTTGATACTATTCCATCAAATTTACTACAATGTAATGAAAATGATATAAAAGGAAACCAATTACTCATCAAATTTGAAATAATTCCTAAATCATGCATTGAATTTACCTGCCAATTATAACATGATTGTCCTTATTTATTTTGTAATAAATGCAAAGTCATTCCATATATAAATCATTACATAGAATATTTAATCTCTTTTTCTAGAAAATATAATTTATATACATTTCTGTAATTACTATAAAGATATGTAATTTACTACAATCGCTTCTTTTTTTATCTAATTATATTTTATAAATATTTAATTTTTAACAGGCTATTATTATTGTTTGTCAATGAAATCAGTTTAAATTGAGAATATAAATAGGATTTTGAAAAAATAATTTTACAATTCTAATAAAAAAAAATTTCTTCATTTTATTTGAACCCCAATATGCTTTATTTATTAAAAGGAATTACATAAAATCTTAGCACTATTATTTGAAATATACAAAACATATGTTTATATTGAATCTTATTCTAAAATAACATATTTTTTGAATATATAGAACATCTAGTAGAACATCTAATTCTACAACAAGTTGAACGCCTATCTATTCAATGAATTCTTTTTTAATCAATAAAAGTGTTAATGTAATTTTAGCTAAAAGATAAAGAACACCTAGTAATAGAAATGTAATTTTATTATTTAATAAAAAGACTACATTAAATTATATTAAAAATTAATTTAAGAATTAAAATGATTCTAAAAATATTGATAAAATAATTAATATAATTTTAGTTGAATATGTAGACACCTAGCAAAAAACCTACCAAGATATATCTATATGTTGAAAAAAAAATTAATCAACGAAATATTAAATGTAATTTTAGCTAAAGTTATAAAACATCTAGTAAAACACCAAGTGTAATTATAAAAACACTTAATACAATTGTAAATTTATTATTTAATATATTAAATCTTATAAAAAATAATAAAAGAATATTTTTATTCTAAATGTATTAGTGAAATATTTAATATAATTTAGTTGAATATATAGAACACCTAGTAGAAAATATATTTATATTGAATCTTTTTCTAATCAACGAATTATTTAATGACAAATTCAATGTAATTTTAGCTAAAGATAGAAAACACCTAGTAGAACACCTAATATAATTAGTAGAACACTTAATTGTAAATTTATTATTTAATAGAATGAACTATATTATATCTTATTAAAAAACTAATTTCATTCTAAAGTATTAGTGAAAGATTTAATATTATTTTAGTTGAATATATAGAAGAACACCTATCTCTTGAATCTTTTTTCTAATCAATGATAATCATGTAATTTTAGCTAAAGATACAAAACAATTGTATTGTAGAATATGTAAACACTTAATAACTTGAAAGAATTGCAAATTTATTATTTAATATAATTTAATATGTGAAATCTTATTAAAAATAATCAAGAATATTTTTCTTCTAAAAGTAAGAGTGAAACATTTAATATATAGTTAAATATATAGAACACCTATGAGAATATATCTATACATTGAATCTTTTTCTAATGAATTATTTAATGATATATTTAATGTAATATTAGTTAAATATAGAGAAAATCTACTAGAACACCTAATATAATTAGTAGAACACTTAACACATTATTAGAACACATAACACAACACTTATGAGAACACTTATAAGATCTTATTAAGTGTTTCGATGAATAAAATGAAATTATTTAAGATTTAATTAAGTGTTGTTTAGTAAGATTAGTGAACATCTAGTAGAACACTTAACCCTTAATAATTGAGAAAATCTACTAGAACATCGAGAACACTTAATTAACCGAGAACACTTAATTAACACCGAACATCTAATATAAGAACATCGGGCACCTAATATAATTACTAGAACACTTAATATACATCTAGTAGAACACCTAATATAATTAGTAGAATACCTAACACAACAATTATGAGAACACTAAGATCTTATTAAATGTTTCGATAAATAAAATGAAATTATCTAAGATTTAATTAAGTGTTCTAGTAATTCCTATAAATAATTCGTAGAAAGATCATCTTTCCTTGAAATTTATTAAGATTTATGTGCTTTATATTTATATTGAACAAAGACTTTATTAGATTCTAAAATTTATAAATCAATAATAAAATTATACTAAAATTTGATAAAAAAATTTATAATTTATGTTTATTAAAATAATTTATATGACTAACATCTTGAATCATCATATATTTATTGAAATTCTAATACACATCAATTTTCTATAAAATATAACTTACTATTATGTTATTTTTAATAGATTCTATTTAGTATTCTTCCATGTATTATATTAGAATGTATTAGACTTTATTTGATATTTTAAATATTATTTAAATTCACAAGTGTTCTAGTAATGTTTTAATAAGGATTCGCTAACATGTTCTAATATATATAAATAGTGTCTCAAACACGGCATACAATATCTATTAAGTGTTTCTATAAATAAAATTAAGTGTTTTATAAATAATGTTCTAATAAGTGTTCTAGTTGTAATAAATATTCTAATAGGTGTTCTACTATATAT
Source organism: Kitagawia praeruptora (assembly GCA_037693485.1). NCBI lineage: Eukaryota > Viridiplantae > Streptophyta > Magnoliopsida > Apiales > Apiaceae > Kitagawia > Kitagawia praeruptora. The sequence continues at coordinate 51,675,170 of CM075347.1, forward strand.
TTAAGTGTTCCAATAAACAATATTTTATTAAGATATAATTTTAACTAAAGATAGAGAACACCTAGTAATAGTGATAAAATTTTATTATTTAATAAATTAAATTAGTTATATTAAATCTTTATAAAAAAATAATTAAAGAACTACTTTTATTCTAAATGTATGAGTGAAATATTTAATATAATTTTAGCTAATAGAACATCTAGTAAAACACCTACTAGGATATATCCAAATATTGAGTTTTTTTCTAATCAATAAAATATTTAATGTAATTTTAGTTATAGAACACCTAGTAGAACACCTACTAGAATATATGTGTACACTGAATCTTTTTCTAATCAATGAAATATTTAGTGTAATTTTAGCTAAAGATATAGAACACCTAGTAGAACATGTAATGTAATTAGTAGAACACTTAATAAAATTGTAAATTTATCAATTAAGAAAAATAAATATATTGTATCTTATTACAAAATAATTAAAAATTAATTTTATCCTAAAACTATTAGTGAAATATTTAATGTAATTATAGTTGAATACATAGAACACCTAGTAGAACACCTACTAAAATATATCTCTACATTTAATCTTTTTCTAATCAATAAAATATTAATTAAAAATATAGAACACCTAATGTAGTTAATAGAACACTTAATAGAATTCTTATTTTATTATTAAATTATATTATATCATATTATATCTTATTAAAAAAATATTAAAGAATTAATTTTATTCTAAAAGTATTAATGAAATATTTAATATAATTTAGTTCAATATATAGAACAACAAGACTAGAATAGAATCTTTGTAGAAATATTTTATAAATTCAAAGTATAGTATTGATACAAATATATTAGAATAAGTGTACACAAAATAGTCAGTAACATCTTGTTTTAAATTATAGTATATTTTGAATTGAATGCCATTATATAGTTACCTTTATTAAATATTGACTTAAATATATTTACATGATTTGAATGTGATCATTACATTATTTATATTTGTTCATTAATAACAGAATCCAAATTCATCATTATAGTCAAATTCTATATTTTAGTAATAAACGGTGCAGATTAAGTTCTCTAAGTTTTCCATCATAAAAAATATTTCCTAGATCCTTACTCTATATATATATATATATATATATATATATATATATATATATATAGGGTCTTGTTCTAATAGAAACTAATTTAGAATAGAAACTAGAAACTAAACCTAAATTAAATATTTCAAACTAATCTAATGACCAAATTAGGTGTACCCAAATACAAAAAATGTTTAAAATTATTAGCTCTATTCAACAAAAAAAAATAAAAAAAATTTAAAAAGCTAAAAAAAAAAGTTACTGTTCACGTGAACAATATGTTTTAATATTTACATGTTAAAAAGAATTTTATTTTTAACTGTTCACGTGGCACGTGAACAGTAACTTTTTTTTTTTTAATTTTTTTTAAATATTTTTGTTGAATAGAACCAATAATTTTATAAGTTTTTTGTGAAGGTGCCCCTAGCGGGACCATTAAAATAAATGAAATATAATTTATTTAGTAGTTTCTATTCTAAGGTTGGTTTCTATTTGAACGCTAATACAAAACACTCTTTTATAACAAACAATAAAGAACACCTTAGATCTATTAGATCCTTTGGCCCTGCCAGGGGCACCCAATACAAAAAGTTGTTATTTTTTTACCCTCTATCAAGCCAGCAAAAAAAAAATTTAAAAATTTTATTGTTCATGATGACGTCATCATCATGAACAATAATTTTTTTTTTTGAGATGATGGATGGATAGAGGGTAAAAAAATAAGAATTTTTGTACTGGGTGGCCCCGCCAGGGGCATTGGATCTATTAGATCTAAGGTGTTCTTTATTGTTTGTTATATAAGGTGTTTGTTATGGAGTGCAACTCTATATATATATATATATATATATATATATATATATATATATATATAGGGTGTGGCTCAAAAGAGAACTCATTTTTTGAATAAAACTAAGGTACTAATCCTAACCATTAGATGTATTATAATCAATGGCCCCGCCAGTGGCATCCACACACTAATTAAATACACCCTCACACACACAATCACACCTAATTCCCTCCGTTTTTAATTTGATTTTTTCCGTCAATCGGTGATATTTTTTTAAAATCTAATTTCACCACATTTTTCTCCATCTCCCAACGATCAGTTTGCATACCATATGTGTTATATTTTAATTTAGTTTTCTAAGTTCTCCTTTTAAAGGGTTCTCTCTAGATCCCTACTCATAATGTTAGGACCCCGAATTAGATTCCAAAAAGAGTTCTCGAATAATGTGATATTAGTGATTGACAATGTGGATTATTTTAATTGATGTGATTGATGTCAAAAATACACTGTCTCTATTATGTTGGGACTGGAAAAAATATTCATTTAACAAGGTCATTCGTTTAATGAATATTAATTTATCGATGTTTTACTATATCTTGAAAATTATAATGAGATAAAGTTTAATAAGATATAAGAAGATAAAAATAAATTTAACAAGGAGTGAACAAGTCGATTGCAACTTTCATACTTGAAAATGATGCATTAGAGAAACTTATCTTATTAAACTTTATCGATTTATTTTGAAGATAAAGTTTAATGCAGACTTTATCTTATTAAATTTAATCGTTTCATTTTCAAGATAAAGTTTAATGCATCATTTTCAAGTATTAAAGTTGAACAAATTGTCCTCTGTAATGCATCTTTTTTAAGTATTAAATTTTCAATTGACTTGTTCACTCTGAATTTAAGGTTAGTGAGTAAAAAAATTAACATAATGCTAATAATCAAATTCGAACCTAAGTTAAGTGAGTGAAATAAAATCTGAAACTAAGTTAAGTGACTAAAAGAAAACCGGACCTAACGTTAGTGAGTAAAAAATATAAATTTATAGTTGAGTAGTAGGTTTCTGAAAAGATCAATTGTTCAGTGACAAAAAAATTCATTTTCCCTTAATTATAATATGAAATGACACGTGTTATTTGAGATTTTTTGGAATCCAATTTAGATTTTCTAGCATTTTTCTAATTTAATAATAATTAATATGTAATAATTAAACTTAATACTTCAGGTATGATTAACACTCATCTAAAGCACAATTAAGAGAAAGCATTTATCCGTAAAAAAGAAAAGAAAAAGAGAAAGCATTTATAATTAATTTTGGTCTGTAAGAGAATCTCCAATGGGATTGGCTAAAAATAGTTGATTAAAATAATATTTGCTGAACCTGTAAGATATTTGCTGAATCTGTAAGGTGTTACACTCCAACGGTGTTGGCTATAATGGTTGGCTATAGTTTAAAAATTGTATGTTATTATTATTTCAAGTTGTTATAAATAGAATGTATTATTTAAATATGTTAATAGATGATGTGTAATTTTGTTACAGGTCTCTAGAGGTTGGCTATATATAATCAACATGAAGAGGTTGGCTATAATTATAGATAAGGAGAATGTCCCATTGGAATGCATTTTTTTTTTTACACATTCTCTATATTTTTTATTTATGACATGACAACTATGATATTGCTAAATGCTAAGGGATTAATCCCCATCGGAGATGCTCTAACATGGTTAATACATACACTGATACACACATGCCCATGCATATATATCATGCATGAGCTCGTGAAAATCATATGCGAGTTTGTTACATCCATTACGGATCCACATGCATGGCTCGTGCTCTGACAAAAGCTATGGATCTATCAGCAATTAATCGCTCTCAATTAGTCGATTAATCAAATAATTAATCTCTCGTTCCATAAGCATTTGCCTAAAATTATTGCACATAATTTGTATACTGTGCATTTGTCAGAAGACTCAGAACTGAATATGAACCACCACATGCTCTGATCATTTATCAATTACTCCTACTAATCACTGATTTAGTGATTTCATTTGCTACTTGGAGTTACTGACTCAATTGTACAGCTAATTATTTCAATTTTTAAGAAAATGTATGTCATGGATCCGAGGTGTAAATAATAAAAGATGATTATTCAATTTAGAACACAGTCAAACATACTGTATTTACATAAGTTATATTTTCGAGAGTAAAAATAGAGTTGTACTAGGAGTCCCATGGTATCAAATGGAGTATTATTTTTAAACGATGTGACATTTAATATGTAGGATTCATTTTCACTAATCATTTTAACATGTAAATACGTAAACGGAGTAAAGTTCTATGAAGTACTCATTTAATTGGTTGGAATACATATTACCTTTTGCATTCAAAATTTTACAAATTTTATTATTTTGCAGAGCTTATTACATGAATATCACTATTTCATTAAAAATCCAAAATATTGCAAAATGAATTGTTCTGCGAAACACATTTGGGTTGCAAAACATATATGTTCTGATTGCAAAATATAAAGGATTTTCAAGATGAACATATTGTAAAACATATATGATTTTTAAGATTATTAATGAAATTTATATAACAAGGTTTGCAAAATAATAAATTTTAAAATATTTTGAATACAGAACGTATATGTACTCTAAGTACTCCAAGTAGTCCAATAAAATGAGTACTCCATATAACTTTTCTCTAACTTAAACGATCCATTTTTACTATTTGTAATATGAATAATTGAAATATGATACATAAAATTTAGAAACCATCTAGGATCCAATTTTTGGATCCCTAACATTATTTTTCTAATTTTTTTTATATAATTAGAATTTCATTGAAAGGTTAGAAACACTTCGGTGCCAAAAATCGAAGCCCAAACTACATTACAAACCCAAAAGGCCACAAAAAAGAGACAGTCCCAAAGAGGAGGTCTGACCTAGAAACCTAGAAACTGCAGACAAACAAGACAAAAGCAGCACTGAAAGAAAACCAATGAGAGAAAGACAAAGCAGAAGCAAAGAACCAGACTACTAGTTCTCATTGCCATCGTTCATAGAAACTTGATCCTGCACTGCAAGTGCAACAACAGAAACTTCCGCAGGGGCGAAACCGAGCACATGGCCCTGATCGTCTAATAGGATAGGAGATGCTTGTAGCTGGGGAATAGGAGGCCCGAAGCCCATATCGAGGTCCATTTTTTCTTGCTGCCTACCAAAGGGTTCGAGCACATAATGCATCGACGACCAATTGTTAAGCCCGACAGCAGCGAGATAGTGAGCAGACCTATTAGATGTCTCTGGGATATATTTGATGATGTTTTCCCACTCCGGGTTGAAGCCCAAGAGTTTTTTGATCTGCTCAACGATCCAGAGGCAAGTGCGGTCGCCGCGACCATCCTGTCTGGTGACTTCGAAGAATGGATTAAAGTTGTCCATTTCTAGTAACACAATCTCGTAGTTGGAGAGTCTAGCATGGTTTAAGCCAAGGTGTATAGCCCAAAGTTGAACGGCAAGCGGAGATAAACCGCGCATGGAGCCTGTGAGTGCCTTGATCAAACGACCACGATGATCACGAATGATGATGCCCACACCATTTGAATTCCCATTGTACTGTCTCGCGGAATGGATAACATGAACATTTATCTTGTATTGGCCCCTGAGCGGTGCCTTCCAGGTGTAATATGCCATGTGAAAACAGGGGAGAAAGAGTTGTGGTGTGTGTGTTGAATGTATTTAGTGTTAGTGAAGTGTAGTATATATAGAGGTGAGAAAACATATTGTATGTGTGTTGAGGTGACATATACGGTAGGGTGTGAGATGTGGGGACGAGCAGTAAGGGGGGATAGTAGTATTGGGAGTAGTGATTAGACGTTGTGACTGTGAAAAGGGGAGAAAGAGATGTAGGAAGTATGGTAAGCAGTACGGCTGGAGAGGGAGGAGGCTGTAGCAGAGATTGTGGTATGGTAAAGTAGATACAGGGGATGGGGTGTGTAAGCCAATCTCGAGCCACGGGAGGAAAGAAAAGTAAAACGCAGACCAGTTGTGTACTGTTTGCAGAAATATAGGATTCCAAGTGGGACAAAAGTTATGTGCCCCAAATCATGTTGGGCCTAGAGAGGCCTAGTTTAGCTAAGAAGTCAGCACTAAAATTATGGGCTCTGGCTATGTGGTCCAGAGAGATGTATTGAAATCCAGATAGGTCTCGAGATTCCGAGAATTTGATCGAGGTGGCGTTGCCAGCTTTGTAGTTTTTAACGTTATTTTGTAATTCCATGGAATCTGTGTGTATGATGACTTTTTTTTTCTTATGGATGAAACTGGGAATGTGTTGTAGTAGGAAAAATAGAGTGTTAGTCTCTGCTTCCAAGGAATTAGTGGCTGAAGTCGGTCCGCTAAAGATGAAACAGAGGTCGTCTTTGTTGTTTATGATGTATCCACCAATCCCAGCTCTATGATGTTGTGTGTTATCAGTAGTCCAAGATCCATCTACAAAGCCAATGAAGTCCCAGTTTTGTTTAAGCCCTTCGAGAAAGTGTATTCTATGAGTTTTGATGGCCATTATCGGGTTGTTGTACCACATATCACTGCTGCTTTGTTGAAGGAGTCCCCCACTAACGCACCATGCAAAGGATCGATGACGTAGTAGACATTCCAATTGCCTGTCAGAAGTGGGTTTATTGTTGAAAATGCGTTCGTTACGATACAACCAAAGTGTCCATAAAGTCGCAGAAACTGTAGTATGCCACTGAGACATAAGTTGTGTGTTTTTTGTTGCATGAAAAATCTTCCAAAGCCAGTCAGTAGAATCTAGCTTGATATCTATGGTCTTCCACCATGTATCTAGGAAACTCCAAGTTGCCTGAGCTTTGGGGCAGGTGTTAAAAATATGTTGTATGTCTTCCACTCCAGAGTTGCAGGTTGTACACATCGTGATAATGTTGTAATTTGTTATTCTGCTATGCAGGAAGGCCTTGGTGGGGAGGATGCCTTTACAAATTTTCCAAACAAAAACCTTTATCTTTGGAGGGATTTTCAGGGTCCAGATAAAGGACCATCTAAAGTTTGTATGCGATCCCTCAGATAGCAGACTAGCAGTGAATACATGTACTTAGTAGTATAGATGCTGTTAGCAGGATTCCAGATTAGTGTATCCTGTTGATTTGTAGTATTGTATGCTTGTATAATGTTGTATATCTCAGAAGCATCAATGCTTTCTTGGGAACGAAATTGTCTGGTCCACAAGAGGGTGTAAGTCCGCTTTATATTTGACCAATTCAAAATTGAATAACTAAAATGTAGTCTAACTAAAATGGAGTAAGCACTTACGTTTACAAAATGTAGTCTAACCATTTTCTTATTATTCCACTCACGTAAATAATGTATCCGGCCGTAACTAAATATCCATTTTGATTTTTTAGTTATCTAATTAGCCAATTTTTGATTATATATTAAAAATTATTCGTCGATAAAGCCGCGCTTCGCGGCGGCGTTACAATATTTTTTAAAAAATTCAATACATTTACGTTATATTATAATATTAATATTAAATTTTAATAATTAAATAATCTTCTCTAATAAATCGAATTCTTGTTAAATATGATTTTTTCGATTGAGCCGTTCTCTCGTTAAAACCGAAATTTCAACTTTAACATATATTATAAAGACTTATATAATAATTTTTATCCATAAAATCGAATCGTAAAAATAAAACATATATTTTAAAGACTTATATAATCGTTTTTATCCATAAAATCGAATCATAAAAATAAATAAAAAATATTATGATGGTAGTATCAAATTCTAATAGTTAATACAATCTTTTCTAGTGAGTCGTCTTCCCGTTAAATACGTTTCGAGCCGCTTTCATTTGGAACCGAAATTCTAACTTCATTATATAAAGAGAGACAATTCCAATTTTTATATTCTTTAAACTTTCTAATATTTATGGAGTTTTAAAAGATGAAAATACATCTTATATTTTCTGTATATTACAGATATTCTTGTATTTATTTACAGCTTCCGCATGGGAAAGTCTTTCAGTTATGTTAAAATATCAAAAAAATACGAAGAATTTTCGTTAGGGAATAATATTTTTATGGATATATTTTTCTAATGCGAGTATAATTAACTTGTATAAAAAAAATTAAAATAAAGGAGGATTTCTAGGAAAACTCCCAGCAAGGAAAGTAAATTAATAAATATTGTTAAACACGGTTATTACTATTTATCCGCTCTTTCGTTAATACCAAAAACCTAACTTTTAGATATATCATTTGTATGATAATGTTTATCCATAAAAATTAAATCCTAAAAATAAAATAAAATTTATAACATCAATATGATATTTTAATAGCTAATATAATCTTTTATAGTGAGCCGTCTTCCCATTAAACACGTTTCGAGCCGCTCTCATTTGAGATTGAAATTTCAACTTCATTACATATTATTAATGATACTTATCTTACACAACAACTTTTTTCCTTAAAATCAAAACCTAAAAAATAGAGTGAATTCCAATTTATACTTTCTCTAGACTTTCTAAAATTTATGGAGCTTTAGAAATGAAAACACATCTTATTTTTTTCTTTATATTATAGATAGTCCTGTATTTATAAAGGATTTCTGCATTAGAGTGTTCTTTTATTATGTTAACATACCAATTATTTTTTTTAAATACGATGACTTTTTTTTATGACAATGGTATTGGATTTATGAACCTATTCTACTTTTAATAAAACTTTTATTTATATATTTTTTCTATAAATTCGGATTCTTATTCTCTATAAATTCGAACTCCTATTCTACTTCCAATAGAACTTTTAATCATATGCGTTAATAATACTTATTATACTTACAATAGAACTTCTAATCATATGTCTTCCATATAAATTCGAACTCTTCTTCTTTATAAATTCGAACACCTATTCTATTTCTAATATGTTAAATGACATTTTTCTACTTCTAATAGAACTTTTATTTATATGTTTTTTCTATAAATTCGAACTCTTATTCTCTATAAATTTGAACTCCTATTCTACTTTCAATAGAACTTTTAATCATATGCATTATAAATACTTATTCTACTTACAATACAACTTCTAATCATATGTCTTCCATATAAATTCAAACTCTTCTCCTCTATAAATTCGAACACATATTCTAGCTACTTATAATATGTTAAATGATATTTTTACATTTATTAGTGTTTAAAATTCTAAAATTCTAGAAAATTAGAAAAATAGATTGAAACGCTTTTAGAGCGCCACCTAAACTCCCGTGTATCCTCCTTTATATATATATATATATATATATATATATATATATATATATATATATATATAGAGAGTTGCACTCCATACAGAACACTTTAAATAAAGAACAATAAAGAACACCAATCTCTACCATTCAATTAAAATAAGAAAATGGACGCTCAGGATTAAAAGAAACAAAAACACGTACAATCACAGTACAAACAATACGGACACATACACAACTCGAGAGCACAACGCTTTTACACTACGCACAAATCACAATTGAAGAAAAACTTAGGGTTTGTATGAAGAATCGTTGAATAATCTCGTAATCGAAGAATTGAAGCTCATAATCGAAGAATCAAATCTCATTATCGAAGAATCGAAGCTCATTATCGAAGAATCAAAGCACAAATCGAAAAATCGAAGCTAATCGCTCTAATTGATTAAGGTAATGCATTGTAGAACTCAAATATGTGATTCTACAATATATATTAGTTTTTTTGTTTGTTATTTATTTATTGTTGAATGTAATTAGTGATTCTATGTTCGATTCATCAAATTATAATTATATATTTAGTTATGTAATGGTTATTTGAGAGAGCAGAAACTGATTCTATGCTCGATTCTATATAATATTTAAATGCAATACTACTTTCTGCTTGAATCTACGCTTGATTAAATTATTTTTTAAAAAAGTTAAGCCGAAACTAGATGATGATTCTCTGTTTGATTCTGTGATATTTCTCTAACGAAGTTTACAGGTGTAGTTATGGGAACAGGTGTAGTATGTTATTTTGTGAAAAGAGAGCATACATTACATTGTATGCTACAGTTGATTGTTTTGATTGTATGGAGACAAGTATAGTTGGTTGGTGCCCCTGCGGGGCCTTCTAACAGATGACAACGACGATATTAAGCTCGATAGTTATTTGAGTAAATTTGATTCTATGATAGATTCTATGTTAGTTGTCATTAGTTTGCACTATTATGTAATTGATTATATGTTATTCTTGTGTAGTCTATGATAGAATCTTTAAGGTTACAGCATTTGATATTATTCCTGTGAAGCATATTTATCTGTTTCTACATATTAATTATTTTCTCTTTAATGGGTTTTAGGCACAAATTGCGGAGCTACAAAAGATGCTTGTGTCATTGCAGTCTATAGAGGAAGAGGTTCAAGAGATCCGGAGACAAAAAACAGAGTTTGATCGTGATATAAAGGTTGCTTCAGCTGTTCAGAGGCAAAGTTCGGGTGGAGTTTTGAGGTTGGTGGAGTTTTGAGTTTGGCCGGTTATAATTTTGTTTTACATCTCCTTGCAGTCACATCATTTTGGTCTGCACTTACTTTCTTGTTGCTCTTTGCGTATCCAAAACCAGAAAGTCCAACTCCAAGTTTTGAGTATCATGCAGCCTTCAGTGGTGTGGCCCTGGGAATTGTAAGTATAAAATTTCACATTCTTGACATTATATTTGTGAGTCTTGCCTGTTTTAAGTTGATCAAGTATGTGCAACCATTCTAAGACCTAAGAAACTGCACGAGATACTTCTTTACAAGCCCTGGAAAATATAGATGTCTTAGATATTCCCTTATTTTAATTCTTCACGTTATGCCTACCTCGTATAAAATCCTAAACTGGAAAGTAATTGTGTTGTACAGGTAGCTGGGGTCCAACAAACTTACCATCAGTTTCACCATGACAAAGTTCCCCGCATCTTTACTTCACAGCTCTCAATTCCTATGTATACTGGAAGAGTTATTGTGGGGATTTCTACCATACTACTTGTCAAGTTCTGTAGCAAGACTATAGCCAAATGGACTCTTCCGATATCAGCAAATGCCTTGGGCATCCCAATTCGATCAACTAGCTACCTCCCAACACTAGTCTGTCCACCAACTGACAAAAATTCAGCTGAAGCAAAACAGTCCAGCTATCTTCAAAAGCTTTTCTTTTTTATTATTCAGGAAACCTTTGTTGTTGATACTGGGATCAGGCTCGTTCAGTACGCTGGTCTTGCCTGGTCTGTAGTAGACCTTGTTCCTTCTCTTTTCACCCACCTAAGGTTATAGTAGTTTACATTGTAATATATACAATTTTTCATTTCCTCTTTTGGCCTGCCTTTGCTTGGTACTATCATGTCAATTTTTGACCACTGTATATATCAGCAAACCTCTCTCCATTGTATATAAAATTTCTCAACTTACTTTTTAGTCAGTTGAATGGAAGAACGACAGATTAAACGCCTTCTACCTCTCTTCGCATTCTTATTTTAATAGCGAATTTTTAAAGACATTTTGTAAGTTTTATTATAGAGTTCGAAATCAGTTATGAATTACTGTATTGACACCATGAATGGTCTATCATTTATGCTATCCATATAATCAGCGAGACAAGCTAATTTTGATTTCAGATTTTGTAATTACCTGGTTTTCCTAAGCAAACGTCTACATTTTGTTGAATTAGGCAAGTACTGATGCATAGAAATTTGAACTGCTCAGTACTTTCTCCGGCTTGGCCATTTCAATAGCAGGAGTCCACATGAATAGACCAGTTATTGTACTCTCTGACTCTGGAAGGCAAAATAAGTTTTGGCCTTCTGAATAGTTCAGCAAGTTGAAGATAAGGAAACAGAATTTGGTTAAGATATTCCAATGAAGTTTTACTGAAATTTAGGAAAAAATAAAAAGAACTTTACTGAATCTGTGAAGCTACTATTCAGCAAGATAAGCTAATCTGATTTCAGACCTGAGTAATAAGCTAGAATAAGTTGATCTTCATTTCAGATTATTGAGCAATCAGCAAGTTGTCATAAAAAAAGTTTCTACGTTTTGCTAACTATGCAAGTCCTAAAGAAAATATTCAAATTTGCACTACACAATACTTTCCGACTCGCCATTTCATTAGCAGGCCTCCACAGACCAGTCATTGTACTCTCCGACTTTGGAAGGCAAAAAGGTTTTGGCCTTCTGTATTGTTCAGCAGGTTGAAGAAAAGGGAACAGAGTTTTCTTAAGAAATTTCATGCATGTTTTACTGAATATGTGGAACTACTATGCAATGAAGTATATATTATCTTGTTTCTGTAATATAAAGAAACGAATATTTGCCAAATATCTAGCTATCACTTCACTTACATACAAGCTCAAGTTATGGAAACGAATTACATTCTTTGTGCTTCTTCATCTGAAAACATTCAAGCACAGAAATTACCACGAAATGAAGAATAATAAACAAACTTTATTACCATAAGTTTTGCGGACTAACACAGCATCCCTGTGCTACAGATACCAACTAAAACATAATAGTATGACATAATATATATGTTTAGCTTCACATTCCTCTTCCCTTCATCACATGCCTTCTCAGCCCTGGAATATGCACATTTGAGATGTAATCCTTCCAGTCAATGCTTCCCACATCGAACCCGAACATCCTCTGTTCTTCTTCAGACATGCAGCTCATCAATCTCTCTGTGTTGCTATTATCAAACCTGTTGTTTTTAGAAGATTGTACAGATGCACAGTCAAAAAAATTTGTCAATATTTTTCATACTATAAAATGGGACTCAGTAGATGTTGAAGTTTATGTCAGTGTAAGCTTAATCTTGAGAAGGTTAATACTAAACTAGATTAATTAAATGTAATTGTTCTTGAAGCATGCTTAAATTACCTTCCACCGTAGAATGTGTATGGGGCATATATGTTTGCCAAGTACTTTGCCTGTTCAACTGATTTTCTGCAAATATATTCCAGTTTCCGTGAATATTTTCCATGAGGATTAGGTAAGTCTGCCAATCCAGTTCTATGAATCGTGTCTCTCCACAAATGAGAAGAGAAATCTTCCATAGAATTGAAGACTTTCATGGTTGGTACATGTATTGGCCTCCCCTTGGCGTCAACACAGGGTGAAGAATTGAAGTGTTCATAGAGCAAATTAACCAAGTTCCTAAAAACTAATGGATTTACAACAGATGAAGCTATCTGGTATATGTTGCTTTCTGATTTTCCTGCCGCCCCATGTTTTGCAATTGCTGCCAAGGTTGCATTCACAACCATGTCTGCTGGAACCTACAAAAACTCATGTTCTTTAATTTTTTTTCTTTTTCAAATGCATCAATAGTATGATAAGTTTCGATAGGTAAAAGATCCGAATAAATGTATCACTTACAACATCAAGTACTCCATTGGGGTCTACTAGAAATCCAGTGAGCTGCCCTTTCCCATAGTACAAAACAATTGGATCCATCATCCTGAGTTAAGAAATGAAAGAAGAGAGATCAGAGATCTTGAATCAAACTCGTGCTTGAGTCTTTAAAAACTGGTAATCAGTTTAGAAAACAATTCTTACCTATTTCCTTCCATCCAACCAGGAAATGGTTCTTTGTACGTACTCTCAATGACGCTGGGTCGAATTATGACTACAGGTACATCTCCTTTCAGATTATCAATCAACATTTCCCCCATAGCCTTGGTAAATACATAGGTATCTTGCCACCCAAACTTCTTTGCTCTAAAAATTAATAAATTAGACAGCAAACATGATTAGAATGATGCACTTTAGTAGAATAACCTGGCTAGTTTATACAAGAATTCAGAACTTGTGGCAAAAATTTTCAAAACTCCAAATTCGTACCAGGTGAAAACATTATAAATTCAAAAAAAAAACAGATGTCAGGAAAACATACACATTGAACTCGAATGCTTCCTGCAATATGCACCAGAAGATTCTACTAAAAGACTCTGATTCAAAATATGCCTAAGAGTAAATTATAAAATTATTACCTTGGTAATAATTTTGAATCAGAGTGTTTTAGAGTAAATTTAAGAGTAAACACTCTAATTTAAAGTTACCTTGGTAAGGCATTCTACTAAAAACATTATAAATGCGCCCTCAAGCTCTGATCCTTAGGATCATCTTTCAAGTTTTCACCATCTTTAAATTCTCTGTAAAAAAAATAAAGACAAGTCATGCAGTTAGATAAAGCAAGTTGCAAACTTTAACATGCGGAAAAAAGGTACGAAAACATGTTTTCACCTTTGACCAACAGTATCTTGTATCCTCTCTATTGTAACCAGTTTCAGAAGAAATAGATATGTCAAAATAAATCGAAAAATCACCCACTCAAATGACACAGAAGCATATTTACCATAGAATCTAATATAGCATCTCATTGAAAATAGCATCAAAATAAAATAAGTTTATAAAATCAATTTTATTACAAATTGAGAAACGCTTTAAACAGAAAATCATCTAGTTTAAAATCGAACAGAAAATCAAAAAGAGAATCACTTGTAAATCCTCTCTTAGTAGTGATATTAAAGACCTTCAGTTTCTCGATTCTACTCTAGATCGTAAAGCCAGGGTGAGATTAAAGAAAGAACAAAAATTCATACCAGCCATCTAATCAGCTGCACTGAGCTTCATAGTCGCCATTAGCATGAAGAGTAGTTTTAGTATTTACCCTGTCCATCACAAACTGATATGTGAAGGTGTCACCTGGCAAAACACAATTTTCTATAGTTTATTATAATATTGTGGCCCCTCCAGGGGCACCCAAACCAAATAATTACTAACAAAACCAACCATCGAATCATCCATGGAATCATTTACCTTGATTATTACCAATTTTTTTAAGATAGGTGCCCCTGGCAGGGCCTATTGCATATAAAACTGTAGAATCTATTATAGAATCACAGAATCATCGACGGAATCACTTTCACCAAATAAACATCACCAAAACTACCAAGAGTCTTGGTAGCACTGTACGAAAGAGCCAAATAATAGCAAAATATTAAGAACATAAATATATGATATAAAATCACCATTCAATATTACAACAGACATGTATCTTAGTAACTTAAGCTTGACAGATACTAACAATTAGTTAACTATAGAATAACATATTCACTAATAAAGCAACCATAGAATCAATAATGGAATCATTTTCAACTTAACTCATATAAACAAGACTAAAAAATACCAAACTTTATATATTAAATTAAACGCACGGAATCACAAATTTAATAACAAAATCAACCACAAAATCACTTACAACTTCATATAACGAGTCTTAAATACATTATATAACAGAATTTCTAACAAAAATAAGCAAAGAATCATTAACTGAATCACTTGAAAAATCACTTTCATAAAACAATAGTAATATACAGCATTCGATATAGAATCTAATATGTGTACTTTCATTCAAACAAGCATCTAGTATGGAATCAAAAAACGAAATCTTCAAACCCTAATTTTATTAAATTCGCTAAAATAACAAGTAGGATGAGATGTAAATATCATTACCTCGAATTGAAGATGAATTTATGTCAAATTGAAGCTTTGATTTCGCGGATTTAGAGCGGTAATTTCATAGATTCTGATCAAGAGAGAAGAGTTTGTAGTTCGTCGAGAGAGATTTTGAGAAAATCGTGATTGTATGTGGCGAGAGCTTGGGTGAGAGAGTCGTGAGAGAGAGACAGACGTTAGAGAGCGATAGATAGATACATCAGTTGTATCTATATTTTATGATATATACTCCAGCCCATTACTAATTCTATCTTTTAATCCTGGTCGTCCAATTTTTATAAAAAAAATGAACGATTAAGATGGGTGTTCTTCTTTGTTCTTTATTTAAAGGTGTTCTTTATGGAGCAAAGGCCTATATATATATATATATATATATATATATATATATATATATATATATATATATATATATATATATATTGATGATTATTTTAAAAAATTAAAAATTATATATGAAAATAGTTTAAATATATTTTTCACTGATATATTTTACTAAATTATATATATAAAGGCAAATGGTCCAGTACATACGTATGCAAAGTACTGTTACTGAGCATACGGTTTCCCAGCCGTTGGATCGTTGATCCAACGGCTGGGGTTTAAAAAAAAAATCTCACCGTACCGCGGAAACTTTCTGCGGTACGGGGCACGTACCGCAGAAAATGCCCCCCTGTTTTCACATCAAAAACAGTACTGTACACGTACCGCGGAAAGTTTCCACGGTACGGTGGAATTAGCATACGGTCAGCAAACGTCTGCACCAGACCGGGACCCATATATAAATATATTAATCAATGTGATCGATAACAATAACAATAGACACATGTGGGAAGAGAGAGACGACGAGACGAGAGAGAGGTCGAAACTTGTGTAGCGTAGAAATGAGTGAAAAGATGATTAATTTTACTGATTTTGATGTGGAAGTGCGGTACGCATCATTTAATTGGAAGCGACTAAACGAGAAAAGGCTGTTAATTAGGACCACATAATCAGGCATGTGAAAAGGGCTTCAATGCACAAGGCCTGCTCATTCATTAACTTGGAGTACTTTTTCTTTATTGCGTATTTTGCGCTGTGCTAATTGTTATGATATCACGGCCCAATTCTTCTTTCACTTCGACTATAATTATGTGCTTTAATTTAATTTAACATTAATTATTATTTTACCGAAAGTCGTATGATTCTATCTGGGGAAAAATGGTCGGAGAGAGTAGCAACATTGTGAAAGTGCACATTTATTCTATGTTTTTCTTTGTACAATTTTCCCGAAATAGAAAACTATTTATAATCAATGTTTCATTTTTATTTTCCTGGTGAATTTAATTAAGGAATATTCTCATTATTATCTTATTATTTTTTATTTGTTAAATGATTAGTTTCTATTTTCTAACTTACAAATGATAACCTTACATTTTAAGTTTTATGTATATTTTGCCATTTAGGCAACTAAATGTGACTAGATTAGGCCTTTAAGCTTCAAATTTTTGTAGTTTAAATACTCGTAGTAAATTTATACATTTAGAAATATCATAAGATATTTGGAAAAAAATAGTTTAAAACTTCAAAAAGAATTCAAATAAATATTCTGTATAATATCACTATCCTATTAATTTTCTGTCATATATTATTACCTTTCTGAATTTTACGTGTACTACAATTATATTTTGGGATTCATGTGCCTGAGGATTACCTCAGGTAGAACCTTGAGGTTAAAAGTTTTCCATTACAATTTTAAAGGTATTTAGGTAAATCTACTGATAAAAAAATTGATATTACAAAAATGCCCCTGCGGGGCCACTTATTCTATTGGCTATTTGTCTTATAACCTCAGGAGAACTACCTGAACACATCCTCAGGCCCATTTTTCTCTTATATTTTTATGTTTAAATAATGTTTGAATGATGGAATAGTACTATGATATATGTAAAATTGTAAATATATAGATTACACTCATAAATCATAAACAGAAAATGACGTCACTTGCAAAATCATAAAAAGTCCAAAAAAAATATGTAATTCAGAATTTCCATTAAAATCTTCAATTAATCATCGGCGTTTGTTGCAGGAGAGGAGGTTGAGATTGTCATTCCTAGTACAATAAGAGCATCCATCATTAACATATTAACACATGGAAAGTGTTTTGTTTAAGCATATTAATAAAAAGTTAAAAACTAGAATAATAGCCCGTGCCTCGCACGGACCAATCTCTACTCTCTAGTTTGTGTGAAAATGCCTATCGTTTGGCTTTGAGATTTTAGACCAAAAACATTTTGTTACGGAATGAAATTTACGTGTTCTTTTTCACGTAAATCAAATGTGCAAGTCAAGTAGAATAAGACTGGAAAGCTTAAAATTGCAGTAATACATGGCGTGCAGTTGAACCTATAGATCTTTCGATGAAAAGGCAAACAAATCAAATGCAAAGTTCTATAGCATGAATGTAGAATATATGCTATATTTTTATATTAAAAGAAAAACCATCTGTGTGGGAGGGTTCAAACATTCTTTTATATCTTCTCCAAGTTTATAATGGAATCAGTACTGTCCTCAATGTTTGCAAGTGGTGAGCATTTACATAATAGGAGAGAAGTAATTAGGTCAAGTTGGACAGTTAACTCCAAGCTAGCAGAAATCTACAACAAAATTAGGTCAAGTTGGGCAGTTAACTCCAAGCTAGCAGAAATCTACGACTAAACAACCATGGACAATATTGACACCAATTCTTTAAGAACAACCATGAACAATATAATGAACTATTAAACATTGACCAGATAAAAGGAAATTAAAATGTTTTAGTTTTCTGATTCTCGAGCAACCAGAATGCGAGAAGAAGACCAATTAGAACGCAAACACGGGCCTCTACGTAAAAATGATTTTGAACATTTTCTTCATAATATTTCTGCCTTTTCAATATTATATGTTCCACTTTAATTCCTCACTAAGAAAATTTACCTTTCGGTCGGGTTGATTAGCTAAAATTCGTGTACTTTCCCACCAATAGTTATATACCAGACTCTCGATTTAAACTACTGTGAGCGCTTGTTTTGAATCTACTAGGTTTTGGTTAAACGGGCAATTTAGCTACTTCGGGACAAGGGGCAACTATTCTCATGGCTGGCTGGTGGAGCCTCTGGATTTGAAATCACTACTTATATACCCGGTATTGGCCATAATTCACAAGAACATTCTGTAGTCTTAGTAAGAGGGGGAAGGGTTAAGGATTTACCCGGTGTGAGATATCACATTGTTCGAGGAACCCTAGATGCTATCGGAGTAAAGGATCGTCAACGGGTTACTTTTTGTTCTATTTGTTCTATTTGTTCTATTTAAAATCTCTCCGGGTTATAATTATCTCCTGATCAAGTTAACAATATTAGCCTGAACATCTTATTAATGTACCAAGTCCTAACAAAGATAAACCTCCATATAATTCCTCTAAATAAGTTCAAACTCTTTGCCCTCTTCTGTACCAAATCCATGCAAGCTACTGCCCTGTATATAAAATTTGTAAAAATGGTACACCTAAAGTCATTAACCCAATTTATATTATCCAACAATAACGTACCATATATTACTACAACCCAATTCAGAGTTAATACATAACTTATTATATAGATAATCTACCTGGTTTCACGTAGTTACAATGCAACTTTAGAATATGAATATAATCTGTGTGTCGTATCTTCGTTAGTGCAGACGAACATGTAGATGATTGAAATATTATAAAAAATGATGCATGCTTTAATCAGCCAGGAGTGAGGAGAATGGCATTGTGTAGACCAAAGTGTTTGTCTATATCTCGAAACATGGTTCCTGCTTTGATTGATCCAATGGCTTCCTATAAAGAAATAGAAGGCAATTACAGAATATCTAGGTGTAAACAAACTTACATATCTAATAAGCAACATACTTGAAGCTACCAATATTTTATCCAATATACACAAGATTTAAATAATATCTAACTTTTCTTATAAGGTTTAAGATATTTGGTTGGAAAAGAGGTCAGTAAGAAATAAAGATACTCCAATTTGAGAAAGCCATCCATTAACTCCCCCTATTCTATATTTCATATTCTACAGAAAAAGAACACAATTCTACTTCACGTTTTGAAAAAGCACACAATTCTACATAGCTTCTTCCAAATTTGCTAATGAAAACACAATTGTAACTAAAGTAATACAGAGGTGATGTTAACTACAAAAGGAAAGTTGATGATGATCGCAAAGCACTATGCATGAATGGATTGGATATACACAAACAAATAATATGCAGAATTATTTATTCTAAAAAAATACGGAAACATATAACTGATGCGATACGGAGGTTCCAAGAAAAAACTCAGTCTAAAATTTACGAATGTTCTCATCTAGTTTCTTGCGACAGGTCATCATGTAAATCTTACATCACATATGTGAAGAACAGGTAGAATTCCTTTGAAAGCAATCACTAAGTTGCTCGGAAAATCTCAATTGCATCTCTATACCAGTAAGAATTTCTGAACAGTCAACAGAGAGATATGTAAAAGTATTTTGCCAGTAATGTTTGGAGGGCACGACCATTCTTCTTGTGTTCTCGATCAACTTCGTTCCATTTTAAATATTGAAAGGTTTTGTAAAGGATTCTGTTACCATATCCTCTAGAATGGCCTTAATTTTTTGGTTTTTAAAGTTCACATATACATAGTATAAATGAGGTCAATAAATCGGCACCACAACTATAACATGCTAAATAAATAAAAAATTCTTTTAATTATTTAATTTTTTTTATTTATTTCTAGTAATAATTAATTCCTTACTCACTAGATAATTTTATTTTTTTTGTTTATATTCCTGAATAAAAAGCTCAGTAATTTGCATCATTAATCTTTTAGAAATTTGGCCCTGAAATCCAAACAATAATAAATTTTAATACG
The DNA here is from genome assembly GCA_037693485.1 of Kitagawia praeruptora. Classification (NCBI taxonomy): domain Eukaryota; kingdom Viridiplantae; phylum Streptophyta; class Magnoliopsida; order Apiales; family Apiaceae; genus Kitagawia; species Kitagawia praeruptora. The sequence goes on from CM075347.1 coordinate 51,695,533, forward strand.
CTACTTGATGTTTATATAAGTTTCAATGGATTACGAGCAGGTGCAAACAAACAGGAATTGTTTAACATAAGACAAAACTTAAATAACTAAAAAGAATTAAATAAAGTACCAAATATATTGAAGGGAAAAACATTAAATAGTTTTGAGTTGAAGTAATGACTTACATGAAGTACATGTCCATAAGTACTAAGAAATAATGGACATTAGGATCTTTCGCAATATCATGTGCAGAACCATCTACACCCCTCAGTTCAACATTTGATTCATTACTTACTAGACTTTAAGTTGTATAAAGCTTCTGTGTACATCCAAAAAAATATATTTTCCTCATCTCAGGATGCTCAACTTCTTGATGGGTTGTTAGAGTAGCTTGCTCAGACTTAGATTCATTACGACGATCTATATTAGGTCCTAGAACATGCTAGATTTGTATGTGTGGAATCTAAATTAAATAGTTGAATACAGAGTGCAATATAGTTAAACCTTCATGGACTGAAAGTGAACTAAAAATATAAAAATAGGTATAAATAACCGTTGCAAACAAAAGTAGTGGCTCACTGAATTCTTTCTTTTTCTAATCTTGGATTTGCGCATTCTTCGGGATTCTGTGTGGCACTAGAGCTGTGTACAAAGACATTAACGAAATTTATGGCAATGAATCGGTCCCAAACAATTTTTTTTAGCAATCCATATAGAATCAGAGAATGCATATACCATAATTAAAGCAAGGATACAGGTTGTAATTAAAGATGATGGTTGAATTAGAAATCATTTACGCACGGTAGATAATACCTCCACTACTTTCTCCCATGACTGCATTAGGCAACACCAATATTTCCCTGGTTGGGGAGATCCTCTATTTCTACCAGAAAAATGGGGAAGTACTTAATATTGGGTACGAGAATAGGCAGAAAGTTGGGGTAAGAGTAAGACTGCGGTTAACACAACTATTATTATATAAAAGATCGTGTGTGCGCAAAGGTATATACCTCTAACATTTGATCCACCGTCTATAGAACCATACCCTTGACTTTCGGTGGTGTTAGATGCAATATTAGCGGCGCAAATGTAATGGGGCAGTGCAGCTACCGAAAGAAAAAAGAACCCAGGATAAACTAACATTGTGTGTTGATATATTGAAGCAGACAATTGGTCAAGCAACCCAAACATTACAGCCTGCTCATTTAGGTGCTGGTGTGTTCACATCTTCGGGACTTCCACATGAGACCATGTCTAAGAATAGGCAAAGCATTACTTAAAACACTAAGGTAGATGCAGTTCAAAAGACAACACATGCAACATATACCGTGCAAATTCCTGCGAAAAGCCGAAAATCATTACGCCTCTTCTTCAACATTCTCCGCCGTTCCACAAAATCTTTGGTGAAGAACCTTTGGGCCAGCCTCCTTTATTGGGGGTTTGGTCCATTCAACAAACACTCATTGGCTTAGATTCTGGCTTGCGGTGCCTTTGTAATTATTGACAAACATACCACTAATCACTCCACTTAATTAGCAAATTAAATCAAAGTCTTTGTTGATGGCTGGCAGGAGCTTTTATTGACTAGATAATTTGTTGATATGATTAGTTGTGTATTGTACATATCCCAATAATTATGGGATCTTTGTCTCTGTAATATCTTAGAGTTAGGCCATGAATTATTGTTCAACAATTGTATAAATGTATATGCTACCCTGAGAAGAAATGCAATATACAGAAACACTTCTCAAACTCTAATTGTTATGGTATCAGAGCTAATAATAGCTTAAAAGCTTCTCCTGGTCCCTACTGATCTTAGCTACTTATCATTTCTTTTCTTTTCTTCTCACCCTCAATAATCGGCTAATGGCTTTAGCAAACAAATCTGTTACTGTCACTGATGACACTCCTCTTGTTCACATGAATGCACCCACTCATTTACCAACTAAATTGACCCAATCAAACTTTTTAGTCTGGCGCACTCAACTCAATTCCACCTTGATTGGTCTCGGACTCTTATCGTATATTGATGGAAGTATTGTTATTCCAGAAGTCAGTCTAAAAGATAATGTTCCTAACCCTACATACTCCCTTTGGAATCGTCAAGACAAAATTATTTTAAGTGCCATGCAAGTACTGCTAGGGAGATGTGGAATAAACTCATGTCCCTCTATGCAAATTCTTCTCGCTTTCGAATCATCTCCCTGAAGAATCACCTCCATAATAATCCTTGTAACTCTCGTCCTATTGCAGAGTATCTTCATGATTTTCGTGCAACTGCAGATGAATTGGCTCTCGTCGGGCACCCAGTCTCTGATGATGAACTGGTCCTGCATATATTAACTGGTTTGGGTGATGATTACAAAAGCATCAGGGATGCTCTTAAAGTCAGAGAATCATGTATTTCCTTTGGTGAGTTACATGATATGCTCACAGATTGTGAACGTGGTCTCAAATCCAAAGCACCAGAACCTTCGGTCATTACCGCTAACTACACTCATCGTGCAAATGCTAATCAACGAGGCCTGACTACATCTCATCGCTAAAATTCTCGTCAAAACTTCAACTCATATTCCTTTAACAGGAACCATGATAATAGAGGTTCATTTAATCATCATCACTCATCTGGCTTTCAGCAGCCTCGTTCAACACAAAGCAACATCTATTGTAATTTTTGCCAAAGGCCAGGTCACACTACCAAAGATTGTTGGCAACTTGCAAGATTTTTGAAAGAAAATAATATCTAGAATCAAGCTCTAACAGCAAATAATACAATGCTTAACAATCAACCATCTCAGCAATGGCTTTTTGACACTGGTGCATCACATCATGTCACAAATGATCCACATACTTTTACCAACTTCTCAGATTATGGAGGACCGGATGAGATTGTGATTGGCGATGGTTCAGGTTTGAAAATCACACACATGGGCACCTTTAAAATAGACTCGCCTGTTTAATCACTTACACTTGATAATGTCTTATGTGTGCCTTCTTTAAATCAAAAACTTGTCTCAGTGGCAAAATTATGCAGTACTAATAAGGTGTCTGTGGAAATTTTTTTCTACACATTTTCAGGTCAGGGATCTTCGCACGGGGGCGATCATGCTAAAAGGCAAGAACCAAAATGATGTGTACTATGCACCCTCCCCAGCTACTTCCCAAATAAATCTCACTACAGTCTCCAACATTAATTCATGGCATAACCGACTCGGTCACCCATCCACACCAGTTCTTAAATCAATTTTAGCTTCAAATAATATTATTTTATCATCCTCTTCAGCTTCAAATTTGGCCTGTAATTCATGTTTATGTAATAAAAGTCGAAAGTTACCCTTCGGTGTTTCATCCATGTCAAGTAGTCAGCCATTGGAATTAGTATACACTGATGTATGGGGTCCCACAATCTCGTCAATTGACAAATTCAAATACTATGTCATCTTTGTTGTTCATTACACAAAATACGTGTGGCTGTACCAAATAAAATTAAAATCAGATGTGAAAGACATTTTTCTTCAATTTAAAAATATTACGGAAAAATTCTTTCAGCTACCACTTAAATCCATTTACTCAGACAATGGAGGTGAGTTTGTTGGCCTTATTCCCCTACTGAATTCCTTTGGTATATCTCATTACACTACCCCACCTCACACACCTGAGCACAATGGTCAGGCCGAACGATGCCATGGTCATATTGTTGACACAGGTATCACCTTACTGCACTACTCATCATTGCCTCTAACATTCTGGTCTTATGCTTTTCAAACGGCGGTTTACTTAATTAATCGAATGCCCAAAAGAAAACTTCAAAATAAATCTCCGTTTGAATTACTCTTTCATCGGCCTCCAAATTATACCCGTCTCAAAACTTTTGGGTGCTTATGTTATCCTTGGCTACGTCCATATGTTTCTTCTAAAATAGAACCCAAATCCACTCCATGTATCTTTTTAGGTTATTGTTCTAGCAAATCAGCCTATAAATGCTTTGACCCATCTACATATAGAGTATACCTTTCATGTCATGTCCGTTTTGTTGAAAACCAATTTCCCATGAGTACATCATCAGGTTCTTATGCATCTATCCTCCCCCGTCGAGACTCTCTGGCTCCTACACCTTTACATGCGCCAACTACTGAGAAATCAAGCTCATTGCCACACTCTATCCTGCCTGTTCCAATGGTTGTTCCAGCTCTTTCATCAACTAGCATCTCCACGAATTCAATATCCACTCCTGACTCTACAACGGGATCATCGGAAGAACATAATGTGTCATCTGATACACGTTCCATGGAATCATCTGTAACACCTTCAGAAACAGAATCTTCATCAGAAACAGAATCTCCATCATCTGCTTCGTCAGTTGGTACATCTCCGCAAACTACTACTTTACCTCATAGACGGCGAAAGTTAAATTCGAGGTACTACAATGATGCCTTCATAAATCATACAACTGTTCATCCCTTGCTTGTTGCACTTGAACCAACATGTGTGTCTCAGGCTCTAAAAAATCCGGAATGGAGGAATGCGATGTCTTCTGAATTTAATGCACTTGTTCGAAATGGCACTTGGGATCTAGTTCCGCGGATGAATCAGAATGTGATTTCTTGTAAATGGGTTTTTCGTGTCAAACGAAATCTAGATGGCTCTATCACCAAATATAAAGCACGATTAGTGGCGAGAGGTTTTCAACAACGGCCTGGCATAGACTATTCGGAAACATTCAGCCCTGTAACAAAGCCATCTACTATAAGAATTATTCTCAGTGTTGCTCTATCTCGTGGCTGGTCCTTACGACAGCTAGACATCAATAATGCCTTTCTAAACGGCACATTGGAAGATGAAGTGTACATGGAGCAACCGCCTGGCTTCACACACTCTTGCCATCCTAATTATGTCTGTTGGCTTCGCAAAGCTATATATGGCCTTAAACAGGCCCCCCGCGCTTGGTATCATTGACTTACTATCAAAACATCACCTAGACGGAGCAAAGTAAAATGTTACACCAATGTGTTCATCCTCCTCACTGGTTCACAATGATGGTAGCAAATTTATTGACCCTACACCATATCGCCAACTTGTGGGGGGTCTTCAATATCTCTCCATTACTCATCCAGATATTTGTTACTCAGTTAACAGGCTATCACAGTTCATGCACTCCCCCACTGAAACTCATTGGGTTGCCCTTAAACGTGTCTTGAGGTATTTAAAGGGTACTATACATTATGGCCTTTATTTTAGCAAGAATTCAGGTTTGTCCCTTACTGCTTTTAGTGACTCTGACTGGGGTGGCCAACGAGATATCGGCCGTTCTACCACCGGATATGTTCTTTACCTTGGCTCAAATCCCATCTCCTGGAAATCATCCAAACAAAAATCTGTATCTCGATCTTCATCTAAGGCTGAGTACAAGGCCGTTGCTAATGCAGCTGCTGAACTGATGTGGATTGAGAATCTTCTCAAAGAGCTTCAGATTTCCGTTAGCTCTACTCCCACAATTTTTTGGGGAAAAATATCAAAGTCCTCATTTTCTACTTAAAAATGTATCAATATCATCATCAAAGAAATTTTTGACTCACTTAAGTCATTAATTAATTAAAATTGTACACGCCGTTAAAGTCAAAGCTCTATTTAACAGTCAAGATCGTGACGTGGCTATCTTGCACACCTGGACTGTGACCTGGCTATGTAAAAGACCTGTTTATGCTATGTGAAAGACATGTTTGAATCTCTATCTCAATCTCCTTATTACGCATAAATATAGATGGAACAAGAAAACATCATAGCAAAAGATCAGTCATTTTCTTGAGTTAACCAGTTTCCAACAAAATAAGTTTAGGTGGCATATGTCTACAAAAGGTTGCCACAAATTATATAAGTTAAACAAGCACCTTCATGACTGACAAGTTCATGTTAAAAATTACATAAGCAGATTAGTAAAACAAGTTGACATTGAAAATTAGATAAGCAGATTAGGCTTCATCATCATCCAAAGAAATGGCCGTGTCGGGAGTGTTTTTGAACTTGAACTTAGTCTTCCTCCGAAGCCTGTTACTCCTCCTTGGTTGTACCTCCTCATCACTTTCACTTTCTGCAGTTTCCAAACTCTCATCTGCTTCATCTTCAGTTTCAACATCATCAAATTCTTTTGATTCATCATCAACATTTGCATCAGCTGTAATATTTTCAGGTTCTTTACTAAGAGGTGCTGCAGTTGCTGGAGGTCGTGGTGATGTATCTGCAGTAGGAGTAAAACCTGGAATGGCATTATCGGGATGGAGTGCAAAGCCAGGTGTTGGCATGAACAACATTATTTCTCTGCAACTCTCATTTACTTGAGCTGATTCTCTAATAACAATTCCAGGTTGTGCCTTTCTAATTGGTAGCTTGGCTTTGTTAGCCTTAGTTGCAGGCCTCCTGGGTTGTTGTGCACCCTCACTAGTACCCTCAGTGCCACCCTCAATAGTACCCTCATTGCCACCTTTATGTCCTCTCTCGTTAGTACCCTCATTGCCACCTTCATGTCCTCCCTCGTTAGTACCCTCATTGCGAGCTTGAGCACCATTTTTAGCAGCTGTTTCTTCTGCAACTCTCTTGGAACATGTAGGCCTCTTATGTCCAGCAACCCCACAGTAACTACAATGTATGATCCTTCCAGCACTGTACCTCTGTACTCCAGGCACCTCAGGTTCTTCATGCACTTGTGTCTTGTTTTGATTACCTCCTTCCCATGCCTCTCTCCTCCTAAGTCTTTTGGGCCTCCCTCTCAAGGTCTTCGGCATATCTGGAGGCAACAATAACTCATAATCATGCATTTCCCAAAAATCCATGCCCCTCAAAGCTGGAATTGATATGTTGTAAGCTTTCAAATAAGTCTCCTTCGAATAAAAGTGACTGACATAGTCTAGTGGTTGATCTCTTCTATCATGTATTGCAGCCACTGCATGTGAACAAGGTATTCCTACTAGATCCCACACCCTACAGTCACATGTTCTTCTTTCAAGGTCAACAGTGACAGATTTTGTGCCATGCCTCACCTACAAGTAGTGTGAAAACAATTACATTTTAGGGACATAAACAAATACAAGTAACAATACATTTTGGTCACATAAAGAAGTACAAGTACCATGTAATTTTTGTCACCATCCCAAGTGGCCTGCCATTTTCTGCTCCACTTCACAGACAAATCCAACCTTTCCCTTGCTTTAGGAGTTATCTGACTATGTCTTGCAGCCATTTTTTCTCTCCTCCTTCTTACCATTCTCATAAGCTTAAAGTGAATCTCTTGAAACATTGTCAACATTGGCATGAATCTAGGAAAAACAAAATACATAAATATATTATAACAAAATACATAAATATATCATAACAAAATACATAAATTAATATCATGTATTACCTCTCATTTACAATCCAAGCATTGAATGCCTCTGACATGTTATTATTTGTGTTGTCACATTTGGATTCAGTAGGAAAAAAAGCTTTTGACCGGCAGTTGGGCTCCAACTTTGATAACCTTTCATAAACTGGCTTTGACAACCTAGATAAAGCTTTCATATGTCTCTGATGAGCTGGTTTATGGGTTGCTGTTAGGTCCAAATGTGTTGTAGAGGGGGGGTGAATACAACTTTTCGATTATGAGAAGCAATAAATACGATGCAATAAATGAACACACAGATTCAAGGAATATATTTCTTTATATATAACTTGAAAAGGTTGCTACAACATTCATTACAAAGTATAACAGAAGTTCAGAGAGATGTGAATGATTCTAAGCTCTGTGAATATACTCTCTCTCTTTCTCTTGTGTTTTTCTCAATATTGCTCACTAACTAAAACATTACACAAGTGCTTCTATTTATACTACATGTAATCTATGACCTGTAGTCTTCAAAGACTAAGATGTACGTGGCCCAATGATGTCCACATAAATCTTGTCTTATCTTGAAAGCTTGGAAATCTGCCAATCAGAAGATGCCATGTGTCATGTTGAAGCTGCACTCTAAGTAGAACTTCTACTTGAGAATTTCTACTTAGCCATCTCGAAATTCTAAGTAGAACTTCTACTTGAGAATTTCGACTTAGCCATCTAGAACATTTCTTACTTAGAAAATATTCTGGTCTTCAACTTGAAACTTCAATGCACATCTTGAGCTTGTGATATCTTCATATCTTCTTTGTTCTTCTACAAGCTCTTGAACATGAATCTTTATTACTGACATAAACTTGCTATCAATGTCCTGACACTTGATGCACTGGTCTGGTTCATAAGTGACTAGTCTTGATAGTGTTTCTGCTTCTTGAATAAATTACCATATTCACTTAGTAACTTGGCTTTCCAATATTTGCTTTCCTTCTTGTTCACTTGAAATCAATTGGTCTTGTTGATACTGATAGTTATGATCTTGATTCTCGAATTCTCAAATCACTGAGGCCTGAACAACTTTGACTTGAACTTCTCTCAATGATTTCTTCTTGGCTTGATCATAGTTAACATGTTCAATTGTATCAATTACCTTGTCTTCATTTAGTGTTGATTCCTTGTGACTTCTTGTTCTTGATTGTCTTCTGGTTAAGTATCTTTTCTTTTAATTGAGTTACATTAGTTATAGTGTTACAAGTTAATACACTCTGCCTTTCAATCTCCCCCAATTTGATTGTCTAACAATGACATTCAAATTAATGAAGGATAACTCAACTAAACAAGAGACGAGAAAAGATAATTAACATTACAGTCTTGAAAAATATACAATTTACAAGTACATGAAAACAATACAAAGAACTTAAACTAGAAACAGAATTCGAACCTCGAATTAAAGATCATTTGAATGATTCCTATCACCTGGATTATTTCATATCTTTTAGTCAAACTTATATCACCTTATTGGATTCATTCTAAGATGAATTTTCCTCAAGTGAGTTAAAGCAACCGAAAGACATGAAGTTTTTCCAACTTCAAGTTCACACCACTCTGACCTTTAACCCTAATTCCGTTTCCTTTTCCTAGCTTCAGCAGCTTGATCTTTTTCTTCTTTCTGCCTTTTGCGCTTCTCCTCCTGCTGCTTTTGTTTCTTATATACTGGATTATGAAGTTGCGTCCACCTAGTATTCAACAAACTTACTGCTTCCATCTCTAGAGGGTTCCTGGGTTCTGGGTAAGGATGTTTAAAAAGCCTTCTGAGTTTGTCCACCTCCTGAGTAGTTCTGATCTCTGGAATGTCCTCAAATTTCTTCATTATAAGCCGAGGTTTCCTATGAGTTTTATCAGATTTAAACTGACAGTAGATCATTTTGGGATAGCCTATGACACGGTTAGTATTGTGGACACTAGCCGCATCTCGCTCCAATCGCTTCATTTCCACTACTACATCAGATAGGTAACTCACGAGTCTCTGCTTTTCATTTACATACTTAACATCCACATCTTCCCATTTGAACACATATAACACTTTCTCCAGAAATGCAGCATCTTGAGTCTGCTTCAGCCATTCTCTACTCATATGTAAGAGTGTTTGCTTCTGGTCTGCATCTATGAATACTAAGGCATCAGCTGTATTATCAGCAAAAGAATGTATCCAGTATACGCTGTCTCTTCCTGGAACACCAACTGCCTCCCTTATCTCTCCTTGTTCCAGTTCTCCAGTAGGAAGATTCAGAGCTTCATCAACGTTCTTCATTGCTTGAAGAATATTCCAATTCCTCTCTATCAGCTCTGGTTCAATCTTCACATTATCAAGAGGGTTCGGAGCAATGACATCACACTTCCACACCTCATTGCTCTTCTTTAGTATGACACTTTCAATGGTCTTCACTGTTTTATCCTTAAGCACAGAAGCGAATCCCTTACCCATCATTTGCCTACAGACGGCCTTAAGAGATTCCACTGAAAGTTCCATTAATTCCTTTTCCTCCAGGCTCACCCTCTTCAATTTACTGTCAACCACCATCCGGACAACATTTGGATATGCTGAGAATTCTGGACCCTTGTCCTCTGCTAGCCGCATTAACTGATCCCTATACAGAATGCTTAGATTCTCAGAATGAGAGTATTGAATTTTTGTTGCTAGCAAGAACAACTCTGATGCAGATCTTCTCGTCATGAATTGATCATCCACATACATGAAAGACATCGGGACTCCTTCTGTGAAAGACAAAACAACCTGCCACTCCTTTTGCGTTGAATTGTATCCAACCCTGACTTTAGAAATTAATCTCTTTAAAGCATTTATGTAGTCAGCCGCCATTGGATTCTGCAAATTTAGTTGGTAGAACAGATCATCTGCTTCCTTGTTATGCTCTCCTTTTGTACATGGTCCCATCAAAATCTTTCTTGCGTCATCCCACTTCTTCCCTATCCTTCTATTGTCCAGATCGATTTGAGGATCAGCTAGCCTTGCAAGCTCATAATCGTACTGCTTTCCTTGTAGCTCCGCTTTCTTTTCCTGAAACGCAGCACGATCTTGCATTGCCTTCATTTTAAAGTACTCAGCTTGATCTAAGGCTAACTGTTGAGCTTCAAGGGTTTCTTCATCAACCGTAATTTCTTCAGGCTTTCCGACAGACATCCCAGCACCGCCACCTTGATCTTTCAATGATCTCTTTATAGCATGTTTCAAAGGTGCGTCTTCCATATCAGAATCTGAATCAATTACCTCCTGTACTTTTTCTTGATGACTTAGGTCAATGAATGGTTCATCTTGCTCAACCATTATTGCCTTACCCTTTTTCCTCCTCAGAGCCTCTTCTTCAACAGACGGCTCAACTTCAATTTCTCTGACAAGATCAGCATGTTCTTGAATTTCTTCGATTTGAACTCCCTGCTGTCTCGTCTCCTTTATACTCTCCCCCTTAGGTGAGTTATCCTGAACTCCACCCTGGTCTCCAGATCCACCAGCTGTATCAAAATCTTCAAACCCGGAACCATAGGCTCCTGCTCCACTAGCACCACCTGTACCAGCATCGGGGGGAGGTTGTTGCGGCGCGAAACATTCCTGGGGCACAAAACTTCTGATTGCGAACATAACTCTGCTTATCTCCACAGCCAGAGTATCCATTGTAAGCTCCATTGCTCCCATCCTGTCATTCAGGGTGTTTCCCAAGACACCAGCAGCATGGCCCATGTCATTTACCTGATTTTTCAAATCAGTAAAAGCTGAAGCTTGAATTTCCATTCGTGCTGCGTAGTCGTCAAGTGCCCTTTGATTATTTCCAACATTCATCCCTAACTGCCCCATTGACTGCCCAAACTCCTTCATTTGATTTTCCATAAAAGACAAACGAGATTCAAGATTTTCAGAATTAAGGGACGGTGTTTGGTTTAGGTGACCTCGCTCTAATTCTCGTTCTGTTGGTATTTGGCGCTCGGTTTCGGGCCTTAAAAATGAAGGTCCCTCTCTCCCTAACCTCTCACACACACTCCCTGTCTCACGCTCGTGTATGTCTTCAATAATTGATCCAAAATATGAAGAAGTACCTGCAGAAACTTGATAAGAAATATAATTTGCAGTTATGGGATCAAATACTGTTTGTTCCTGAGTTGGAATCTCAGGCTGAGAGGCTACAAAGTGTTCTTGTACAACATCAGAACCGATCCTCTTTGTAGCATCAGTACGTACCGGTGAAGGTACGGCTGAAGTTTTTAAAGCTTCATGTCCTCTTGAAGCAACAGTATCTTTAAGAGGTACAAAATCATCATCAAAATCAAAATCCCTATGTGCAGATTGTTCAAGGGGTGAACCACTCTCGTGAGGTGGAGTGGTTGCGTGTGACACTCTAGGGTTTGACTGAGATTTAGAAGTAGCAGCATGGGAAATTTTGGCTTTCTTGCGAATAAGTTGCTGCTCTTCGGGTTCACTCTCCTCATCATTTCCTACATCTATATGTGCTGGCTGTTTGGATTCCGGTGACTTAGGTGACAAGGAATTAGAAATATAGCTCTCACCCTGGGATAGATCCTGCGGGCTAGCAGTCTCTTGGGTCTGGGAATCAGAAACATAGGAAGAGGAATGAGTAGAATGTCGAGAGAGATTACCTGATTCATTACCTTGTTCGTCTCCGCTTTGTTCATCAGGAATCGCTTCAAATGCCTCAGCATGAGCAGACCGATTCTGAGCATGTGATGAAGCTTGCGAGAATTCCATCAAAGTGGTAACCCCCTCATCATATGTAAGCCACTTTTGTAAAGTATCAGGAATAGACATCGGTTTTCCATGATGTTTATCCTGATTTTCAACTGTTGAAAGTGACTTAGTGCCCATCCCTAGCGGTGCAGATGATGGACCACTGGCAAAACTCCGTCTAACAGCAAGAGCATCCTTCGGTACTAAATGATTAATCAGCATCTGTAAGAACCGTGGAAACCAGCAGACAACATCTGTGGTGTTGAGGTCTCTGCTTGCAGGAGATCCCATCACAGCCACTATCTCAGAGAGAACTATTCGTCCATAATTGATATCCAGCTCTCTTGCTAGGGCAATTCCAAGGTTTTGCATGGGAATGGAAATTTGATGGTAATCGCTTTCTCGTGCCCGAAAACATCTTGTGATGGCCTCGAAAAAGTAATTCCATTCCACATGAAGAAATTGTTTTTGGATGTTTCCAGTGATCCGGCCAGTCGGAGGATAACACCCTATTTCTTCAAAGAATTTGAGGCGATCTGTAGCTGTAGGTTCTGGATCATAAGCATCTTTAACAGGGAATCCAAGAACCTTGTTGACAATTTGTTCAGTCACCACATATTCCTGACCCGCTAAGGTAAACCTGAAACCGAAGGGGGTTGATTTGCTCCCAAAAGAAACCGCACTAGTCCATAATTGCTGTAAAGCATCATGCACTAGTGTAGGTTTAGCAGTAAAAGCATCGCTAGCTTTGGAATACAAATTGAGAAATCGTATCCAAGACTTAAAGCGCGGGAGTTGATCACCAATTTCCGTAGAAATATTATAAAAATTGTTTTTGGCAAGTGAAAATTGGTGAGCCATTTTAATTAAAAGTTTTTCTTTAAAAAGATGTGAAATTTTAATTTTAATTTCTGAAAAACAATTAATCTTTAATTAACAGTTTTATCCCTTTTAATTTATCAAGAACAACAATAGTCCCTTTTCAGAAAAATTAAACTACGGGATTAAAACAATGAATTTTAGAATAAACCGTTAAATCCCTTTTAATTTATCAAGAACAACAAAAGTTCCTTTTTGAGAAATCAAACTACGGGATGCAATTAACAGTTAATGGAAGGCAAATTTCAAACAAATGATTAACTCTCCACTAACAGTGAAGTGTGTGTTTAAAAACGTTTTTGAACAGATCTGTAAACTCGTGTGTGTATATACGTGTGTATATATCTCAAGAAGGATGAACAATGACACAAACACACAAGAACAGAGATTTAATGGTAACACACAAGTGATAGCAGTCAAAAAAATGGGCATTAATTCGTTGTCCGTATGAGATTTGACACAAAAATCACGAATCAATGGTTGAGAATATGAAATCGCCTGTATGTATATGTGCGGCTGTAAAACTCAAATTAGGTAAAAGTGAAAGAAAACATCGAGTTAAAGATGTATATATAGACATGACTGTGAAATGACTAAATTGACCCTGTTAAAAATCATGAGAACTCTAAGTACATACAGGGAGAACTCTATCTCGAAGTCTTATCTCGAAGTCTATCTCGAAGTCTATCTCGAACTTTTTTAAGACGAACTTCGAGATAGAGTTCGAGATAGCTGTAACTCGAAAAACTTGAACCATTTGACTATTAAGATCATGTAAACAGCACACATCACCAACATTACTAGGGAAATCTATCTCGAAATTCAAGTAGAAATTCGAGATAGACTTCGAGTTAGGAGTTAACTCGAAATAAATCCCCTTAGACACTGAGAACTCTATCTCGAACATCAAGTCGAAATTCGAGTTGAGTTTCGAGATAGAGTCTAACTCGAAGTTATTGACTAACTCGAAGTTATTCTCAGTTCTCTTTAAAAAATATCTCCAAAAATGTAACCTGATCTCAACCTTCGAGATAAAGTTCGAGATAGAAATTATCTCGAATATTTTGAAGATTATAAAAAATAGGCACACTGGTAACTCTAAGTCGAACTTTAAGTCGAATTTCGAGTTGAATTTCGAGATAGAGGCTAACTCGAAATTCTTCCCAGACTTAGAATTTTCAAAACTTCACTCTGGAAGCTCAAATCGAAATTCAAGTCGAATTTCTAGATGAGTTTCGAGATAGAAACTAACTCGAAATTTTGAAGATACTTGGATTAATTTGACAATTTTTCTTTGAAAAACTCAACAATTAATTTTGTCAAATTAATATAAATATCAATTCAAGGATTTTAATATATGACATAATTAAAACATTCCTTGATAATTCTAAGGCCTCTAATTACATGAAATACACAGGTAAATTCATCTAAAAATCATGCAATATTTAGAATATTATGAATTTAACTCCCCCTATGATCATGCAATCTAACAAGCATAAATTCACAGATTTGTGCTATAAAAGACACTTAAAACACACTGAATTCATGCAAAATCACACTATATGCACCCTATAATAATCATTAATTAGGCATTTTAAAGTCTAAACACATAATGATTAAATAGCTTGCATATACAAACATAACAATGGATTTTACAGATAGAAGGCTTTACTAACTTGTGTTAAGCATTCCCAATTCACCAACCAACCTATTGAATGTTACTTCATCAAGAGGTTTGGTGAATATATCTGCAATTTGTTGCATTGTGGGCACAAAATGTAGCTCCACAGTCCCCTCCTCGACATGTTCTCTTATGAAGTGATACCTGATGTCGATGTGCTTGGTTCTTGAGTGATCTACAGGATTGTTGGTTATGGCAATGGCACTTGTGTTGTCACACATAATTGGAATTTTCTTGTGCTCCATGCCATAATCCTTCAATTGGTTCCTCATCCACAGTATTTGAGCTACACAGCTTCCAGCAGCAATGTACTCAGCTTCAGCAGTAGAAGTAGATACTGTATGTTGCTTTTTACTTTGCCAGGACACCAATCTTCTGCCAAGAAATTGACAAGCACCAGATGTGCTTTTCCTATCAATCCTGCAACCTGCATAATCTGAATCCGTATAGCCAATTAGATTAAAACCTGTATCTCTTGGGTACCAAATTCCTAGATTTGGTGTGCCCTTGAGATACCTAAAAATTCTTTTGACGGCTATGAGATGTGATTCTCTAGGATCCGCTTGGAACCTTGCACATAAACAAGTCGCGAACATTATATCGGGTCTACTTGCAGTTAAATAGAGAAGTGAGCCAATCATACCTCGATAGCTTGTGATGTCAACTGGTTTACCTGTTTTGTCTTCATCAAGCTTCGTGGCTGTTGCCATGGGAGTCTTGGCTGCTGATGCATCTTCTAGATTGTACTTCTTGAGTAAATCTCTGACGTACTTGGATTGACAGATAAAGATACCATCTTTTCTTTGACTGATCTGTAACCCAAGGAAGAAGGACAGCTCTCCCATCATGCTCATCTCATATTTGTCTTGCATTAGCTTAGCAAATTTCTCGCACAAGCGCTCATTCGATGACCCGAAGATAATATCGTCCACATAGACTTGAACAAGTATTAGATCATTCTTCACATTCTTATAGAACAATGTTTTGTCAATTACTCCCCTAGTAAAACCACTTTCAATTAAGAATACGGATAGGGTTTCATACCAACATCTTGGGGATTGCCTGAGGCCATAGACAGATTTGAAGAGAAGATACACAAAATCTACAAGTTCTGGATCAATGAAGCCAGGCGGCTGTTCCAGATATACTTCTTCTTCTAACTCTCCGTTCAGGAAGGCACTTTTCACATCCATCTGGAAAACCTTGAAGTTCTTATGTGCTGCAAATGCCAAAAACATCCTGACTGCCTCAAGTCTTGCAACTGGTGCATAGGTCTCATCATAATCAATTCCTTCTCGCTGAGAATAACCTTTTGCAACCAAACGAGCCTTGTTTCGTGTTACAAGTCCGTTTTCATCCATTTTATTTCTGAATACCCACCTTGCTCCAATTACTGATTTGTTCTTTGGTCGGGGTACCAGTTTCCAAACTTTCTGCCTTTCAAACTGATTGAGTTCCTCTTGCATTGCAATCACCCAATCAGCATCACCAAGAGCTTCTTCTATTTCTTTAGGTTCAAGCTTGGATAAGAACCCAGAAAATAAGCAAATATTAGCCAGGTCAGCTCTTGCATTTCTTCTAGTAGACACACCAGCATCTGGATCACCGATAATCAATTCAAACGGATGGTCTCTATTCCATACTCGTTCTCTTGGAAATTGTCTTGATGATTCAGCATGACTTTCTGAATTGTGGTGCTGACTACTTTGAATACTTTCACTAACTCCCCCTGAGTTAGTGCCAGCTCCTACAGAACTAGAGTCAACTCGATTCGAGCCTTGAACAGTAGTCCTTGAGCTGCTATTTACTCCCCCTGAGTTGTTGCCGGTTCGTACTGAGGAAGTCTCTCCTGATCTTGTAGAATTAGCTTGTTCACTAGACTCAGGTTCTTCACGTACACTTGGAACATTTAATGGGACAACCAACTCAGGTTCATCTTCAAGATCTTCTAAGTCCAGATTCTGAAATTTTAGGGACTCAGGTTCACTAGAATCTCTTGAAATTGATGAGAGTTTGGTATCGTCGAATCTGACGTTGTAGCTTTCAGTCACTTTTCGATCATTCACTAAGAACACCCTATAAGCTGCTACCACATCTGTGGAGTAACCAACAAAGATTCCTTCACGAGCTTTTGCTGCAAACTTACCTAGATTTTCATCATCTATAAGTACATAGCATTTTGCTCCAAATACATGAAAATATTTGATTGTTGGTCTTCTGCCGTTCATTAGCTCACATGGTGTCTTTTCTTTATCTTTTATAATCAAGGATCGATTTTGAGTGTAACACACGGTACTCACTGCTTCTGCCCAGAAATACAGAGGAAGTTTCGAATCATACAACAAAGTTCTTGCTGCTTCAACCAATGTTCTATTCTTCCTTTCAACTACTCCATTTTGTTGTGGAGTTCTCGGGGCTGAATACTGACGACGTATTCCTTTAGATACACAGAAGTCATTTAGCACTGCGTTTTTAAATTCAGTGCCATTGTCTGATCTAATCGTCTTCACAGTAAGTGTTGAAACATTCTCAATTTGAGTGATGTGATCAATGATTAAGAAAGGTACTTCGTCTTTCGTCATTGCGAACAATACCCATGTATACTTGGAGAAGTCATCCACGATTACCAATGCATATCTTTTCCTAGACAAAGATAGGACATTCACTGGGCCAAACAAATCCATATGAAGAAGTTGCAGAGGCTCAGTGATACTAGAAATTTCTTTGCTTTTATGCGATGCTCGTTTCGACTTTCCCATTTCACAGGCTTCACAGAGTCCTTTCGGAGCGAACTCCATTTGAGGTAGATCTCTCACCAATTCTCGCCTCGCGAGAGCATTCATCGTTTTGAAGTTTAAGTGAGATAATTTTTTGTGCCATAACCAGCTTTCATCATCCGAAGCTTTGCTGTAGAAACAGGTGACTTCATTCTGATTTGCTGAATCCATGTCTGCAACAAAAAGATCTGCCTTTCGAACTCCTCTCAAAGCCAATGAACCTTCCTTGATGTGAGTGATTGATACACCTTTCTTGTTGAAGACAATTTCGTAACCTTTGTCACAGAATTGACTGATACTCAACAAATTATGCTTTAATCCCTCAACATAGGAAATATCTTCAATGATGACATTGCCAGTTTTCAGTTTGCCATATCCCTTTGTCACACCTATGCTGTCATCTCCAAAGGTAACATAAGGGCCAGCTTTCATAACCAACTCTGTAAGCAGGGACTTGTTTCCAGTCATATGCCTCGATGCTCCACTATCTAGCACCCATATAACTTTATTTCTCTTTTGCTTAATGCCCTGCAATGACAGATTGATTAGACTTTCTTCGGAACCCAACTTTGATTGGGCCCGGCTTTTCGATAAGATTTAGAATCAACAGATTTAACAACTGGAGATGCACTTTTCTTAACATAACTAGAGCTTTCGACTTCCTCCTTTCCTTTCTCAGACTTGACATATTTATCAGTCCTAGGAGAAGGTTTGTCACTCCTAACTTTAGGAGGACTGACAGTCTTAGCTCTCCCAAACTTCTTTTTGATGTTTGAACTAGCAGCAGTATTTGAGCATGACTGGCTAGATGCATTCATTAAATTCACAAAAGTTTGCATGACGTTAAAAGTGCATGGCATACAATTAGGTTGACCACACTGTGCATGATTCTGATGCAGATTATTCATTGTATGTGTGACAGGCATGGCATGTGTAGCAGTGCATGCATAAGAAAGATGTTCAGTAGATTTACAGTGATAACATGCTTTCTTTATTCGTTCAGCCTTAACCTCTTTTATGCCTTTCTTCCCTTGTTGTTTAACAGCCTTAGCTCCTATTCCTAGTCTAGATTCATCACTAGGGAAATTGATTTTAACTTGTTTAATAGGAGTTATAGGTTGTGCTTTCTGACGATCTTCCATCTCAATCTCATATCTAGCTATCAATTCAGTCTCTTCTTCTTCTATTCTAGGAACAAGGTGTTTGTAGATGGGTTTGACAGAAGGTTTAAAGATGCTAGGAATATCATTTTTAAGGTCACTGGAACTAGTGTCTATAGGTCTCTTCCCATCTTTCTTAGAAAGATTAGAATAATCAAGTCCTACACCTACTCCAGTTATCTTCTTAAACACATCATTATCTACATACACTTTACTAGCAGCTAGTTTGTAAGCTTCACATTTAGTTTCCAACTCAGCTAGTTTGTTCCTTAAACATGATTCTATTTCTGCCTTAAGGACGAGCTTGTGTTCCAAAGATTTAATAAAATCTCTTAGAGAAGTATCTACAGTGCAAGCGGCCTCTAACTCTTCCACTTTTGCCTCAAGCATTCTGCTTTTGGCGACAAGTGTTTTCTGTTCCTTTTGAGAAGTGTCTAGGCTTTTGCATAACATGTAGATCTCTTCGCTAAGATCCCCGTTCTGTTCCTTATATTCATCAATAGACATTTCTACTTTAAGGGTTAGAACTGGTACCTCTGGTTCCTCTGATGTCTCAGCCATGAGCGCAAAGTTTGCTACATGAGTAACATCTTCCTCATCTGAATCATCCCAAGCTCTTCCTTCTGTTACTACTAAAGCTCTTTTACCATGTTTTTCTTTCACCAGCGATTCATACTTGCTTTTGAGGGCTTCAAATGTCTCTTTTGGATAAGTCTGTTTAGGCTTTTTGCAGTCCGAGGCAAAGTGTCCAGGTTCTCCACAGTTATAGCATTTGAACTTCATTTTGAAATCCAAAGGAGATTTGTAGCTGGTACTCTTGCCTTTACCTTGGTAGCCTGACGAACTACCTCCACCCTTAGCAGCCCGATAATAAGATGAAGAATTTCTTTGTGGTCGGTTGCTCTTTCTGAATCTCATATTGCTGAACTTCCTTGCCATGTATGCCACGACACTATCGTCCATGTTGTCCAGCTCTTCTTGGGTGAAGTAGTCATCATCACTGTTGGATGCGCACTCGTCATCATTATCAACTTGATGCGGTGCAGGTGATGATTTAGGCTTTGCTGCAACCATTGCCTTCTTAGGCTCTTCCTCATCAGCAACTAATCCTGATGCAGTTTCTTTTCCCTTTGAATCATTGTCCCATGCTTGATCTTGAAGAGTCTCCAGCTCATAGGTCTTCAGAATTCCATAATATTCTTCCAGAGAAGTTGTATGCAAATCTCTGGTTTCTCTGATTGCGTAGACTCTATGTTCAATGCTCTTTGGCTGGTTCCTCAAATATCTTGTATTGGTTTCAACCATGGGGAGAGTAACACCTCTCAGATTCAAATCCAATACCAACTGACTGAATCGTAGGTAGACGTCTGTTATGCTTTCTCCTTTTCGTATTCTAAAGGTGTCATACTCCATCTTGAGTATAAGTGTCTTGTTGCTTCTGACCTCTGCAGATCCTTCCATGACAACTTCTATCTTGTCCCAAATCTTCTTTGCTGTATTCAAACCCTTGACTATGTTGAACATTTCATGATCGAGAGATTCCATCAAGGTTTGTCTTACAGAAGTATCATAAGCTATTTGCTCCTTGTCAGCATCCGTAAAGTCCGCTGCCTTTTTAGGCTCAGACCGAGCAGGTATAACCTCCTCTCCTTCCGTACGCTCAGGAATAGCTTTCATTGGAACGAACTTACCCTTTTCAAGGACTTCCAGATACTCAGGGTTAATAGTCTCTAAGTAGAGTCTCATTCTGAAAACCCATTCTTCATAGTGATCTCGGTTGAACATTGGGATCTTGAAAGAATTTTTAGGAGCCATTTCAAATCTTGTCACTAAAAAATTCTAAGTACCCAAGACTAGGCTATGTAGAATATCTATGTAGAACTTCTGCCAAGTCGAAATTTTTCTAAGTAGAAATTTTGCTCAAGTCGAAATTTCTCTAAGTAGAAATTGTCCAAGTCGAAATTCACCAAGTAGAAATTGTCCAAGTCGAAATTCTATGTAGAAAATCTCAAGTAGAAATTCTATGTAGAACTTTTTGTCCTTAGAATAATTTTCTGCAGATTAATTTAATATTGAATAAACAATATCACCACTTAAACACCCTTTTTGACTTTTGATTACTTTACACGCCGAAAGTGACTAACCCACCTGCTAAGCACTGAGTACACTTTCTTTTGCTTTCGGCTAAGGAATAATAATCAAATCAAAAGTACCAAAAACACCTTTTTGACTATAATTTCTTTGAAAAGGAAATTGAAAAGTTGCTGGGTTATATTCTTGATAAGAACAAATGATGAACACTCAAGAACACCAAATATTAATGAACCCAGATTAATTCACAAAAATTAATTAAAATACACCCAAGCCAAATAATCACACCTGGAGTATTTAAATAATTTTTCCCGGATGAGTTTTCACTGGTAACGAATTAAAGCTCACTTTTCGAAAAAATGAAAAGTAGATCTAGAAAATGAAAACTCACGATTCTTCTACTAAACACAAGGATCTATGTTTTGTATGTCAAACAACCGCTCTGATACCAATTGTTAGGTCCAAATGTGTTGTAGAGGGGGGGTGAATACAACTTTTCGATTATGAGAAGCAATAAATACGATGCAATAAATGAACACACAGATTCAAGGAATATATTTCTTTATATATAACTTGAAAAGGTTGCTACAACATTCATTACAAAGTATAACAGAAGTTCAGAGAGATGTGAATGATTCTAAGCTCTGTGAATATACTCTCTCTCTTTCTCTTGTGTTTTTCTCAATATTGCTCACTAACTAAAACATTACACAAGTGCTTCTATTTATACTACATGTAATCTATGACCTGTAGTCTTCAAAGACTAAGATGTACGTGGCCCAATGATGTCCACATAAATCTTGTCTTATCTTGAAAGCTTGGAAATCTGCCAATCAGAAGATGCCATGTGTCATGTTGAAGCTGCACTCTAAGTAGAACTTCTACTTGAGAATTTCTACTTAGCCATCTCGAAATTCTAAGTAGAACTTCTACTTGAGAATTTCGACTTAGCCATCTAGAACATTTCTTACTTAGAAAATATTCTGGTCTTCAACTTGAAACTTCAATGCACATCTTGAGCTTGTGATATCTTCATATCTTCTTTGTTCTTCTACAAGCTCTTGAACATGAATCTTTATTACTGACATAAACTTGCTATCAATGTCCTGACACTTGATGCACTGGTCTGGTTCATAAGTGACTAGTCTTGATAGTGTTTCTGCTTCTTGAATAAATTACCATATTCACTTAGTAACTTGGCTTTCCAATATTTGCTTTCCTTCTTGTTCACTTGAAATCAATTGGTCTTGTTGATACTGATAGTTATGATCTTGATTCTCGAATTCTCAAATCACTGAGGCCTGAACAACTTTGACTTGAACTTCTCTCAATGATTTCTTCTTGGCTTGATCATAGTTAACATGTTCAATTGTATCAATTACCTTGTCTTCATTTAGTGTTGATTCCTTGTGACTTCTTGTTCTTGATTGTCTTCTGGTTAAGTATCTTTTCTTTTAATTGAGTTACATTAGTTATAGTGTTACAAGTTAATACACTCTGCCTTTCAGTTGCACAAGAAGCAGCCCAAAAAGTTGTCTTCACTGGGCCTTGAGGATATCTGTAGGTTAAGAAAACTTGGTAAGAAATATTTATAACACACTGACATAAATACATTTAAGGGAATATACCAAGACTTGATGTTGGCATAGAGATGTCTTGTGCACAGTCTATGCTCCACGTTTGGTAAGAAGCATTTAAGGGCATTATCTAACCCCTGACATAAATTAAAAAAAGCAGAGATCAGCTCATATAATAAATGCATATATGATAAATGCACAAATATATTATAGTACATGTTTTACCTTCTGCTGGTCACTTATAATAGTGTAGCCATGACCATCACCAAGCTCCAAATCTTCTGCAAGTAGCTCAATAAACCATTTCCAGCTAGCTGTGCTCTCAGTTTCCACAACTGCAAATGCAGCAGGGTACATCTGATTGTTACCATCTCTCCCCACTGCACTCAGTAGCTGCCCCCTGCATACTGTTTTCAAGAAACATCCATCAAGCCCCAAGACAGGTCTACAACCTTGTTTCCATCCAACCTTAAGTGCATGATAGCATATATACATTCTCTGGAACTTGTTAGCATCTTCATCTGACACTCTACTAGTCTTCACTTCTACTCTGTTTCTTGAATCATTTCTCAGCAATTCATGTCCAAAATCCCACACCCTTGAGTAGTGTTCCTTCAAACTCTTTAGAACCCCTTCCAAAGCTGAGATTTATCAATTTCACTATCAGTTTCATGCTCACTGATTTCTATCTCACTCTCTAACTCATAATCAGGGTCCTCATCAATCTCATCGCTCCCAAACATCTCATCAATCTCCCTATCAATATCACTCTCAGTAACAGCCGCTTTCTCATTAACAACATTACCACTAGCATAATCAGATTTCTTTACATGATCAACAAACAACTTAATTTCTTTATATGGCAAGCAATCATTTATCATACTCCTAATAGAGTCATCATCATAACATATCTTTATACCCTTTTTAAATGTATGACCATCAATTTGATAGTACAAAACATCCGTTTTAGCATAATTAAACTCATCAGCATATTCTTGCAATTCAAGGGTAGACAACTTATCAGTATCAACATCTCTAATAATGTCAACCCTACCATGTTTGTACAGAGATTTACCTCTGTCAACAGCAAACTCACCATGGTGATGCAATCGAATTGACACAATAGTCGACATTCTGCACATAAATTAGGGTTCCTAATCAAAAAGACATAAAACACACATGTATATACGATTATGCACCTATATATGCATAAAAAATATAGATTTCATACCTTATACGATTAGCAGAGTGTTAACTTCAATACAAAACTTCCATTCTTGCAAGCAAACTCCCTTTCAATACCTCATCGATCGTGTTAGTGCGGCTCGTAATTAGGGTTCGTGTTTTCCCCCTTTCTCAAGCTGCGCCTCACTCTTACTATTATCTTATCGTTGTGTTTATTTCTTTAATCGTTTCGTTATTAATAACCCTAATTGTCATGCCCTGTCAACAACCAACGTGGATCAACGTAGGCAATCAACGTGGATTCTAGTCAGCAATTAACGGACTTGTGGACAAAAAACGTTTGATTTGACTACAGATGGCTTTGACTTTAACAGTGTGTACCCTTTTAAGTAGTTAGTGACTTAAGTGAGTCAAAGATTTCTTTGATGATGATATTGATACATTTTTAAGTAGAAAATGAGGACTTTGATATTTTTCCCCAATTTTTTGTGACAACACAGGAGCAACATATTTGAGTTCCAATCCTGTTTTTCACTCACGCATGAAACATATTTCCCTTGATTACCATTTCGTTCGAGAACGTGTGTCTGAAGGATCTCTTAAAGTCAATCACGTGCACACAAAAGATCAGTGGGCTGATGCTCTTACGAAACCTTTATCGCGCCAAAGTTTTCTGTTTACTCGATCCAAGCTGGGAGTCGCCAATGGCGCCTCCATCTTGCGGGGGCGTGACAAACATACCACTAATCACTCCACTTAATTAGCAAATTAAATCAAAGTCTTTGTTGATGATTGGCAGGAGCTTTTATTGACTACATAATTTGTAGATATGATTAGTTGTGTACTGTACATATCCCAATAATTATGGGATCTTTGTCTCTGTAATATCTTAGAGTTAGGCTTTGAATTATTGCTCAACAATTGTATAAATGTAAATGCTACCCTGAGAAGAAATGCAATATACAGAAACACTTCTCAAACTCTAACTGTTAATTATTCTGCCAAAAATATCTGAATAATCAAAATTTGCAAAAAGATGAATCGCAAATAAACAAACAAAAGAATTGAACATTGTAAGGAACGCTTGAGGAAAGATCAGTTCATATAGAAAATTATATTCTATTTAATATACAAAAGCACATAACCTTGCATCTGAAAAGAAAAGAGGCAGTATTATTTTCAATCCACCATAACAAACCTCACATCCTGTTTTTTCAGTCATCTAATTACACCATTATCAGTTGCACTAATTTACATTAAACCTGGCCTCCTTTTTTAAAAAAGTTTCCATAAGGTTTATTGCAGAGATCATCCTTTTATCTCCTTTCATCTCCTTTGCATATTAATTTTTCTAGACATTTATAAAGCACTTACTCTATGAATAAAATAAGAAAGTTGGACTTGTCTAGCTAGCACAACAAAAGCAAGGGCTTCTAATTTAATATTTATTCCATCTTATACTGTTATTCGTAAGTATTTTCAAATTTCTGTTGGGCACCAACTCAAAGTATGCCTATTGTCACGGCCGGGGCGTGACACTATGTATTCATTAACAAAGGAAATTAATCATTGTATGCAGTTAGGTTAGTTCAAACTAACTGAGAGAAAATGAGTTTAGTGTGTAAGAAGCTCGTAACTACCGGTTTTATAAGTGCAGCCGCAAATCTTTTGTTTTGCCTAGCGAGCAAGCTAATGTTGTCTTTCTTTGTCAATTTTCTATTGCTGGAAATATTCATTAATCTAAAATCTAAATCAATTTTTTGTCACTGGAATCCTTACCTATTATATCAAAAGCACTAAATTTCCATGAAAAATAGGGGTACATAGGTATGTTTAATTATAATTTTCGTCATCTTTTCTAGACACTTGCTGATTGCAGCTAAGTGAACACTGACCAGGTAAACCGAAAGCAGAAATAGAAACAAATATGTGGCAACTGATTAATTTTGCACATAGAAGGTGCAGGGGAAATTATTATGTAAATTTATAGCTTCACAATTGACATTGAAATCATACAACCAATCTTTAGTACATAAACTTTAGCCGACAAAATATTCAGATCAAAATCATTTCAAAATCTTTAATAATCACAATACTTGCCATTAAAAATTAGTGCGTAAATCAATATCTTAACTATTCATAGTTGCAACCAAACTTGAGTACGTAAATCGTAGTCACCAAAATATTCAAAGCCAAATAATTAGAAGCTCATCGACTGTCACAATATATCGCAATTACATAGCCTATGATAATTTCATATAAAATTTGGAAAAGTTGGCAAAATCATTACAAGCTCTATAATTGGGAAAAATCGTTACAAGCACTTCAACAATCACAATATTTCGCAATTGCATAGCCATTTATAATGCTATAGAAAATTGGGAAAATTAGGCATGCAAATAATTCTAAGAAGGTCAAGCACAAAATTCTAAGTAATTTGCACACTGCCAAAAGAATTCAGCATGCTAACTACTAAGTTAAGCCATCCGATAAACACACAAACACATACACGTCTTTGTAATTATACAGGATTTTGATTAATATACAAATACAAATACACTTATACTTGTAGAAGAATTAGGTGATTTATATATGTAATTATATACATGACATAAATTGAGGTAAAGAAGTGAAGATGATTACCAGTGTAATTGGCAATTTCAAGATCCGTAAAAGACTGAGTATTACGGATGTATTCAATAAAGGTAGGTTGCAATGTGAAACAAAGAAGATGAAGCCTGGAAATAAGGCTGCAATGTGAAACAAAGAAGATGCAGCCTGAAATAAGGCACAAGCTTGGCTATTACATTACACTACTAGAAATACAAACGGACTACATTGTATTGTGTTGTTGTGTGTTTTTCAAGCTACAAACTAGCTCTATTTATAACCTTCCAATGACAAGGCTGCTGCTGCACACCAACTCTTGATGTTACTTCTTTTAATAACCATCTTCTTTGAAAGCCTTATTTCTTGGACTTCATAGATAGCTGCTGCATGTGTTCATACATTACACTTTTCTTCACATGCCTACCGGTAGGCTACAATTCTTGACTAGCCTACCATATTGAACAATCTTACATAATATCCGTAATGCCCCCCCTCAAGTTGGATGTGGGAGAGAAAACGGCAAACATGCAACTTGAAGATTAACAAAAAAAAATCAAAACGAAGCAAATTTTCAGTGGCTCGAACGGCCAAAATAAACAAGGACTGGAATGATCATCAGTCGAAACAAATTTTTATTTCCCCAGTAACTTCAGAATTTGGTGGAATATTCTCCCCAGTAATTTCAGAATTTGGTGGAAACTTCTCCCCAGTAATTTCTGAATTTGATGGAATCTTCTCCCCAGTAATTTCTGAATTTGGTGGAATCTTTAATTTTTTATGACTGGAATGATCATCAGTCGAAACAAATTTTATTTCCCCAGTAACTTCAGAATTTGGTGGAATGTTCTCCCCAGTAATTTCTGAATTTGGTGGAAACTTTAATTTCTTGAAATACAGCAAAACCAACCTGCTGCAAACAACTCAACGATTACAACAAACCCGCAGCAACGAATACCAAAGGAACAAAACAACGCCTCGAATTAAATCAGCGACACCAAAACGGAACTCAGCAAAATTAAATCCAAGAAACATAACCGGGGAAGGTGGGTTTAGACAGAAGAAGATAAAGAAGAAAGTAAAAGATAAAAAGTAAAAGAGAAATCATCATTTATCATAATCACCACCACCAAATTCACACATACACACACGTTTTATACACACCAGTTAACATATCACACACTCATCACCAAACACCAAACCATAAACTTTAATTTCTTTACTCCTCAAGATCAGCTCTTCTCCTCTCTGGCCTCCTCTTCCTCACCTACACCACCGCACCAGTTCACCTATACATACACACACCACAAGCTCAACACACGCGGTTTGTAAGAGAACCAAGGAGAAGAAAACAGAAAAACAGAGCTGGGTTTGATTATTTGTGGTCGAAGAAAACAAAACAAGTAAAAACGCGGAAGAATGACGCCTCGAAGATCAGAGGCTTTGATACCATGATAAGTTTTGTATAAACTGAAATATATTAGCCTATGACCCGTGCGATGCACGGAATTCATTATTTAGTTTATAAATTATTTATTAAAATGTTAATTTTTTGTTAAATATATTTACTAAATTTGTCATGTTTAATGATTATCATAATTTTTTTATTAAATAAATACGATAGAATAGTTTTTTCCCAAAGTGATTACATTTTACATTTAATGTTTCAACAGACATAATTATTCATTTTTTTATCACTAACAATTCTTTTGTTTTTTTTAAAAAAAATTTAGGTGTGATGCACGTAATTCATTGTTTAGCTTATAAACTATTTTATTAAAATGTTAGTTTTTTATAAAATATATTTACTAAATTTGTCCTGTTTTATGATTATCATACTTTTTTATTAAAAAAATCACATTATCTTACGATAGAATAGTTTTTTTCCCAAAATGATTGCATTTTACATTTAATGTTTCAACATACATAATTATTCATTTTTTCTCACTAACAATTCTTTTGTACTATTTTAAATTTTTAGGATGCCGTTAAAGTTCCTCGGCTATTGTTGGAATCCGTTGATGTTTTACACCAGGAGATTATACAATTATATCTCCTTTTCTATTTAGTATTAGATATTTCTATCATTTATATCTCCTTTTCTATTTAGTATTAGATATTCCTATCCTTTTAGATGTCTTATTAGAAAAAGTTAATAATATGATTTATATTAATTTAAGAAAATATTCATTTGTTTCTTCTTTAAAAAAAAAAGAATTTGTGCAAAACTGCAAATACATTATTTAACATATTTTTAAATAACATGGAAAATATCAGGTTGTATATAAATTAATTTATGTTTTTAATAAGGGGTTTTTTAAAAAATACACATCCTTCAAAATATTTTTTAAAAAATACTACCACTTTTAAAACTATTTATAAAAATACCTTTTTTTAAATTTTTTTTTCAAAAATACGGTTTGCAACCAATGCAACCTTTGCAACCTCATTTATAACTTCTGGCGGCGCAGCCGTGTGAGTTGCAAATGAGGTTGCAATGGTTGCAAAGGTTGCAACTGAAAACCGGAGGTTGAAAAAGAAAAAGTTGCAAAGGTTGGAAATTCGTCTGCTCCCCCCCAATATAGCATATAAGGTTGCATATGAGGTTGCGTAGCAACCTCATATTCAACCTTATATGCAACCGAAACCTGAAAACTGGAAGTTCAAGTTCCAGTTTTCAGTTGTCATTTTCGACCTCTTTTTTAAAATCTATCACACACACACACACACACATAATATATATATATATATATATATATATATATATATATATATATATATATATATATATATATATATATATATATATATATATATATATATATATATATATATATATATATATATATATATATATAGAAAACTGGACCTGAGGACAACCTCAGGGATCTCCCCTGAGGTTATAAGAATATTGCTTATAAAATAAGGGGCCCCGCAGGGGCAATTTTGTAAATCTAAATTTTTTATCAGTAATTTATACAAATGCCCTTAAAATTTGTATTGATTTGTTCTATCCTCAGGGTTCTAACCTGAGGTCATCCTCAGGCACATGAAACCCTATATATATATATATATTTCAAAAAAGAGGTCGAAAATAACAACTGAAAACTGGAACTTGCAATCGGAAATTCGTCTGCTCCCCGCAACCTCATATGCAACCTTATATGCAACCGAAAACTGAAAACTGGAAGTTCAAGTTCCTGTTTTCAGTTGTCATTTTCGACTTATTTTTTGAAATCTGTAATATATATATATATATATATATATATTATATATATATATATGGTTTTGCTCAGGTGAGAACCCCCTTATTATTGTGAGAACTGAGATCTAATCTCAGCCCCACAATTTTTAAACCATTTTAAATCCTGACCACATATTAAACACAGGTATACACCCACATGACACACACTGTACACACACTACACACATAAACACACGCACCCAGCACACACAGACACACACTCGCCCCTTCCCCCTGCTGTCACCCACCCCCGCCATCGAATCCGCCGCCGCCGATGATCAACCTCCGACCGCGACCTCTCCTCATCTCTCCACCGTGCGTCTCCTCCAAGTTCCAGAACCTTCTGTCATCCCTCTCCTCCCCTCCCTCTCTTTCTCTCTCTCTCTCTCTCTCCCACCACCAATTTCCATCGCCATCACCCACCACCATTCGGTGGCTTTTCCGATCAACACCGAACACACACTCACAACACAAAACAAACAGTGATTTGTTTTTATTGTAATTTGTGGTGATTTGTTTTTACGTATAAATATGGGATAATGTATGTGTATAAAATTGTAAATGGAGTGTCTTTAGTTCATGTAATTTTTCATTTTTAAAGTGTTGGAGTTTTGTTTTATTATCGCCATTTGTAGTTGTTATCAAAAGGTCAAGTTATTGTTAGTGTTTCTTTTACTCACCTACAGATCTGTGTTTGCCGAATCAAAATAGTGTTGTTTTTATTGTTTGAGTTTGGATTTTGCGGTGATTTTTGGGCTGTTATTGGTGATTTGCTGGTGGTGATCGGAGGTGGTGGCGACAATTGGGTGGTTTGTGGTGGTAATAATTTGTTTTCCGGTGGTGATTTTTTGTTTACAGGTGGTCGGAGTGGTGATTTTTGTGTTTCTGGTTGTGATTTTTAGTTTTCCGGTGATGATTTTGTATTTTCCGGTGGTGATTTTATTTTTCTGGTGGTGATTTCTGGTTTGGCGGTAGTGATTTTATGTTTGCCGGTGGTGATTTTCTGGTGGTTGCCGGAGATGGTGGTGGTCGTCGGTGGTGGTTGCCGGTGGTGGTGGGTTGTTGAATTAGGAAGAAGATGTTGAAAACCCAATTATAAAATATTAAAATATTAAATGAATGGTAAGAGATAAATATAATGTATTTAAATGAGTGGCTAGGTTTAGATCTCATATCTCACCATAAGTGAGGGTTCTCACCTGAGCAAGACCCTATATATATATATTGTAAATTTCAAAAAAGAGGTCGAAAATGACAACTGAAAACTTGAACTTGCAATCGGAAATTCATATGCAACCTTTGGAACCTATTAGTAGAATGTAATCGGAAATTCATATTAGTTGAATGTGGTTGCATTCAGTTGAATATTGGCCCTGGCGGGGCCTTGGAAACCAAATCCACCAAAATCACCCCACCCTTAAAAAAAAAGATGTAGAACAAGTTGCATATGCAACCACATATGCAACTGAATACAAAAGATGGTATTTTTGAAAATAAAACTTAAAAGATAGTATTTTTGTAAATAACTTTTAAAGTGGTAGTATTTTTGAAAATAGTTTCAAAAAGATAGTATATGGGGTAATTTCCCTTTTAATAAAGTTGTATTGTTATATTTTTTTTGTAAAAAAACAGAACTTTGCAAATGCATAATTTAATTATTTTAACTATTTGACTGCATAATTTAGTTATTTTAACTATTTGACTTACACTAATTGACTCGCATTAGCTTTCCAGCTGAGATACAAAAGAGTTCATCTTATCTACTTTCTTGTTACTACATTTGCATTATATGTTAATTATAATATAACATCTTTTATAATATAATATAATCTTATAATATAATATCTTTTATAATATAATATAATCTTATCTTAATATAATATTGACCGTTAATTTAATTTAATATCATATCCATCCAATGGTGATTATTCATTTCGTGGTAGTATAGACAATCAAATATCCACCTTATGCTTATTATATATAGGATATAAATTAGGCACAAGCTTGGATATTACATTACACTACTAGAAATACAAACGGACTACATTGTATTGTGTTGTTGTGTGTTTTTCAAGCTACAAACTGACTCTATTTATAGCCTTCCAATGACAAGGCTGCTGCTGTACACCAACTCTTGATGTTGCTTCTTTTAATAGCCATCTTCTTTGACAGCCTTATTTCTTGGACTTCATAGATAGCTGCTGCATGTGTTCATACATTACACTTTTCTTCACGTGCCTACCGGTAGGCTACAATTCTTGACTAGCCTATCATATTAAACAATCTTACATAATATCCGTAATACTGAGAAACAAAGGGAGGTATACTTCACCGATGCAACCAAATTGGCTCCCGTGTAACGGCTGTTGCGGAAGGAGCCGGTGCGGTATAGTGTATCAATATGCAGGTAATAGTTGTGATTCCATGAAAAGCAAGGTTACTTGTGTCAATTCAATAATGGGAACTAGGAAAATACGAATAAAAACGAAATGATATTATATGAATTTAAAAAAAGATGAATTTTCTCGTGATAAAAGTATTGTCTCGCACAGTTTCACTTTCCATTTTCTACAAAAAAAAATTTAATGCTGCTGATTCAACCACTCTCTTCTATTACACAACACTTGCATACATTCTCCCTCTCTATATATTAAGCTCGACAACAATAGTACTAACAGTAGTGTTATCAGAACCGGACCGGACATCGAACTGGAAGCCCTACCGGTTACTGGTTCGATTGGTTCAACCGGCTCGATCAGTAGTTCAACCGGATGACGTCATAATTATGTAATTTATAGTTATAAATATATATTTAATTATATATATTAAATATACAGTTAATAAACTCTTTCTTATCTCAAAATGGACTAAACAATTTTTTTTTGGGTACCACTAGTGAGTTGGTTACAGTTATTAGAGCAAGTCCAATGCCGGATGCTAAATATCTATTGTTATTGCTATAATATAGCATCAAAAAGTGTGTTATGGTGCTAAAATAAAAGTTGCACTCCAATGCTATTTTCATAACTAGTTTCAAATTTAATTAACTTTTTTCCATTTTAGTATACTTTTGGTATCTAGTGATGTATAATACAATAATTGTTTAATTATTATCCTCCATTTGTAGTTCTTGATAATGGGACAAATAAGGATGGATCCATCCTTGGTTTCAAATATAGAACCAAGGATGCATTTTTTCATGAATGC
Source organism: Kitagawia praeruptora (assembly GCA_037693485.1). Taxonomy (NCBI): domain Eukaryota; kingdom Viridiplantae; phylum Streptophyta; class Magnoliopsida; order Apiales; family Apiaceae; genus Kitagawia; species Kitagawia praeruptora. Next base: position 51,728,036 of record CM075347.1, read on the forward strand.
TTCCAAACATGAAACTCCTTTGGAGTTGGTTTTTTTTGCATTTGATGCTATAATATAGCAATAGAACTAGATATAGCATTGCATTGGACTTGCTCTTAGTGGATGAAAAAACACGGGGAAGATAACATGCAAGCGTCTCTTTGATTTAGAGACTGCAAAAATGTGGAAGATAATGTAGGAGGTGAGAAAGAACTGAATGATGCTTGTCTACCCAAAGAGAACGAACATCTTGTAGAAGATGATACAAAAACGAACATCTTGTAATTGCCATGAATCAAAAGGATGATGCAGATCTATCCCAGGAGAGTAAATTACAAGATACTAAACCACATGATATCAACACGCAAGATCAATTTCTAGAAATGGTTTTCGATCTTTCTTTTCAGATCAATTACATTGCACACTGAAATGGTTCAACCAACTCGTTTGGGTGCTTTCTTTTTTGCACATTGAAGAGGATGATACAAGAATGGATGTCAACTGTTGGGTTTATAAAAAAAATTGTTCGGTTTATTCAGTGAACCGGCTGCCGGTCCGGTCCGATACCGGTTTTTACCAGTTTTTGCCCGGTTTTGGCCAATTTTGAACAGGAAAATCGGGAGACTGGTTTTAGAGATGAACCGAACCGGACCTGTCACCGGTTAGCGGTCCAACCGGTCGAACCGGCTGGTCCGGTCCGGTCCGATTTTAAAAACACAGCAGTACACATCATCAACTTGTTATAAAGCTTTAATGGAGTCACCAGCTGACCGTCGCATTCAAGCCATTCAACACCACCTTAGCTCCGTCGTATCCGATGACGGTCAATCTTCGCCTCTCCGTCGTAATGAGACCGCCGGCAAGTGTGTCCTTGGTACGTTCAACTTGTCAATAACTTTTGTATATCCAAGCACACGAATACTTTTTCTTTTGCTAAATACCACACAAATAATTTGATTATGTAATGTACACGTGTCATTTTTTGAAGTATGCTAGAAGCAGTACTTGTACTTTGAAATGTTGACTTGGCTGAGATTTCAAATTTATTGTTAAATTTTCATTTTCGAGAACGAATTTTCTCGAGAAGCCTGATAAGAAACTCGACTATATGATACTAAGAGCCTGTTTGTATTAGCTTATTTTAAGTATTTATGGATTTATTTTCGGGTAAAAATTTCATAATTTGATAAAAAGAAATTTATACAAGTATTTAATATATGTTTGAGATTTTATAAGTTGCAAAAAAGATTAGCTTTTTCAGAAAAAAGTTAGAAATCTCTAACTTTGTCTTAAAATAAGTTAACTTATTATAAAAAAAAGTTCCCCCAAACATCCCATAACTTAGAGAAACTCCAACAAACTACTTATATGCCTCTTTATAACTAAAAATAAGAAATTTGGATGAAAAAAATGCTCCAAGAGACTCCCTATATGTTCCTTAAAATTTTAAGGACGTCACTTTCTCCCTTATTTGTAAGGAGTCTCTATATGTTCCTTATCTAATTTTTGTGAATAAAATATCCACTTCCCTCCAACTACAATCTTCATTTCTAATTATTTCTCTTTCATCTCTTATATTTTAATATTATAATTTATATCCTATATATAATGAGCATAAGGTGGATATTTGGTTGGCTATACTACCGCGAAAAAAATAACCATCATTGGATGGATGTGATATTAAATTAAATCAACGGTCAAGATTATATTAAAAATATATTATTATAAAAATAACCATCATTGGATGGATGTGATATTAAATTAAATCAACTGTCAAGATTATATTAAAAATATATTATTATATTATAAAAGATTATATTATATTATTTGGTTAGCTATACTTATACTACCGCGAAAAGAATAATCACCATTGGATGGATATGATATTAAATTAAATCAACAGTCATGATTATATTAAGATTATATTATATTATAAAAAATTATATTATATCCTATTATTAAAATCATAAATTAATTAGATCTAAACTTTAATTAAAGGATCTAGATTATATTCTATTAATTATAATACTGAAATATTAATGACTTTAACGTACTACGATTTTAATACTAATGACCTTAGTAGTACTACTACACCTAATCGTAGGTTGTTTCCCTTCAGAAGTGTAGCCCTCGCATGTTTCGGAGTACTAGTAGAAGCCCCGGAAAATAATTCTTCCAGCTGTAGTTAGGTCATGTTTAGTTGTGGTAGTGCTGCTTGATGTACTTGTTTCTTTCTCTCCCTTTCAAGGGTTTAATAAATTCGCTTACCAAAAAAAAAAAAAAAAACACCTATTCGTCATACTCCACTCATATAGAAATTAGAATACGTAATTCAAATAGAACACGGAAGCCTAAATTAAAAATGAGTCCTACGCAAAGGCAGTGTTGATTTGGTTCATCATCGTGACCAACATTTTAATAAACTAAAACACTTGCAAAAATAATAAGGATATTTACCAAAAATACTATGTTTAAAGTTTCTATTTGCAAATATACTATCTCTTTGAATTAATTGCAATTTTACTATACTAAGTTTCAAAATTGCAAAAATACTACACCCCTCCCCCCATGTGCCCTCCATGTGCCAAACCTCCACGTGCCAACTAATTCACACGCCTGTGTACTTTTTTTTTTTTTTTTTTTTAAGATGGGATGCTATTTTGGTGGATTTGGATTTGGGTTGCATGGCCCCGCAAGGGTAACCACTTTCAACTGAACATGCAACTAAATTACTGATTTCATGTTCCATTTTTCAATTTCCATTTTCGACCTCATTTTTGGACTCATTCAGTTGCTGATTTGGGCCGTGCAACCCAAATCAGCAACTGAATGCAACCACATTCAATCGAATGCAACTACATGCAACTTTTTTTTTAAGGTGGGATAATTTTTGTGGATTTGGGTTGCAAGGCCCCGCTAGGGGCCATATTCAAATGAATGCAACCACATTCAACCAAATGCAACCCCACAAGCAACTTTTTTTAAAGGTGGGATGATTTTGGTGGATTTGAGTTGCAAGGCCCCGCCAGGGGCAATATTCAACCAAATGAAACCACAATCAACTTGTTGAAAGTGGTTACCCCTGCGGGGCCATGCAACCCAAATAGAATCCCACCTTAAAAAAAAGTTGCATTCAGTTGCTGATTTGGGTTGCAAGGCCCCGCCAGGGGCAATATTCAACCAAATGCAACCACATTCAACTTTTTTTAAGGTGGGTGATTTTGGTGGATTTGGGTTGCAAGGCCCCACCAGGGGCAATATTCAACCAAATGCCACATTCAACTTGTTGAAAGTGGTTGCATTCAGTTGAAAGCGGTTGCCCCTGCGGGGCCATGCAACCAAAATCCACCAAAATAGAATCCCACCTTAAAAAAAAAGAAGTTGCATTCAGTTGTTGATTTGGGTTGCAAGGCCCCGCCAGGGGCAATATTCAACCAAATGCAACCATATTCAACTTGTTGAAAGTGGTTGCCCCTGCGGGGCCATGCAACCCAAATCCACCAAAATAGAATCCCACCTAAAAAAAAAGTTGCATTCAGTTGCTGATTTGGGTTGCAAGGCCCCGCCAGGGGCAATATTCAACCAAATGCAACCATATTCAACTTGTTGAAAGTGGTTGCCCCTGCGGGGCCATGCAACCCAAATCCACCAAAATAGAATCCCACCTTAAAAAAAAAGTTGCATTCAGTTGCTGATTTGGGTTGCAAGGCCCCGCCAGGGGCAATATTCAACCAAATGCAACCATATTCAACTTGTTGAAAGTGGTTGCCCCTGCGGGGCCATGCAACCCAAATCCACCAAAATAGAATCCCACCTTAAAAAAAAAGTTGCATTCAGTTGCTGATTTGGGTTGCATTCAGTTGCTGATTTGGGTTGCAAGGCCCCGCCAGGGGCAACCACTTTCAACTGAACATGCAACTAAATTTCTGATTTCATGTTCCATTTTTCAAAAGTGATTTTCGACCTCATTTTTGGTGAAGAGGATCAGTCTATGAAAACTTCTTCATCGCAGGGATCACTGGATTCTAATACTTATAATTGTCTAGCAGGCGAATCTCAAGCTGAAGAATCTGTTCAAGAAGAACCATCCCTAGAAGATTTCTGGGATGCTCTAGTTCAATTTGCAGTTCCTCAAGAACAGCAGCCAAATAATTCTGGCAGAGGGAAAAAGACTCAAAATTAATCATGTTTATGATGGGTCCAGCTTTTAAAAAATTGAAGAAAAAGGAGAGAAAAATCCAGCTAATTAAGGATCAAATAGATGCCTATTTTCTACATCAAGAAAATCTTTCTTGGAAAGAAAGAAGAAATAGGACTTCTCAACAAATTCAAGAAGATTTCGAGATGGTTCGTCTTCTTCATAATTATCTGCAGCACAAAATTCAAAAGCAGAAATTATTAAAGCAAAGACTACTTTGGTTTTAGAATTTCACAGCTTGACACGCAATAATGATTGCTTTTGAAGATTCCCAGCAATAATGGTTGCTTTTGAAGATAATGGAATCTGCTTTATTCGGTGGAGTTTGCAATAATATTTGCTTTTTTAAAGTTTCTTTGTATTTTAGTTTAAAGGTGTTTGTCTGTAAGAATTATTAAAGTGACGATGGGGCCCAAAGAGTGTACCCGGCTTCAATAATTCACCTTTATTAAAAGTTGTTTGTCTGTTTGTTATTATTAGGTGTGTCTAGTCAGAACTTTAATCATAGAGTTCTCCCCAGTCTCTCTATATAAGAGAGCTTTGTTTATTGTATTCAGTACGCTTGAATAATATTGTTTTTCCTTCCTTTCTCTCTAGCTCATGTGTTGAGCCCCTTTCTTACTTAAATACTACTTTACCTATTGTTTCCTACTGCTTTCCTGCTTCCGCCTATTTGGTATCAGAGCCATCTTTATTATTAGCTTGCTGATAAAGGTACATATCTATTATCTCTATATTTCATTAAATGCTTTGCAGTAGCTAAATCCCTGTTGTGGAAGGTTGGATGTTTAAGGTTAAGTAAGTATGTAAAAAAAAAAAAAAAAAAAAAAAGGGCAAAAAATCGAAATATTTTAGTGTCTTCTTAAAATATCATCTTTTATCCCGAGTGAAAAAATGGGAGGTTTTCTGATGATTTTATAAAAGAATGTTTTGCTAAAATATTTCATATCTTTGTTTTTGTGGATTTTATCCGTCTATCCCTCTGGTTGATAGTTAAACGAGAAAGTCGTTTGCAAAGATAACAAAAATATTGTACTTTTATGTCAAATTTACTTTTTTGTAAGAATAAACATACTTAAAACTCCTTTGAAGATCCAACCAACCACAACAGTCTTAGCTCCATTACTCCATGAGTATGCATGAGATAGATGATAATGATAATCAAAATGATTTGATTAAAAATGCTGAATTAGTAGAATATCCAAAAAATTTGGATAAGCTTAATAAGTGGGTTATACCCTCTGTTCCCTTTAGTCAAATTTATACTATTGGTATGTTTGATTTTAAATCTCGTCAAGTCATCAAAACGATGGAACAAACAATTAGAATCTCTGACACTAATCAAACAATTAGATTACTGAGTAAAAAAGATTTACTCCCTCATAAAGGTTATAATTTTATCCATATTGGGTTAATTCAAATAGCCTTCAAACCCTTAACTTTGATGGGTTTAAATTCGAGTATTATGGCCCATGTTAGGGATGGTAGATGTAGAGATTTTAAACAATCTCTAGCTGCTTTAATAGAAACCAGTCTATGTCATGGACCAGTCTACTTTGATGTAGCTCCCAATTTGACACTATCTTTATCTGATAGCAATTTGTTAGATGCTATGCAACTGACACTACACACTAGTGGTTATAATTTTAAACCAGGTAGTGAGGTGATAGCTATATGCTATAGAATTTATTATAAGGTTTTAAATACCTTAAATCCTAAGGCTAAACAATTTACCTTTCAAGGAACTACAACCTTAGTTCAAACCAATTTGTTAACCTCAAATGTAGCAACTAATAGGTTGATAAAATGGAAAGAGATTAATTTTCCAGAAACCTGGTCTCTTCCTCAAGAATTAGAACCAGAACCACAGGTCAATAAAGATATTGATCAGATAATTCAGACAACTGAAGGGGATGTAGAAATTAGATTTACTCCTCAAAGATCTATTAGATTACCTAGGACTATATCTGCTAGGTATTCCCATGCTAGTGATTATATCACAGCCCCGAGTGTTCTAGATCCATCTAGAGCATCTACTTCTCAAATAAGAGAAGAGATAGAATCTGTAAACTCAATAAGAATTAGTCAAAATCAAATTCCAGAAGGAATTTATGAAAAGAGTAGAGAATCTCCTACTCAATCAGAAATGAGCTTCCATTTAAATGATTGATTTATCCCCAGGTAGTAAAATGAGAGAAATCCTTAATAAGGAATTTCAACAAGAAAAGCATGCCCAATTTAGGCAATGGTATTTTAAGAAATACTCTTCGAAAGACCTAGATAAATTCAAAGATGAATTTTATGAGTATATAGCTAAAACAGAAGATTATATACCTTTTGTAAATTGGTTTATAAAAACCTATCTTGATAACACTAAAAAAGAGATTTTAGTGTTACAAAGACCTTGGAAAACTCCAAAGGGAGAAACTGTTAATTCTCCATTTCCTCCAGAGCAAACAATTTGCTTAAATAATAATACAGAAGCTACAGCTTATACAAGTATTCAAAAGCTTGAAAATTCTCAAGCTACTGTAAAAGATTTAAATACGATTATTAAATCACAAAACTATACCAACACCTTTCTTGTTTGTTTAGGTGACCAATGTATAACATTAGAAAAAGAGATAATATCTCTTAAACAATTTATAGAAAACGAATTAAGTTCTATTAAAAAATTAATAGAAAAACAAAATCCAGAATCATCAGCCAATAGAGATAATATCCCTATGATTCAACCTCCTATTCCAATAAAAGGCTTTAAAATAGAACCTACTAGTGAAGAATTTTTGAGAATTCTTCAGCAAAAGATGAATAATCTTAATATATCAGTCTTGTCTAAAGACGATTCTTCTCAGCAATCTGATAATTCAGAACCTGGTGAAGAAATAGAAGAGATTAATGAATTAGCAACTATGTTTGCTAAACAAAAGATTAATAATGCGGAGATAAATCCTATTTATGCTCCAAAACCTTTGGAAAAATTCTATTACCAAAGACCTTCTCCTCAGGATCTTCTATTTGAAGAACCAGAATATATTCAAACTTCATATTCAGGAAAAGCTATCTATGAATGGAATATTGATGGCTTAAATGAAAAACAAATATTCGATGTCATACACCGAATAATGATGTATTCTACTGTTTGTAAACAAAATGGTAGCACTGATAGTGCGATAGCATCTTTTATAGCCACAGGATTTGTAGGACAAATCAGGGGATGGTGGGAACATTATCTTACCTTAGAGCAAAGATCAGAAATTCTTAATCATAAGAAGATACTTAAAATAGAAAATGGAGTTGTTACCACAGGAGAAGAAGATGCAGTTTATACACTGTGTATTGCTATTCTACAACATTTTGTAGGAACTAATACCCCTGTGTCAGAGAAGTTATGTACACTTTTGCAAAATCTTAGATGTCCTTCTTTGACCCATTTTAGATGGTATAAAGATACATTTTTATCTAGAGTTTATCAATTAAGTGACTCTAATTCCATACATTGGAAGTCTAAATTTGTAGACGGATTACCTCATCTTTTCGCTGAAAGAGTTAGGCAATCCTTAAGAAATAAGAATGATGGAATAAATCTTAATTATAATTCTCTAACATATGGAGAAATTGTTAGTCATTGTATTAACGAAGGATTAGCTTTATGTAATGACATAAAGTTAAGAAACCAGTTAAAAAAGCAAAAGCTTTCAGAGAAACACCAGTTAGGTGAATTTTGTGATCAATTTGCTTTTGATATAGGAAAAATCCCTAGATATCCAGAAAAGAAAAAGCAAAAAATAGCTTATGATAAGAATAAACCTTATAAGAATAATTCTTATAAATCAAAATATCCTTTTAATAAGAATTCTTATAAAAAGAATAATAAGAAAAAATATTATAATAAATTAGAAAAAAAACCTTTTGTCCCTAATAAAGGAAAAAGGAAAGCCAAAAGGATCGATATAACTTGTCATAAATGTGGCAAAATTGGTCATTATGCCAACCAATGTTGGACTAAGAAAGCTCTTAATGAGATAGAGGATGAGCAATTACGCTCACAATTAGAAAAGGTTTTGCTTCATAGTTCTGAAGATGAAAGAGAATCTTCAGATAATGAAGATTTAGCCTTAATATATGAGAGCTCAAGTGATTCTGATTCACAGGATTCTGATAACAATGATTGTCAGTGTAATGAGCTAAATTATTATAAATCCATAGTAGACATGAATGGATTAAATGTCTTAACGGCTGATCAAGATAGAGCCTTAAAAATTATAGATTCAATTACCGATTTTGAACTTAAGAAGCAAATGCTCGAAGCCCTTATTAAAAACAATAAGGAGAAAGAAGCTCCCATAGTTATAGACTCACCTTACCAATTAAGTGAGGTATTAGAAAGATTTCAAAAATCTACTATTAAAGAAACTCCTGTTTCTTTAAATGATTTAAGAAAAGAAGTTAATTTATTAAAATCTGAAATTAATCAGATAAAACAGAATAATACTTTATTAACTCAAAGGATTACTTTATTAGAAAGTAAGCCTGTAATACATAATGAATCAAAGGATATTCCCTCTTCTAGTAATACTAAAGAGACCGAATATTTAGCCCTTTTAGAGCAAGTAACATCTCAAAGATGGTATATTAAAATTACCCTAGTGGTAAGTCGAGAATTTATTCTCAAAGATGAGATAGCCCTTGTTGATAGTGGTGCTGACTTGAATTGTATTCAAGAAGGATTAATTCCTACCAAATATTTTGAGAAAACTACTCAATCTATATCCCATGCTGCTGGAGAAAAACTCCAAGTTAGCTATAAGCTTCCAAATACTTACATTTGTAATGAAGATATATGTCTTCCTACCTCTTTTATTCTAATAAAGAATATGAATCATAGAATAATTTTAGGAAACCCTTTTCTTCACAATATTATGCCCCTCAACAATGTTGATCCAAGTGGGATTTCTACCATAATAGAAGGAAAGAAAATAAAATTTGAATTTATTTCAGATCCTCAAACCCGTATAATTAATGAGGTTAAGGATCGCCTTCTTAGTAAAGAAAATCAATTATGTTTTCTTAAAGAAGAAATAAAAGTTTTGAGCATTAATGAACAGCTCAAGAAGCCTGATATTAAAAATCAGATAAAAATCATAGAAACTCAATTTATTGAGGAAGTTTGTAATGATCTTCCTAATGCGTTTTGGGATCGAAAGAAACATGTTATTTCTCTTCCTTATATAGATGGTTTTAATGAAAACCAAATCCCTACAAAAGCTAGGCCAGCTCAAATGAATAAAGAATACTTAGAATTATGTAAAAAGGAGATTAATTCCCTTTTAGAAAAAGGCTTAATTAGAAAGTCTAAATCTCCTTGGAGTTGTACAGCATTTTATGTTAACAATGCTGCTGAAAAAGAAAGAGGTGTGCCTAGATTAGTCATTAATTATAAACCTCTTAATAAAGTTTTAAGATGGATTAGATATCCTATTCCTAACAAAAAAGATTTGTTAGACAGATTAAACGATGCTTTAATCTTTTCTAAATTTGATATGAAGTCAGGATATTGGCAAATTCAGATTAAAGAATCTGATAGATATAAAACAGATTTTACAGTTCCTTTTGGACATTATGAATGGAATGTTCTTCCATTTGGTCAGAAGAATGCTCCTTCTGAGTTTCAGAATATTATGAATGATATTTTCAATCCTTATTCTGAATTTATAATTGTTTATATTGATGATGTTTTAGTATTTTCTAAAACTATAGATCAACATATTAAACACTTAAAAATATTTAAGAGTTTAATAAAAAATAATGGTTTAGTAATATCTGCCCCAAAAATGAAATTATTTCAAACTCAAGTTAGATTTTTGGGACATATGATAAATCAAGGAAAAATTATTCCTATAGACAGAAGTATAGAGTTTGCTTCTAAATTTCCTAATGAAATAACTGATAAAAAACAGTTACAAAGATTTTTAGGAAGTCTGAATTATATTTCAGAATATTATCAAGATCTAGCCAAAGATACAGCAATATTGTACTCTAGGCTTAAGAAAAAACCTGAACCATGGACTGAGAATCATTCTCAGACTATTCAAAAAATTAAAGCTAAGGTAAAATGCTTACCTTGTTTATCTTTAGCAAATCCCAAGTATTTTAAAATTGTTGAAACAGATGCCTCTGATATAGGATATGGTGGTATTCTAAAACAGGTTATCCCTGAAACTTCTAAAGAAGTTCTTGTTAGATTTACCTCAGGAAAATGGAATCCTACTCAGTCAAAATACTCGACTGTGAAGAAAGAAATGCTTTCTATAATTAAATGTGTTTCAAAATTTCAAGGTGATTTATTAAATCAAAATTTTTTATTAAGAATTGATTGTAGTTCAGTAAAATCAATTATTGAAAAAGATGTTAAAAATCTTGTAGCAAAACAAATTTTTGCAGGATGGCAAGCCCAGCTTTCAGCCTTTGAATTCGATATCCAATATATCAAAGGAGAAAATAATTCTCTTGCTGATTATTTAACCCGTGAATTTTTACAGGGAGATTAATGGCAACCCCTTCTAGGGGAAGAGGTCGCGGCGGATATGGCCGTGGTCGAGGTTATGGGAGTAACAATATGTTGCCCCGTGTAGAATCAACTGTTCCTCTAATAGGAGATTGGACAGTTTTTCATAATCGAGGGAGAAATTTGCAGCAATTACCTGCACCTCCAAAAAAGGAAGATATACCTTCCTCTAGTAAGAAAACATCTTATAAAGATGCAGCAGTCAATGATGATCCACAGGAAAAAGAATATTTCGAAAATCCTGTTACAGAAACTATTATGTTTCTTGAAGAAGAAGATGTTCAAATGCACCAAGATGGTTGGTCATTAAGAACTAGGTACCTTGAATCAAGAGGATACCCAGGGCTTCAAAATCAAGCCAGACAGAATTTAGAAATTCTGTTAACAATTACCGAATCGGTAACTATCACTCATACTTTTCAAAATAGTAATCCTGAAAGTTTTATGAACTTCAGCAAATGCCATATCAATAAGATATTGCTACCCAGAGAATGGGGATTAAGTCCTAATACGGAGAAAGCTATCAGAATAGCTGGAGATAAATACATCTATTTCAATTACTGGGATTATATCCAAGCTTTTACTAAAGCTTTTTATTATCAAAACCCAAAGAACAAGCATTCTTGGTTCTTTTCGATAAATCCCGAAGTGTGTAATAAACACATTCCAAATTGGTTCTATGAATGGTGGTCAAAATTTGGACCCTCTCTGGAAATTTTGCCAGAAGATATTTATAATCTATATGCTTCTTGGAGTGACCATAGTTCTTTGGTCTCAAAATATACCAAATTGATTTATGGACAATGTCCTTTATTGTTCTTTACCAAATTTCAAATCCCTTGGATTTGGAGGTGGACGGTATCAATTGCAGAGGATAAAAAATTAAAAATTCCAATTCTCCAGAGGAATTTCTTCTTAAAATGGTGGACCAATATGTCCAAAGAAGATATTAAAATTATAGTGTCCAATATTCAGATTGATATTTCAACAGAAAAGGGAAAGGCTTCTACAGCTCAAAGTGCTCATCCCTCTTTGGCAAATTTAAGAGAGTATTTTCATCAAAAATACCCCACAGAATCAGAACAGCAAATTATGGCTCGGGTTTTAGCATTTATGAAAGAACAATTTTTTAGTTCGTTCCCTTCTCAACCGTCTAAGGAAGAGGATCAGTCTATGAAAACTTCTTCATCGCAGGGATCACTGGATTCTAATACTTATAATTGTCTAGCAGGCGAATCTCAAGCTGAAGAATCTGTTCAAGAAGAACCATGTTGAGCCCCTTTCTTACTTAAATACTACTTTACCTATTGTTTCCTACTGCTTTCCTGCTTCCGCCTATTTGGTATCAGAGCCATCTTTATTATTAGCTTGCTGATAAAGGTACATATCTATTATCTCTATATTTCATTAAATGCTTTGCAGTAGCTAAATCCCTGTTGTGGAAGGTTGGATGTTTAAGGTTAAGTAAGTATGTAAAAAAAAAAAAAAAAAGGCAAAAAATCGAAATATTTTAGTGTCTTCTTAAAATATCATCTTTTATCCCGAGTGAAAAAATGGGAGGTTTTCTGATGATTTTATAAAAGAATGTTTTGCTAAAATATTTCATATCTTTGTTTTTGTGGATTTTATCCGTCTATCCCTCTGGTTGATAGTTAAACGAGAAAGTCGTTTGCAAAGATAACAAAAATATTGTACTTTTATGTCAAATTTACTTTTTTGTAGAAATAAACATACTTAAAACTCCTTTGAAGATCCAACCAACCACAACAGTCTTAGCTCCATTACTCCATGAGTATGCATGAGATAGATGATAATGATAATCAAAATGATTTGATTAAAAATGCTGAATTAGTAGAATATCCAAAAAATTTGGATAAGCTTAATAAGTGGGTTATACCCTCTGTTCCCTTTAGTCAAATTTATACTATTGGTATGTTTGATTTTAAATCTCGTCAAGTCATCAAAACGATGGAACAAACAATTAGAATCTCTGACACTAATCAAACAATTAGATTACTGAGTAAAAAAGATTTACTCCCTCATAAAGGTTATAATTTTATCCATATTGGGTTAATTCAAATAGCCTTCAAACCCTTAACTTTGATGGGTTTAAATTCGAGTATTATGGCCCATGTTAGGGATGGTAGATGTATAGATTTTAAACAATCTCTAGCTGCTTTAATAGAAACCAGTCTATGTCATGGACCAGTCTACTTTGATGTAGCTCCCAATTTGACACTATCTTTATCTGATAGCAATTTGTTAGATGCTATGCAACTAACGATTCACACTAATGGTTATAATTTTAAACCAGGAAGTGAGGTAATAGCCATATGCTATAGAATTTATTATAAGGTTTTAAATACCTTAAATCCTAAGGCTAAACAATTTACCTTTCAAGGAACTACAACCTTAGTTCAAACCAATTTGTTAACCTCAAATGTAGCAACTAATAGGTTGATAAAATGGAAAGAGATTAATTTTCCAGAAACCTGGTCTCTTCCTCAAGAATTAGAACCAGAACCACAGGTCAATAAAGATATTGATCAGATAATTCAGACAACTGAAGGGGATGTAGAAATTAGATTTACTCCTCAAAGATCTATTAGATTACCTAGGACTATATCTGCTAGGTATTCCCATGCTAGTGATTATATCACAGCCCCGAGTGTTCTAGATCTATCTAGAGCATCTACTTCTCAAATAAGAGAAGAGATAGAATCTGTAAACTCAATAAGAATTAGTCAAAATCAAATTCCAGAAGGAATTTATGAAAAGAGTAGAGAATCTCCTACTCAATCAGAAATGAGCTTTCATTTAAATGATTGATTTATCCCCAGGTAGTAAAATGAGAGAAATCCTTAATAAGGAATTTCAACAAGAAAAGCATGCCCAATTTAGGCAATGGTATTTTAAGAAATACTCTTCGAAAGACCTAGATAAATTCAAAGATGAATTTTATGAGTATATAGCTAAAACAGAAGATTATATACCTTTTGTAAATTGGTTTATAAAAACCTATCTTGATAACACTAAAAAAGAGATTTTAGTGTTACAAAGACCTTGGAAAACTCCAAAGGGAGAAATTGTTAATTCTCCATTTCCTCCAGAGCAAACAATTTGCTTAAACAATAATACAGAAGCTACAGCTTATACAAGTATTCAAAAGCTTGAAAATTCTCAAGCTACTGTAAAAGATTTAAATACGATTATTAAATCACAAAACTATACTAACACCTTTCTTGTTTGTTTAGGTGACCAATGTATAACTTTAGAAAAAGAGATAATATCTCTTAAACAATTTATAGAAAACGAATTAAGTTCTATTAAAAAATTAATAGAAAAACAAAATCCAGAATCATCAACCAATAGAGATGATATTCCTATGATTCAACCTCCAATTCATATTAAGGGGTTCAGAACAGAAACTAGTGGTGAAGAATTTATGCAAATTCTTCAGAAAAAGTTTGACAATTTAAATTTAAATTTAGCAGTCTTGTCTAAAGACGATTCTTCTCAACAATCTGAAAATTTAGAATCTGCTGAAGAAATAGAAGAGATTAATGAATTAGCAACTATGTTTGCTAAACAAAAGATTAATAATGCGGAGATAAATCCTATTTATGCTCCAAAATCTTTGGAAAAATTCTATTATCAAAGACCTTCTCCTCAGGATCTTCTATTTGAAGAACCAGAATATATTCAAACTTCATATTCAGGAAAAGCTATCTATGAATGGAATATTGATGGCTTAAATGAAAAACAAATATTCGATGTTATACACCGAATAATGATGTATTCTACTGTTTGTAAACAAAATGGTAGCACTGATAGTGCGATAGCATCTTTTATAGCCACAGGATTTGTAGGACAAATCAGGGGATGGTGGGAACATTATCTTACCTTAGAGCAAAGATCAGAAATTCTTAATCATAAAAAGATACTTAAAATAGAAAATGGAGTTGTTACCACAGGAGAAGAAGATGCAGTTTATACACTGTGTATTGCTATTCTACAACATTTTGTAGGAACTAATACCCCTGTGTCAGAGAAGTTATGTACACTTCTTCAAAATCTTAGATGTCCTTCTTTGACCCATTTTAGATGGTATAAAGATACATTTTTATCTAGAGTTTATCAATTAAGTGACTCTAATTCCATACATTGGAAGTCTAAATTTGTAGACGGATTACCCCATCTTTTCGCTGAAAGAGTTAGGCAATCCTTAAGAAATAAGAATGATGGAATAAATCTTAATTATAATTCTCTAACATATGGAGAAATTGTTACACTACTACAAATTTGCACTTGCATAGCGCTTATTTTTGCACTTGCATAGCGCTTTTGAGCGCTGTATAAGCTACCGCTATTGAAGTACACAGGACTTGCATAGCACTTTTTTTGGAGCTATCTAAGTAATATGTTTTTATAACGATTTACAAAACGCTGTACAAGTTAGAGTTGTCTAAGTGCACAACACTTGCATAGCATTTAAAAAGCGCTATTGAAGTGATACAATTTTTCAAAATTCATAATTTAATTATTTTTTTATATTTTCATCTGTAAAATTATTTAAAAAATTATAAAATACAATAAAATGTAAACTAAATGTGCAATACATAATAAACTTCAAACTGAAATTATTATTAATTCAAAGAAAAAAGTATAAACAGTACAAAGAAAGATACACATCGAAAATTATGTGTTTTCATATTTCTCCTAAAACTACACATAGAATGATACAGGCGTGCAAGACTATTGTATGCTTGTGTAGTTTGCTGGAGGCGTGCTGAGAGCTGCAAAACCTCTGCTGACAATGCCTCTGCTTTACTCTTTTACTCTGTTCCTTGGTAAGTTGACCCTAAAAAGAAAACCCAATAAGTAGGTGATGCATGTTTGGGATGAAGGAAGTGATCACAATCACTAAACATAGTGCATATACCAAACTAGTATATTCTCAACAAGGTCAAGTTGTAGCAACTGATGCATATGGCTCCTGTTCAAAGATTGTAAGTAAACGACGCCAATGAAACCAACCTTGAGGAAAATTACTTTAGCAGGGGCTCACTACTGGGGTTAGCATGTGAAACTACTTTTGATTATGTCATGCAGTGTATTGAAATGCATCATTGTTGGAAAAACCCTGTACCATGTGGTAGTCTAAGTGCTTACCCGTGCTGAAGGTATGTGGTGTGTGTTATTTACATCTGTTCCAGTAGTGCTATAATCACCTGCAGAATATTAGGTAAAATATGATAGTGAGATCAATGCTACATTCTAGAGAAAGATCCAATGATGAAAAAAGCGTCAAGTTAATTTTCAACTAAGAGGAAGAACTTCAAAGCTCTCTAATATAGGAATCCATAAAATTATAACGGATTATTTACCATATAGCATGACCAATAATATTGTTATGCAGCAATTAAAAGGTTGAAACTAACCCCTGCATTGGTAAAATATTTACCTCTCCTTTTCCAAATATAATTCCGGAAGTCCACATAACCTGATCTCCTGAGTCACGTCGATCAGGATCTAAGGTATCATTCTGTTTCTTCAGCCAACACTAAAATACACAAAAAGCAACAGAAGGCAGAACAGAATTAGGTAATCATGTTAATACAATGCCTGGTCATATCACTGCACATACTTTTTACCTGATAAACCGTGAAACCTAAATACATAATTTCACTGCACATACTTTTTACCTGATAAACCTTGAAAACTATATACATAATTTTCTACCTTACAATTTCCCCCTACTGAAAGGCTTACTACATTCAAATACACTACTGCATTATTTTTATTTGCCTTTTTACCTGATAAACCTTGAAAACTATATACATAATTTTCTATGTGTAAGCTGCAGATAATACAAGTTTTAAGATTCAGCTATCGCTATGAACCTAAGGGAATGGCCAAACTCTAGTCCGAGAATAGGGTGGTATGGACAAGGTTTTCTTATAAAATAACTTAAAAGTATATATTTGCACAATTAATATTCTGATATACTTCTACAATAATAACTTAAAATCCTATTAAAGTTGTCATACCTTGTGGCTACTCCTTTCCTATGCTTCTGTAGAGTTGAATCATGGAAAAGCCTTTTATCATCCTCATATATACTTTAAAGCAGTAGTCGTAACTCTCATAGTGTTACCTTCAAGCAAAGGAAAATAAAAGTAAACGCAGAGTATACCATAGGAAGATGATAACTATAACAGATCTATTAATTGATTTAAAAATGGGCAATATTAGCTTTTAAAACTAGAGAGGAGGGATGGGGGAGGGAGAGAGATAGAGTACCATGATTAGCTATCATCGACCAAGAATTTAATCTGTATTGCACAGAGCACCTGTCGACTATCTTGAAGATTAAAAGTGTTTTCACTTGTTAAAATAAGAAAGACATACAAATCTAAGTTACAACATTGGTAAATGAAGAAAAGGGAAAACCAAAGGTGACCAATATTGGAAAACTACTAAGTAACTAAACTCATACCTCGTGTCCAAGTTTTACTCCCATTTCCTGAGACACTCTAGTAGCAGCAACACGACGAGGCTGGGTACATCCAATCTGTAAAATTTAGTTAGCATAATGAGATTAAAGATTAATGCCACTAATTGGCTCTAAAACACACCAGTATAGATACAAGAGAGATCTCTACTCATCAATTCCTCTTGAAAAATGTGATGTAATAAACTTCGATTATAGATGCAATCTATATGAAATGAAATAAACAAGAAACTAGTGAAATATTATACCTTTCCACGTTTTGTATACCCAGCCTCATGGAGATACTGAGGTATCTGCGTAGTCTTACCAGAACCAGTTTCTCCAACAATAACAAGAACCTCTGAAGCCAGTTATTAATTTCATATTCAGATTGCTATGATCCTAACCAGGAGTTTTTAGAGCCAAAAAAATTAAAGTGACGGAGAAATCATACCAGGCAATTGAATTTAAAAAATCCAAAAAGGACTTGCAAGAAAAGCATAAGAAGATACCTATATT
This sequence comes from Kitagawia praeruptora, assembly GCA_037693485.1. Classification (NCBI taxonomy): domain Eukaryota; kingdom Viridiplantae; phylum Streptophyta; class Magnoliopsida; order Apiales; family Apiaceae; genus Kitagawia; species Kitagawia praeruptora. Next base: position 51,745,793 of record CM075347.1, read on the forward strand.
TGAATAAAGTCAACATCTAAATCCTTGGCATCGATGCATTTTATCATGTTGACAAATCCTATTATTGTGAATGAAATTATTGATTCACCTTCTGATTTATAAAAAAAATAATTGCACCGACTCATTTATAGACGCTGATTGCCAAATTCTGCAATCTGCTTAAGTTTATTGAAAAAACTATACACATTCAAAGAGTAATGAGAAACTTGTTCATTTTTTAGCAACTAAAAGCATATACACTGTATGAACCTATCTAACATTTGAAAGTTTTAGTTGTATTTTCTCTCCCATAGTACAAAAAATCAAAGCAAGAAATTATCAGCTTGCACGCATAGAATTTCAAGAGACTAACAGAGCTGACAGCATGTTTAGGACCATAGAACAATTAGCAAAGTGAAACTGCTGTGGTTCAAGAATCAAAGAAGGAATTGAGATTGCCATAATTTTTATAAATAAGTATATTTATCCTTTTTGTAATTATAAGATAAGTTCAGGAATTCATACAAATCTATAATGTGGCTAATTGTCTGACATTCTATTCTTTATAGGATACACAAATTGGGATGCGTGTGCATAACTAAAATGTTACTTCTGTCAAGGTTAAGGTACTATGAATGTACCTCACAAGAGTAATAGGGTGATAAATATTTTATGCAATTTAAAAGCAAGTGAGAGCATCAACTAAAGGTTACCTAAATAGCATATTTTGTAAAGAATAAACTTTAAAAAATCTTCAGCAAAACTCGTTATATCATATAAGGCTGAAAGATAGTACCAGAATGTTTGCACCGATGCTAGTTCCAATAGCAAATAGTGGAGCTTTGAGGTATTCATGATGGAGATAGTTTATAACATCTCTTGTATCCGTTGTCCAGCCAGCATTGTAAAAGCAATCAGACTGCATAAAATACACATATCATTACGGAGATTGACCTGAAAATATGAGATATTAGTGGGTAATGGTTCTTGCCCTTGAATTTTATGGTGTAAAGTGATAATAATGCAAGCTAAGTATAAGCTAAGTATAAGCTTCATGGTATGATTTTTTAAAGTTGAACAAAAGGTAATAGTTTGTCACTCACTCCCTTGCATTAACCCATGTAGCATTATTTAAAAAAATTAGAGTTCAATCATCACTTTTGCTAGAACAAAACCAAATTAATCTATTATACCCACATTTTATACAATCAATTCTAACACTTCAAAACTGATAAATAAATTTATCATTTCTATCTTATTTACAGTCCCAGTGAGAAAAGTTTGGCAGAAATGTTATATTGTAAACCCTTAGGAAAAAAACATGATGACAGAGATCTTGGAACTATGTTTTGGAATACGTGGTCAGGTAAAGAAGGCTTGAACAGGAAAGAAAATGATTCATGGTTGGTGCTAAAGTGATGTACAACACTGTCACCCAAAAGACGTAAATATATAATTAACCGTTTCCCGAAATATAACATGTAAATAGTAATTAACTACTGATGCTCTGCTTCATCTAGTTTATGTTTAAAAACAAGTCTATGTTAGAAACTTCTCAAGGACCGCTGAGCAGAAGTATGTACGTGTATATATAGTTTACTAGTACCCTAGTACCGGAATGATGATTAAAACTTTAGCATTAACTACTAAGGTTAAAGACATTAAATCAAGAGCATCAATAGTGGTACTCGACAATGCGATTTCTAATTCAAAAACTAGTGATACATGAGCAAAATTACCATCAACATTTAAGTGAATATATCTAAATTCTGTAGACATTAGGATATTATTAACCACTGACAACTTACATTTCATGGGTGATTGTGGACAATATCAACAGCCACCTGGTTACTAACATGCTCCCACAAACCATCCGACGCAAATATGAGAAACTGGTGTTGTTCATCAGACCCTATTCATAGATAAATACACCAGTGTTGTTCCAAAAGCAGAGCCTATTCATTTTTAAGTTAATAATTTTAAGAACATCATTTGACCACAAGTCTTAAGTAAAGAAACATTAAATATAGTCACAATGCTCAAGTCTAAACCATAAACAAACATCAAATATACTACAAGTCTCTGTGAATTTCTGTACGTACCTTTGATTTTCGAAACCCGATGAACTTAGTCGTCAATTAAGAATCTGAACCCACAGAGAATTGAAACCCGTTGAGCTTGAATTCCAAACATAAAGCACCTACAAAATCAAAAAACAAATTAAGTATAAACCCAAAACAAACCCTAGAATTGAATCCCTAAAATTGAAATTCAAATCGTGGAAGATTTGGTTCAATTTGGACCAAATCGAACCCTAGAATCGAAGAAGATGAACCAGAGAGAGAAGATTGGATCAACGATTTGCTATAGAGAGATAGAGAGATGTACTACCAGAGAGAGAAGATGAATTGAGAAGATGGAGATCGATTGGGAATTAGGGATCGACAGTTTGAATTGGGGATCGGTTTGATACATCAATTTATTTTATTGATAGTTGGACGGAGATAGCTGATGGAGAGGGAGAGATATTGAGAGGGCGAGGGAGAGGGGCAGGGAGAGATAATTGAGAGCGGCGGGGAGAGAGTATTAGGTCATTCGAGATGAAGATGAAACGTAGTATTGGATTGTTACGGGTAGTAAAAAAAAATAGATTAACTATAGCTCTTTCAAAAGCGCTATATAAGAGTAAATAAATATTCAAAAATTAATGAACATTAAAAAAATATCACTTAAAATACAGAATCTAGCATAGCGTTTTTAAAAAATGCTATTTAAGTCTACTCTTACATAGCGCTTCCTAATTAAACGCTATGTAAGTATTTCTTTTTTCTTTTTTCTTTTTATTTTATTGTGTTGCATAATTACTTGCATAACACTTTATTTAAAAACGCTATCTTTGTGACTTACATGCATAGCGCTTCTCAAAAAACGCTATGTAAGTGGTGTTTCCTAAGTTTAAATGTGTAGTAGTGTTAGTCATTGTATTAACGAAGGATTAGCTTTATGTAATGACATAAAGTTAAGAAACCAGTTAAAAAGGCAAAAGCTTTCAGAGAAGCACCAATTAGGTGAATTTTGTGATCAATTTGCTTTTGATATAGGAAAAATCCCTAGATATCCAGAAAAGAAAAAGCAAAAAATAGCTTATAATAAGAATAAACCTTATAAGAATAATTCTTATAAATCAAAATATCCTTTTAATAAGAATTCTTATAAAAAGAATAATAAGAAAAAATATTATAATAAATTAGAAAAAAAAACCTTTTGTCCCTAATAAAGGAAAAAGGAAAGCCAAAAGGATCGATATAACTTGTCATAAATGTGGCAAAATTGGTCATTATGCCAACCAATGTTGGACTAAGAAAGCTCTTAATGAGATAGAGGATGAGCAATTACGCTCACAATTAGAAAAGGTTTTGCTTCATAGTTCTGAAGATGAAAGAGAATCTTCAGATAATGAAGATTTAGCCTTAATATATGAAAGCTCTAGTGAATCTGATTCACAGGATTCTGATAACAATGATTGTCAGTGTAATGAGCTAAATTATTATAAATCTATAGTAGACATGAATGGATTAAATGTCTTAACGGCTGATCAAGATAGAGCCTTAAAAATTATAGATTCAATTTCCGATTTTGAGCTTAAGAAGCAAATGCTCGAAGCCCTTATTAAAAACAATAAGGAGAAAGAAGCTCCCATAGTTATAGACGCACCTTACCAATTAAGTGAGGTATTAGAAAGATTTCAAAAATCTACTATTAAAGAAACTCCTGTTTCTTTAAATGATTTAAGAAAAGAAGTTAATTTATTAAAATCTGAAATTAATCAGATAAAACAGAATAATACTTTATTAACTCAAAGGATTACTTTATTAGAAAGTAAGCCTGTAATACATAATGAATCAAAGGATATTCCCTCTTCTAGTAATACTAAAGAGACCGAATATTTAGCCCTTTTAGAGCAAGTAACATCTCAAAGATGGTATATCAAAGTTACCTTAGTGGTAAGTCGAGAATTTATTCTCAAAGATGAGATAGCCCTTGTTGATAGTGGTGCTGACTTGAATTGTATTCAAGAAGGATTAATTCCTACCAAATATTTTTAGAAAACTACTCAATCTATATCCCATGCTGCTGGAGAAAAACTCCAAGTTAGCTATAAGCTTCCAAATACTTACATTTGTAATGAAGATATATGTCTTCCTACCTCTTTTATTCTAATAAAGAATATGAATCATAGAATAATTTTAGGAAACCCTTTTCTTCACAATATTATGCCCCTCAACAATGTTGATCCAAGTGGGATTTCTACCATAATAGAAGGAAAGAAAATAAAATTTGAATTTATTTCAGATCCTCAAACCCGTATAATTAATGAGGTTAAGGATCGCCTTCTTAGTAAAGAAAATCAATTATGTTTTCTTAAAGAAGAAATAAAAGTTTTGAGCATTAATGAACAGCTCAAGAAGCCTGATATTAAAAATCAGATAAAAATCATAGAAACTCAATTTATTGAGGAAGTTTGTAATGATCTTCCTAATGCGTTTTGGGATCGAAAGAAACATGTTATTTCTCTTCCTTATATAGATGGTTTTAATGAAAACCAAATCCCTACAAAAGCTAGGCCAGCTCAAATGAATAAAGAATACTTAGAATTATGTAAAAAGGAGATTAATTCTCTTTTAGAAAAAGGCTTAATTAGAAAGTCTAAATCTCCTTGGAGTTGTACAGCATTTTATGTTAACAATGCTGCTGAAAAAGAAAGAGGTGTGCCTAGATTAGTCATTAATTATAAACCTCTTAATAAAGTTTTAAGATGGATTAGATATCCTATTCCTAACAAAAAAGATTTGTTAGACAGATTAAACGATGCTTTAATCTTTTCTAAATTTGATATGAAGTCAGGATATTGGCAAATTCAGATTAAAGAATCTGATAGATATAAAACAGCTTTTACAGTTCCTTTTGGACATTATGAATGGAATGTTCTTCCATTTGGACAGAAGAATGCTCCTTCTGAGTTTCAGAATATTATGAATGATATTTTTAATCCTTATTCTGAATTTATAATTGTTTATATTGATGATGTTTTAGTATTTTCTAAAACTATAGATCAACATATTAAACACTTAAAAATATTTAAGAGTTTAATAAAAAATAATGGTTTAGTAATATCTGCCCCAAAAATGAAATTATTTCAAACTCAAGTTAGATTTTTGGGACATATGATAAATCAAGGAAAAATTATTCCTATAGACAGAAGTATAGAGTTTGCTTCTAAATTTCCTAATGATATAACTGATAAAAAACAGTTACAAAGATTTTTAGGAAGTCTGAATTATATTTCAGAATATTATCAAGATCTAGCCAAAGATACAGCAATATTGTACTCCAGGCTTAAGAAAAAACCTGAACCTTGGACTGAGAATCATTCTCAGGCTGTTCAAAAAATTAAAGCTAAGGTAAAATGCTTACCTTGTTTATCTTTAGCAAATCCCAAATATTTTAAAATTGTTGAGACAGATGCCTCTGATATAGGATATGGTGGTATTCTAAAACAGGTTATTCCTGAAACTTCTAAAGAAGTTCTTGTTAGATTTACTTCAGGAAAATGGAATCCAACTCAGTCAAAATACTCGACTGTAAAGAAAGAAATGCTTTCTATTATTAAATGTGTTTCAAAATTTCAAGGTGATTTATTAAATCAAAATTTTTTATTAAGAATTGATTGTAGTTCAGTAAAATCAATTATTGAAAAAGATGTTAAAAATCTTGTAGTAAAACAAATTTTTGCAGGATGGCAAGCCCAGCTTTCAGCCTTTGAATTCGATATCCAATATATCAAAGGAGAAAATAATTCTCTTGCTGATTATTTAACCCGTGAATTTTTACAGGGAGATTAATGGCAACCCCTTCTAGGGGAAGAGGTCGCGGCGGATATGGCCGTGGTCGAGGTTATGGGAGTAACAATATGTTGCCCCGTGTAGAATCAACTGTTCCTCTAATAGGAGATTGGACAGTTTTTCATAATCGAGGGAGAAATTTGCAGCAATTACCTGCACCTCCAAAAAAGGAAGATATACCTTCCTCTAGTAAGAAAACATCTTATAAAGATGCAGCAGTCAATGATGATCCACAGGAAAAAGAATATTTCGAAAATCCTGTTACAGAAACTATTATGTTTCTTGAAGAAGAAGATGTTCAAATGCACCAAGATGGTTGGTCATTAAGAACTAGGTACCTTGAATCAAGAGGATACCCAGGGCTTCAAAATCAAGCCAGACAGAATTTAGAAATTCTGTTAACAATTACCGAATCGGTAACTATCACTCATACTTTTCAAAATAGTAATCCTGAAAGTTTTATGAACTTCAGCAAATGCCATATCAATAAGATATTGCTACCCAGAGAATGGGGATTAAGTCCTAATACGGAGAAAGCTATCAGAATAGCTGGAGATAAATACATCTATTTCAATTACTGGGATTATATCCAAGCTTTTACTAAAGCTTTTTATTATCAAAACCCAAAGAACAAGCATTCTTGGTTCTTTTCGATAAATCCCGAAGTGTGTAATAAACACATTCCAAATTGGTTCTATGAATGGTGGTCAAAATTTGGACCCTCTCTGGAAATTTTGCCAGAAGATATTTATAATCTATATGCTTCTTGGAGTGACCATAGTTCTTTGGTCTCAAAATATACCAAATTGATTTATGGACAATGTCCTTTATTGTTCTTTACCAAATTTCAAATCCCTTGGATTTGGAGGTGGACGGTATCAATTGCAGAGGATAAAAAATTAAAAATTCCAATTCTCCAGAGGAATTTCTTCTTAAAATGGTGGACCAATATGTCCAAAGAAGATATTAAAATTATAGTGTCCAATATTCAGATTGATATTTCAACAGAAAAGGGAAAGGCTTCTACAGCTCAAAGTGCTCATCCCTCTTTGGCAAATTTAAGAGAGTATTTTCATCAAAAATACCCCACAGAATCAGAACAGCAAATTATGGCTCGGGTTTTAGCATTTATGAAAGAACAATTTTTTAGTTCGTTCCCTTCTCAACCGTCTAAGGAAGAGGATCAGTCTATGAAAACTTCTTCATCGCAGGGATCACTGGATTCTAATACTTATAATTGTCTAGCAGGCGAATCTCAAGCTGAAGAATCTGTTCAAGAAGAACCATCCCTAGAAGATTTCTGGGATGCTCTTGTTCAATTTGCAGTTCCTCAAGAACAGCAGCCAAATAATTCTGGCAGAGGGAAAAAGACTCAAAATTAATCATGTTTATGATGGGTCCAGCTTTTAAAAAATTGAAGAAAAAGGAGAGAAAAATCCAGCTAATTAAGGATCAAATAGATGCCTATTTTCTACATCAAGAAAATCTTTCTTGGAAAGAAAGAAGAAATAGGACTTCTCAACAAATTCAAGAAGATTTCGAGATGGTTCGTCTTCTTCATAATTATCTGCAGCACAAAATTCAAAAGCAGAAATTATTAAAGCAAAGACTACTTTGGTTTCAGAATTTCACAGCTTGACACGCAATAATGATTGCTTTTGAAGATTCCCAGCAATAATGGTTGCTTTTGAAGATAATGGAATCTGCTTTATTCGGTGGAGTTTGCAATTATATTTGCTTTTTTAAAGTTTCTTTGTATTTTAGTTTAAAGGTGTTTGTCTGTAAGAATTATTAAAGTGACGATGGGGCCCAAAGAGTGTACCCGGCTTCAATAATTCACCTTTATTAAAAGTTGTTTGTCTGTTTGTTATTATTAGGTGTGTCTAGTCAGAACTTTAATCATAGAGTTCTCCCCAGTCTCTCTATATAAGAGAGCTTTGTTTATTGTATTCAGTACGCTTGAATAATATTGTTTTTCCTTCCTTTCTCTCTAGCTCATGTGTTGAGCCCCTTTCTTACTTAAATACTACTTTACCTATTGTTTCCTAGTTGCTTTCCTGCTTCCGCCTATTTGGTATCATATATATATATATATTAGAGTCCAAAAATGAGATCGAAAATGGAAATTGAAAAATGGAACATGAAATCAGTAATTTAGTTGCATGTTCAGTTGAAAGTGGTTGCCCCTGCGGGGCCATGCAACCCAAAGCCAAATCCACCAAAATAGCATCCCATCTAAAAAAAAAAAAAAAGTACACAAACTGGTGAAACAAGCGGCTGTGAAAGAGGAGGGGGTAGGGTTAGGGTTAGTATTTTTGCAATTTTGAAACTTAGTATAGTAAAATTGCAAATAGTTTAGTAAAATTGCAAATAGCTATTCTTAACAAAAGTAAATGTGCAAAAATTTACTTTTTCTTATTTATTTATGAAAAAAGCTCAAATAATAACTCTAGAGAACTTCCACAATTTTTTGTCATGGTCCCACTGGCCCCGTAATATAGACAGACTGTGGGTGAACATGATCATACAAAGAAACTAAATAATTTAATTTTTATAAAACAACTTATATATTAATTGAATTTAGTGAAATATAAATTTATTCACAAATATTGTAAATATTAAAGGAACATTATTCAAATAAAATAATTTTCAAATTTCTTGATATTTATATGAGAGAGATATTATCCAAATAAAATAATCTTAATAAAATCTTAATATTTATATGAATGATGATTCTCAAATAATTCTAAATTGGATTCTTATTATCATTATACAAAAAAATTAATTTTTATAAATATTAAAGGGGTATAGTTCAAAAATATAAGTTGGTCGACCAATACAGAACTAAAATTAATTTAACATAATAATTTCATAAAATCATTTGCAAGTATGAAACTAGGATAAAAATAATAATTAAACAAATTAAAATAGGTTTGAGAAATTAAAAGAAAATAGTTAGATTCATTAAAATAAAATTATAATAGTTAGACTCTCACAATAAGTAGACCCAAGATATGTGTTTATAATAGAGTAGTTTTAGAAAACATTAAACCTATATATGTTTGTTTAAATTAAAATAGTTATATATTTTTAATAATAGATTAGTCATAATTATACCTATTAAAATATTTAAATATTAAAGATAAATATAGATTTATATAAATAAGTAGGTCGGAATACAAAAATTAAAAATTATGTAACAAAGCAAGTGGCCAAAAAAAATAGATACATTTGTGTATAATAAAAATTTATATCCTACATTTAATAAGCATGGAACAAATATTAACAATTAGATCTAAACTTTAATTAAAACGATTATATTCTATTTAATTCTAATACATAAATACTATGCCACCGATTAACTTCCTAACTATATAGAACATCGGCTTAATGCATCACAAACTAATGAATCCTACCTATCTAACTGAAACATAACTATATATAATATACAAGTAATTTAATTACTAAAATATAAATTTATTCACAAAATTTTTAAATATTAGAGAAATATTATTCAAATAAAATAATCTTCAAATTTATTGATATTTATATGAATAATGATTCTCAATAATTCTTAATTGGATTCTTATTAATATTATACAAAAGAATGATTTTTATAATTCAAAAATATAAGTTGGTCGACCAATTACAAAACTACAACTTATTTAACATAGTAATTTGATAAATCTATTAGCAAATATTAAACTAGGTCAAAAATAATAATTAAAGAGATTAAAATAGCTTTAAAAAATTAAAAAATAGCTAGATCCCTTAAAATAAAATTTTAATAATTAGATCCTTACAATAAGTAGGCCGAAGATATGTGTTTACTTTAAAATAGTTTTAGAAAAAACTAAGCCTACATGTTTGTCCAAATTAATATAGTTATATATTTTTTAATAATAGATTAATGATAATTATACCTATTAAAAGATTTATATTGTAAAGATATAAATAAAAATTTGTATAAATAATTAGACCAAAATACAAAAAAATAAAATTATGTAACAAAGCAAGTGCACCAAAAAAATAAATACATTTAAATATAATAAGAAGGTCGAAATATCGAATCAAAATTTAAATATCGAAGTCGAAGTAAAAAATACCCAATTTTTTTTGTTCGAGTTTTGATATATAAAAAATCAAATAATAAATCCGACGAAAAGAAATCAATCATTTTATCATATTATATACTCCCTCCGTCTCCTTTTTCTTTGCTCATTTGCTGAATTTTACGGGTTTTAAGATAGTGGGGAATGAATGTTATTTTTTTATAGAGTAATGGGTATTTAATATTATTTTTAAGAAGTAGTGGGTATTGAATATTGTTTTTTTGGAGTAGTGGGTGGAGTAGTGGGTGTTGAATATTATTTTAAAGGAGTAGTGATTGGAATAGTGGATATTGAATATTGTTTTTTTGGAGTAGTGAGTGGAATAGTGGGTGTTTGAATATTATTTGTAATGATTAGTGAGTGGAGTAGTGGGTATTGAATATTGTTTTTTTGGAGTAGTGGGTGGAGTAGTGGGTGTTGAATATTATTTTTTATGGACAAAAATAGAAAGGAGAAAAGTATTTTGAATATCCTTAAAAGGGAAGTGGGAAAAGAAATATGAGACAGAGGGAGTATTGTATTATGACTTTTCAATAAACGAATTTGATTAAAAAGACTAAATTATACATAGTGTCATTAAAAATGTCCACATCAACCAAAGTATTTGATGTATTTATTTTAATAAATCATTATATTAATATAAATTTGCGATTAAGTAAATTGTGAATATGTAGTTAGGTGGGATTAATTAATTAGAGTCATACTTCATTGAATATGTGATATAAATCTAACCATCTAATATCTAATTTTTAAATGTGAGTCACCCATTTAATTATACGAATTTTATTTAACAATACCAGTAATCTATCCATATCCTCAACGGGTGAAGTATAGATTAAAATAAACAATTGTGGTTAGTGAAGTTTTTCATATTATAACTTGCCTAATCATATATATTAACGGGATTATGTATATGAGATTTGGCGATCATGACTATTTATTTATAGAATTGAGGTAAGATGATTTATCGATATATATAAATTCTATATATATATATGTAGACTAAATTAATATGTAGACTATTTATTTATATTTATATGTAGACTAAATCATGTATATTGACAGGATTATGTATATGAGATTTGGCGATCATGAATAAATTTGCATGTAAAATATATATGATTTTCAAGATTTTCAATGAAATAATGAAATAGTGATTTTCATAGAATATGATTTTTAATGAATAAGATTTTGCAATATTTTGATTAATATATGGTCTTCTGTCGATCTCCACTAAAAATTTGATCTGTACTGAACTGTATTGATTACATGCAAATTATAGAGGAGAAAATATGATATAGCTATGTTGCACTTGATTATAAGGTTAAATAGCCAAGAAATGCAAAACTTTGAGTGATAGGAAAAAAATGAGTTAGAAAAGCCAGTAATTTGATTCTTTCCAAAAAAAATTAGAGTAGAGATAAATAATGCTAATATAAATTGGTTGAATAAATGAATAATAATAAAAAAAATATATTGCATCTATTTAATAACTAAAAAATTCAATCAAAATATATTTAATCAATTGGATAATCTTAAAATTAAAACATAAAATTAATCAATTAATATAAACTAAATTTTAATAATACAATGAAATGAAAATACTACTCCCTCCGTCCCAACCAATACTTTACATGGTGGCTGGGCACGGAGACCGAGGATAGTGGATGTAATATTGTTAAATAAATGAAGTAGTGGGTGTAATATTGTTAAAATAAATGAAGTAGTGGGTGTAATAGTGATTTTATTGTTAAAATAAGTGAAGTAGTGGGTGTAATAGTGTAAAGTGTTGAAAAAGTGAAGTGAAGTAGTGGATGTAATAATGTATTTTATTGTTAAAAGTTACTATTTTTAGTAATGTAAAGAATTGGTGGGACGTCCCAAAAAGGAAATTGTAAAGAAATGGATGGGACAGAGGGAGTATTTCATTATAAAAACCGTAAATATAAAAATAAAATTTTAAAAATAACCGTGCATAGCACGGGTCATAGGCTAGTATTAATAAAGAAGGTATATAAGAGCATCTCCAAGAGATTCTTAAACAAGCTCTTAAGTCCAAAAATAAAGAGGATGGACAAAAAATGAGCTCCAAGAGACTCTTAGTGGCTCTTAAAAAGCTTAAGAGCCTCTTCTCTCTCCTCAATTTTAAGAGCTACTACATGGCTCTTAACTATTTTCTATCAATAAAATATTCACTTGCACATGGTTGGATTTAATTGTATGTCATAGTAAGATTTGAAATATTAATAAAATATAAGTTAGGAGTCAAGATAAGGAGCATTGTTGGAGTTGTCACGGAAATCTATGTACTAACTTGCTAAGAGCCATATAATTTATATTATATTTAAGAGCCAACTAAGAGATTGTTGGAGATGCTCTAAGAAATGTTGTTGGAGTTGATATCCCTTATAATGTCTTAAATCATTAAGATATTAATATTTTATAATATTTATAAGAAACATGTAAGGAGGTTCTTGGAATTGCTCTTATAGCTCAGTTTTAACACAACTTTTAGACTCGATAAATCATATTCCGTTGAATATTTGATGAATAAGTTCGAACTCGATAATTATAAACTTGGTTAGGCAAATAACGCGATTGGTTATAAATTTATTATTGTTTCATTTTCGGGCATGATTTAATGATTTACTCTTATTTCTTTGTATTGAAGCATGGCATGTTGATAATTTTTCTCCTTGGCTCCATTTTTTGAAATATTAAATTCCCTACATTGCGAGTAATTACTGGATCTATTTGCTTTTTAATGTACTAAACAGTTAACACTGTTCTCAAGTCTCAATCTTATCAAACAGCTGAAATGCTCCAGTTGGTCTGGGGGAACTTGGGTATAAAACTGAAGAAATTTGTGATAATGATCTGTTTCACTGTTTGTCTTGTTACGGGAAGTATCCTCTAGTTGTTCTGTTTACACTATAGCTGTCCTCTTCGTTTTTTTCCAACAGATTAAGGATCAGCACTTTTAGCTAGTATCAAGTTAGTGTAGCTAGCAGTAGGGCTGTAAACGAACCGAACTGTTCGTTAAGCTCGCTCGAGTTCGCTGAGTTCGAGTTCGACAAGTTCGGTTCGATCGCCTACCGAACTCGAGTTCGGACAGCATTTTGTGTTCGTTAATATTAACGAACCGAACCGAACTTTGCTCGTGTTCGACTAGTGTTCGACTCGAGTTCGATTGAGTTCGACTCGAGTTCGTTAAGCTCGAGTTCGTTCGAAAAAATCCAGCTGTGTTCATCAGAAAAACCATCATAATTCATACTCATAAGTCATACATTAACAATAACAATATAAAAACATGTCCTAAAGCTTGGAATCAGGTACAAAATTAAAATACATCCATCCCATCCATCATCATTTCATCAGTCATTACAAATTAAAATTAACTATAGCCTACAAATTAAATAACATCCCGCATCCCGGCATCCGAAAGCAAAACATGTAGCCTGCAGCCATGATTCATGAACCCAAAGCATTCTTGAACTTTCGAAGAGAACACAAAATATCTTCCTGTAGCAGACTAGCAGTACCACCAATGTCACTCACATAGTCACATTGCCTTCCTCCCGGGTAAAGATTCCCACACAAAACAATATTACTGCAAGTATGAATCAGATCAGGATCTGTGAAAACAGGGCAGAGCGCTTTATGAGATTACATGTGAATTTATTCCATGAATTTCAAAACCAACAAATATTCAAAATGACACAAATGATAGATGAGATACAAGGACCTCTAGGAGAACCAAATCACTGTTAATTAACCAAATTATACGTGCGAATTAATCAGCAAAAGCTCAAATGATTTATTCATGCTGCATTTATAGACCCCCTATTTGATGCTAATATAAACATGCTTGGACAGACATACATGAAATGATATATACCAGAATAATTTACCCATTAACAAGATAAGGTATTGTATACATACAAACTGACATCGAACTCGATCAGATGGCATCATACTAAGCAGCCATATAAGCTTAAACTAACATCAGATATCTTTCAGTAGAGGAAGTGTGATAAAATTTGTATCTTCTCGTTCATCATCACCGAGAAAAATATTGTTTAGACATTTACCAACTAATTAAATCTCGGAATCTTGCATGTATAGCAGCTAGCAGCCTAGCAGGTTATGCTCTGCTTATACTTCAAATATTCAGTTAAGTGTGTAACAATGTCATTTATTACAAAACAGACACTTCTGTTATGGCTAGGCATCACTACCTCGATCAATTCATATTCATCTATAGATAAAATATAATACAATTAAAGGATTCTGGACAGAGGTTACAAATATAATACCTGTTACGAAGTGAAATTGTTACGAAGTAACACTTGAAGGATACAAATCAATCTCGACGTCGTTCAAAGCATCCTGGAAAAAATTAATTAGTAATAGGCAGTGAAAACAGAGTAGAAATAACTAAAATCAATAACTAAACAAACCTGATTTGGTTGGTTAATCTTTTTTAGACCATAAAGCTCACGCGCCCAATCGGCTCCACACAACAACATTTCCACAGTTTGAGGTTTCAAACAAGAGCAGTGGGGCTCTATAACTCTTCCACCGGCACTAAATGTGGATTCGGAGGCCACCGTACTCATTGGAATACTCAAAATATCAATCAAGTTCCCCATTTTTAAAATCAACCAATGTAGTTACAACCTATAATCTTTGTGTTTTAACATGCTGATGCATTCAAATTGATGTTCCTCAACTTGAAACATACATCACTTCAAAGTTTATACAGTATGAAGATTAGAAACAGAGACATACAAAGATGACAACGTAAATGCTTCTTTGGTTGGGAATGGATTATTGAAAATAATGGCTTCAAGACAACCTGAGTTTTCTTTTTTATTCCCCAATGGATTTTAAAGCTTCTCAATTTGCAGTATTCATGACTTGGATGTATGTCCGATATGAAAGATAGAAACATAAACATACAAATTGTCAATTATACAAAACATAAGAAAGTAGATCATCTGAATCACAGGGTTAAAGACAACTTAAATTCGACAGTATCTCAGTTAATTCTAATTCTAAAGTTTCCATGTAATGAGCTACATCAACTGAATCACAGGGTTAAATCATAAATGTAAGCTATGCAAGTTTTAAAGTCTACTGTGAATCAATCAATGACAAATCAACCCTTGCTGCCTTTAAAATACAAGCAACTAAGCAAGGACTGAAAGACAAAGAGTGAAAGAGTAGCTACATCAACGAGACCTGCTGAAGATTTTATAAATAATAATCTCCAACCAGTTGTTTGAAACATGACCTTATTCGGTTTTGTCCTTTGTCTTTCTATAATCTGAAACTCCACTTCTATGCCTACCAACTAATATCGATCACTAAACAATTGACAATTCACAAATCACACACATATAAAAAAGTCCTAAACAATCATATAGAGAATATGAAATTCATATTTTAAAAACCCTAAATTGATGATGATGAGAGAACAGAGGAAATTGATAATTAAGATTTTCGTACCTAATTCAGATTGTCGTATGTAATTGAAGAAGCCAAGAAGGCAAGAAGGGCTTGAGCCAACTCAGGTGAAAGAAAATACTTTGTACGGAGAGCGGAAAGAAGGCAAGATGGTCGTATGTGAGATTTTGTTCTTCAACTCTCTTTCTCTCTCAGTTTCTCGTTCTCACTCTCTCTAAAGTCTGAACTCTGAAGTCTCTCCTCTCTCGAGTCGATATTCCTCTCCTCTCTCACTACTCAGTCGATACCTGATATTCCTGAAGAACGGCGAACCCAATTTTACACAATATTTAGGGTATTAGGTTTAGGTAGGTATTAACTTAGTATAGGACTTGGGCCAATTAGTTTAGGTTTATGTTAAAAAGGCCTAATGGGCTTGCTAAATGAAAGCCCAAATACAGATAATACTGATAAAATTGATTTTTTCGAGCGAACAGTTCGTCCGAGTTCGCGTTCGGCTCGTTCGTCTTGTTCGCGAACAAACTCGTGTCCGGTTCGAGTTTGTTCGAACTCGAGCTCGGACAGAAAATATTGTTCGAATTTCTTAACGAACAATGTCCGGTTCGTTAACATTTTGTCCGTGTTCGATAATTGTTCGTTCGAGTTCGTCCGAGTTCGGTTCGTTTACAGCCCTAGCTAGCAGTGTGAGAGATTGGTACAGGAAGGTTCATTTGTGTTTATTTGATAGATATTTGAGGCAGTCAATAATGTTTTGTTTAGGCGTCTTAAACAAAGAAGCTGAATTGGAGCAACTCTTTTGGGCTCACTTGCTAATTTTCATCCAATATAGAAGTTGAAGGAGATTTTAAAGAATATTCGTCAAGTTTACTATATACTTTGTTTTTTGAAGACTTTAGGTTTTCCATTTATGAGGTGTATATTGAAGTAGTAGATCAGGGTGGGGCAAGATAAATTGGTTCCATCAGCAGCCCATGTGCTAATTTCCAGCAGCCCCATGTGTTAATTTTAGAAGTCAAATTTCTACCTACTCCACCTAACTACCTACTCCACCTACCATCATTTATTTGCATTTAAGGACCTCAATATTTGCATGTAAGGACCTCTAGCATTACTATAAATAGGCATGTTTAGAGCATTATAAAAGGACATTGAATTTGAGTAATAAAAGTGAGTTATTTAGAGAATTTTCTCTCTTGTTCCTGAGCCATATTTTGGTATCAGAGCAAGTTTTTAGATCCCGGAGTTGAGTGGAAAAAAACAGAAATTCCGGTCACTATTTCGGTCGGAAGTATTGTTCATTATTCACTGTTCACTGTTCATACGGCACTATTCATACGACACTGTTCATACGACACTGTTCATACGGTACTGTTCATACGGCACTGTTCATACGGTACTGTTCACGGGCACTGTTCACTGAAAATTTATTTTTTCAACATGCCTCCACGAAGACAACCTCTGCGAGATGTTGAAATGGCGGACATGCGGAGACAAATTTAGGAACTTCAAGATGCTTTGCAAGCCCAACAAGTCTTGTTAAATGAGCGCCGACCAGAAGATGAAGAATCTTCCAGTGATTCTTCAACACCTAGAAATCGTCGACCTCAAAGGCCACAAGTCAGACATGATGACATTAAAGTTGACATTCCTAACTTTGAAGGAAGACTGCAACCAGATGATTTCATCGATTGGCTTCAAACAGTCGAAAGGGTGTTTGAATATAAGGATCTTCACGAAGAAAAAAAGGTGAAGATTATTGCTGTGAAATTAAGGAAACATGCTTCCATTTGGTGGGAAAATCTTAAAAAAAGGCGAGACCGAGAAGGAAAAAGCAAGATCAAAACATGGGAAAAAATGCGAAAGGAATTAACCCGAACGTTTCTTCCTCCTCACTACTACCAAGACAAGTTTATCCAACTGTAAAATTTTCGTAAGAAGAATTTATCAGTCGAAGAATACACAAGAGAATTTGAGAAGTTGATGATGCAGTGTGATATACAAGAAAAAGAGGAGCAGACCATTGCCAGATACCTCGGAGGATTAAATACTGATATTGCTGATCGTGTTGAACTTCAACAATATTGGTTGTTAGAAGATGTTATTCGTCTTGCTACGCGAGTAGAGAAGCAGCTACCAAAAAGATCTACTACGAGAAATTTCTCTCCAACAAACCAACCACCTTACAATCAGAAGCCACCTACCAACCAAGCCAGCTCTTCCACCCAACCCTCTCCTAAAACCATTTCTACAGAAAACAAAAATAAGGCCATTAAATGCTTTAAATGCCAAGGTTTTGGTCACATTGCTTCAAACTGTCCAAACCGGAGAACTATCACAATTATCAAAGGAGAAGCCTATGAAGTTTATGAGGAAGAAGAGACTCGAGAAGACACTGAAGGAGAATATTACGTAGATCAAATATACGATGAAGAAATTACTGTTGCTGATCAGGGTGAGTCCTTAGTAATCCGACGAAGCCTAAACACAATGGCTAATAAGGAAGAACCTTGGTTGACACGTCGGAATATTTTCCACACTCGTTGCACTTCTGCAGGAAAAATCTGTGATGTTATCATAGACAATGGGAGTTGTGAAAATGTCGTTTCAAGTTACATGGTTGAAAAATTGGATCTACCAACCCAGATTCATCCACACCCCTATAGTTTGCATTGGCTCAATAAAGGAAGTATAGTCAAAGTTGACAAGCGTTGCCTTGTGACATTCTCTATTGGTCAGAAGTACCAGGATCAAGTATGGTGTGATGTTGTGCCTATGGATGCCTGTCATCTTCTCCTAGGTAGGCCATGGCAGTATGATCATCAAGTACTTTACAACGGTTATGCAAACAACTACTCTTTTGTCAAGGATGGAGTAAAAATCAAGCTAGCTACTCTGCCGCCGAGTGAGCTTGATAAAAACAATAAGGAAGCCAAACCATTAGTGTCCCTAGTCACGAAAAAACAACTGGAGGAAGCTATAGAGGAAGTTCAAACCATGAGTTATTTCTATTATTCGAATCAAATAAGGAGACTCATGTTCCAGTCGAAATTAAACCACTACTTGGAGAGTTTCCCGATGTGGTTCCAGAAGACATTCCATCTGGACTACCCCCCATGCGAGACATCCAACATGCTATTGATTTCAGTCCGGGAGCAACGATTCCAAACCGACCCGCATACAGAATGAGTCCTCAGGAGTATGCTGAAATTCAAAATCAAGTTGAAGGATTATTAAAAAAAGGATTAATACAGGAAAGTGTTAGTCCTTGTGCGGTTCCTGCCATTCTAGTCCCTAAGAAAGATGGAAGCTGGAGAATGTGTGTTGATAGTCGAGCTGTCAACAAAATTACCGTCAAGTATAGATTTCCAATTCCTAGACTTGATGATTTGCTAGATCAGATACATGGTTCCACTATCTTTTCAAAGATTGATCTTCGAAGCGGATACCATCAGATCAGAATTCGACCAGGAGATGAATGGAAGACTGCCTTTAAAACCAGAGATGGTCTTTATGAATGGACAGTTATGCCCTTTGGGTTGTCCAATGCGCCAAGTACATTCATGCGACTTATGAATCAAGTCCTTCGACCCTTTATTGGTAAATTTGTTGTCGTCTATTTTGATGACATTCTGATTTTTAGTAAGGACAAGGAGGAACACTTGGAACATGTCCGACAAGTGTTACAGACTCTTCGTGAACAAAAACTCTATGCCAATTTGAAGAAATGTGCTTTCCTGACAAATGAAGTTACTTTTCTTGGATACATCATCACATCCGAAGGCATACGAGTTGATCCGGAAAAGATAGAAGCAATCAATAGTTGGCCAGTTCCGCAATCAATCCATGAGGTCAGAAGTTTCCATGGATTAGCCTCCTTTTACAGAAGATTCATCAAAAACTTCAGTACAGTTGCCGCTCCCCTCACAGATTGTATCAAAGGAGACAAGTTTCAATGGACCGAGGCTGCACAAAAAAGTTTTGACAAGCTGAAGAAATGTTTAACTGAAGTACCAGTATTAGCCCTTCCCAATTTTGATCAAGTATTTGAAGTTAGCTGTGATGCTTCCCACACTGGAATTGGTGCTATTCTAAGTCAAGAAGGTCATCCTATAGCATTCTTCAGTGAAAAGCTTAACAATGCTAAACTTCGGTATTCAACATACGACAAGGAGTTTTATGCAATTGTTCAAGCCTTGCACCATTAGAGTCATTATCTGTTAAATAAAGAATTCATTCTTTATTCTGATCATGAAGCTTTAAAATATTTGAACTCTCAACAGAAGATTAGCCGTCGACATGCCTCTTGGAGTGAGTTTTTACAATCTTATCCATTTCTAATCAAGCACAAAGCTGGAATTCAAAATGTTGTTGCAGATGCTCTTAGTAGGCGCCATACTCTACTGTCTACACTCCAAACAAAAGTAGTTGGTTTTGAAATGATCAAGGAGTTGTACCCAGATGATCCTGACTTCCAGAAAATTTGGAATACTACTGAAGTGCAATCTTCCAAAGAATACTACAAGCATGAAGGATTTTTATTCAAAGAGAAGACTTTGTGTATTCCTCGATGTTCACTACGAGAAGCCATTATCTGGGAAGCCCATGATGGAGGATTAGCAGGTCACTTCTGATCGAGATGTGAAGTTTTTAAGTCATTTTTGGAGAACTTTATGGAAGAAGATGGGAACTAAGCTGCAGTTCAGTAGTGCGAGCCATCCTCAGACTGATGGACAAACCGAAGCTGTCAACCGATTGTTGGGAAATCTACTTCGAAGTTTTGTTGGTGAAAACTTGAAGCAGTGGGATCTTATTCTGGCTCAAGTTGAATTTGCTTACAATAATTCAACTAATCAGTCCACGGGAAAGTGCCCTTTTGAAGTTGTATATGGCACCCGTCCACTTAGCCCGATTGATTTGACTCCGTCAACCAACAAACAACAATTCAGTTCTGATGCAGATAGTCGAGCGAAGGAAATCAAAAAACTGCATGAACAAGTTCGAGAGCAGATACGGAAACAAAATTCCAGATACAAAAATCAGCGAGACAAACATCGGAAGCAACAGATTTTTAAAGTTGGAGATTTGGTCTGGATTCATCTACGAAAAGAGAGATTTCCTAATCAACCAAATGCCAAGTTGTCACCTAGAGCTAATGGACCATTCAAAGTTGTGCAGAAAATCAATGACAATGCTTACAAAGTAGAACTGCCTGGAACATATGGTGTTTCTGCAACTTTTAATGTTGCTGATCTTTCATCTTATTTGGACAATGAAGAATACTAAAACTCGAGGTCGAGTTCTCTCCAACCCGGGGAGTATGGTTCCAGCAGCAGCCCATGTGCTAATTTCCAGCAGCCCCATGTGTTAATTTTAGAAGTCAAATTTCTACCTACTTCACCTAACTACCTACTTCACCTACCATCATTTATTTGCATTTAAGGACCTCAATATTTGCATGTAAGGACCTCTAGTATTACTATAAATAGGCATGTTTAGAGCATTGTAAAAGGACATTGAATTTGAGTAATAAAAGTGAGTTATTTAGAGAATTTTCTCTCTTGTTCCTGAGCCATAAATAAATTGATAATTTTAGTTCGAATTTTCTGGAAAATTGCATCTAATTTTAATAATTATGATTAAATACAATTATAATCAATAGAAAAAGAGAAAATATGTTGCCTAGTTTTAGACTAAAATTACGTCGCAAATACCATATATTAAAGGAAAAAAAGATTTTGTAAACAAATATAAACGGAAACATTAAAGATTTTGTAATAAAACCACCACTTCATCTCGTATTAAAAACCAGTTATAGCGTCTGTATCAGTTACATTCCTAGTTTCCATTTTCTACAACATTTCCTTTGATACAGCTGCTACTTATTCAGCCACTCTCTTGTTCCTCAAATCATCTTGTTATTATTCGCTGTTGTACTAAAGTCTGAACGTACATTCATTTTAAGCTCCACAGCTTAATTTTATGGAGTCACCAGCTGAACGTCGCATGCAAGCCATTCAACTACACCTATGCTCCCACCATGATCACACTTCGCTGCTCCGTCGTAGTGAAACTGCCGGCGAGTTTGTCCTCGGTACTTTATAAAATTTATTTATCTTATGCACACAAATAATATCATTATGTACTGTTACCTGTACACGTGTCCCTTTTTCAAGTACGCTAGAAGCACTTGTACGTTGAAATGTTGTTTTGGCTAAGAGTTTAAAATTATACGTAGTTTCAAATTTTCGACTTGGTCGAGTACGAATTTACTTAAAAATCTTGCTTACAAACTAAACTAATGTACTAGTCAAGTGGAACGTAATTTTTTAGACTCTGATAGAATTATAGTTCGGCTGTGATTATGCAGTTTGGGTTATAAATTAGTATTGATTCAAATTTGGGCATGTTTCTGGATTTCTTCCTCTTTCTAAAATTGGTTACATTACAGGAATAAACCAATTCCGTATTTTGTGACTTGTTTACTGGATCATAATAGTAGTAATCGGAATTCGGTAAACAGATGTCAATTTTGATACTTAAGGGGTTGAGTTGGTACAGTGGTTAAGGTGCCCAATCCATGATCGAGAGGTCATGGGTTCGATTCCTGTCGGGGTCAAACACCGGAAACATCCTCTCCGTGTTACACGGGAGGTTGCGTTTGCGTTTTTTATGTCAATTTTGATACACAACACCAATGCTACAATTGGTCCAGTAAAGCTTCGGAATTAAACTCATGTTTTTATCAAAAACATTTTAACTTGGCACATTGGCCCAGATAAAATACTGATTAAGCCATTTTCTGCTTGTTTGTATATTCCTCTGGAAGTTTTCTTGTTTTAACTTCTTTTTTGGTTTGATATTGCATTCGTGGTATTAGCAGAACAAGGATATAGTGTTATCCTTCCGGAGAAACTGGTGACTGGTAAATGGAACGTATACAGGTTGGAACTAACTCTGCATAATAAAAACACATGTGTAACTATATAAAGGTAATCTCGTAATATACTTTTAATGGCAGATCTGTTCAATCTCCAATGAAGCTCGTGAGTCAATTCCCTAATCATCCTGAAATCGGTACCTTGCATGATAGTTTTACGTGAGCACCCCTCATTTTGCATGAGTGAATTCACTTTGGTTCCTCTTCTACTCCTGTTTTGGGTTAACTTCTGTGTTACTTGAGCTAATGGGTTTAGCTTCTTTTTACTTCCGAGTACAGGCGCTCAGCAAAAATTTTCAGGGATTATAAATATTTGGGTACTCGAGTTCGAGTCGATGGAACAGTTGGAGAGTAAGTTGGTTATTTTTATGCTCAATTCTTTGTCTTTAAAGCTTCAATATATTCAAGTATACATCTAGAAACTATGTAAAATCTCTTTAACAGGTACAAGTGGATGACCTATGAGGAAGCAGCTACTGCAAGGTCAGCTATTGGGTCTGGGTTAGTGTCTCTTGGGATACAAAAGGTACATTACCTATTTACCTTTATGAAAACATCTATCAAGTGTTTGATAGTATAACTTATCACAAAAAAGGTTGAAAATGGTTGATCTGAGGGTCTTATATGCGGCAACTATGCATGCTCTTCTTTCTACTCTCTGATTCTATCTTTTATGTAGGCTGACAGATGTTTTACCTTTTTCCTCAAATCATCTCAAAGCTTCTGATCTCCCTTACTATGCTTCTAATTGCTTAACTTGGTTTGACCTCACTCAAGGGGTCTTGTGTAGGAATATATTTTATCAACAGACCTGAGTGGATGATAGTCGATCATGCATGTTCAGCCTATTCAAACATTTCTGTTCCTCTATATGATACCCTGGGTTCGTCAATAACAACTGGCAACTGTCTTGTATGTTTGACTACATTGGAGTAGGGCTTACATACCCGTATTTGTTTCTCCCGCTGCAGGTCCAGATGCTGTCAAATTTATTGTCAACCACGCAGCCGTACAAGCTATATTTTGTGTGCCACAGACATTAAATATGGTGAGTTTGCTACCCTCTCTTAAGTTGTCTTAGACAGTAATAAGTACTAGAGTCTGCGGCGGAGTACAGGCTTGTGACTTATATTCAGATCAGATGTTGATGTTGTTCGACATAGTTGAGATGTCCATAGACCATAGATAAGAGAATTACTATACATTTAGTTTTAAGAACGACCAGGTTGACCTAGCTAAGACATGATAATCTTTAGTTCGAATCTTTACTTCACATTGTCTTTTCCCTTGACATTTTTTACTTGTTTATTACACATATATATCAAGACGAGTGCCGTCAGTGGTCATAACTTGGTAAAATGTTGTTTAAGCTAATGCTTTTAGCGGTGAGTGCTATTATAAATTGAGAGTCTTAGATTTTTTTTTTAAATACTCTCCATATTCTTGAACTGTCCAATAGGCTAGTTGGCTATAAAATTAATTTTTAACATTGCATATGAAGCCTCATGCAATAGTTCATTAACAATCTTCGACAAATTTTGTAGTTGCTGAGCTTCCTGTCTGAGATGCCTTCTGTGCGTGTGATTGTGGTATGGGCATTTCTTCATTTTATAATTAGATTGAACAATCTAAAAGTCTAGATGTTTTATAACTACTGAGCTTTTGTATAGGTGGTGGGAGGGATAGATGATCAGATTCCATCACTTCCATCAACAACTGGAGTTAAAATTATGTCGTATGCAAAACTAATTAATCAGGTATTTTGATCAGATTCTTCAATGCCTAAAATTTTCTCTGATTTTACCAATTGCTGTACTAATATGTAAACATAATTAATTAAATATGATTACCTTAGTAAATGGTTATTAGGGTAGATAATATGCATCTAAAATTTTCAAACACTTGATTTATGATTCTTTTGTTGTACCCACTTGTCAGTCCGCGAGATGATTCTAAATAGTATCCTTTGTTATCTCTTGTCATATAACTTTTTACTCCATAAATGTACAGTTACAATGCTCTACCTCCCCTGGCCCTGATTTTCCCTTATCTAGCTATTTTTGTTCAAAGGTTTCTAATCAATGACTCTTACATATATATAAACATCTCTGTTATAGAAATCGCCCGATTTCTGAAAAATCGCCGATAAATCGGTCAAAAATCGGTTAAAATTTTAGAACCGATTAGACCGATTTTGCAAAAATCGCCGATAAATCGCCGATTTTTCAATCAAATCACCCGATAAATCGTAAATCGGTACCTCAACCGAATAGTTCCGATTTCCGAAATCTGCAACACTGATAAACATAATTCACTTTTTGCCTTTTCTTTTATGTATTTGTATACATTTTTTTTATAAAAACAATCCAACACTTATTAACGGAATTCAAACTTTGTATGGAACTCATCCAGGGTCAAAGCAACCTTCATCCATTTTGTGCACCAAAACCGACTGATACTGCTACAATATGTTATACAAGTGGTACAACTGGGACACCAAAGGTTTGGTTTAAATCTGTGAAACTCTTTCTATTCTGCAAATTATGTTATTGAACTCTGAGTCTCTGAACCATATTTATCTATAAAAAGGGAGTTGTCCTGTCCCACGGAAATTTGATTGCAAATGTAGCTGGTTCAACCTTTAGTATGCAATTTGTACCTTCTGATATGTAAGTATTTATTCTTTTATTCTTCAAATAAAATTTGTAATTTACACCCTCCCTCCCTCTCCCCAACACCCAATAAAAGATTCAAACAGCGGACAAACAAGGAATATCTTCACTCACGGAGCTGAATTTCCAGTTTCCTGACATTCTTTGTTTTCTTATACAGTTACATATCGTATCTGCCTTTAGCCCACATTTATGAAAGATTTAACCAGATACTGGTCGCATATTATGGAGGTTCAGTCGGATTTTACCAGGGAGTATGAGCTCACTTTTTTGCTTTCTTTTGCTCTTTCTTTTTTCTTCATTTTCTGGGTACTCGAACCTGATTGTGTTAGTTGCATTTTATGGTGGTTACTAGCACACTAGTATGAGGAATTGTACATGATAGTTGATTGCAAAAATGTATGAACCAAGATACTGGTGTTTGGGTTATCAAATATCACTGATATTCATTTAGAAAGTTTAGAAGCATGCAACATAACACAATCTCACATAAGCTGACTGAAATAAGCCAGATAGAGAACGCGACCGATGTTGATAAGGGAAATTATATATTAATCCTCGTAGACTTCGTCGTTGGCGGTCTATTGGTTATTTTAATACCCTATTGAACATGTCAAATTGTCAATCATATATTTTCTGATACTTAACGCGCAAGGCTCCCTCAACCTGGGAATTGGCTATCAATACCCGCGGGTCTCATCATTACACAGGGGTTCTCACTTCTAAGCACGTCAGTCATCAGACTCTTTGCGGTCTAAAATACCAGCTTATGTAAAAAAAAATTGTCCACAAAGCTCCTCTATAAACTTAGGGTTTGGGGGATGTTACCTTTCATGGTCATTACCCTTATTATTCATGTCGAAGCTGAAAAAATAAAATATATGGAGGCCCAAGCTTGTTATCTTAACAGATATTTTTCTGCATGAGAATATGTCCAGTACAGTCTTCCAGTAAAAATATGTCAACTGGCCACCAGAAATTATAGCTAGTCAATAAACAATACCATATGACATTACATTAGTTTAAGTACCAAGTACTTAAATGCAAAGGAGGTTATGTATGCAAGAAAGTTTAAACAACATGCCATTCTTACGGTTCTGTGCCTTATTTACCATTGTCTTAGATGAAAAAGATCTTTTCACATCAATATATAGCATATGTTGTCTTACGACTGCTTAGAGGGCAATGAGAATATGGAATAGTAAAATAGAATTTGTCAGTGAACTATTATCAGAACCTTTTAAGC
The DNA here is from genome assembly GCA_037693485.1 of Kitagawia praeruptora. Lineage (NCBI taxonomy): Eukaryota > Viridiplantae > Streptophyta > Magnoliopsida > Apiales > Apiaceae > Kitagawia > Kitagawia praeruptora. The sequence goes on from CM075347.1 coordinate 51,772,111, forward strand.
GCTTATGTTGTTTTCTCTTTGCAGGACAATCTGAAACTACTGGATGATATGGCAATTCTAAGACCCACCGTTTTTTCCAGTGTTCCACGACTGTATAATAGAATATATGCTGGGTAAGATTGCATGGTGTTAAATATTATCATTTTACTTGCCACTTAGAATAGCTGTAGTAGCTTTTAAATGTTGCAGCATTACAAATGCTGTAAAGGCATCTGGCGGCATAAAAGAGAGGCTGTTCAATGCTGCCTACAATGCTAAGAAGCAAGCAATACTGAGTGGTATGTTAATGGTTATTATCTTGTTAAAATTTGAGAAATTAATTATTTCATCTTGAGCTACCATACCCTTCATATTCCATCATTTTATATATTAATTTCATTTATTACTTGTCCTCCCTTTCTCTACTTTTCCTTCTGTATACAAAACATATGTTGTACCACTGGAAAAGGAGGATGAATTCATGTATATTTAGAAGGCTATGGTTATCCAAAGTATCTTGAATAAGACACTTTGCTTGATTCTCTAGTGCAAATGCTCCATAATGCTCTATGGTAAGCAATTAATGTTTATGATACTGATTCCGGAATGGTATTTCCTACCGATCCATGCCATTCTTCGTAGTATACCTGACAAAGCGGGAGGTATAGCCGCAATAGCACCAGTTTTTATATGTCTGTTGGCTTTACCATTTTTAAATCAAAGTATGTATGTACAATTAAAACCATGAACAAATGGGACCAATTAATAAGATCTTCAGGTGTCACTGATTATAGAACTTTAGGATAGTTTTTTTTTTTTTTTTTATAGTTCCTTTCTCATGGTAGATTTATATAAATTTTTAAGCCAGACAAAAAGTGGTGTCGAACTATATGGACGGATAAGTTGCAGGGAACAGTGCATAACAAGTTTCGTAAACAAAATTAGATGTCTAAGAGACAATAAATGAATAGGGGGAATGCAACTGGGATATTCTGGCAGAGCACCCTTAATTGATACTCTTGTTATATACTGTATTAATTGAGTGCTATGTATATGTTATGGCGTACATAGTACAGAACTGAGTAAGTGCTTTAAAAAATATTACAAGAGATCTTACATACCTGATTATTTGGAATCAGCTTTTAGATACTGAAAACTTTAACGAGAAGATATTTATGATAGTTCCGGTCCATTTTTTCAGGCAACGAGAAGTTATACTTATGATAGTTCAGTTCTGGTTCATTTTTTCAGGCAAGAAGCCATCTCCCATGTGGGACAGGTTGGTATTTAATAAAATAAAGGAAAAACTCGGAGGACGGCTTCGATACATTGTTTCAGGTGCCTCACCCTTGTCACCTGATGTCATGGAATTTCTGAGGGTGTAAGTTCTACCTGTGTCAGCCATTTTAATGATCAATTATTTATCATTTGGTCATTTTTCATATGTCTGACAAGTTGGATAAACTATGCAGGTGCTTTGGCCAAGTCGTAGAAGGATACGGAATGACAGAGACAGCTTGTCTTATTAGTGCCTTAGACAAGGATGATATCTCAATTGGCCATGTTGGCGCTCCTAGTCCTTCGTGCGGTGGGTTATGTTTTTCGCTTTATTCTATCTGCATATTTTACAGTACAATCTTAAACTATGCCAGTATTTTGCATAATTCGTATTGAATGGATAAATAAACAAAAAAAGTGGTCGTCAGCTTGATATTTATTTTAATTATTTCTTTCGTCCAAACTCCAAAGCTGTCCTAAGTATTTGGTATTTGGTATATTTGATTTAGGCTTATTTGGTGACAGTGTTATACTTTTATGGATCAACTAAGCGGAAGTTACCTTTTCTCTATTTCCCTGTACACTCTGGGATTGAAAATTACATATACAGCTTACATACTATTAATGTCAGGGTAGTTGAACACTTGGCCTTTTGAATGTGCTGAATTTACACAGACATGTACATGTCTTTGTTTCCTACATTTATATGGGTTTTTGATCAGCCAATTGAAAAGTTCTTTTACCTAATCGCTTAGTTGATGCATTCAACAAATTCAAGCATTTTTATATGTGAGGATAAAAGAAGTTTCACAATAGTGTTTCTGAAAATCTGTATATCTATTTGTACTTTAGTGTACTTGTGATCTCTAATCTTGTTTCATTTTTACATCCAATTTCAGAAGTTAAGCTTATGGATGTTCCAGAAATGAATTATACATCTGACGATCAGCCCCATCCACGCGGTGAAATCTGTGTACGGGGTCCTATTGTGTTTCAAGGATATTACAAAGATGAAGTGCAGACGTACATTCTCTTACCGCTTTGCTTGTCCACCAGTTCTTATGTTTTTGTTTGTGCACAAGAGAGATGGATTTCAGAGTGAATGAGCTTTTACAGGTGGGCTTAGTAAATATAATTATGTACTAAACCTTTCAGGAGAGAAGTGATTGACGATGATGGATGGTTTCATACTGGAGACGTAGGGTTGTGGCTACCTGGAGGCCGCTTAAAGATCATTGACAGGTGACAAAACTTTACATTATTTATAAAATTACATGGAACTGATGATGGATGTGGTTACTTGTGATTAGTGAAATTTGTTGCAAGAATTATCAATATTTGACCTTGAGCCTTCTATAGTTCTATTATCATCACATACTTGTGATCAATGAACTTGATATAAAGAAATATCATTACTTGAACTTCGTTCTTTTACTATTATTACAGGAAAAAGAACATTTTCAAGTTGGCACAAGGAGAATATATAGCTCCTGAGAAAATTGAAAATGTATATTCAAAGTGCAAGTTTGTTGCACAATGTTTTGTATATGGTAAGAACCAAAGTTTACCACATTTCTGATCCCTATTTGCATTTCAGTATGGGTTGGTTTTAAACACCCAGTGCCTCTTCTGAAACAACAAATAAAACATTATTTATACACATATTTGGTGCTTGAGCTTTGTTAAAACTTATGTTTCCTCCTTTTTCATGCTGTAGGCGACAGCCTTAACTCCTCATTGGTAGCTGTTGTCGCCATAGACCCAGATGTTTTTAAAGCTTGGGCTGTTGCAGAAGGCTTCAAGGTAACATGTAGTTTTGTACCTTAGATTTCACAAATGCAAGTTTTCAACTTTATTATTTGACTCTTGACCATATCCATGTGGCTCTAAACATGACAATGCATCCTTACATTGACACACGTATACTTTCGCAAGTCAAACAGATCATATAGCAATGTTCTAAAGAGGGACGTTCGTTTTTAAAGTGTTGGTTTCCCACCTGCTTATTGCAAACTAATGCACTTGGACATCCAATCTCCATCACCATCCAGACGCCCCCAAGTTACCTAAAACATGTCTTAACACCACCAATATTGTGAATTTGAGCAACCATGCATATAATGTACTTTGCAATTCATGGTTCGTGATTGCATAAATGGCTTATGGGGATATTTTTCTGAAGGGGGCATGGGTTCTAACTACTAAATGTGAATCACATCAACTGCAGACTTTCTATATAAGACTGAAATAAGAAATTCAAAATTTGTAAACTTCGGGAAGTAATCATTTTCCGAAATATCATCTCCTAAGCTAACAGACGCGAACCATGTAGGTCATGGATGTCACGATGTCAAGTCGATGAGTCCTCCTGACTAAGTCGTCATGTATTAAACAATTTGTACACACACGCATTTACACTTATTGCAAAATGTCATGAAAATTGTGTTACTGACAAGGATATGATGCAAGACATGTATCCTGTCAGTTGAAGATAAATGATTCTTATTTGAATTAAATGCATTATATTTGTGAACCGGTTTCTGAAATCTGTATGCATACAAGTAAAACTGGTCTTTGATGTAAATCTATATAATGTTATTATATCTGTGGATGCAGTCCAAAAACTTGGGAGAATTGTGCAAAGACCCCAGAGCAAGAGCCGCTGTCCTGGCTGACATGGACGCTGTTGGTAGAGAAGCACAGGTACTTAGTTTTCTGCAGGACTGTGTTGCATTCATATTCACAACTCCTGGTTTTATCTAACAATATGAATTGACATTTTGAAGTTGAGAGGCTTTGAATTTGCAAAAGCAGTGGCTTTAGTTCTTGAACCTTTTACTTTGGAGAATGGTTTGCTGACACCAACATTTAAGGTACATATTAGTTATTACTTGTCTTGGACATTAGAACATCACTACATATTTTCTATACAGGGCTTGGCTAAAATGACTAGTGGTCACCTCTTACATAGTTACATCTCTTTTCTGCAGATTAAAAGACCTCAGGCGAAAGCATACTTTGCCAAAGCAATATCTGATCTCTATGCAGAAATCGCAGCCTCTGGTTCTTCTTCGCAGAAGTTGTTGTAAACGTACAAACTGCAAGAGAAAAAAGTAGTAAATCAATGCCACAGTTCTACACGACAACTCGGTGTTATACTTTTTACGGAAAGTACAGAGTAATGTGTAAGTGCTCTGTGCTCTTATGAATTAGTCAGCTGATCCCACGAATATTTGTGATGTATGCAATTTCACCGGGAATACGACCTCTGGAAATTATTAAAGCAAATTTTATGATAAGATTCAATATTGGTTCCTTTCCAGTGTAGAACTTTCAGAAGTGTGAGGTTTTCATGCGTTATCATAACCTAAGTTGTTTCCAGTGAGTTCTGAAGTTGATGTTCATTACATGGATGATAAATGTGCATGTCATCCTGTTACTAAAGAAGAAATGCAATCCTTGTGTACAAACACAAGATGGAAAACATCATCTTTTATTTTTATTCAATAAAACCTAATCTATATCTATCTATCTATACTATACTATTATAAGCAAAATAAGGTATATTTGGTTTGGTACTCTTTTTTTTGTCACTCTTTTTTAGTACTCTTTTTTTTGTCACTCTTTGGTTTGGTTAAATCTCTATTATTAATAAAATTCAAAAAAATTAAAATTAATTTTGCCACAAAAAAAGTTAAAAGATAATTAATTAATAGAAAAAATCGTTTCGAAATTTTGGAGTTTTGAAAGATATAATGGTCTGTTTTATATTAAAAAAAAGACTATCAGTTATATCAAAAACCAATAATCATATTTTATTATCTTTTATAATTTATATTATTACTAATTAATTAGCAAATATTAAAATTATAAACAATCAAATAAAAATATTAAGACAAAAATATTTAAAATGTTAAAAAAACTACTTTTATAAAATAATTTTATATATACATATGTATTTGAAAGTAATAATTAAAATACGTAATTAGAATAACATTTATTTTCATGAAATTAATAGGGTATATTTGGTTTGGTACTCTTTTTTTTGTCACTCTTTTTAGTACTCTTTTTTTTGTCACTCTTTGGTTTGGTTAAATCTTTATTATTAATAAAATTCAAAAAAAAACACACGCACACGGCAAAGCCCACGAGAGTCCTTTCAACAGCAAACAAGTCGTCAAGTAGTTTGTCTGTTACAGTGCACAATTTTTGTAATCAGCATTAAAATTAATTTTGTCACAAAAAAATTAAAAAATAATTAATTAATAGAAAAGATCGTTTCGAAATTTTGGAGTTTTGAAAGATATAATGGTCTGTTTTATATTAAAAAAAAAGACTATCAGTTATATCAAAAACCAATAATCATATTTTATTATCTTTTATAATTTATATTATTACTAATTAATTAAGATAAAAATATTATCTTTGAAAATTATAAACAATCAAATAAAAATATTAAGATAAAAATATTTAAAATGTTAAAAAAAACTACTTTTATATAATATTTTTATATATACATATGTATTTGAAAGTAATAATTAAAATACGTAATTAGAATAACATTTATTTTTATGAAATTTATAAAATTCAAAAAATATTTTAATAATAAAAACATATATACAACTTAAAATTTTAATGAAATATAATTAAACAGTTTACAAGCAACCGTGCATCGCACGGGTTATAGGCTAGTAGTATATTATTAGAAAACCATGAGTAGAGACTAAATAATGTGGTGCATACTACTCCCTCCGTCCCACAATACAAGTCCCTTTAGACAAAAAAATTTGTCCCACAATACAAGTCCCTTTTCTTCTTTCAATACAAATTTAAGGTAATTTTCCAAAACTATTCCTACATTTATTGTATCTAAAATTTGACTTTTTTCAAACTTAACACTATTCTCAATTTTCAATGTATTAATTAGGGGTATTAGTTGGAAATTTTAATCCAACTAACCTTTTTCTTAATATGTGTGTTTTTTACAAAAAAGACTTGTATTGTGGGACGGAGGGAGTATAATGTTAGATTAATTAGGGGTATTAGTTGGAAATTTTAATCCAACTAACCTTTTTCTTAATATATGTGTTTTTTACAAAAGAGACTTGTATTATGGGACGGAGGGAGTATAATGTTAGATGATTGGTCACAGCATAATGGTGGATGGTACACCTTTGATGGTGGTGTATGACTGGTAGGACAACTACACAGGTTTGTGCGCTTGCAAATAAAGACATTGTTTGGTCTTTGTTTTTTACTATTTTGAATACTATTTTGTTTTTTATAATTAAAAAATATTTAATTATAAATGGATTAATTATCTTGATGGTCACTGAATTCAACCTAATATATTGAATGAAATTCGATTCAAGTAGGTCATTAACTTGTATTAAGTATACTAGTTGATAACCCGTACGAAGCACGGGCATAGATTGAACACGAGTCGAGATTAAAAAAATAATATTAATACACTATTTAATTATGTAGTTATAAAGAATTGAATCCGAGATAAAGTTAAAAAAATTAAAGTAAATAAATCTTTATAATTATGTCAGGAATTGAACCCCTTATAGGAAATCGAACACGCGATGAAATTAAAGAAATTAAATTATATAATAAATCTTGTATAATTATGTAGTTGGAAAGAATCGAACCCCGAGTTAATTGATAACCGTCAAACCCCTTATAGGAAATCGAACATGGGGTGAAATTAAATTAAATAATAAATCTTGTATAATTATGTATTTGGAAGGGATCGAACCCCGAGTTAAGTGATAACCAAATTTGGTACTTTGGTACTTTGGTACTATTGTGTACCATTAAAACATGGTTTTGCACATTAATATAGAGTATAGATAGTCCGTAAAGTTTTCTCAATTTTTTATTCAGGTTTTATCGATTTTAAACGAGGATTTAGTTAAACTTAGAGTTAAATAATGATAGTTACACAAACAGACGTTAGCCACGTAGATAGAATGTGTATCATGTCAGCAAATTCGTCTAAAAAATTAAGACAAATTAATGGAATATACAAATGATACAAGTTAGTGACATACTTTAATCGAATTTTAGTTCAATGATTATTTTAATATATTAAATTGATTTCAGTGACCATCAAGATAATTAATCAGATTATAAATTATGAATTTTACTTGGATGTTTCTAGAATTCTAGGTAAAGCCTTTTTGTTAATGTTTTTGCACTTAAAATACAGTAGATTACAATAAAGTTTTTTGATTCATAGCGAATCAATTGCATAATTAAAATAATTAATCGAATCCCACTTGGGTTTTTTAGTAACCACAAAATTACAAAACTAACATAATTACACCCGTCGAAATCACTCAATTTGATAGTACCATCCAGTGTTGTAAAAAGCGGGAATCGGACTTAATCAGTAGAGGCACTATCCAGGGATTAATCGGAGATTAATCGGGTATTTGGGGATTAATCGGAATGATTAATCGAATAATCGGATTATTAATCAGTTCGGTAACCCATGGAATAGGGATTAATCGGTGATTAATCGGGATTAATCACCGATTTTTAGAACAGAGGTACCATCTACCAAACCACCGCCTCATACGCAGCTATGGATGGGAGCTCATACGCAGCTACAATGGATGAGAGCTACTAGTTTTGTCCTAAACCACAACTTTAATCAAATTCATTCTGTAGGCATAATTTAATTTTACAGGTTATTATTAAATTTAATTTTGATAGAATAAATATTTGTTATTATAGATGTAGTCATATTATTATATTAAAATTGAAAAATTGAAAAATTATGGAATTTATTTTTGGTAGCCTTTGTAAACAACTAAAAACATAAATCATACCATATATTTCAATCATTAACATTTTCATTTAATTAAAACAAGTTATCTTTTAATTTAAAATTAATCTTGCAATAACTAATATATATACAAAAATATTGCATCATATCATTTAGTCATTAATAAAATATATTAAAAATTAATATACATTATTAATAATAAAAAAACAAGAGACCAATGAACCTCACTCGTGTTACACAAGGTCGAGAATTCGATTCCACTCCAACACATAACTCAAAAGAAAATATAAGTATAATCCGTAAATATGAATATAGAAAATTATATTAAATTAAAATTAAATAAAATTATTGAAAATCATATTTATATAAAAATATAATTATAAAATTAAATAAAATCTATATATATTATAATGCCAGGAGATCAGAACTGCACCAGAAACGTTTTAAATATTTTTCTTGAATTTTCAATTTTTTGATTTTTTATTAAAAATATGTTCTTGCATTAAATAACTCATAATGACCTTTTAATTAGTCATTAATTACACCTATTAAATCTATATAAAATTTACTTTATTTCACATTTTTTAAAATTTAGAAAACTTTGTTTGAGCATATAACTATTATTTCAACGTTATATATATATATATATAATTATAATTAAGTGTATTTTTAGGTAAAATAATGACCGAAAATTGTTTATATCGCATTCTTTTTCATTCCCTATAAGACTACATTAATTTCTTTTCGAACGATCGTAAGTAGTAAATATGATCTTAACTTCTCAAACAATTTTGATTATAACTCATATAGAAATCGTAATAAATTATGAAAATATATAGATCTTCGCTTAACATTTGAAATTTGTATAAAAAAAACAAACTATTATTATTTTTGCACATTAATAAATTATACATGGAGTATGACCAAACTGATTAAATTAAACCAACCAAACTATTTTTTCAACGGATTAATGGATAAAAAAGTTACGCATGTTGTTCATTATATTGTGTCGAAATAAATTAATATTCAAATTAAATAAATTCTTACTCTAATATTGAACATTTTTGTGATGAGAGGGGTGTCGGCTTTAAAAAATGTTATTCTATTTAATATTTATAATTTTAATCGGAAAGATTACGTTCGTATTGTCATTGCTAATTTTTATGCTTATTCTATTTTTAAGATTATCAAAATTTTATTTATACAATGAGAGTAGTTTTCTAATTAATAATTTATATAAATTGTTTTAAATCAATTTTTTAGGAAATTCTTAAGAGATCAATAAATTTTCAAAAATAATAAAAATTATTTTATCTAACTTCAATATTTCAAATATAAGTTTATAAACCGCGCGAAGCGCGGATTACAATGCCTGGAGATCGGAAAGTTAATAGAAGCGTTCAAAATGGCTTTCTTGAATTTTTTTTTAAATTTTTTTATAAAAATTATTTTCCTGCATTAAACAGCTCTTAATGACATATTAATTAGTAATTAATTATACCTAATAAATATATAATTATTTAATTTAATTTAATTAAACAATTATAAAACTTTATTTGAGCATTATATTTATTATTTTAATAGTAAAAGTAATTTCATTTATCCAGGAGATCAGAAATGCACCAGAAACGTTTTAAATATTTTTCTTGAATTTTCAATTTTTTGATTTTTTATTAAAAATATGTTCTTGCATTAAATAACTCTTAATGACCTTTTAATTAGTCATTAATTACACCTATTAAATCTATATAAAATTTACTTTATTTCACTTTTTTAAAAATTTAGAAAACTTTGTTTGAGCATATAACTATTATTTCAACATTATATATATATATATATATATATATATATATATATAATTATAATTAAGTGTATTTTTAGGTAAAATAATGACCGAAAATTGTTTATATCGCATTCTTTTTCATTCCCTATAAGACTACATTAATTTCTTTTCGAACGATCGTAAGTAGTAAATATGATCTTAACTTCTCAAACAATTTTGATTATAACTCATATAGAAATCGTAATAAATTATGAAAATATATAGATCTTCGCTTAACATTTGAAATTTGTATTAAAAAAACAAACTATTATTATTTTTGCACATTAATAAATTATACATGGAGTATGACCAAACCGATTAAATTAAACCAACCAAACTATTTTTTCAACGGATTAATGGATAAAAAAGTTACGCCTGTTGTTTATTATATTGTGTCGAAATAAATTAATATTCTAATTAAATAAATTCTTACTCTAATATTGAACATTTTTGTGATGGGAGGGGTGTCGGCTTTAAAAAATGTTATTCTATTTAATATTTATTATTTTAATCGAAAAGATTACGTTCGTATTGTCATTGCTAATTTTTATGCTTATTCTATTTTTAAGATTATCAAAATTTTATTTATACGATGAGAGTAGTTTTCTAATTAATAATTTATATAAATTGTTTTAAATCAATTTTTTAGGAAATTATTAAGAGATCAATAAATTTTCAAAAATAATAAAAATTATTTTATCTAACTTCAATATTTCAAATATAAGATTATAAACCGCGCGAAGCGCGGATTACAATGCCTGGAGGAAAGTTAATAGAAGCGTTCAAAATGGCTTTCTTGAATTTTGTTTTTTTTAATTTTTTTTATTAAAATTATTTTCCTGCATTAAACAGCTCTTAATGACATATTAATTAGTAATTAATTATACCTAATAAATATATAATTATTTAATTTAATTTAATTTAATTAAACAATTATAAAACTTTATTTGAGCATTATATTTATTATTTTAATAGTAAAAGTAATTTCATTTATAATTAAGTTTATTTTTAGGTAAAATGACGACTGAAAATTATTTACATTGCGTCTTTTTTATTTTCTATCGAATAACACTCCAATTTGTTTTCGAATAATTGTAATACAGACGACCCTTAACTTCTCAAGCAATCTTCAATATTAGTAATTATGATCGTAATAAATTATAAAAGTATATAAATTTTCGCTTAATACCTATAATAAAAATAATACAAAGAGTTTTTATTTTTACACATGAATAAATTACACAAGGGTTATAACCAAAGCAATTTAATTGAAAAAACCCAACTTTATTGATAGATTAAATAGTTAAAAGGGTTATATACCCGTTGTTCATTATGTTGTGTTGAAATAAATTAACATTCTATTTAAATAAATTCTTACACTACTATTGAGCATGTATGTTATGAGAGGGGCGTCGGCCTTAAAAAGTATTATTATATATAATATTTTTAACTTTTGGTTACGTTTGTATTATAATTGTTACTTTTTATGTTTATGATCTTTTTGAAATTATGAAAATTTTAGATATATAAAGAGAGTATTTTCAAACTTATAATTCAAGTAAATTGTTTTGATTCAATTTTTTGTAAAAATATTTAAGAGATCAATAAATTTTTAAATATAATTCATATATTTTCAATATTTTAAAATAAAATTTATGAACCGCGCGAAGCGCGGATAAGTTTCCTAGTTTATTTAAAGAGCAGGATTTACAAGCTAGCCTAGTAGTACTGTAGTAGTATTTATGTATAAATGAAATGAAATGAAATTGACAAAGTGGGGAGGGCCCGCCCAACAAAAACGAAGGACGGAAACAAACGAAGCATAAAAGAAGGCAAGCCGAGATCTAAACTTAGCGAAATTGAAATTGGAAACCCATACTTTGCTGGAGTCATTCCAATTTCAACTATACTATACGCACAACTGTCTGTGTCTATACCTCTCCCCCAAATCTCAATTCCAATTAATCCATCAGGTTTGGTGTGGAGATGATTTCGAATCATCTTCACAACGGGATGGAGAGTGCCAAGCTCATGTGGTCTCGCTTACCTAACTCTGAAGACGCTGAATTTGATACCCTCTCTCCGTCGCCAAGTAGCAGTGCTGGAGGAAGGAGTGTCGAGAGTCTCGATTACGAAGTTATCGAAAACTATGCTTACAGAGAAGAACAGGTCATTCTCTTACTTATTATATCCATGTGATTGTGTATTCTAATTGATTTCTGCTGTTTTCATTTTGTATTTAATTTTTCTGATTTCGCAGGCGCAAAGAGGAAGGCTGTATGTCTGGTTTTATGTCGGTGTCAAGTGGCTCTTCGCGTTGCTTATTGGCATTGGTAACACGATTCTGATTTTCCCTACTTTTTTTTTAATTCTCTAGGTATTGTTATTATTGTTTGTATTTTATGTTTGTACTTGGACTCTGTTGTTTGAAATACTTTGTAGTTATCGGATTTGTTTTTATGGTTTGTCTATTGATTATTTAATGAAAACACTTGATACTCGGTGTTTATATTGAACTTTTATCTTTTTGTTAGTTGCTATATATTTTTCAAATATCGAATTTTGGACCTTTACTATCACTAGGAGCATCTTTGCCACTACTTACATAAGTCAAGACTCAGCACTTAACTAAAGGGCTCAGTTCACTACTATTTTCATATTATCAAATTGATTCAGTTGGCTTAGGACTACAAAATCGTTTAGAATTGCCAATACAATTCCGAACGGAATGTAACAACTTGGGTAGATCACTAGAGCGTTATCAGCTCTCCTGAGAGGTCATGACTTGTTGGTAAACTTGGTAGTATAGTTCAACCTGGGGCATGTTTTGATGTCAAATGTGGTGTGAAACAAAGCTTGATCTTATCACACACACATATGGAACATATATGGCGTAGTGTGCAAAATGCAAATGCAAATAGGTGGTTCTGCATATACATGTTGGTTAAGCATGTCAATGTAGAATGCATTTATTTTCGCAGCTGGTTTACAGCAAAGGACTATAAGTGTCAGTGAAGAAGAGTCGAAATAGATTTTCTTAAGGTGGTTCCGCTGGTTAGACTTTAGAGCATAGGACCGAAAATCCTTGTGCCGTGGTTCAAATCCACTTCTAAGCAGGAGGCACATTTAAAGGCTGGGAGGGAGCTGGATTCAAAAATTGGAATGAAATAGTAAGCCAAAAATTTGAGCCCACCTGCACTATACGGCTTTTGGCGCTGCCTTAGACTACTCAAGGCAGTATAGAAAGTGGTTACTTGCTTGGGTTTGTTCTCGTGTCCCTGTCCCCAAAAAGATGAGCAGCTTCAACTTGAGTGTTCATCGATCGGATCCATCTATATGCTCTGGGGTGGTGAGATGAGGTGTAGAACATTCTGATCAGCCATCTGTTTTCGGTACAGAGAGCCATAGGTCTGAATCTTGTCACCTTGATGTGATCATAAATGTTTGTGTGATAAATTATCATTGTGAGACATGTATTGGGTTGTGATCTTTTAGGTTTACTTGGTTGTTCCCATCAGTATTTTTTACACTTTCTATAGCAAGATGCCAGAGAAGCGAAATACATGGGGGTGTATTCATTTCAGTTTTAAAAGATTTTAATTGATTAACAATAATTTATAGATTTTAAAAGATTCTACTCGGTTTTAATTCGATGCCGAGTCAGGCAGAGTTGATGTAAAATCTCGTTAAGTTGTTATCGAGTCTTTCAGATATAAGCACAATTCCTTTAAAATTTCATGGGTGTATGAGAGATTTCTAAAATTTCTAAAAAATATATAAAACAATGTTAAGAAATCCATCAAATCTGTCATTTTGTAAAATCTAAAAAAATCTTCAGCGTTAGATTACCTAATATATAAAAAAATGTTAAGAAATCCATCAAATCTGTCATTTTGTAAAATCTAAAGAAATCTTCAGCGTTAGATTACCACCAGGTGTTAATCGTAATCGAATACCTCACGATTTTGAAGGAAAATAGAAATCCTTATAGAATACCACCAGATTTTAATTTATTTTTGAAGTCCTATTTAAATACCCTGGATTTTAAAACTTAGGAAAATCCTTCAAAATGAAGAATGAATACACCCCCCTAATCACGTGAATTTGTAGCCTATGAATCCTTACTTTGTAGAATATTCTATTAGTAATGAAAGGGGGGAGGGATGGAATCAACATGACGTGCATCACTAAGGTTTGGCATTTTTTTTGGATGGTTTGTAAATTTGATGTATTAAATGTGAGAATTGAACTCTGGACCTCTCCTAGGACTAAGAGCACCCTTGTCACCACCCAGGTATTTTTATTTTTATTTACATAGTGGGATGCTATAGTATGATGTTACCAGCCTTTAGCTTACTTCTAAAACTCCACTTGATAATATTCTGGTCAGTAAATCGAATGGACCTTTTTGATAGTTTACTAGTAATTGGGCTGCGGTCCGAAGGTTATCAGTCTATAGCTTACTTCTTATGTGGATGAAACAGACATGTTTTTGGTTGAACGTACCGAGTCTTGATTTTATACTCCCTTCGTCCCATTCATTTTGACCCATTTCCTGAATTACTTTCGCAAAAAGTTTGTCCACATTTAATAACCAAGATAATTAAGCTTCAGATATGTTAAAATATTAAATATTTGGAATCATTTTAAGTGTAGATATATAAAATAATATGTATTCATAGTAAATTGCTAACAATGTGTTTTTTGATTGATGGACAAATGAATGGGGCAGGGAGTATTTAGTTTTTAAGTTTATTTTTTATGCTGATTATTGTGGACATGTCTTCTTTATATCAGTGCACACAAGTGACAAGATTCAGAACTAACAATCTGCTGTTTGTTAAGTTCTTGTGGTTAAAACTTGTTGTGAGCAGTGAATCATTGCTTTAGATGATAGAGTCTTGTAGTGTGGCCATATATCTGACTTCTTTTCTCCTTTTTTCACAGGCACTGGTTTAGCTGCTGTATTTATCAATATATCTGTCGAGAATTTTGCTGGATGGAAATATTCATTGACATTTTCAATAATACAGAAGTCATATATTGCTGGGTTTATTGTTTATGTATTGATCAACTTGGCATTAGTCTTTTCGTCTGTGTATATAATTACACAATTTGCACCAGCAGCTGCTGGGTCCGGTATTCCTGAACTCAAGGGTTATCTAAATGGTAACATTTATACACTTATTTTCTATCGACTTTTTTTGTATTAAACTTCTATCTTGTGAGAAAACTTTTCTGTAACTTGAGAGTATCTAATACATTCGGATTGGCAGGAATTGACACTCACGGAATTCTTCTTTTCAGAACCTTAATCGGGAAGGTCTGATGGTTTTTTGGTTATAAATAAAATTTTGTGCGTTATGCAATGTAAGGTTTTCTGAATAGCTTTACTTGTGCTGTTTCTAGATATTCGGAAGTATTGGTTCAGTTGGAGGTGGTCTAGCCCTTGGTAAAGAAGGACCTCTTGTTCATACTGGTGCGTGTATTGCATCTCTCCTTGGACAGGTAGAATTTTAATTTTGAAGACATTAATTTTTGAAAGTAAACAATATAGTTTTTCTCGCCCCTACTCCAACACAATGAGGATCTATCTTCTGTAAAAAAAATTACTTATCCCTGTCCCGTACTTTACCATATGATGTGTACATTTCTCAAGATAATATATCAGGAAAAGCCTTAAATTTCTACTGTGAGTCATGAGTGAGCTGTTAATGACTGCCAGCATAACTCTAAGAGGCTATGTCTAGTATTTTTAAGTTTATAACTCATACATTACATCAAATTTTTATTGCCCTATAATTTGTGAATCTAAGCTAATGACATTTTGGTCTGTTATTAACTTAGATGGTGTTGTGCTAGCTGTTTATTTTGTTTTGTTATTTTCTGTAGATAATTCATGTCAAGTTAATACATGTGTGATATTTGATTTTATTTTTCAAGATACTTCATGCAGCTAAATTCTGGAGAAGGGGTACATTGTACAGTAATATCAGTAACTGGATTTTGAAGTTACACTCTGAATTTCGTTGATTTTCTCGAGCTTTTTCCATTTGTTTTGAATCTTGACCTTATTTCCTATCAGTTCAATCAGCTTAAAACTAAAATTAGTGTGCTTTTAATTAATTCCATGTTCTAAAATCCCTACTCAATGTTTAAATGTGTGCAATATTCTGGCCTTCCATCATTTTATTTTGATCTTGCTCCTGACTTTTTCTACTCTATATTGCATATATTAAGGGTGGATCCACAAAATACCATCTAAGTTCAAGGTGGTTGCAAGTTTTTAAAAGCGACAGGGATCGGCGTGATCTTGTGAGTAAACCTAACCTTTTCAAGTTTCAGATGTCTAAAACTTGTTTTTTTATTTATAAAATGCTTGTGTCCAAGTGTAAGTTAATGCGGTTCATTATTAATCTTGTTGAACTAGGTTGTAAGATATGCGTTTAGACAACTTTTCCTATATTTAATTTCCATTTATGAATTTAAATATTTTAAAATTGCAGGGATGCTTCACTTATCTTCAAATGATATCTTAAATTGAAACTTTTCCATCCGTTAGTGTTGGTGTCATTTGTAAGACATGATAGTTATCCAATAGTATCATATAGTAATTCTGGATAGTGATGCTTAAACAAATGTGTATCTGGACTAAAATGCTGCTTTGTACCTCCTGATCTTTAACATTTGCAGATTTACTTATTCTTGTATAGTCTTTGCCTGTACTTACCTTGTTAAAATTTTGAATTTTTTACTCACACACACACACACACACACACACACAAATATTTGTATTGTACTCATTAATATGATGATCTAATGTTTTGAAAAGGTAACCTGTGGATGTGCAGCTGGTGTAGCTGCTGCCTTCAGGGCTCCCGTGGGTGGTGTATTGTTTGCATTGGAAGAAGTTACATCTTGGTAATGCCTCCGGCCTTTGCAGCAGTGTACAACTCTATGGCAAATTCCTAGCAAGTAGTATATGCATGTATATGTCTATTCATGCTTGTGTCCCATCTATGTGGTGACTTCATCAAGGGCATAACTGCATGCAGATGGTTTCTGCACAGATATTATTTTTATCTGCACCATTTATTATCATATGCATTCATTTAAGTCTTGGTGCTAAAGCCGGTAACCATAGTGATATTCCTCCACACAGAGGATTATATAGTATATCACCACATGACCACATCGTTGTCATTTTCAAATTGAAGGTGGAGGAGTCAACTTATGTGGCGTGTCTTTTTCACTTCTGCTATCGTGGCTGTTGTGGTTCGGACTGCAATGGGATGGTGTAAGAGCGGGAAGTGTGGACATTTTGGCTCTGGAGGCTTCATAATATGGGATGTCTCAGAGTTAGAATCTTAACTTTATCTCCTGTTCCTATATAATATCTAGCTGAGGCATTTACTTGCTTTCTAACTAACGTCCCCTTTATAGTGGTCAAGAGGACTACTCGTTTGTGGAGTTGCTGCCAATGGCAGTTATTGGTGTTATTGGTGGTTTGCTGGGTATGTGAGCGTGCACAGGAATTTGTTGCTTTGGGTAGGAGAACGGATTGTTGAAATAACCTTCGAATCTAATCTACGGTTCTATATTATCTTTGTAGGAGCATTGTTTAATCAGCTTACACTTTATTTAACTCATTGGCGCCGAAATTACCTACACAAGAGAGGAAGCAGAGTCAAGGTAAGCTTCAGAATGTAAACTTTGAAGAACGCATACCTGTGATGTCTTAATGTTCTCGTGATAATGATAAGTAGTATGTCATATTGACGTGAATTCTCTTTTTGAATATTTCAGATGATTGAAGTATGTCTTATCTCTGTCATAACATCCACCATTTCATTTGGATTACCGCTTTTTAGAAAGTGCACCCCATGCCCTGAAGCCGATGTAAATTCTGGTATTGAGTGCCCTCGGCCACCAGGAATGTATGGCAATTATGTGAATGTAAGTGATCATACGATTCTTTCTTTTCTTTACGTTCCACTTGTACAATCCTTCTGATTTTTAACTGCTTTAATACCTGTACCAACTGTATACATTCAACATTCTCTTTTTGCAATTGCACTCTCAGCCTGCACATCTTATTGTACTTTCAGCCTGCATATGTTATTGTACTCTTAAAGTCTATGTTTCCCGGATTCAGCCAGATAAAGTAAAATAAAATATTTATATTGTGTTGTACATTATCAAATGAAATAAAATTAAACAAAAAGTAAGAAACAAATTAAAATAACAAATTTGTAGGACTAAATTTCAGTTAACATGGGTGTTGGGGGAGCAGGTGCAAAAGCCAAAAGAATGTGCAGGGGAAACATTGAAGGTTTTATACAAATTCATTTGGCTACTACAATTATTTTAAGCTTTTGTGTTTGAAGGGGGGTAGTGCTCCTCTGCTCCCCTGCCTAACTCCATCTTTTACTTTAGCTATAGATGCTGATAAGTATCTCATATGTATAGTGGTGTGGAAAAATATGGCATACAGCGTGACTTGAAAAAAATTAATACAGCTCCAAGGAGTTTTTTGATTCATGTCCTTTATAATAATGATCTCTGAATCATTATCGTTGCTTCATATGGCGCACACACACAGAATTTGCAAGTAAATGAATCTGCCAAGGCAAATAAAGCTTCCTTGCAATTATTTCCAATTTATTTATTCACTTGCTGACTTCTTATCCTAAACACCTTGGAGTCTATTTGTATTATGACTTGTTCTTTGTACAAGTTCATAGTAGTATGAGTCCTTTATCCTCTATTCTGAAGTTTTGTGCTGTTTGCAGTTCTACTGTAGCAATGACAAGGAATACAACGATCTGGCAACCATCTTCTTTAATACCCAGGTTGAGATATCCTAGAGCCTTGTGTGTAGTCTATCACCAATGTTACCCTCTAACCTAGGTCTCTGTTTCTGATTGCAGGATGATGCCATTCGAAACTTGTTTAGTGCGAAAACTATTCACGAGTTCAGTGCCCAAAGCCTGCTGACCTTTTTGGTACTACCTTGTTTACTCAGATACAATTATTTATTTAATGATATTCCTTAGATACTATAAATTTTTAATGATAATGTGTTTGTTAGATTATTTATAATTTGGAATCTCCGAATTAGTAGTACTTTTAGCATGTATGCCTAAATATGAAAAATAATTTAGGTCTAAAAATTGTAATTAAGTGAATCCTGTTAACTGTGAATACACTTAACTCACAAATTTGCATACTGAGATGCTCATTTTGGAAACTTGAGCCTTCAAGCATATGATCCATCGACTGTGTAAGCATCTTTCTCGGTAATTGTTGACATAGAAAGTTTACCTTTTTGTAGTTTCTACTTTTAAGTAGCTTAAAGTTACTTCAGGGGCTCAGCAGCAGTTTTACTAGTACACACAGGCACTAATATTATCACAAAGGAAATTGTACTGCAACAGCATGACAGTAGTTACATTGTTCTGACATTGAAGTTGAATAATCTAAAGGCTTTTTGTTGGTTTGCTTTTGGAATTAACAAGCAGACACTCTAGTTGTTCTGGACCACAATTAGGATAATCGTACAAATTCTCCAGTCAAATGTTTCTTCTAATGTGTATAATAGGGTATTTAACCATTTGTCCAGGATTTTGTTGAGATTCTTATTTGTCCTCAGGTTATGTTTTATACCTTAGCAGTGGTGACTTTTGGTACTGCTGTTCCAGCTGGTCAATTTGTCCCTGGCATAATGATTGGGTCAACTTATGGGCGTCTTGTAGGCAAGTTTGTGGTTAGCTTTTACAAGAAGCTGAACATCGAAGAAGGAACGTGAGTGGGGATTCTCTACTGCTGAACTTGCATTTGTATTTTTTTCTTTAAGGGTGATTGCTATTGTTACACAATTATAGATAGGGGAAAATGTTGAAATTAACAAGGATGTCTTGGTAGAGATGTTACTATTTTGTGAACGTGTAATTGGGCTAGTAATGTTGAAAATGTTAATGACGAAAACTTTAGATCAGAAAATATGAGTTTATTCTCTTAAGCCTCAAGTAGTCCCTTACTGAAGTTGTGTTATATAATTTTTTTGACATCGGTGTTCTTAGTGGGCATGATGAGTTGCCTGCTAGTGGCTGATGTTGTCATTAGAAAACGAATACATGTTATGAAGAAAATCTGAATGGTGGTGGAAGTTTCATAGCTTTTGCTAAAAGGTTATAGAACTAGTTGTATCAAGGAAATACTTTTACAAAATTAGAAAACAAAAATAATGGTCTTTGAAATATGTGAGTGGAATGCTGCATGCATCAGTTGAGAATATAACATATGCAAGGAGTAACTGAGAGTCATGCGAATCCATTTTTCCTCATATGTAGGAAGTGTGTTTGTCAATAAACACTTGTAATTGTAATTAGAACGTATCCCAGCATTATCTAAATATGTTGCTATTCTTTATTCCTGATTGGAAGATGTTGATTTGATTTTGGTAAATGCAGAAAAATGTGATAATTTAATGTAATCATAGAGTCGACATGTCTTCTTTTCAATGAATCCGTAAATATACAAGTATTCTTGCTGTTTTTTTTCTGTCAGTGCAAAGTATTGATTGTCCAAATGGGACTGTAGGTATGCTCTTCTTGGAGCTGCTTCTTTTCTTGGAGGCTCGATGCGAATGACCGTCTCCCTTTGTGTCATTATGGTTGAGATTACAAACAATTTGAAGCTCTTGCCTCTTATCATGCTTGTGCTTCTTATATCAAAGGTATTCCTTCATACATCGTATATTACACCTAGCTACACAATGAACTGTACTTAGTCTAGCTTCAACAGGCTGTTGGAGATGCTTTCAATGAAGGGCTGTATGAAGAACAAGCTCGATTGAGGGGAATCCCATTACTTGAATCAAGACCTAAGTATCAAATGCGGCAAATGACGGCAAAAGAAGCTTGTGGGAATCAGAAGGTTTGATATACGCTGTGGCCCAAACTTAAAAACCTAAATATTCAATATTGTATTGATAACCAATACCTAGACACACAAAACAATTCTTATTCATCTTTCTCGACAGGCTTATGTCTCATTGCTCAAATAGTTATGAGATGTGAGTTCGAGTTTGTGCATTGTGTCATGTATAAGAAGTTAAGAACTATCAAAGCCAGTTTCTTCTGCTTTATTGAAATAATGCATGTGCAATTACATTTACATATAGAAATTTGGATGCATCAGGAGTACCTGTTATTTCCTTATGCCTCAACTTGCTTTTGACCTCTAATAGGTTGTCTACTTCCCGCGTGTTGTAAAGGTTGCAGATGTTGTATCAATATTGAGGAGTAACAGCCATAATGGTTTTCCTGTAAGTTGATCTTCAGATGCTCTAGGTTGGTACAGTGTTTAGTCTTTGTAAATGCTTAAGATTGTTGTTTCTTTTGGTGATATATAGGTTATAGATCACACAAGAAGTGGAGAAACGCTTGTCATTGGACTTATACTCAGGAGGTATTAGATATTGGTTTGTTTTAATTGCTGTTGCCTTAATGTTTCTAAAAACTGAAGCCATTATATGTCTGGTCAGATTTCATTTGAAAAGTGTAATAACTTGGTAATTTGGCTTTCTTGTAGTCATTTATTGGTACTTCTGCAGTCAAAGGCAGATTTCCAGCACAGTCCATTGCCCTCTGCTTTGAGAGGTCGTTCTTTGCCTATCAGGTAGGCCAGAGACAAGTTCAAGTTTTGACTCTAAATTTATTAGCATACATTGACATCTTCTCTGGACTCGCAGACACAGGATTTCCGAATTTGTGAAACCTGCTTCCAGTAAAGGAATATCAATACATGATATTCATTTAAGTCAAGATGATCTTGAAATGTACATAGATCTTGCTCCTTTTGTGAACCCATCTCCTTATATCGTGCCAGATGACATGTCTTTAACAAAGGTACGAATTCCACACCAGTGAAGCAATTAAAAAATTGTATGCACATGTAGAGAACAACCAGCTTATGGATATGCATGCTTGATGGTACAGGTTTATAATCTCTTCCGCCAACTTGGTTTGAGGCATATATTTGTTGTTCCTCGTGCTTCTCGCGTTATTGGTGTGATCACCAGAAAGGATTTACTGATTGAGGTATTTTAACTGGACAACCACCTTATTCTATGTTAATATATTCCAAGGTACCTTGTGATTATTTAAAAATCAAGTATATTGCAGGGTGATGAGGATTTGTCTGCAGTTGAGCTACAATCGGCCAGTGTAAGGTCTCTATCATGCTTTATTTTAATACAATTTTTTCCAATTGTGCATTAAAGGATTGGATGATCATATTCTAGTTTCATTCAGCAGTGTCCACACCAAATTTTTGGCAATGCTGTCCATACTATATTTTGGTATTTAATGTGAAGTAAATAATTTCAGTGTTTAATACCAACTTAATTATCATTCCAAACCATAAGAGAAAGAATAACATGTTGCCAATTGATTTTGCTTAAGTAAATTCTACTGACTTTTTTACTACCATGCCTCGTAATTTTTCAAGTAAACTGCGTACTTATTTTTCTGATTCAGTATTAACACTCTACTTAAATCATTTTTTCAGGGCTCAACGTGACAAAAGATTATCTAAAAGGAATGCAGATGTTGAGCCTCCACTACTTGATGGTCTGCTGGGATAATAAATATAAAATTCTGCTAACCAATCTTTAATAAACCATCTGCTTCTATTCTTTTGTCACAGTGAGGTACGATTCTTTAATTAGTCTAGGATATAGGAATAGTGTATAGAGAGAGCATTCCTTGTAAAATCCCTTGACCATCAGGGCTTCACTAGCCACACACATCTACTATCTCCTGCAAGTTGAACAATCAGCAAGTAAATCAATTCAGAGTAAAGATAGTTGTAGAGAAAAGGAGACGTGTACAACAATTGTTCGGTTATATACAGTACCGTTCGCATATGAAATCAGTTTTGAGTTTCACATTCTGAAGGGGCTATGAGTGTTTGGTGTTCTGAACCGAAGTTGTGAAGTTTTCAACAGGATGTTTTCAGATCCTTATGTTGTGTTTGGTTGGAATGAATGGAATGGAAAGGAATGAAATGAAATTTGAATTATGAAATAAGTTAATATTTAAAATATTCATTTATTCATCCATTCTATTCTTAATCATTTGAACTAAAACTCAAGCTCACCTATTTAATAAGGAATGCTCCATTCTCCTCAATATTCAATTTCATCACATTTCTCATCATTGAAATTTTGTACCTAATCATTTATTTTCTAAATCTTTCCTCTATCTCCATTTGTTTCTTTTAATTTCATCGATTCCATTTCATTCTCTCCAACCAAACACAAAGTGTGTAATCTTTAAATCTTGTGATGAATGTAAACACATTGCAGAGGATTAAAAATACCCCCTAACTTGCAACGTGGTGTCAGCTATATATTTAGGGAATTGATAAATGAGAAAAATGGCCCTGAGGTTGACCTCGGGGTACTTACCTGAGATTACATTGTTTCCTAGTACAAATGGTGAATGACATTTTTGTAATAATAAAATCTACCCTCTTGTATTTACAAAAATAACTAGAACCTTGAGATTGTCCTCAGGCCCAGGATACTCTTGATAAATAAGCTTCACATTTTACTATTTAAGTTCCAATTCTAATTTTTTTTCTCCATATTTACCCATATCCTTAATGTAGTTCTTCATCCATGTTATGGATAACAATGTAATTTGAATGTATGAAAAAGAGTAATTGGAGCTTAAATAGTAAAGTGCGGAGCTTATTTTTCAATTCCCATTTATTTAAAATATGTTAATTCTTAAGTGTATAGAAGAATGAGGAGTGAGGCAGAGAGTCTTTTGGCCACGAAAGGGAAGAAAAGTTCTGTACTAAAAAAACATGATATGCATTAGAATTTGTGCTCCCGGTGTTGTTTTTCAAGAAGGAAAACAAGGGAAAACTTAATATTGCAGCTATCTAGATGATTACTTCTTGAATTAATAAAATTTTAATTTAACTGATTTAAAAAATAAAATTAATTCAACTTGTTACTTTTCCTTTCAATTTTGACGTGAATGAAATTAGTTCTGATCTATTATGTAAACTCGAGAGGGAGTGATTTTTTTTTTTTTTTCCTCTTGACCTTTTGCATTCCTGAATCCTGATTCCAATCTAGAGTAAATTCTGGAACCGGGGTAAGTGTGTGTGTGTGTATCCATCTTTGCTGGAAAACTGATGGAGGTATCAGCTGGCAATCACTTTAACAGATTGTTCGAAAGTCTAATAATGACAGTAAATGATTTATTTGAAACTTGCAGTACAAAATCCATAATACATGCAGCTATTAAATCCATAATAATGAAACGTGCTACGCTAACTCGTATATGCAGCTATTAAATCTCGGTGTAGCTTTTAGACCTCATTGTCTAAGAGGATGTTTGGAATCGTTCAATTCCCTCTTCTTAAACAAGAAGAAAAATTACAGCAGCAGCAGCCAGACAAAGGCCAGTTAAAAACCTGGAGGTGGAGAAAAGAAGTGTAGTTGTCTCACTTGGAGTAGGGGAAGGGGGAACTACTGTGACAGCAGGGGATGAGGATGGAGAGGTTGACGATGTTGTAGGCGAACTTGGAGCCTCAGAGGAAGAAACACGAAGCACGTTAATGTCGACCTTCTGACCTGCTTGGCAGTGACCAGGAATACCACACAGGAAAAAATGGTGGCCTTTGGAAGTGATGGTGATAGAGTCATTCCCGGTTGTGTGAGTGACAATAGGTGCCGATGCATTGCATGACCTGTACTCAGCATGGCGGACTTGCATTACATTGTGAAACTGGGAATTGTACTGAAACACTGCACATTACAACAGTTAAACAGTCAGTAGACACTCGGCCAAAAAAAAAATCCACAAATGATAGCATTATTGTACCTTAAGAAAAAAGTGAAGTTTTCCATTTTGACATTGGATTTGAACTAATGGAGAAATTTCACAATAAAAGGGTCGGACTTCAAAGGGATTACGGATATTGCACTTGCTCTTAGTACGCACTTACTAGCATTCATCATACTTAAATGACTACAAAGTCACAAATTAACACCACTAAATAGCACAACTAGACTTATTTGCCAACAAAGTGCGATAAGCACACTTTGATCTTTAGACTTTGAATATACATTACCCACTTAATTTGATTTAATTTAATAAATATATTCATCTTAAATTAAGTTCATCCGATAGACCAAAGGTAAGATAGATAGATCACTCCATATTAAACCAACATACTTGGAATTTCTTGTACATGAGTTTCCAGCTTGAACTACATAATTGAACTCCGATTATGGTCAACTCAAGATTTGATTTTAAGGAATGTTCTTCAGTTGGTAAATGTTTATGGTAGTTATCCCTAACAGAGTAAAAGTTATACAGCAGATCAAAGTGTAGTAACAGAAGTACATGTATTTAAGCACTCCTTTCAAAGTCTCAACATGTTTTCCCAGTGAGTTTTATCAAAAAAAATCCTCAGATATTTCTCTCAGTGGGACTGTTAGCTAGAAGTGGTTGCAGACCACTTTTTAATCAACAAATAGCTGCAGGGCACTTATACTAACAAATGTGACTTGCCTACTCTTTGCTGTTCCAGTTAAGAACACAAACACTCAACAACCCCCTGGGAAATGTATCTGCAAGTCTTCAACTACCATATTTAATTTGTTTAAATATGTTTTGATGCATTTCTTGTCATGACTCTCATTTCAAACATATCAAATATCTTAAAAAGTCTGAACAATATTTGTTGACACAACAAATATAAGTGATGAATATCAAGTGTAAGGTCTAAATCAACAAATGTATTTTAACTATTTAGAGTGATCAGCATCATTGCTCTGTATAAATCAAGACTCCAAAAAAAACACACGACCAAAGCACCCAAGTTTATACAACATTTAAAAACAAAATGCATGTAAACAGTGATAGACCAATAAACCATGAATGTGGAGGTAAGAAAAGAAAAAAAGACATACAAATAATATCACCAACATGGAAGGTCTTAGCAGCGGACCATTTTCTGTAATCAACACTACCAGCAATGGTCCAACCAGCCGAGTCCCCCACCTTGTACACAGCTCCTATAGTTACCTGCAGCTGACTAACCAATATCATCAGTCCCAACAAAACAGTTGCGCTTGATATAAACTTCTTCTTCTCCATTCTCAAGCCCATGATTATATCAAATATTTTTTCGAAGAAAGCTTCGAGTTAGGAGATGAAGGGAAAGCTACAGATTAGAAGTGTTGAAAGTATGTGCATTAATGTGGCAATTTTATACAAGTACTAGTTGTAAACTTGTAGTGAATCAGAAGCCAGATTGTTAGGCGTGCAACATGCTTTTAGTGAGTAAAGTACTCATGACACCAGCAGCGGTCCATCTTGTAACAAACTTTTTAAAAAAAATTCTTGGTTTATGTTAAATACATAGTTCATCTGAGATGGAAAGAAAGAAACAAAGCCTGCTTTCTTCTGTTTTTATTAACATATACCAATACAAGGGTTAATTAAACTGGAAAAGAAAGAAATTAGGAGTCAGAACTGAGGCCATACTGCATGAACTATTGAAGTCGAATCCATTGTCGATTGAATCAGGTTACACTTGCCACATAAACTTGAACTGTACCATAGGCCTCACCAACAAGGCAACAATGGATGATCCACTCTCAACAATTAATCCGGTACAGAAACAAGTGAGTCGAATTGAGGCCCTACCGCATGAACAAGAGCTATTGAACTCGCATTCACTCTCAACAATTTATTTGATGGGCGGAAATTGAATTTTAAATTTGTTATACACTAGTTCTGGCAACAAGTTATTGTATTGTACAGTTCTTTGTTCGTATACTCTAACTAACATTCCCTAAACTTTTTATTCCCAAAACTATTGCAAAGCACAATGTATTGTATGCATGTACATTGATGGATCACAAAGCAATCTGTACAAAGCACGCAATTTAAATTGCCAACTAACAACACCGATCGAGAATACCATTTATAAGTAACAATTCATCAGTAACTCTACAAATATATGATACACGTACATCATTTAGAATGTTCTGTTCTTTCTTCCCACGCACACACACATTAGACTTCATAATTGTCACAGCTACTATGATAACAAACTACTAAAATGACTCAACAACCATCGATAAATCCTTCGTAAACAAATTTTTTACTAGTAAAAATATCTGTTACGAAATGTAACAACTGCTAACAAGTAACTGAAACTGCTAAGAATTGAAAATTAAGATAATGATGGCAATTTAAAGAAAACTTTTATACAGGGTTGAAGAACTTGAAAGGAAAGATTGTTTTCTGTAAATGGTTGCCCGGTAGTTGCATCAAACTATTTATTTCTGTTGGTGATTTACAAAATCAATAAAAACGATTCATTTCAGTTAGTTCAATAATTTGAAAAATACCATAACCCATCCAATTTAAACATTGCATAGAATTATAGAGGTGACGAAATCCGTTTAGAATCCAAAGCTTGAGTAAAATATATAACTCAAAAACTAAAACCAATACTTGCTAGTCCAGAATATGATTTAAAAGATTAACCTACATATATATTATCTAAAACGAAAGTACTCCCAAGCATGTTGCGTCCTCCACTTATTTGGATAAATATATATTGATGCGACTCTATGCTTTAGCAGCTCCATTTTTACCCGACATGTCATCCATCTCCTTCCCATCCTCGTCAACCATGTAACTCTTCCAAACCTTATGCTGCTTCCAAACTGTTTCTGTCATCTCCTCAATTGGGACATTTTTCGTCTCGGGAATCAAAAAGATTGTGAAAATAGACATCACCAACACCCAACCGGAGAAAAACAGGAATATACCATATTTGAAGGTGCAAAGCATGGATAAGAATGATTGTCCTATGACGAATGTGAAAACCATGTTGATACAGACGGTCACACTTTGTCCTGCTGATCTCGTCTCGAGTGGGAACGTCTCGCTAGGAATTAGCCATCCTAATGGCCCCCAAGACCATGCAAATGCTGACACAAATGTGCATATCATGACCACTACTAGTATCGATAAACCACTGCCTAGATTGTTGCTGCTATCTGAAAGCTTGATTCCTAGTACTATACCAATTACTAATTGTGCAAAAAACATCTGAACTCCGGCTTCCAACAGTAATGCTCTCCGACCTACTTTGTCAACAAGATAGATTGATACTACTGTTGACGCGACATTGACAGCACCTGTGATCACGGCTGAATACAATGAAGCATCACCTCCGAATCCGAGCGAATCAAACAAAACAGGTGCATAAAACATAATAGCATTGATTCCGGTGAATTGTTGGAATATCTGCCCAAAATAGAAATCCGTTAGAATTATTTTTCAGAAAAATAAGCATCCGAAATAAATGTTAGCTAGGCTTATGTTACCTGCAGTGCAACTGCTATGATAAGCTGTGGCCTATTCTTTTTCTTCATAAGATTTCTGAAAGGTCTTTTAATTTCTTTAGCCACACGGCTAGCCTCAACAAGCTCTTCGAATTCAGGTTCAACATTGTCAATACCACGAATCTTTCTAAGAACTCTTTTTCCTTCCTCCAATTTACCGCGCTCAATAAGACTGTTTGGGGTATCCGAAACTATGAGTGAACCTACTGTTAGTAAGAGTGCTGGAATTCCAGCCAATCCCAATGACAGCCTCCAACCCCATCCACCTTTGATTCTGTTTCAAGATTTTAACAGGTAGGCTCAGTAACATATACATAAGCCACTACAGAAAAACACATTAAAGTACATATTGTGCACAAGTGATGTAAAAAAAAAAAAAAAAACAGGGTGATAGGCTTACTTTGCTGTGCCATAGTTAACAAGGTTGGCAAACAGAATACCAACGGTGACATTAAGTTGGAACAATATGTTTAGTGCACCGCGTATCCTTGTAGGTGCTATCTCAGACAAAAACAGAGGAACTGCCTGCAGAATTTCATACCAAAACAGGATTAAATTATTAAGTCATGATGATCAAGCATCTACAGATGATCCTTAACAGTTATTATGTTCATCATTTTTGCTGATTTAGATTTTCACCTTCAAGAATATATTTTTTTTAAAAAACTACCCTGATCGAAATTAAAAAAATAAATCGAACATTAAACACCAGACAAATCCCGGAAAAATGGATAAGATAGAACCTTAAATCCATTCTCAGAATCTGAGCTACCAAATCAATAAAGATAAGAAAATAAATTAAAAGACCTTTTTCCTGAATGGGATAATGATTCAAAAAGAGACAGCATCACAAGATTCACATATACTCTCATAATTGCACCATCACATAATAAAGTTTAGAAGACCCCATAGTCATTACTTTTCTAGAGTTTGGAGGAAAATACATATATTTAGAAAGACTTTACCAACAAAAACAAGCACAAATAATAAAGGCCATATAAATTTCATTAGTACTATTCTACAGTTGAATAAGACACTGCTGATATTTTTATAAAGTTAATGAATTTTCAGGACCATTTTCATTCAATCTTGACCCAGTACTGCTATGGACCAAAACCAAAACTAAAAGAAAAATGCTACGGCCACCAAATTAGTTCCCAAATTTTGACATCAAATGACATGGCATTAATTTGATTGGTTGTAATAATAATGGGCCCGCCAGGGCCATCCAATTAAAATATCATAAAATGCCAACTAATTAGTATCACATCATTTGGTGTCAAAATTTGGTACCCAATTTGGTGGGTGTAGCATTACTCAAACTAAAAACCTTTTCTATAACAAAACAATTTAAAAACGATATTTCAACTAATTGGAACAAAGTTGGCATGTTTGTAATAAAAGACAGATACGTTATTTACGATGTTAACAAGATTCTATAATATAAATTAGCAAGACAGCTAAGGGTACAGATATGTGAGATAAATTAAAGGATCTTTTTTAATAATATTTATTTGCAAAGATATCAATAATATGTAGTGAATTATTTACAAAATATTGTTTACGAATTGCCATGAGTTACCTGATTTGCAAAACCAACTCCACAACCAAGTGAAATTCTTCCAAGAATAAGCATGGCGAGATTAAGGGCTGCAGCATTGAGTATAACTCCAATTATGAAAAATATTCCGGCAATCACCATTGAGATTTTCCGGCCCAGTCGCCTCGTGGTATGGGAAGCGAAAAATGTGGCTATAAGAGCAGCCAGATACAACGATGAAGTAAACAATTGTAGGCCTTCATTGTTGTATTTGCAGTAGTTACTGTCTAGTCCTTTTTCTTGAGATCTTTTGTATACCACCGGAAAGAATTTCTTTAGAAAATCAGGCATTGATGTAACACCACCTGCATCATTTAACAAAAACTGATCATCATCTCTGGTTTTTTGTTTCCAGAAAATTTTAAAGACAACAAATGAAAAATTAAACGTACAAGAGCAAGGATCCGTATACATATACAAACCCCGGGCTTTGTGTTACGCTAGTATATATGTAAAATTCATAGAATGAGACTGCATGTGTATTATATAATCGAAAAAAAATGTAAGGATGAAGACCTGAAACACCAACATCATAGCCGAACATAAGACCACCAGTGGCTGCCAGAAAACAAGAGATGACAACTATCGGAGTTATCTTGGCCTCGAATTCCTTTCCGCCCGTAGGCGCTAATGCTCCACCAGCCATAATAACACACTACGCAACTGTAATTATATTTGAAAATAAATGTAGTATTCTTTTTTTTCAATGAAATACAAGAAAAGAAGAATGGTCAAGGTAGTGAACAGTATGAGAAAAATGTAAGGTCAATTGTATGCAGAGCAGAGGGAGGGAGTGATTATTTATAGACTAGGAAAAGGAAAATTGGTGCTGTCCAATTGTCTATGAATATTTGATTTGATTAGGTGTGTGGGCTCCTCCGTCCGCATGTGTGGATAAGTCATGTAATAAACCAAAATTAGGAAAGTAATTATAATTAGATAATCTAGAGTATTTCGTAGTATATGTTAAGATAATCTTCCTTCGCCCTTTTTCTTTGGATAATTGTTTCTATTTTGGATCATTGATTCTTTACCAATTTCTTATTTAATTATTTTAATCAACTTCTTTTTTTTCTTTGGATAATTGTTGCTTACTATTTTTTTTGGCTTATTGACCTTTTGGCCCTTCAAGTTTGCACACTTATATCCATAAAGCCATAACGTTTAAACTCGTTCTTTTTTGTCATTTTAACTTCAGAAATATACCTTTTAGCCACAAAATCGTCGTCTTTTAGAACGAATAGACGACGGTTTGTGGCAAAAAGGTACATTTCTGAAGTTGGACGGATGAAAAGGAACGCTTTAAAACTGTAGGGCTTTATGGGTATAAATGTGCAAACTTGAAGGACCAAAAGTTGATTAAATCTTTTTTTTTTCAAATGTCAAGTGTAACAATTTAATTGATTATAATAATAGTGGATCCCCTACATTCACACCGATCACCCAATCAAAAATTTCCATTATGCCTTATAAACATTGCCACATCATTTGGAATCAATATTTGGGTACCTATTTAGATACCTAGCATTACTCTTTTTTTTTTAATTACTTTTAACATTGGTGCCTCACATATGGAGTCTTAACTGGTTTAATCTTTACTTGAAAAGGATGAATAAGATATTCAAATGAGCATCCACATTTCGAATCTTATCCTGCAGCTAGCTGTGACAATCAAAATTAAGAAGTCAAATTGATTTTGATTATATAGTCCTTGGACCATTCGAGATATCAACGGTTATGGGCAAAAACTCTTTACAAGTACTTTGATCGACTAGACACCTTTTTCTATTTCTTTTTGTGGCCATTCATATTAATTAATTATTATTATTTTTTATTTTATTTTTTAATATTTAGGCTTATATGCCTTATAAATGAGTATTTATTTAACAAATCTCGGGAATGAGCGAGATATAGTAATTAACTATTATTTTATTGTAAAAAAATTGTTATGCTAGATAAAAATATGGACCATATCTCTGAAAGTGAATGATATTAAAATACATTCATCTTACAAAATGTATTATTCGACACATTGCAATCCTACTACATATATAACAAAACAGAGTGCTTATAGACAAAATGATATATTCATATTTTTCTTTCCTTGTTTGAGTAGTATATTTCTTTCCTATACAATATAAACTTTTTGAATAAATGATAATTCGTGCTAGCCATGGATATGAAAGAATTTTTATATAAATCAATTCAAATTTATTATTTTAATTGACCTTAAAATATGTTGATTTGTATTTTAATATCAATAATATAATTAAAAAAATTTGGTTTATCTTTGTTCCAGTTATAATATGATTTACGTATGTTATTAATACTTGAATTTTTTAAAGTTTTTACTTGATGAAACATTATCAATTTTATCCAATAAAATATGAAAATATTATATTTCATTTATTTACAACATAATGAAAACATAGATATCATTATATAATATAAAAGCTAAAATGTAGAAGGTAAATAATTCTTTTACAAAATTTTAGTTATAAAATTATTAGAAAAAATTATGTTATTGTGCAACTTAATAGGTTAACACAAGAACTGTAATTACAATAAAAATTCTACAATTACGAGAGCTATAAATCTAGGGCTGAAATCAAAATAAGGATTAAATTAAATTTGGTACCGGAATACCAATAAAATGGGATTTGATTTATTAATAAATATTTTTTATTATTTATTTATTGATATTTTAAAAAAAAAAATCAAAAAGACACACTATACATAGACACATTATTTTGACAACTTAGAGCATCTCCAATGGGGTTGGTTAAAGTAGTTGGCTAAAATGATAGAAAATATTGATTATGTAAAATTTACTGAACCTGTAAGGCGTTATGCTTCGATGGTATT
Source organism: Kitagawia praeruptora (assembly GCA_037693485.1). NCBI lineage: Eukaryota > Viridiplantae > Streptophyta > Magnoliopsida > Apiales > Apiaceae > Kitagawia > Kitagawia praeruptora. The sequence goes on from CM075347.1 coordinate 51,804,905, forward strand.
GGCTATATTGATCGGCTATATTTTAAAAATGGTATGTTATTATTATTTTAAGTTATTATAAATAGAATATATCATTTGAATATGGCAAGAGATGATGTGTAATCTTCTTACAGGTCTCTAGAGGTTCAACAAATATAGCCAACATGACAAAAAATATAGATATTGGCTAAAAATATAGACAATGGAAATGATCCATTGGAGTTGATTTTTTTTTACATAATCTCTATATTTTTTATTTATAGAATGTTTTAATTATTTTTAGCTAAGGGTTAAACATGGTTGGAGATGCTCTTAGTAACCGATTGGGTACATGAAGAAAATCATTTGTATCGGTATAATAATTATTTGGGCAACATACTCCCTCCGTCCCTATTTAGTAGTCCATTTTGGAGAAAAAATTGTCCCTAAATATTTGTCTCTTTTCATATTTCAATGCATGTTTTTCAAGTTTTTCCAAAATTATCCTTACACTTCTATTTCCAATGTTTGACTTTATAATTAATTACTCCCTCCGGTCCATTATATAAGACTTTTGACTTTTCTGCACATAACTTTAGGTGCTTTGAATACATAGTTAAAATTATTATATTTTAAAATTTCTTTTTCTAAATAAAAATTAAAATACTATATTTTTATTCATAAAAAGAAAAATTAAAAAATAATTATTTTAGCTATGTAGTCAAAGCACCTAAAATTACGTGCAGAAAAGTCAAATGCCTTATATAATGGACCGGAGGGAGTATAGTATATTCAAAAGTTACTATTTAATGCAATAAGTAAGGACAACTATGGAAACAAAATATGACATTAAATATTTTTTAAGATGTGTGTTTTTTTCAAAATGGGCTACTAATTAGGGACGGAGGGAGTATTATTTTGGGAACTTTGTGTGCATCATTATTTTTGAAATTTTTGTTGATTCCGATTCATTTCTGAATTTTTTAGTATCCAATTGTGTTCCATTGACTGAGTTTGACGGGCGTTAATTTGAGAATTAAAACGTCATGGATTTTTTTAGCAACAATGTAATATCCCAAATCGAATTCAAATTGCTAGTTAATAAGTAGTTTTTTTTTTTCCACAATGATTCTATTATTTTAGTATGATACATGTTGTAGATGAGAAAGAATTTTTCTGGAGTTATCCAAGAATGAATTTGTGTGAACACAATTTCAATCGGATAATATCATATTATTGCGAAATTACAATTTGTTGGCGACCAAACAAGGATGTTAGAATTATAATTACTAGCTTATAGTCCGTGCAAAGCACGAGTTACTTTTAAATATTTTTAAAATTATATGATTAAATAAAATAGAGTATAATATTTTATTATGGATATAATTTGACTTTGTAATATTAATTAATAAAATTATTAGTAATAATAATAGTTATTTAATAAATGTATTGATTAGAACTAATAATATAAAATCTTAATGTAAATTTGTTGTTGGCGGGATGCGAACCTTGATCTTTAGAAGAGGGATTTAAATAAAGAATATTTCTTATGATTAGATCTAATGGCTATCATCTATTTACTAAATATCTAACGATCACTATTCTTTAGATGGTTGAACCAAATAACCAAATTATACCTCTGTTTGTTTATTATATAATAGTATAGATAATGATCCATAACAACCTTAATCGATTCTAGAATGGATTGAGGAGGAGGTAGGTGAACAACTTTAGAATGGACTTAATGTGAAGGCATGTGAGCCAGATAGTAGGGGTGTACATGGGTCGGCCAAACCGATTCAAACCGGCCCTATTTTCATCCGAATCAAACCGAGTAATTTCAAACCGAAATAAGGCTGGATCAAAAATAATTTAACCCGGTGTTAATGGGTTGGGTATGGTTTTGGACTTTTTACACCCAACCCAACCCGTTTAAAATTTGAACAGCCCACTAGTTCTCTAGTCCAGGTCCAGCCCACTAGCCTGTCCATTCATTCTATCATACTATCAGCCCATATATTTTTAGGTTTAGCCGTTTAGAAATTAGGTTATACTACATCTCAACTACTCACAAACATTTGACGCCGCGCTCTTTTTCTCTTCAGTCTTCACACTTTCTTTTTTTCGTTCAAGCACAAACAACGAACGAATAGGTATCAAATCTTTGCTCTCTTTTCTTTGTTCCTCTTCAAATTAATAACATATATAGTGATTACTGCTTGTTTGTCTATTTTCTTTAATCATCTTTGTTGAGTATTGAATACGATAAAAGAATACAGAGGGGGGGTGAATGGATTCTTGAACTTTTCTTTGATCGAGTCTATGTAGCAGATAAGTGTTTGTGTGTGCAGAAGTGAAGGTGCGGATAAAGAACAACACAAGACACAGTATCACTTTAATCTAATGTATTATTAGATAAAGGTTGCTACAATCTGTGAATACAAATGATAGTATTCTCAGCTTCGTTTTTCTCAGAGAGATACAGCTTGTAGTGTATGAAAAACTTGATTCACAAAGTTACAAAGTGAATGACTAAGGAAGTGAGGCTGTATCCTTATAGAACATGGATACAGCCTACTTACTACAAATAAGGTAGCTGAACAAATTACTTTCTAGTCTGTCTATCCTTTTTGAGTAAGTGTCCAAACGGTTACAGATTTGACTTTGCAAAGCCTGTTCAGATCCACTTCTTTAGCTCCTTGTCTCTTCTATATCTCTCCAAGCTTCCTTGTAGGCTTTCCAGAGCACGTTACAGATTGTGGTCCATAAAGTGCATTGGCTTGTTGCAGGTTTCTGACTTGTACAATTTCTTCAGTACTTTGTCTCCAAAAATGTATTCGAGAAGTGACTAAGTAGTTGATTCGAGAACTAGAATTAACTTGATCGATAACTCTGAGTTCTCGAACACTGTTATATTGACATATCGAATTACTTCTCGAATAGCTCTTTTCTTCAGGATTCCTTGAGTTGTCGAATAGAACACTTGACTTGTCGAATCCTTGAGATATCGAATAGCTTTCTGAGTCCTTGAGATATCGAATGGAACTTTGACTTGATGACTCCTTGAGAACTCGAATACTACTTTGACTTGTTGACTTTCTGAGTTCTCGAATAGAGTACATAGACATATCGAATCTCTGAGATATCGAATGAGATATCGAACAGTGTATTCAGAGATATCGAATAGTGTCTTGAGATATCGAATCCCTGACTTCTCGAATGCTGGACTTATCGAATAGACAAATATACTTCTCGAATTGGTACTTAGGTAAATTCTTCATTTCTTCAAATCCCAACTGTGATTATTTGACAGTCTTTATCTTCTTGCTTGAGGCATGAACCTTGGAACTTCTTTCAAGCATTATTCTAGACTCTATAATTACAGTTACACAACTAGGATTTGATGCCTACTACAAGTACAATACAAACAGAAACTCTACAACTAGAGGTTCCCTCAGTTAAGAGGTCATGTAAGTAATGCAAACCATTACAAATAATTAGGCTTGTTATTAGATGTATACAGGCATGCCTCTGTAACTAACAATCTTTAACTTAATAAAGATACTCATGTAATCATGTGATGGTAGTTCATCTCTAATGATTATTGTTATTATTGTTCATTCTTATTAAATTAGAGACCCAAATATCTGATTATTGTTATCTGTTGATGTGTTGGTTGCTTACTTGCTTGGTTTAGATATACTCTGTTGATTATTGTTATTTGTTACTCTTGGTTTATTCTTTGTGATTGTTTCCTTGTATTAGTGATTCTTGATGTGTAATGGATACTTTGTAATTGTTATATAGGACTGAAATTGATTCTTTTGCGACTGAAATGGAAGATGTGACATACAATCTTTCAAATCCCACCCCAAACACTACCCCTAATACCACCCCAAACACTGCTCCAACTCCAAATCCCACCCCAAACACTACCCCTAATACCACCCCAAACACTACTCCTATTGAGCTTAGATGACCTAGAAAAGACGGTGATGATGAACCATTAACAAATAAGAAGAAACCCACCAGGAAATCAGATATTTGGGATCACTTTACTAAAGTGAAAGGCGAAGATCTAGATAATCCTCGAAGCAACTGTAATTACTGCGGTGCTGATTATGCTTATCACAGCACTAGAGTTGGTACCAGCAGCATGTGGGGTCACTTTAAAAAGTGTAAGAAGAGAGTGGATAAGAAGCCAAAGTTACTTAGTTTCAAAAAGGTATCTGGTGGAGGTTCAAATCTGTTGGCTGTTACATTTAACAAGGTGAGGTGTAGAACTGCGTTAGCTAAATTTGTTGTGAAGGACGAGCAAGCATTTAGAGTTGTGGAGGGCAATGGTTTTAGGGAGCTTGTACAAGAATTGCAGCCGCAGTTTGTTGTTCCAAGTAGGGTAACTGTGGCACGAGATGCGCATCACTTGTTTTGTAACGAAAGGACAAAGCTGATGAAGGAGCTTACCGCCACCAGCCAAAGAGTGTGCTTGTCAACAGATTGCTGGACTTCGAGGACCCAAATGTCATATATGTGTCTCACAGCCCATTATATCGATTCTGATTGGAAATTACAGAAAAAGATCATTAATTTTTGTCAAATTTCGAATCACAAGGGGGATACAATTGGCAAGACAATAGAAACTTGTTTGCTTGGTTGGGAAATAGAAAAGGTCTTTACGTGACCCTTGTTAATGCTTCAACTAACAAAGAGGCTGTTGCATTTGTTCGAAGAAGGGTAAATGCGTGGAAAGGTGCAATTCTAGATGGGGAACATATGCATATTAGGTGTGGTGCTCACATAGTGAATCTGATTGTGAATGAGGGCTTGAAAGAAATGCATGATTCAATTGCTACCATTAGAAATAGTGTAAGATACATTCGATCATCCCCGGCAAGGCTACAAAAATTCAGAAGTTGTGTGGAGAAAGAAAAGATTGATTACAAAGGAGGCTTGATTTGGATGTGCCAACACGTTGGAACTCTACTTACTTAATGTTGGATGTGGCACTGAAATTTGAAAAGGCATTTTCAAGATATGAAGACAAGGATGATAAATTTCTGAGCTACTTCAATGAAAAAGAAAATGGTAAAAAGAGGGTCGGGCCTCCTATGTATTCTGATTGGCAAGCTGCAGCAATATTTGTGAAGTTTCTGTCCACCTTTTATGAAATTACTCTTAAATTCAGTAGCACATTGAATGTAACTTCAAATAATTTTTATCATGAAACATGTGAGGTGCACACTCTTTTGAGTGATCTGGCTACTAGTACTGATCCCCTGTTATCTGCAATGACCGCAACCATGTAAGCAAAATACGATAAGTACTGGGGGAATGAAAAATACGATAAATGTTGTTGCTGAACTAATGATCAACTGCTTGTGTACCAAATAACTTCTGAGCTGCTTTGACACTTGACAGGTTGATGGAACCAACTTACCGCAAAAAAGTGTTGGCAGTGTACCAAATAAAAGGAGATTACTAGAAAATTATATGCATCATCAGAAAATGGAGATAACCGAAAAGAAAAATGACATTGATAGGTACTTCAACGATGGAACTCTTGATCCGATGAATTCTTCATTCGATATTTTACTGTGGTGGAAGGATAATTGTGAAAGGTACAAGGTTTTGTCATTAATTGCTCGAGATGTTCTTGCAATTCCCGTGTCTAGTGTTGCTTCTGAATCTGCGTTTAGTACTAGTGGGCGTATTTTGGACCCGTTTAGAAGTTCATTAAGTCCAAAAATGGTTGAAGTTTTAGTCTGCACTCAAAGTTGGTTGAAAGGGGACAAAGGAGGGCTGAAATTAGATGATTTTCTGGATGAGGTCGACTCACTCGTATAATTTTCTTGAAGAAGGTATATTATCCAAGATCCACTGTTTAGAATCTAGATTGAGTTTATTTTCAAAATGTAGTATGTTTCCTATATCTATTTACTGCTAAATGCTAATGAATATGTATTTGTTTTTTTTTTGTAGAGACATCAAGTAAGATGAAGGACCAAGCCACAACTAGTGAGAAGATTAAGAAAAAAAACATCAATGTCATTTATGTGTGATTTAGCAGTGTTTTATTATGATCTAGTTTGAACTTTGACTTAGTTTGTGAACCTACAAAACTATGTTTAATCAATTTCTTTTGTTGTAGTAAGACTTAAGTTATCTTGATCTGTTCAAGATAAATGTCATGACTGTAATATTTTATTTGGATATTGGGATTGTGTTGAATTTGCTCCAGTTGACAGTAGGCTGGAGAGTTAAATTTGTTTCCTTTTTATGTTATCTTTTTTATTCTAGAGACATATAAACAACCCATCCAAATCGACCCAAACCAACCCAACCCGACTTTTAATATATAGGGTTGGGCAAAAAAAATTATTTTTCATGGGTTGGGTTAAAAATTTTCAAACCGATTGAAAATGGGTTGGGTTAAAATTTTCTTCGAACCGGGCCAACCCGACCCGTGTACACCCCTACCAGATAGTATGGGCTAAGCAAAGTCAGATTAAAAGGTGAACTTTCAATAGGGGTCAAGGGGAGTCAGATAATCAGATAAATTTTTAATATGGATCGAGGGAAGTTAGGCTACATGAAAGGAGACAAATTTAACAAGTCTGGAACCTGATGTGTGAACTGTGAAGGATGAGAATCATGAGATTATTAAGAATTATCTCACGTCGTTTGTGGGAAGGATCAATTGATAATTGATAAAAACCCAATTAATTTGATTAAAATGAAATCTTTAAAAAGTTATTAAAAAAATAAATTCATGCAAAATCCCAGGCGAAACTGTAGAGTCGGTGTCAATTCAAATCCCACATCGTCAACATATTGAAAAATTATTCTGAATATAAGTAGCCTAAACAACTCCAATAATTAATATGAGACCTTTTGGGATGCGCCTAGAAACAAATATGTGTCGCTCGGGTCAAAGCGAATAATATCATATTATTATGGAGTTAGGACTTACTCGTGGTCCAACAGTGGTATCAGAGCCGATGGTTAAGAAGTTAATCCTGACTATGGATTGCAAGTTAATTGTGTTGTGTGGGAGGCTTTCCAGAACTACGGTTGGAGATCTTGGACGACTTGTGTCGAAAGTCTTTCTAACACTGAGGTGGTCGGGTAGCGTGTCTCGCAAGATGAGGAACCACAGTGAATAGCGCGGTACGAGGTTCACAAGTTAGATTGGTAGTTTTTGGATTAAGGGTAGATTGTAGAGTGGGTGTTAACAAAATCCCACATCATCAAGATAAAGAAGATTATCCTGAATAAAAATAGCCAAAACAATTCCAATAATATGAGATTTTTTGGAATGTGCCTAAAAATAAATTCGTGCGAGCTCTGTCCAAAACTGATAATATTATATTATTGTGAAGTTAGGATTTTCTCGCGGTCCAACAAAAACAAATGATATTATTTTATTGCAAAATTAAGATTTATTGATGGTCCAACAACGCTAAACTTTAAACTTCAATTGCAATTTTAAATCAAACAAAGTAATACATGAATTAGGTGTTAGACTATTTTTGAATATATAAAAATTATTATATTTTTTATTTGATTTGTAACTCCTCTTTTAATTTTGTAACTCCTTCTTTTCATTTTGTAATTCATGTAATAACGTAATTTTATTATTGCTTTGGGGATTACAAAGCTATTTTTGGGGATTACAAATTTATGGCTTAAGGGAGTTACATTTCTTTCATTCCTATATAAGGAGACCTTGGCTTCATTGTTTGACACACTAAAAATCCCCAAGTCTTCCATTTGTTTTCCTTGCATATTAGAGTTTTAGGTTCATTTCTGTGTGATAGAGTGATAATTATTCGGTTCTTAGAAAGCGAATTTTCTAAGTGCTTGAAAATCACCTTTGTTCGTTGTATCATGGGAGACGGAGATCATTCATCCTTCAAACACCACACAAAAGAGGCTTATTTATTTTAAGGAAAACATAATTTTCACGTGACTCGAACATTTTTACGATATTTTTCTTGTTGATTTTTTAATTTCAGATACAATCTTTTACTATATTTACTACGAGACTACATTAGGTACATACCTGCTAAACATAGGTCAACTTAAATTTCTAGATATTTATTTCCAGACATAGACATATGCATCGATTGTAAGTTTGTAACCATCAATTCATCGTAGTTTTTTTTTGAAAAATAGAAATTTCATTAGATCATCAATGAATCATACATGATATACTCCAACACCATACGTGGAGGAGTTAGAAAATCCTTAAAGCAGTTAACCTCACATGGAACCCTCGCTAACATATGGGCTACATTGTTGGCTTGCTTTTTGATAAACGAAACAGAGATATCCGGCCGAGACCGTATGAGCATTCTACTTTCTTGAAGCATATGACCTACTTCATGACGAATATCTGCACCCTTGTTAATGGCTTGCACAGTGAGCAACGAATCACTTTCTATTACTATATCTGCAACTCCTAACTGCATAACCCATCTGATTGCTTCGAGCACTCCACGAGCCTCTGCTTCGAACACAGTCACTTCTCCTTCCCATCTCACACTTCGAGCGTTTCTGAACTCTCCCATATGATCTCGAATTATCATTCCTACTGAATAACTGTTACTTCCAGACATCACTGATGCATCAACATTAACTTTCAACTTATTCATTTCTGGTGCTTTCCATCTTGCTGCTTCCATTACCTGCCCCTGAGCACGAAGATTAGCTCTCCCACCTTTCGCTCGTTGAACCTCCCTCCACTGAGAGACTTGCTTTATACTCCACTGCATGGTTACCTCTGGGGACATCACTTTATTCTCCCAAACTTTGAAATTTCTCGCAGTCCATATTCCCCACAACACTTCAGCCACTCGAATTAATGTCTCATCATCCTCGTTTGACAATGTTTGCAGCAACCAGTCTGAACAATATTCCATCCTTGAAGAGTCAAAATTTAACTGCATTAAACGCCAACATTCTTTCGCAAAACAGCAATCATGAAAAATATGAACCATATGCTCCACATCATTCATGAACATTGGGCATATTATAGTAACTTGAACTCCTCTTCCTCTTAACAGATTACGTATCGGCAGATTATTACACCCAATTCTCCAAAGCAGAACTCTCACCTTATGCGGAACCTCCAATCTCCATAGTTTCGTCCAACCCTTGTTGCTTTGCTCTCTCTTGCACTCACTATAGTTGTCATGCCAGAATCTGTACCCTGATTTCACAGAATATTTGCCATCGTTTGTAAATATCCAAGCTATGCGATCTGAAACCTGACACCTTGGGATAGGTATAGCCAAAATTGATTTGACATCACAACTTGTAAACAAATTATTTACCTTACATACATCCTACTTTCTTTCGCCAGGAAGAAATAGCTCGCACACCCTTCTATTACTAACTGAATCATCATCCATGAAATCAACCTTATAGTTATCTTTACCCCTCACCCATTGATCCTCCATAATCCTTACAATTTCACCATCTCCCACCACCCATTTAAATCCTTTCTTCAAATATTGTTTCGCCTGCCACAGCCCAGACCAAACGAAACTCACCCCACCACCCCGACTAGCTTCAAACAGGTTGGTCTCACTATAGTATCTAGCTTTAAATACTCTTGCAACCAATGAATTTTGGTTGTTCAAAAGATTCCAACATTGTTTCCCCAGCAGAGCAACATTAAATCCGTGTAAGTCCCTGAATCCTAGTCCTCCAGATCCCTTCGACATGCTCATATTAGCCCATGAAAGCCATCTAATCCCTTTCCTACTCCCTTCCTTCGCACCCCACCAGTAGCTATTCATCATCACCTCAAACTCCTTACAAAGAGATTTTGGCAACATAAAACAAGACATAGCAAATGATGGAACAGATTGAGCTACATTACGAAGTAACACCGCTTTACCTACTTTGGACAAACACTTCGTACTCCATCCTTGTATCTTCTTCCAAAGCCTGTCTTTGATGTAATGAAACACCTGTTTTTTAGCTTTGCCAATTAACGAAGGTAGACCCAAATACCGCCCTTCACTCAAATCAGAATGCACCTCCACCAAGTTTTTGATCTCTACTTGTTTATCTACCCTCACATTAGAGCTAAAATAAATCCCTGATTTTTGGAAATTAATTGCTTGACCCGAGTGCACTTCATACTTTTGCAGAACCCTCTTCACTTCTCGAACTTCATCCATCGATGCTTTACAAAATAAGAAACTGTCATCTGCAAATAACAGGTGAGTAATTGATGGAGCTTGAACATGAACCTTACACCCTGAAATTTTCCCATCTTCTGCTGACTTATTAATGGCTCTAGACATCCCTTCTACGCACAACAAAAAGAGGTAAGGTGATAGGGGGTCACCTTGCCGCAAACCTCGATATGGAGTAATCGGACCAACTAGATCATTATTAAAAATGACTGAGTAAGAAACAGTAGATACACACTACATAATCCAAGCTATCCATTTACTAGAAAAACCCAACTGCTGCATTTGCATTTTCAGAAAACACCAATTAACTCTATCATAGGCTTTGCTTACATCAAGCTTCAACGCTACTACTCCATCATCTCCTCTCTTTTTCTGTTTCATATAATGCAACAACTCAAAGGCTATTAACACATTATCCGTGATATTTCGACCCGGAAATTCATTGATTTCAATAAATTCACCAAATCATCAACTCGTATATATTTCACTTTTTTTGTTTGATTTAAAATTGTTATTTGAAATTTGTTCAAATATATTCGAGAATATCTATACAGAGCCCGTTTGGGAAATCTTATTTTTCAGAAATAAGTTACTTATTCTGAAAAAAAGTTAGAAAATATGTACTTTTTTCTGAAATAAGTAACTTATTTTTGCAAGATAACGAATATTAAACTCACCATACACATTTTTCTCTAAAAAAGGGCATGTAAATACGAATTTTTTTCCGAAATAAGTAACTTATAAGTTGTAAATAAGAGGAGGCAAACGGGCCCACAATCTGCTCTATATAAACATAGCTTTTGAAAAGTTTACTCTCGAAAAAGTAACGCTATACGCCTATCATGTTCGGTTACTGAATGGAATCGCTTATTTAAAAAAAAAAAAAAGAAGTTTCGTGTACAAAGTGCTAGTTTTTATAAGTTATCGTTAAGATATTTTTAAGAAATATAAATTTATTTATTTACTCCCTCCTTTCTTTTTAAACAATGTTTGTTTTTTGAGTAAATTACATAGTGGTGGCTGTCTTTACACCAATTTTCAAAATAATCATCAAATTTTCAGATTTGCAAACGAGTGGCCAAGTTTTCTTTCCGCCTTTCAAAAGAGTGGCTGCCGTCAACTTCTGTTAAATTTTCACCGTTAACTAATTTATTTAAATAGTAAATTTCAGAATGGTGGCCAAACTTTACAATGATTTTCAAAATAGTTAACGGTGAAAATTATTAAATAGCCACTATTTTGAAAATCATTGTAAAGTATGACCACCATTCTGTAATTTATTCTTTAAATATATTAGTTAACAGTGAAAATTTAACGAAAGTTGACGGCAGCCACTCTTTTGAAAGGCGGAAAGAAAAGTTGGCCACTCTTTTGAGAATCTGAAAATTTGGTCACTATTTTGAAAATTGGTGTAAAATATAGCCACCACTATGTAATTTACTCTTGTTTTTTTACATATAATTTAAGGTGTTCCAACCACGCTTAAAATTATAATTTTTAAAACTTTACTTTTTTAAATAAAAGTATGTAAAAGATAATTTAATTTTAAAAAAAAATACAATGATAATTTTAAATACTTAATCAAAGAATTTTGAAATGTGTGAAAAAATTCAATTGTCATATATAAAAGAACGGAAGGACTACTTCAAAGTCCAAAACCATATTACTGCAATTAACTTTTAGAAGAAATTGTAAATAAATTTTATTTTCATCGCAGAGCTCCATAATGAATGGTTGTAGACATTTCTAAAAATAAGAGTTGCTGATCTTTTTTTGCCTTCTGATACATTTTCTGGCAGTCCTAATTAAAGTAAACAAGAATTTGCTTCCTGGTATCGTTTTTCTTGTTTTATACATAAAAATGTAAGAGACAGAGAGAGTTCTCCTTCATTTTAAAAAATGTATAGGTAATTTACAGATAATTACAAAGAGTAGTAACTGAATTCTATACGTGCACGGTGGAATTTTAAAAGCTATAGACCTACGGTAAAAATATAAATGTGCTATTTATTTTGTAGTCTACTGCACGAAAATCACTTTCTAGATTACTTGTCAATTTGTCATACACAGAACTCTAGTTCCGAGGGTAGTTTAGACTTTAGAGGAACAACGGCCAAGGCCTAAACTTAAAGAGGATCCATTTTTTTAAATTTTATAATGATAGTACTGGAAAAAATTGATGCAATAAAAATGTAGAAGTTAGAAGAAATTTTTTCACTCCAATAATGACACACTCTTTATCCCCTGTATCAAAATTAAATTCTTCATCTTCTCTGATTTCTCTCCCCAATATCCAAACTATTTTTAATTCTCAAAATTTTCTTCACCCATCAATAAATTCAATAATTTTTTTAATATTTCTAGACTCGAGTTTTTTAATGAGCCGAGTTCGAACACAAGTCCGGGCTCATTTAGTTAAACGAGCCGGTTTGGCTCAACTAATGAAATTTAATGAGCCAATTTTGGACACAAAATTAGGCTTGTTTAAGTATAATTTTATACAAGCTAGTTCATCCCCACTAGTTTAAATAGGCTTGTTTAGCTAAACGAGTCGGCTCAGCTCATGAAATTAAATGAGCCGTGCTCGATTCGTGAAAAAAGGCTTGTCTCGAATTACAACCATGCTCTTAATTATGGTAAGAAGAACCATTTTAAAGGGGCCCCAAATTATTATTTTGTCTAGGACCCCGAAAAATTCCGGATCGGACCTCGTCATACAGTCCCAGTGGATATCTCTGGATACAGTTAAATACTACATACTATAAATATGGGTGTTATATTTGATGTGTTAATTGTTATGGCTTGCTCCATATCATAATAGGTAGAAGGGTGCTGGTCCTGACAATCGATTGTCATGGATCAATTATTTAACAATCTGCTTCTAAGTCGTTGGATCGATCCAACGGTCTCCTGAATTATAAAAAAAATTGCATGTCCGCTAATATTTTCCGCGGATAGGTTCTGTCCTATCCGCGGAAAATTATAGCGGACAGACAGTTAGTCTATTCACGAAAAATTATAGCGGACATGAATTTTTTTTTTAATCCAGGGGACCGTTGGATCATCGATCCAACGGCTTAGAAGCAGTTGATCTAACGGCTTAAAAGCAGATTGTTAAATAACTGGTTCCTGACAATCGATTGTTAGGGACCGACACCCTCCCCGTCAAAAGATATGAAACGGGTGGCTGATGCCTAAATTTTTGTTTTCTTTATAATCTACTCCCTCCGTCCCAATTTACATGTCCCTTTTCTAAAAAGCACACATATTAAGATAAAGTTAGTTGAATAAATTTTTCCAACTAATACCCTTATTTAATACATTGGAAAATGAGAATAGAGTTAAGTTTTAAAAAGTCAAATTTTTGATACAATAAATGTAGGGATAGTTTTGTAAAACTACACTTAAATTTGCATTGAAAGGAGAAAAGGGACATGTAATTTGGGACAAATTTGTTTTAGAAAAGGGACATGTATTTTGGGACGGAGGGAGTAATGAATTTGAAAGTAGTTATTGTTGTAGTTATTGTTGTTAATTAATTTTTTTTTTTATCATTAATGGAATTATTGGATATAGATCTAGTTAGTCGGTAAATCAAATGAAGTCACCTTGGAGCGGTAAGAACAAATATTTAATTAACCAACAAATCAAATGAAGTTATTTTGAAGGGAAAAAGACCAACTTATCTAGATTGTAGATATATCAATCTACAATCATATCTATACTATTATATAAAAGCCGAAACATTAAAAGTTTGGTTGGTTGGTCGGTCGGTCGGTACAGTACATGTTGATTTTACTTATTTACCCTTACTCAATTACAGATCTACTAACTAATCACTTTCCTTTTTCAGGTTACACATATTATCTTTTTCTATTTTTCAAGAACTAAATAATTTCCTTTTTCAGGTAAAATACAATATCTTTTATATTTTATCTAACTAAAATTTCTCCTTTACTAATCAATTTCCTTTTTCAGGTTACACATATTATCTTTTCTATTTTTCAATAACTAAATAATTTCCTTTTTTAGGTAAAATAGAATATCTTTTACATTTTATCTAACTAAAATTTCACCTTTTTAAAAACACTACGAGCAATTTTATTTAATAAAATAACATAATTATATTATTATTACTATTAACTAATCAATTACTTTTTTCAGTCAAAACAATTTACCTTTTCCCTTTTCTCTAACTAAAATCTCTCTTTTTCCGACTATATCATGGACGGTTACCTTTTTCAGCCAAAACACGTTACCTTTTTTTCTGTTACTAAAACCTCCCTTTTCCAATTATATCGTGGACGTTTCTATTTAATAAAAATAAAACAATAATATTATAAATAATACTATAATTAACCGATTAACTTTTCAGCTAAAATATATCATTTTTTTTTTTCTAATTAAATTCCCTTTTTTCTAGAAATATAACGGACCACATTAATTTCTCACTTTCTAAAAACTATGAACAATTTTATTTAGTAAAATAACATAATTAAATTATAATTAGTATAAAGTAATCAATTACCTTTTTCACATAAATCATGTCATCTTCACGTTACCTTTCTTTTTTCTCTAACTAAAATCTCTCTTTTTCCAATTATATCACGGGCGGTTATATTTAATAAAATAAACTAAAAATATTATAATATTATTAATTAATTGATTACCTTTTTCAGCTAAAACGTAGCATCTTTTCTATACTTTCTAACTAAAATCCCTCATTTAATAGAAATATTAGAAATATCACGGACAATATTAATTTCTCCTTTTCTAAAAACATTACGAGCAATTGTATTTAGTAAAATAACGTAATTAAATTATAAATACTATAAACTAATCAATTACCTTTTTCACCTAGAACATATTACCTTTTTAATTTTCTCTAACTAAATTTTTTATTTTTCTAATCATATCACGTGCATTATATTTAATAAAATGAAGTAATAATTTTATAATTACTAATAATGAATGGATTACTTTTTTTAACTAAAACCTATCATCTTTTCTATATTTTCTAACTAAAATCCCTCATTTTCCGAAAATATCACGGATAACATTTATATAATTATTATCAAATCATCTCATATAAATATGTAAGCCTCCAAAATTCATGTTTTAAAAAAATTAATTAAGATTAATAAATTTTTTTATATAATATAAAAAAATTTGTGCATCGCACGGGTTTTAGGCTAGTATGATTAAATCTGGTATCGCGCTTATCTTCATGCACTCAGCTGGAATCGAACCTGGGATCACAGGATGGTAAATCTCAAAGATCTTGACCTTAACCAGCTGAGACACTAATGTGGAATTATACGTGCTCGAATTCAATTAGGATAGCATAATGGTTGTTTACGTCTTTAATAATAAAATTGTAATCTTTTGGAAATATGTATAATTAATAAATATTTTTTTTTTGTAAATAATTTTTGAAATAAATATCAATCAACGCCGGACTTGTAATTAATTTATCTCCTCAAGTTTAAATGCTAATTACGTAGAGTAATGTTAGGGAACCAAATAATTTTCCCAAAAATTTGTTCAAAATGATGTTATAGGTGTTAAAATATGAAATTTTAATCGATGGAATTGATGTGAATTTATCATTTTGAAGATGTTTTTGGAAAAATTATTTGATTCACTAACATTTTTCATTACATATGCACAAGTATTTAAATAAAATCGCACATGATTTAAGATATACACATATACTCATGGTTCTAAAAATCCTCAATTTAGCTGATTAATCTCCGATTAATCTCCTGTAAGTTAAATAACCGATTCGATTTTTGAAATCCGATTAATCTTATGAATTTATTTAAAATAATATGTTTAATTGTAAATTATACTAATATATTAAATATTAATATAATATCCGATTAATACTCCGATTAATCCTTCCGATTAATCCCCGATTACCCGATTAATCTTAAATCAGTAGATCAACCAATTTATATCAATTACCGATTTTTACAACCATGCATATACTAGCTTATATAATGGTAACGAAAACTTTTCAATGCTAGAGGTACGAAATTGGGTACCAAAATTTGCCACCAAATGACATGACATTAAATATTTGGCTTTTTGGGATGTTTTAATTGGTTGGCCCTGGCGGGCCCAATATAATTATAACCAATCACAATAATAACAAGTCATTTGGTAATAATTTTTGGTACCTAATTTAATACCTTTCTTTCTACATTCACATCATAAATCCGAAAATTCAAGATATGGTATATTATACGTATTCTGACGGACCCCTGGAAGGCTGGAAGTAATGAACTCCACTTGATTCACCTAATCTAAGTAGAGAAATGTTGGAGATAACTTAGAGGGTGTTTGGGGTTACTTAAAATAAGTTACTTTTGACTTAATGGAGGTATTTTTAACTTAAAGGAGAAAGTAAAGTTGTTTGCTTTAAGTTGAATGAATGTGTTTGGGTAATTTTACTTAAAGTTAAATGGGGATTTAATAATTTTGACTTAAAATGAAATTTTACTTAAAAAAATTTTAAATTCATAATATTTAAACTTTGCAAGAGTTTTGGAAGTTTTTTGGAAAAAAAAAAAAAAAAACTCCATAAGTCATAAGTCAAAAGTACCTAAATGGAACTTATGGCTTAAAGCAGTTTTTTAACTTAAAGCGGGCTTAAAGCCCTTATTGCCAAACACTACATTTTCTACTTATTGCTTTTTTTAAGCAATAAGCAACTTGCCCAAACGGGCTCTTAGACAGCGAACCAATTAACTTAATGAATGTTCCCTTTCCAACCAAGAACAGCCGACTAATCCCTCAATTTTGGGCGACAAAATTATAAATAACAAACGTATTTAAGTATATTTTTATGGTTTTATATCAAACTGGCCACTAGCTTCGTCAAAAATTATCATTTAACCCACCGTTCTCATCGGGGTCTCATTTAAACCACTAAACTAAGAAAATATATCATTTACCCCCTGCATTCAAAAAAATTAATACAATTTATGGTGGTCTAAGTGATATACAAGGGGGACAAATGATATATTTTCTTAATTTAGTGGTTTAAATGATACCCCGATGAGAACGGTGGGTTAAATGATAATTTTTGACGAAGGGAGTGGCCAGTTTGATATAAAACCCTTTATTTTTTATAAGTTGTGTTATGTACCCCGAAAAGGATCCCAAAAAAATCCTTAATGCCACGTGACATGGTTTAATTCATGGAATTCATATTAACACACGAAAGATCCATCTCATTAACTCATTAATGAAATGATAACCAATTAAAAGATGAAAACTCAACATTCGGAAACGGTTTCGAAAACTCTAACATTTCTATAGTTTTATTGTAAAGAACTAAAGATACCCTTTCAATTCAAAGCATCATGTTGAAACACTGATATTTAACTACTTGCTGATATAATACACACATTTCACTTACAACTAGCGTTAAGATTCTCTCTTGACACACACGGAATGTATAAAAATATTATCACACAATATAATTGTGTTCGCAAAATAATTGAACTGTCTTGGGCTTGACAGGTGGTTCAGAGACGTAAAACAAAAATAATATCCTAATAATAATTTCTGTTTTTGGTCCAGCTGACAAATAAAACTAAAATTAGGTAATAACATATTATGAAGATATTTAGTCTAATTTTACTTTGACTATTGACAACTAATTTAAAATCATGCAAATGCGACTTGCAAGGCCACCGGGAGATAAGGACAATGTAGTTATTAAGTGACTAAACTATAGTGTAAAATTTTAAATTAGTGACAGCTAGGGAATAAATCTTGCATAAAAATTATGATTTCCATAAATTGGTAGTATTAGATAAGAATGATTACACTCGAAGAGAACAAAAAGAATTTTCTAATTTTTTACTGAAATTATATTATAAAAAGAATTTTCTAATTTTTTATTGAAATTATATTATAAAAGATGTTATAGTGCTAAAAAATGTTTCAAAATCGTTCCACTGACATGATTTAATTGAATATATATATATTTTTAATAAATAATTAGATTGATAAATATGCATTTCACAGATTAAAACATGATATGTAAAATTCAGTTGGTCTTCATTTTAGGATTTTCAGTATCATTGTTGCGTTATTCTACCTTATCCTTAAGCAGCATTTATGAATATCCAGTGGCTAAGATCGTTTTTTTGGCTTAATTGGCCATGATCCATTTGACATGCTTACTTTTACACTTTTTACTACACTTTCTGTCCGTAATCTACTGTTAAAAATTTATAATGAAGCCATTCAATTCACGTGACAAAACTAGTCACCGCCACAAAGGAAAAGGTGCAGAGGCCCAACTTGTAAAAAGGAAGTTGCTTTTTTCACGCACTTTCATGCGTTATAGTCCCTCCCATTTCTTTACAATTTTTTTTCACTGCTCGATAAGCATTTTAAAATTTCTAAAAAGTATAGTTCCATAACTTAATTTTTAAATTTTCTCTTTTTGTATAAAAATAGAATAAGTTATGAAACTAACCGCAAATTGCACCTTAAAATCCGTGCCAGAATTACGTTCCCCAAGATAAAGAACCAAGGGGGACAGAGGGAGTAATTAGTATTTATTCTAAATAAATTTCAAAATAAATGAAAATTGAATCTAAAATCTGGTACGAAAAAATATAAACTCTAATCGTTAAATTATTTCGTCAAAACAAAACGGTGATCCAACGTGACAGTAGAATCTGATTGTCTTGTACTTATTCAAGCAGTTCGAAGCTCGACTATGCATTTATCCTATCTGAGCAGAATTGTGGAGGAATGCAAGCGGGTACTAGTAGAATTAAAAGATCAACATGTGATTTTAAAGTCAGGTACAATGATTCAATAGCTAATCGTATCTGGCATAGAAGTAGGGGTGAGCATAAAAACCAAAGCGAAACCGGTAAAAATCGACAAAAATCAAACCGTTTAAAACCGAACTGAAATAAAACCGAAAAACCGAACCGATACAAGTGGCTCAGTTTCGGTTTTGGACTTGAACCGAACCGAAAAAACCGAATCGAACTGATCATTATAATTTATTAAAATATTATTAATATGTACATATTATTATTTATTATATATTACATTTTGTAAATTTTAAAATGCATAAGTTGTAATGATAAATCAGGAAATAATATTGTGAGCTTTATATTTGATTACATGAGCCTGTGTGCTTGCGACCAGATGAATTGCTATGACCTAGTAGCAGGTTGTGTATTCTGATCTGTTGCATCCTTTTTCTTTTTCTTACCTTAAAACTGCATGTAAGTGTTAGTACCTATATTATTGTGTTCGTAATTCAATATTTTTTAATTTAGTTTTATTTCCGATCTTCAGAAATGATTATGGAAAATATATTTATTGTTGTTTCATTTTTTTCGGTTTTATAATCGAAATCGAACCGAAAGCAACCGAACCGAAATTTTTGAAACCGAAGATATGTGGTTTCGGTTTTACTCAAAAACCGAGCCGAACCGAACCGTGCTCTCCCCCAACATAGGAGCAATGCTCATCTAGAATTCATCTCTGTAATGGTACAAGATTTGAAAGCATAATTAAGTATTTTTTCTTTTGGCAAAAAAAAAAAATTATTTCGTTGCACTCAATTTAAAATTAACAAAAAGTTTTATTGATTTGAATATTTGATATTTGAGTTTTTTTTTTAAATTTTACAACTGATTCTACTTAATGAACCTAATTCGAGAATTTGTATTACTTTTGCAATTTACAATAAATTATTACATCATTTTTGGTAATATAATATTATACTATAATTTATTATATAATGTGCATCAACAATAAAAAGATTATTTCTTCTCTCCTATAATTTTCTTTTTTAATCGGTTAAAACAAGATAACGATAATATACGTTAAGGACTGATTTTGAGAATTTTAAGCCCCAATGTAAAACTGTTAGTCACAGAGGCATGCCTGTTTACATCTAATAATAAGCCTAATTGTTTGTAATGCTTTGCATTACTTACATGACCTCTTAATTGAGGGAACCTCTAGTTGTAGAGTTTCTACTTGTTCTGCACTTGTAGTAGGCATCAAATCCTAGTTGTGTAACTGTACTTATATAGTCAAGAATAATGCTTGAAAGAAGTTCCAAGGTTCATGCCTCAAGCAAGAAGATGAAGATTGTCAAATAAATCACAATTGGGATTTGAAGAAAGGAAAAATTTGCCTAAGTACCAATTCGAGAAGTACTTTTGTCTATTCGAGAAGTCTAGCGTTCGAGAAGTCAGAGATTCGATATCTAAGAAGACACTGTTCGATATCTCTGAATGCACTATTTGATATCACATTCGATATCTCAAAGATTCGACATGTCTAAATGCTCTATTCGAGAACTCAAGAAGTCAACAAGTCAAAGTGGTACTCAAGCACTATTAGAAAATGTGGATTAGACATCGCCCCTTTTACATCGGTTTAAAAATCAACCGATGTCAAAGACATTTGTAACATCAGTTATTTTAAAAGCGATGTTAAACATCGTTTTGGACATCAGTTGTTAAAATAACCGATGTCTTAATGAAAATTTCAAAAAAAAAAAACACGCGCTTATCTTTTCCCCCCTTTCTGAAAAATATTTCCCCTCTTAAGAAATTTTATTCCCCGCCTTAGAAACATTTACCCGAAATCATTTTCCCACCGTAGAACATAATACCCCCAAATATTTTCAGACCCCCATCTCTCTCTCTCTCTCACTTATCTCTCTCTCTCTCTCACTCTCTCTCTATTCTTAAAACCGTAACTCTGAAATCTCTCAAATCTTAGTCTCATTCTCGACCCTCTCTAACATCTCACTCCCGTCCCTCTCTCTTTCGACCCTTTCACTCACATCTCTTGAATCTTAGAACCCTAACTCTCAAATCTCTAAAATCTCAGTCTCACTCTTGACCCTCTCTCTCACACGATTTTAATTTACACAAACCCTATGGGTGAACCCAGATTTTCAATTACCTGAACCCTAGCTTCAATTTGTGCCCAAATACGTTGATTATCTCTAATTACTAGCTGTGTTTTCTTGCAATTAGTAAGTATTTTTCAACTTCATTTTAAAGTTTCAGTTTTTCAGTGTTAATTTATCTTTTTTTTAACAAATTGAGGCGGTTTGATTTAGTGGCTCTCTCTTCTTGTGGATTGATTTAGTGGCTCTCTCTTCTTCAGCATCTAAAAAGTAAGTATCTTTTGCTCCAACTGAGTTTTAAGTCATCGTCTTGGATTTTGTTAAAAGGGTCTAATACAGGTATGTTCATATGTGGTTATCAATATCAATTTTGTTATAGTCTAGTGTATCAGTAGGTGTCCATCTATTTAATAATTTAGTAGTCTGTTGCTCAACACTCTGTTAAGAACATTACAGGATCTGAAATTTCACTACATGCCCACAAAAATTTTGTTATTCACCCTGATTTTAGATAGACTATACTTTTGAAAAATCTTTGAGCACAAATATTGCAAAAGATTAGTAGCCTTGTTGATATTTTGAAGGACTCTAAAGGGGACATTGCAAAAGAATCTATTGAATTGAACATTGAGGATTTCAAATTAGCTCTTTCCCAAGTTGATTCTCAGATGAAAAATCTTCCTGCAACAACCCAGGTTAGGTACAACTAGATATTAGGTTACAGTATAAGTCTTTTAATTTATGTCCTGTAAATGCATCTTTCTTTGTGTGCCTACTTTTACTTGATGCTATTCTGCAGGTTGCAGCTCAGCAAGGTGCTTATCTTGCTAGTTGTTTTAACCGGATGGAAGAGTATGAGAAAAATCCAGAAAGTCTTGTTCGTTTCAGAGGATCAGGTCACCACAGATTTAAACCCTTCAGGTACTTGTCATACTTTTACCAGTAGTCTTTTCCATCCACTCCAGATCGCATTCATAGAGATGTAGGATGTGGAACAGTATTACGAGATCATATAAGTTATAGATGTCTGTATTGTAGCTTTTGAATCTTTAGTCACCTTGCTTTGTCCATAAAGATTTTACTAATTTCCTATGGCTAAGCAAAAATAAGAATAGTAGTACTGTTGGAAGATAATGTCAAACTATTGCGTAGCCTTCATAATCCAGAGTGGGCTTTGGGGTTTGAGAATGGAACCTCTGATATTAAAATGATGATTAGAAAAACTATTAGCTGTATACAAAATAGTTCATGTTTCGTGGACTGAGCTTTTTATCAATAAAGTCAGCAATAGCCTGTGTATCAACTGTAAACAACAAATATATGTTTATCAACTTAGAGATTATGGAC
The DNA here is from genome assembly GCA_037693485.1 of Kitagawia praeruptora. Lineage (NCBI taxonomy): Eukaryota > Viridiplantae > Streptophyta > Magnoliopsida > Apiales > Apiaceae > Kitagawia > Kitagawia praeruptora. The sequence continues at coordinate 51,827,333 of CM075347.1, forward strand.
TTGTGTTGGAGAAAATTCCAATCATGTGTGACAACACAAGTGCAATCTCTATAGTTGCCAATCCTGTCAATCATTTTAGAACAAAGCACATTGACATCAGATATCATTTCATTAGAGAACATGCAACTAATGGTACCATTGAGATGCAATATGTCTCTATAGATAAACAACTAGCTGACATATTCACTAAGCCATTAGATGAAGCCACCGTCACAAGGTTGGTTAGTGAGATTGGAATGCTGAATTCTTAGATTCTGGCTAAGTAAATATATCATCTAGATTGTTGCAGCAGTAAACACTTACCTTATCTAAATTCTCAATATTTTTAAAGTAAGTGTTGGCTGAAATATGATTTATAAATATTTCAAATCTGTTGCATATGTTGAAAAATCATATTTTATAAACTTGAAATTTCTATGAAATTTTGAGAAAAACACTGCTTAATTTGCTAGAATATTCTTCATTGAATATGACTGGTAAATTTTTAAAAGATAGTGAAAATTAATTTCTGTGAGTGATGAGCATATTTCAATAAGTCAGACTTCTCGAATGGTTCACTATTCAACATCTCTAACAAGTCTCATTAGAGTACTCTTGAGTTCTCGAATAGAGTCTTTTAGAGATATCGAATAGAGATATTTTTGACTTCTCGAATATGGTAATTGAGTTCTCTAATGACCGAGTTCTCGAATACTATATTTGAGTTCTCGAATCATTTGAAAAGGCTGAATTCTCGCTGAATCTCAACCGATTTTGGATTTTTGTCTTAAATTTTAATTCACTCATAAAAACACATTTTATTTAATTTAGAATTATTTCTAAGTTAGATAAATGCCAGCTGTGAGTTACTCCCTCCGTCCCTCTTTAGTTGGTACATTTGCAAAAAAAAATTGTCCCTAAATAGTTGTCACATTTCTTGTTCCAATACATATTTTTACTAATTTTTCCATATATACCCTTTTATTTCTAATATCAATGTTTGACTTTATATTTAATATACACACTAATAACTCTTCATTTAATGTTAAGATTAAGGGCAAACATGAAAACAAATTATATAATTAATTCTTTCTTAATATGTGTGTTTTTTGCAAATGTACCAACTAAAAAGGGACGGAGGGAGTACCATCTGCTTGAGTTATCGAATAAGCCTTTCTTGACTTATCGAATAGGTGTTTTCTACTTCTCGAATACTTGACTTGTCGATACAAAACATATATCTAATCGACAATTCAAGTACTTCATACTTATACAATTCTACATCTATTCTATTCATTTAATTCGATTACTCAAGCATCTAAACTCCCAAAACCTCTGAAACCCTAACTGCCAAGCTAAATTTATTCTTCAACCTTTACTCTTTTCTCTGTATCAATGGAAACCGTGAAATTCAACACCAACTTTATCGCCCTAACCAGTGATGTGGAATTGAAGCACCCAATGCGAACTTCAAGTGCTTTGTAAAGTGGATGTCTGAGTCATACATCAAGGATGCACTCTCTGCCAACCCAACTCTGTATCTAGACATCCTGGAACAGTTTTGGGGAACTGCTATTGTGGAAGTTGTAGCCCTGGAAAGCGCAATAACTTCATATATAATCTACTGCAAGATTCAAGACAAGGAAATCACTATCACTACTGCAGACATGAATCAAGCACTGGGTCTACAACAAGAGTCATATGACACACTGGCCACAAATGCAGAGTTGGAAGAATTCTTTGAATTCATCAACTACTCAGATGGGATCAATCTTGGAAAGTTAAACAGGAAGAATCTAAGAAAGGAATGGAGCTATGTGTTTGCAACTCTCCTTCAAGTCTTCACTGCCAGGAAATCAAGTTTTGACCAAATCAGTGCATCTGCGCAGCAAATTGGCTATGCCTTGGCATATGGGAGAAAGATAGATGTTGAGAAAATCATTCTCCAAGAGTTGTATGGGAGACTTGGTAAGAACACAACCAAGAGAGGTACTGACATTTTCTTCCCTCGCTTCATTCAATCTGTATTTAATTTTAAAAATGCTCAATTGATTGATTTGCCTGGGATAGATAGAAATAGAATAGGCTATCCTAAATCCATGACCAAACTCATTTTTGGTAATTTGGAGACTAGGAATGATGTGGATGTAAGAATTAACATAACTCCCCATATGGAGAGCTTGTTTAGGACTTACCCCCACAACATGCCAATATTTGATTCTAAGTCACAGTTAACACAGCCCAAGCAAGTAGAACAAAATGCTAACCCAGGGCCTGCTAACCAACCCTCTCGGCCAAACACTCTACCAAACATTGAGCCAACTGCATCATCCTCTCAAAAGGGTGATGTTAGTAAAAAGAAGAGAAATGAGATAGCTTCTGCACCTTTAACTATCTTATCTAAAGCAGCATTGGCTGTGGAATTAGGTGTAGAAAGTGAGGAACCTGAGTCACCCCTTATCAGGCCAAAGAAGAAGAAAATTAAAACCACCTCTTCAGTCACACAAATGGATGAAGTTGTAAAAACAGGGGCAAACAGTTCACTAGGTGTATCCTCCCAACAGGGTGCATCTATAGAATCAAGCATCATCCCCAATGCACCAATCTGTACAGAGTCAGCACATGGGAGTGATAAGGCTGGCACAACACTGAGTGGAGAGCACATCACATTTGAAACTCCCTCTATTTCTCAGGGGGAGTTGCCAAAATCTATTCCACAAGACACTTCTCTTCCAGAATCTCCAACTGAAATTTCTTTGCAACCTGCAACTCAAGAAATTGAGGAGCAAGGACTTGATCATCAAGAATTCTTCTCTCTTGATGAGACAATAACTTCAAGTGACATGGTGCTTGACACTGTGCTCACCACCCAGAAACCACAATCAGATGGTGAGGGAATGCTAGCTGGGGCATATCCTGATGACATCATCACAAACACAGAGGATTCACTAGTCTTTACTAGAGACTCTGTGCCTGTGTCAACTACTGTTGTAACTCATCCCATTCATGTGGAGACAACAGTAGTAGAGTCATTCCATCCGGTTACAGAAGTTACATCTGTAACTGAGGAGTCTAGCTTGCCTAGCTCTAGCTCTAACTTCTTGTCTCAATGGCTGAAGCCTATGCAACATGACAATGCTTTAGGATTTGGGTCTGTTCCACCTCAATTGAAGGTTGAAGCACTTCAAAGCTTAATTGTGGATCAGATCCCTGAGTTCACAAAGATTGTTCAACACTTTCTCACTGCAAACATGCCAAATCCAGATTATGAAGCTATTCTCTCATGCCACAGAGATGATGTAGAGATGCAAAAGGTGCAAAAGGCTAAGATAGTGGAAGATACTGAGAGAGATGACAATGTGGATGCCTAGCTACAAGGAAAATTTGATATTTCTCTCTCAGAAGGCCTCCAGTACATCAGGGAAGAATACATAACTACACTAGGGTCCAATGCCAAATCTCTAACCCCTAGTGAGGTTTATGAAGCAATAAATGACAACTACAAGGGCATTCTCAAGGCTGCACACTACCTTGGCAAGGGGCTGAAAACTGAAGTTCATGAAGTGTGTACAGCCACAACTAAAGAGGTGAATGAGATAAAGAGGACTTTTGAGGCCAAATTTCCTAAATTGGAGACTGTAATCAAGGATATTCTAGCATGCAAATATACTTGTACCAAGATGGTCAATGGTTTGGCTCTTCTCAAAGATGCTGTCACAGGTCTGAGGCATAAATTTCAAGCTCTATCTGATCAGACCACAGAATCCAATGCCATGCTGAGGACAATGTTCAAAAATCTATATGGAGACAGGCTCGTGACTGAGGTCCATGTGCATGAAATGTCAAAGTATGAAGTGAAGAGACTGCAACACCAATCCTTATCTGGTTTTAAGGCAAATGAGCTATTCACCAAGGTTGATGCTCTTGAAAAGGAGGTAGCTTCTCTCACAAAGTCTAATGCTCATCTTACAAACAAGGTTGCAATTCTCAATGAATAGTTGGACACCCAAGCCACCACCACAGCTAATGTCCTTCTGCATCAACAATCTATGCTGTCTGCTATGATGAAGCACATGGGTCTCCCTCTACCTGAAGAATCTTTCAACCCAAAGGCCACTCCTAAAGCCTCTGTGCCTGACAACAAGCCTAAGGGAGAGAAGAGGTTAAGGAATTCAAATCCAAAGGGGGAGAAACCTAAGGAGAAAGACATACAGCTAAATGAGGGTGGTCACCAAAGGGCTCCAAAACCTATAAATGTGCCAGGGAAAGGGAAATCCAAAGTTGATGAGCCCCCAACCACTCTGCCAGTTGTTACTCTACCAACTATGCATGTCATTACTCCTCGTGGCCAGAAGCAATCCATCACTACCACAGTGGTTGCAGGGAGTATGCCATATGATAAACCTCCATCCTCCAAATCTGAAAGTGCCAAACCTGTAGAAGTAAAGGTGGTTACTGAGGCCAAGCTACAAGAAGTTGCAAATTCAAATGTCTATCATGATGAAGCATTCTTGGAGTTTCTGAAAGTCTCAAGGGATCAGGCTAGTGACACTCAATTTTATCTGAGGAGCCTGAAGGATCAGATTGACTGTCTCACTGTTATACCCAGGAAAATCAATAGCTCATGGTTCAAGGAGATAATGATGGTATCCAATTCAAAGATATGGAATCTAACCTACAAGACTCTTCAAGCCCTAAAACACTCTGAGGTAGATGCCATATTTGAGCTTATTGAGAAGAGAAATGAGAACAACAAGAGTCTGTATGATGACTTAAGGAATGATCAACCTTCAAGGCTGCCAGAAGTAATCAAGAAGCCATGGACAATCATCTACCAGTCTGGCACCAAAATTAAAGACATCAAGCAGTTGGTCATTCCCAATGACCTCACTTCTAGAAATCACAGACTTATCATTGCCATCACTGATCAACTACAGAAGAAAGGTGGAGTCAGAAATGCTGAAGAAATAGAAGCACTGCACATCCTCAGATCTTTCATGGCAACTGGTGCAATTCCAGAAATGGCTCTACCTAGGAGAAATAAAGATGATGACTCTAAAGATAAAAGTGATGGGAGGAAAAGACATCACAGGAGAGATAAGGGTGATGAAGATAAGAAGAAGAAGAAGGATGACAAGAACAAGAAGGGTGATGATGACCAAGGTAAAGTCTATGAGAGGAAAAATGGAAAACATCAAGCCTTAGGCATTGCTGACAGTAACCTCACCACAACACAAGACTCTAAGTCTAGGGTGAATACTGTTAGTAGTGACCCAGCAAAATCTACATCTATGGCTTCTGCAACTGTTTTGCCACCTCAAGAAGAGAAGAAGATTCAAGTCAAGAAGCCATCTGTGTGTTTCAAAAAGCAAACTGCTAATGGAATACTACAATGGTCTACAAACAAAGGTCACATGTTACTGCCAGGCAACCATGTAAAAAGGATCAAATTCAAACAAGCTGCAAGGAAACCAAAACTACCCAAGTCCAGAACTCTGACAATCTATCCAGGACTGAAACTCCAACCATTTGATGAAGACTTTGATGAAGATCAACTGCAATATCTAAGAGCTCAAAGAATCTACTATGCTGCCATTGTGAACAACTGTCTTGAGATTAAATATACTGATGGAAGGGAGAAGAAGTTCAAACAAGGACAGTGTCAAAATTGGGGCAAGTTATATGAGATAGAAAGAATTATTGCACTGTTGGATTCTGAAGACAAGGTGGAGAGAGTATGGAAGCTGGAGTTGATTGATTTTGTGAAGATGAAGAGAGACTATGCTGAGAAGATAAGAAAGGGGTGCTTTGAGAAATGGCTAGAAAGGGAGAAGGAGATTGATAGGCTGGAAGTTGAAGCAGAAAAGCTAAGGGAAAAAGGATTGTGTAGAGTTCAATTCAATCCCTATGTGGTGAAATATAGGAGGAGAAATGGAGATAATGTCAATATAAGAATGAACCTACTCAGTCACTATCCTGCTAACATTCTGAAACCAGTACTTGAAGATTTCAAAGACTCTATCATTCTTGAAGAATTAGATGCTTTGGCAGAGATCATAAAGGCCATGGATGAGAATGCAAGAAAGGAGAAAGAAAGAAAACAGAAAGCATATGATGATCTACAAGCCAAAGCAATGGAGATGGAATCAAATTAGAATGGCTAGTATTTCATCATACTGTAAGATTATTCATCTTGTAATTTCATTCATGTGCTCAATCAAATTTCATACTTGTACTTTTCAAGTTTTATCTTTATGTATGTTAGTCTTGTTATCAGACATGAAATTGTGACTAAGGGTCTCACTCACAATTTGGGGGAGATTGTTAGTCACAGAGGCATGCCTGTTTACTTCTAATAACAAGCCTAATTGTTTGTAATGCTTTGCATTACTTACATGACCTCTTAACTGAGGGAACCTCTAGTTGTAGAGTTTCTACTTGTTCTGCACTTGTAGTAGGCATCAAATCCTATTTGTGTAACTGTACTTATATAGTCAAGAATAATGCTTGAAAGAATTTCCAAGGTTCATGCCTCAAGCAAGAAGATGAAGACTGTCAAATAAATCACAGTTGGGATTTGAAGAAATGAAGAATTTGCCTAAGTACCAATTCGAGAAGTATTTTTGTCTATTCGAGAAGTCTAGCGTTCGAGAAGTCAGAGATTCGATATCTAAGAAGACACTGTTCGATATCTCTGAATGCACTATTCGATATCTCATTCGATATCTCAGAGATTCGACATGTCTAAATGCTCTATTCGAGAACTCAAGAAGTCAACAAGTCAAAGTGGTATTCGAGTTCTCAAAGTGTCAACAAGTCAAAGTTCCATTCGATATCTCAAGGACTCTGAATGAACTATTCGATATCTCAAGGATTCGACAAGTCAAGTGTACTATTCGAGAAGTGATTCGATATGTAAATCATACAGTATTCGAGAACTCAGAGTTATCTATTCCTAGTTCTCGAATCAATCACTTAGTCACTTCTCGAATACATTCTTGGAGACAAAATACTGAAGAAATTGTACAAGTCTGAAACCTGCAACAAGCCAATGCACTTTATGGACCACAATATGTAACGTGCACTGGAAAGCCTACAAGGAAGCTTGGAGAGATATAGAAGAGACAAATGGCTAAAGAAGTGGATCTGAACAGGCTTTGCAAAGTCAAATCTGTAACCGTTTGGACACTTACTCAAAAAGGATAGACAGACTAGAAAGTAATTTGTTCAGCTACCTTATTTGTAGTAAGTAGGTTGTATCCATGTTCTAAAAGGATACAACCTCACTTCCTTAGTTAAAGACTTTTGAGGAGTCAAGTTTTTCATACATTGTAAGTCATATCTCTCTGAGAAAAACGAAGCTAGAATACTATCATTTGTATTCACAGATTGTAGCAACCTTTTTCTAATAATATATTAGATTAAAGTGATATTGTGTCTTGTGTCATTTCTTATCCGCACCTACACATTTGCACATACAGATACTTATCTGCTACACAAATTCAAGAACCAGAAAAGTTCAAGAATCCATTCACCCCCTCTGTATTCTTTTGTTGTATCCAATACTCAACAAAAACTGTTTACAAGGTCTTTTTACGATTTTTTTAAAAAAAATATTAGAAAAAAATATATTTGCGGAGTACAATTTACCATACTCAAGCACTTTAAAATAATAAAAATATACAATTGCATTAATTTTATGCTTATAAAATAATACTATTAACAATATATATGTTACATTGTTTCAAAAAAAAAAAACAATATATATGTTACAAATTTTATACTTCGATATATTAATGTAAACTGTTTTACAATTTTTCATACCGGATAATGGTAAATGTTGTTATAGAAGCAACTATTATGATACATGTACTCACTCTAATCTCTAATCTTAATTTTTAAGTAATTAGATTTCATAAAATTGCATAATGAAATTAGTTCAAAAACATAAAATACTATTCTGACAAAAAAACATAAAATACTGTAAATTATTTTAAAAACTAAACTTTGATGCAAAAAAACATCTATTTTTGCAATAATGCTTTTAATTTTGTTAAACTTTTTGCTATATCGATTAATAACAATAAAAGACGAAAAATGTTAAATTTATAAGAATGTAAAATTGATTTCGATATCTTATAAATACTTAAAATAATTAATAAATGTAAAATTGTATTCTATTTTTAGGTCCCCGAACGCATGTTGTATCATATTTAATCTTAAAAAAATCAATAAATTTATTGATTCCAAATTTATTAATTTTCGGCATGTATGACATACTCCAACAGGCTCAGATTAAATATTTTTAATTACATTTATAAATTAGATTGCGGTTTACAAATTTTGTGACGGAAACAAATTAATTTTTGGAAACAAACGTCGCATTATTTATTTTTATGTTGTGCCTCTTTTTTTGCTGTATGCTCTGCCTCTTTCGATTACATGACATACGATATTGGCCCATAAAGTTGATTCTGTTCAACTCGCTAAAATTTCAAAAACCAAATGATAAAAGACGATATCGTCGTTAATAAGTCATTTAAGTTGTGCAATAACTAATATAATTTTTTTTAAGGACTTTTAGTCATACACACTCACATTTTAGAGATATCTATACTATCTCCCCTATAGTATTTGTAAAAAAAATCATAAAAATGATATCTGACAAAAACTCTTAAGAAGGAGATTTTGATTAAAATGATTTAAATAAATATATTTATGCAGTTAACTTGTAGCAAGCAAAAACAAAATTTCTTTGTAACATAAATTTAGGAAGGTGATATATGTACACCCAATTTTTTATATGTGTAGCCCAAAATGAATTATAGGACAAAATACCCTCAAAAACTTTTTCACGTAATTATATTAAAATTGTACTCATAATTTGTGTTATATTAGTAAATTGTATAGATTTTATTTAGAAAAAAAATATGTATATCATATTCATACTAAAAGATTATAATTCAAAATTTGTTGAATGTTTATTAATTATTGAATTAAATTATCTATTTTAATAAAGACAAATGTAGTTCTTTCTATTATAATAACTAGCTTCGTTACCCGTGCAAGGTACGGGGATATTCAAGTTTTATTGTGAGATTTTGATTTTTAATAGTTGTGACCATCAATATTCTTCAATTTGTTGCAATGTTGCATAAGTGGTCGTTTGGTATGTAGTGGGAATTAACTTCTCATGGGAAGTTAAATTTGATGTGTTTTTAGAATTCCTGGGAAGTGTAAAAAAATTGTTTGGTTGTTATGCTGGAAATTAAACTTCTTGGATATTCATTTCCCTCATCTTGTTTGGTAAAATATTTTACTTCCACTGATTGATTGTAATGACCTCGAATATATTATAAATATTATAATATTATATTATAATATTTGGAATTATTAACAATCTTTCTTTTACCAATAAAAATAACTAACTTGTAATTTGGTATTTATATCAAATTTTTTAATGTTTAAATTTTAAAAGATGTATAGATTATCAAATTTATGTGAATTTAATGTTTATCAACTATTTCTTGATTCAGGTTTTAATTAAAAAAAATTATTTATTTTTTATATTTCTAATTTTTTAGTCAATAGAAAATGTGCATTCTAAATTTTAAAATGAATTAGAAGTTGAATTAACATAAAAAAATAGATTTAAACATAAAATTTTTAATTACAAATCCCTATAATAGTAAAATCAAATTTTTGAACGCTAGCATTTAAAAAAAATAAAAAATGTGATTTTTTTTAAATGTCAGAAACTACTAGAAAAAAGTCAAAGAATATGTTCTAATAATAAAATTTACTAGGAAAATAAATAATTTAAAAATAAAGAAATACTCTAAATTTATTTTAAAACAATTTATTAAAAAATTTAAATCTTTTGTAATTTTTTTTCTAATTTTATTGATTGATTTTATTATTTTGTAATGATTTGTGTGATACAGGAAGTGTGATTAACCTAGGTAGGGGTGGGTAAGCCACTTCCCACATTATACTGGTATTTGCATTTCCCAGTAAGTTACAATACCTATATTTTTATTCAACCAAACAACTACTTCAAATCTTACTTCCTAGGTATTTGAAATACCTACATAAATGTCTGTCAACCAAACGACCTCTAAATATAAATTAACTTACTCTCTTTTCAAGTGCTCTTACTTTGTAACAGGTTGTGTCTAAAATTTCTAATATCCAATCAATTAGTCATCTAGTTCAATTATTTCAGTTATAAATTTAAATTCATTATACTTAGAACTGGATGTCACAGTTTCGATTCTGGACAATGTCTATAACTAACGTTTTCATAGCATTTGATTTTAGGGAGATTTTATAGTTAAATCATAGGAAATTGGAAGGCATAAATGTGAAATGATATTAAATAAAATATAGAATATTGCGATATTTTGGGTTTTAGTAGTTCGACTTTGTAGCCGTGAATACCTTTCAATTTGTAGTAGTGTTGCCTAAATATAGTTTAACAAACTCTCTTATGGGAAACTTCATTTTCAACATGAATTGTCTAAGATTTATAATATCTATTAAGATGGTCATCTAATTCAATATTTTCAGTTGTGAATTTAAATTAACTTTATTCAGAACTGAGAATTTAAATCTGATTACTCGCTATGAGCTTTTAAATAATATATTTTATTACAAATTAGACTAATACATTATATACTATTATTACTAAAATACATATGTTTATTATTCTTGTTATTCTCCGGCTTAATTCCTAATCGTGAACCCAATCGTTTAGTTCTGATTCTCGAATTTTATGAGTATTTCTATACAAGTATTATTCATATATTGGCGTAATTATATAATATTTTACCTAAGAATTTTAATCTAAATATATGCACCAATATAAATTATTAAAAGTTAATGACATTATTAGTTTGTTCTAATTAATTACGTAATATTAAAGTAGATATTACATAATCATATTGAATATAAAATTATTAAATGATGTATATTAAATATATAAAGGGACAAAATAGTAACTTTGCAATGAATAAAATGTGACATGTTGTGGTATATATCTAAGTTCACTACATATCATATATCACTAATTTATACTAAACTATAACATATAAAATATCTTAAAAATTGACAAAAAAAATTATCTTAGAAATTAAAACCAAATATTCTTCATTTATCACCCAAGATACATAGCATATTTATGACTTACATAACACATGTGATTAGTTAGCCTAGTGGTAAGGTGGTGTGTATATGAATGGAAAAACTTAGTTTCGATTCTCAGCAACAACAATTTTTTGAAAAAAAATAAATGGATTAAAATGAAGGGCTAAAATAGTAATTTTGCAAGGAATAAAATGTGACATGTTGTGGTATTATATATACTAGCATAATAGCCCGTGCGAGGCACGGGCCATTTCTAGTATTGTTGAACATCGCGAAAATGTGTATAATTTGAATAATTTGATGATATTTTTATACATTAGAAATATATGAAACAAATTTGGAACTCGTATGTAAGGAATGCACGATCACCAAAAGTATGGGTGAATACCGTTGTGGCTTCTGATGCCAAAACAACTTCTTCCTCGACCTTTAATACTCGACCTTCAATAGGCAAATATGTCTTTGCAAGCATTTATAAGAAAATAACTATGCAACAAATAATTGAATGCTTTCATGTTTGAAATTTTAGACATTTTACAATACATTTAAAGATTACAAGACCTTAATTATTGTAACATATAAGATCTTACTTATTAAGTTAAATTCTGAGTTACTCCCTTTGTTCTCCTATTATATAGAGAAGAAGATACACTGTTATATAACATTATATACATATTCTTAATTATAGTATCATCTCATAACTCAATGATATAATTTATTTAGTTATTTAAACTGATAACCGACATGGAGTACAAATCTCTTTCTCTCTCTCTCTCACACACACACATATATGTATAAATGTTTCAAATTTCCTTTCAAAACTTCACATCTTTCTTATTTCGCTAATTAAATTGCTATATTTTATATATCATATAGTCTTATAAATAAACTATATATTATATATAATTATTAACCAATAATCGATATGTAATCCAAATCGTATTTTTATATTTTTTTTTATAAAATTTCTTAAAATTCATATTTTTAGTATGCCTATAGTTTAATTGATTCTAATTTGATCAACCAATTTTAATTTAGTTCATTTTTTTATTAAATTTCACAACAAAATTAACCACGAGCACTTCATATGTGGTGTTGTTAAAAAAATATTGGGAAATTCTCAATGGTACCACATTACCACTGTACTTTTGGTTTTTGCCAGTGGTACCATTATTTTTTTGACTCCTCTAAACGGTACCATTAACAAATTGACTTTTTAAAAGAAATACCATTATATTTGAAAAACATTATAGAAACGTTAAGTAGGGTTTGCGGCCAATATTCAACCTAATTTCTTATTGCATACTGTAGCATATGGCCAAGATTGTTCTTATATTTTTTCAACAGGTTTGGGGCCAACCAGTATTCTTCAAATATATTTTAAGGAAATTCTCAATGGTACCACCGTGTTTTTGGTTTTTGCTAGTGGTACCATGTTCTTTTTACCCTACTTAACGTTTCTATAACGTTTTTCTAACATAATGGTATTTTTGGTAGAAAGTCAATTTGTTAAGGGTACCGTTAAGAGGAGTCAAAAATGTAATGGTACCACTGGAAAAATCCAAAAGTACAGTGGTACCATTGAGAATTTCTCAAAAATATTTGATCTCAAAGAATAATTATTTTATCTATGCATTTCATATATGAGATTATGAACAAAACAATTTATCTCAAAATAAATACTATTTTCTCCATTTTAAAAATATAAGAAAATTTTCTATAAAATTTATTTAGTTGGGTAGGTCTGTAATATAAAAACACAATGTGCAGAAGTTGTAATATAAGTAATCTTATCTTAAATGAATAGTTTAATATATTAAACATAATATAACCCAAAAAGTATTTGTGTATGTAGTTAATGAATTCCATTGTAAGTATAAATGTTCATCTAGCTAAATTGGTTGGTTAGCTTAGTTTCATTATTAGAGGTCATAGGTTCAATTCCTTGGAACAACAATATTTTTTTAATATTATAATTGAGTTAGGTTCGGAGTTAGGTTCGAAACTAATTTATTTGCTCAGGATGCAGGTTTGACAAGTACCTGTTGTCCTATTATATATAGAAGTAGGTTCGGAGTTAGGTTCGAAACTAATTTATTTGCTCAGGATGCAGGTTTGACAAGTACCTGTTGTCCTATTATATATAGAAAGCTCCTACTATTATATATAGAAGTAGGTTCGGAGTTAGATTCGAAACTAATTTATTTGCTCAGGATGCAGGTTTGACAAGTACCTGTTGTCCTATTATATATAGAAAGCTCACACTACTACAGATTTGAACTTAGAGAGCGTTTTTTTTTACTCTTAGATAGCGTTTTTAAACGCTATCTAAGTAGCCGCTATTGAAGTGAAAGTCACTTACATAGCGGTTTTTTTGCCATTCTCTAAGTACAGATCTACCAGAATGCTTTCCAAAGGGCTTTCTAAGTAAATGTTATCTAAGCGCATATTCTTAGATAGCGCTTCCACAAGTGCTATAGAAATCAAATTGCGGTTTAGTTAATGTTCTTAAATAGCGTTTTCAGAAGTGCTATCAAATGCATAACGCTTAGTTAGTTAGCATTTTTAGAAGCGCTATGGAAGTTATTATTATTATTTTTTTTAAAAAATTTAATATATATGCCATTTTGTTCACCTGCTGTACAATTAAATCAATCCATTCAAAAAAACTGGACAACTTACACAAAATGGTAACTCAAATGACTTCATGAACTTATAATAAAAATCCCAAAACATAAATGGTGCTTACATAAAACATATTAATATCAGAAGATAGTATCAAATTCATACATTAGTTGGTAAATCTACCAGATTCATACAATAGTTGGTAAAGTAAAAAGGATAACCATAACAAGCTACATATTTAAAAGTTTGCCCTTGAGATATCGGTTATAGAAGAATCCTGCCCAATTATCTCGAAAGCGGAGCATTTTATCTCGACCATAACACATCAGTCTGATGGAACGGGTGAACTGTACACCAAAAAAATACACCAAAAAAATTATTAAACTTACATCTCAGGGAATACCGCACTGTTTTCGACAAAAAAATTATTACTAACTTACATTAACACTAATACTTGTTTCACCAGAACGCAAAACATCTTCAATGAAGCATCCAACATAATGACCACAAAAAATGCCATCATTCGCTGGTTGCTTAGGGCACTGCAAATGACAGTTTAATCTTAAAACAAGTATTAAGAGCATTTTTTATTGAACAGATACTATTATAAAAGAGAATCAGTAATGTAAAATCCAACTGGTCCATTGGATTTCTCCTCATGTAACAAAAAGTGACTCTATAAACAGTATAACATTTTAATTTGTAAATAAAATCAAATATAAACACTGGTTAACTCGCCAAAAATATAGCTTAGGCACATATGTAAATTAACAAATTGCATTATATTTAAAATCTTGCTGTGAACTTTGCACATTAACATATAAAAATTAACATATATAGTGTCAATACAGAAATTAAAAATTAACATATATAGTGTCAAATTTCTGTCATTAAGCCCATGTCAATCTTTTGTTCTGTCATTGCTGTTTCTGATCAATGAGCTTATATAGCACATAAATTGGGCTAGTGTTCTTTTACAGAACACGCTAAAGATACGTATCTGGACACGATTCAACATTCCACATATTGTGGATATTCGTTACACGCAAAAATCTGAACACCTAAGAAAACTAAGCGCACTAAATGGCTAACAGTTGCCATACGGAAACCCCATCATCAGTGACCACAATCATTTGTTTTGCTAATAATTTATCACTAAACTCCAATGTGCAAAGATATGGTGTGAAACGTTGCTTTTACTACAGATCATTCAAAGTGTTAAGTTGGCTAATTTGACTTTTTTATTAGGCTATAATTTATTTGTACAGAGCAAGTTGTTTCCAGATTAAGGCTCATTAAGCCCATGTCAATCTTTTGTTATTAGGCCAAAATTAACATATATAGTGTCAATACAGAAATTAAAAATGTATACCAGTATATTCGTCCATTTAAAAGTGCTAAACGCTGTCTTGGTATAAGTCTTCCCACAGCCAGTCCGAAAGTAACTGCAGTGAACTGTGTACACATTGGTACAAATAGATTTAAAGCTCGTTTACATGAGATCCTAAAACCCTAATTTTCTAATCTTACTTAGAAAAAAATAATAATGTCGAGGCCATGGTTGTGAACAGAAGTGATTAAGGATAGTTGCTACTAGCCTTATTCGGGTTTGGGGTGGGTACGTACTATAACATGGTAAAAATCCAGAAGCTTGTTTAATACTTTTAATTAAGTTTTATACAGGTATGTATCAAATAATTGGCTACGTTTCTGACCTTTGATGCATTTTTTTGCAGTAACGTTCTTGATAAGTGCGGAATTATTGAAAAGTACGGTCTCGTCAATTGCATGTATACCTGAGCCTGAAAGATAAAATTGCCGGGAAATAAGTTAGTTAGCCCCAAATCTAAATATTGTAATAAGATGGTGATTTAATTGTGTTTAAGTTAATATGTTTATGATTCGCGATGGTGGGAGATTGTATGTTTCACCAAGTGCAGTAGAAAAGTTAAGTAATTGTTAGTAGTGATTATTAAGCAAGGTGTCCGGATTATGGTTTAACGTTTTCTTATATAAAAAAACGATGTCGCTAAATAGCTGGTAAGTTGGTCATGGATTTAAGAGCTAGTTTGAGTTAAGAAAGCCTACACATAGAGGTTGCCTTGGTTGAATTTTGTTATAGGAATGAAAAATAAATGCATATATTTCATATTACTGACGTTAGAAGTAGCACAACAATGACAAATAAGCCCTAACCTTTCGTTCCACTAATCTCTTCACCCATACGGAAAAGGTCCAATGACAAATATTAGACGCGCAAGTTAAGTTAAAACTTTGTCCTAGCAACTTTAATCAGCTTTACGATTTTTAGCCATCTCATTGACGTCCAGTTCAACTTCCAATACAGATGAATCCATTCTCATGCCGAAACAACTGCAATTACAAGCACAAATCTTTATCATTGTAAATGTTTTGTCATATAAACAATATTTTAAGAGATAAATTGCTAATAGTAAACGGATCACCTGTTCTGTAAAGGGCCATGATCAACCGCAGTTCGCAGGTAGTATATGACTCTGCCTACTATGTCTGTCACTGGAACAGGGCCAAACATTCGGCTGTCTTTGGCTTCCTGCAATAGAAAAGAGCGAGTAAAAACATATAGATGACAATCAGCTGGGCCACCTGCCATCATTTAACCATTCTGATAGGCTAAAAGCTACAACTGGAAAGATATTGTTCTAATGGAGGTCATGAAACTCAACCTTCTACTTCGAATAAAATAATTTCTCAAATTAAAGTTCTTCAATTCTCTATATGCATCCAGCATCATCACTTTTTCGCGTCTTGCTTATTCTCAACAAATTGTAATTACATGAAACTCCCAGCCCCAGCCGAAGCCGATTGGATGGACAAAAATAGATCTAATAGAAGGAAGCAAGTTCTAAGTCTAATAAGTAGACTACTTCACGCCACCAAGTTGACCCAACTTTTTCCTAAATGCAGTGCTTTGTAAGTTGAAATTCAATGACCCCTAAAGTTACTTAACATAATCATCCTCGTCCATTCCATGCAAACTTAAAAATGACGCATTTATGATAACTGATTTGATTGCACAAATGCCTAGGACATAACAAGCATCCTCGTCCTATCCTAACGTTTTCTTCTAATTTTTTGAGTTTATGTGTGTTGTCTTCCTATGGTATGTCAGCTTCATTATGAAAATTAGTTAATGGGTTGAAACTTCCACAGTGACAACCAAACACACTAATTTTTTGTAGAACATATGGAAATAAAGACATACTAATGAACTTAAAAATATTTGAATAAAATCTCTTTCTACATTGCTTCTCATACGATCTTCAAACAGGAAATTAGCAGATACCTTGGGCTTTAAATTGTCATTGTCTGCCAACACCCAGCACTGATCCTTTTCAAGAACCAAAGGCTTATCCTTTTCATCTTTCGACACCATTTCGTAACCTTCAACAGCAGCCAATCTACGAACCAGAAGATTCTCTCACTTTTCAGGGTCCTTCACAACCACAACGTCTCCCACAAAAACAAACCTATGGACATAGGAATGCCTTATTTAATCACCATTTCCTGCTCAAGAGACAAGATATGCCTTATTTAATTAAAATAATGTCACAGGAATGCCTTATTTAATTAAGATTGCTCAGGCACTATGGACATAGTAGTGACTCACAAACTTTACTTGTCAAGTAGCAGTTATCTGCTTATAGCGTAGTGAATACCCTATGTTCCAAGTGATAGATAGTTAAAGGTTCAAGCCTTATGGAGAGTTTATTCAAAATATCTGCAAATGACCATTTCCTAAAAGAGAAATTGTAATGTACAGTTGTGTGTATCTCTAGTTTCTTATTATCTGCATTCCTGTCTTGTCAATGAAGGAATTCTGGATCAACTTTATGTCTGATAAATACCTGTTGCACTTAAGCTTATAATTTGTAGTCTTTTTGCATTACTCAGAGACCGAGAAAGGCATTTTCAATGCAAAAGGCCATTATCAGTAGACCCTCTTCAAATCAAATTAGCCAAAAACAGAAGCGACTTAGCTACAAACACATCTATCAGACTCGACAAAACACTAATTCGACAAACACTAATTAGTAATCAACATCAACACACAGACTCGGCAAAATAACACATATTATAAAATCTACTAGTAGCTAAATTTATATTTTGCATCTACTTGGGTACCTTACAAATCTAGTAGTAGCTGTGGAAGAATCCTTTCAAGATAGCAGCAACACGTTGAACAGCTCACAACTCAACTGCAGAGTATTTGAATTAGCTGCATAAACACATATAGATGAGTTGAGAGAATTCAGATATATTAACTAAGTTGTAGACATTGACTGATGGAACTAGGGACCTGAGAGTTGAGACACACACCTATAATCAACAATTAAACCCCTAAAATTAAACAATTAAACCCCTAAAATTAAACCCCTAAAATTGAACATCCCATCCCATTAGTAACAATTGAACCCTAAAATTAAACACCTAAAATTGAACCATAAAATTAAACCCTTAAAAAGTGAACCCGAAAGCTTCACAACTAAGCCCGTGTTCTGTTATATTTTGTATCGAAAGAGAGAGAGAGAGAGAGAGAGAGAGAGAGAGAGAGAGTGAGAGAGAGAGTGTGTTAAGAGATGAAACCTCAATCAAACTAATCTTTAATCCCAAATTGAACAGAGGTTGAGAACAGATCGACGTTGTATTAAAGGCGAGATGGTGTTGAGAGGTAGAGGGTGAGCGGCGACGATGAGCGGGAGGCGGAGGCTGAGGTGAGAGAGGGGGGAATTATGACCTAAAACTATGACGCGATTGTAGTTGAATTGGTGTTTTAGTGTAAAATTTATAAATAAAAAATAAAGATATATTTCTTAAAATACAGTAACTTCTAGAGCGTTTCTAAAAAACGCTATTTAAGTGCACGCTACAATAGCGTTTTTTACTCAAACGCTATCTTAGTATATATTTTTTATTTTTTGTTTAATTTCGTTTTTTCATTTATTAACTTACATTATGGTTCTCGAAAAAACGCTATTTAAGTACAGCACTAAGATAGCGCTTTTGGAAAAACGCTATCTAAGTACTATGTCCTAAGTTCAGATTTGTAGTAGTGTCAGGATGCAGGTTTGACAAGTACCTGTTGTCCTATTATATATACAAAGATAATAGATAATAGATGTATGTAGAGCGGGCAATCGGATCGTGTCGTGTACTTTCGTGTCGTGTACTTTCGTGTTTCGTGTACTTGAAGGTGAAACCCGTATCCACCCGAAACAGGATTCGTGTACTTGAATATGAAACCCGTATCCACCCGAAATGAATTCGTGTACTTTCGTGTCGTGTTTCGTGTATATATTATATAAAAATAAAAATAAAATTTAGTTAAAATTTATTAGTAAATATTATATTCATATGAAATATACATTAAATATTTTACATTTCCATATATAAATATAAATACAACTCTATAAAAACTTGTTAATATGTATATTTTTGTGTAAAATATATATCCTTATAAAAAAATATTAATATATACATAAAATCTATAAGTAGTAAATTATTAACATCTTTATTTCGTGTACTTTCGTGTACTTTCGTGTACCCAAAATGAAAACCCATATCCGACACTAAATCTATCGTGTAATTTCGTGTTCGTGTATTTTCGTGTTTCGTGTACTAAAAATCAAAATCCATATCCGTATTTTTTCGTGTCATTTCGTGTCGTGTTCACGTGCCGTGTACCAAATTGCCAGGTCTAGATGTATGTATGCCTAGAAACTATGCGTCTTTTTGAATGTTTACAAATACATTCAATTATGTAGGAAATTAACGCCATTCTTAAAAAATTGTTAAATAATATTGATGCATTTTTTTGTAAATTAATGTTTATTTTCATAATCAATAATGCATGTAAAAATATCAAACTTAATTTAATTATTGCATGAAGTTAAACTTAAAATACAATAATAATATTTAATTAGAAAACTTGACAAAACGGATTTGGTCTCTTTGTTCATAATGGATATCACCTAAACCCACCTTGATTTAACGTAAGATAAAATGAAGACATCTAAAATTTTAAAGATACTTGGAGGTGATATACTATTTGATGACTGTTGCGGAGTTCCGTGGAAAAATAAAACGAGGTTGTGGGCAAAGAAAATAGGAGTCAAAAAATTGATGGGTGGAAGTGATGAAGATACCAGAAGATACGTGCAAGACAAGACGTGTTCATTTTTATCATGCATGCATATGAACATGATCGAATAAAAAAAAAAGGAAGAAGAAGAAGAAAAGGAAGAAAGTTGAGACAGCATAATTATGAGTTAGAACTTGTGAAATGTGTTCGGTGGCGCATCTATTTCCCATTGCGTACATCTAGTGCTGTGGTTGTTTCGTCTTCATCATTATCCGATTAATAGCTCTTGCCACTTAACCTACGACTCTCCTCGATCAAGTTTACATACATAATTATAACATCATCACAATAATATATTATATGTATCGAGAACAGAAACGGAGTCGATATTAGATGGATGTGGAGAACAAATTCTTTAGAAACTTGTACACTAACTAGTACTAATAATGTATATCAAGAGATTTTTTTTGATATTAACATGGCGGAACAAGAATTTTAAGTTTTAGAAGATCCTGAAACAAAATGTTTAATTATAAAAAATAAACTCTTAATTTTCGGAGACAGCCCGTGCAAGGCACGGGCACTGAACCAATTTCTCGTAATTAAAAATATGATAAACTATAAGATTTCAACTTAGAAAAAATGTCCAAATACACCACTTTGGTATGGAAAGTGCCCGAAATACCGATTTACAATCGAGCCTGCCCTTTTTGACCACAGAGTGCGCATACTGTACATGCGTGGCCTGGGATACGCATTTCAGAAATGCATATCCCAAGTCACGCATGTACAGTATGCGTAATGACGTCGTATGACGTCATTATCTCGTAAACGGCTCCGGCGTTTAGGTGGCCTCAAAATCGCCATTTCGTTCGCTCATCTCCGTTCACCACCCTCCGGTTGCCACCACCACATCTGAGGACATACAAATGATGCCAAGACTGGCCTCATCATTTTCCTCTACTTTATGTTTGTTTTCCGGCCCCGCAGGGGTGTATATAAACCAACCGGAAACTATATCGGAAAAAAGCTTCGTTTTAGGTCTTTTAAATTCGGCAACTAACTGGAAATCGAATGGTATAGGAATGTAGAGGGGGAGAAGAGACGTTCATTTTGATGTATGGTACGTGAATTAAAGATGCCTGGAAAGGTGTGAACAATGTCCCCGAAAATCTGATAGGAAAACGACTTCGACGTCGTTCGAGAGAGGAGATGAACAGTGGCCAATACGCATGTTCAACATGCGTATCTATAGCCACGCATGTTAAACATGCGTATCTGAAATAACTGTTCACAGTCATAGATTTTGAATTTTACAAAGTACACGCATAGCTTCATTGCGTGTACCACCTATTCGCATTTCAGAAATGCGTGTTCCCTATACGCCAGCTCAGAATGCGTGGCTCGTGGGTAAAAATGGCGGACGATTCTGAATATAGGCATTTTGGGCAGATGGAAATAAAATATGGGTAGTTTGGTATCTCACCCTTAAATTTATCTAATATTTGTATAATTATTTTATAATTTTCCATACTAATTTTTTATATAACATTTTGAATTAGTTTTTAACTCAATTTTAAAATTGTCTAAATAGGGCTTGATGTTCCTATAGTTAATTGTTGATAATTACCTAAAGTTAAAACATATTATAATACTATTCGAAGGCTATTATGGGATGGATTTCATTATTATAAAAATGCCATCCATTTTTTACACTCAAAATGCTGATAACTTAAGGTAATTACCTACGGTTAACTATATGAACATTTTTCTCTTCTAAATATCTATACTATTATATTAAAGCCGAAACATTGAAAGTTTTGAAAGTTTTGGTTTTCGGTTTGGTTATCCTAGTTATTAAAATAAAAAATTAAATTACAAAAACAACTCAAAAGCTAATTACTAATGTTAACGTAATTATATTAAGATTAAATTCCTTCATCCACATTGAGCTTCTACTTTGACTCTTTTTTCTATACTATTATATTAAACCCGAAACATTGAAAGTTTTGAAAGTTTTAGTTTTCGGTTTGGTTATCCTAATTATTAAAATAAATAATTAAATTAGAAAAACAACTCAAAAAGCTAATTACTAATGTTAACGTAATTATATTCCGATTAAAAAAATTTCATCCACATTGAACTTCTACTTGGACTCTTTTTTCTGCTCAAAACAACTCAATTACCCATTTTTTCTAAAAATTTTACTTCTAATTAAAACACTTTAACATTTAATTTAAAACTAATATTACAATAATTAATATATATCCAAAATATCACACCGTATCTTTCTGTAATTATTTTAGTACCAATTTTTGTAATTAAAACACATTACTTTTTAATTTAACATTAATCTTGCGATCACTAATATACACCAAAAAATATCTCACCATATATTTAAATTATTATTTTTATTAATAAATTAGAATCGTTAGATCTAATAAGATATATTATATGATTAAATTAATTTACTAAAAATTCAAAGTCGAACCCGTCAATGACATTTTTAATTTAGAATTTTACAAAATAAATTTTAAACCATGCATATCATTATATAAATTTATATTAAGTTAAAATTAAAAAATTATTAAAACTAATGATTATATAAAAACATAATTATAATGTTAAACAAATTTTATAACCTATCAGAAGAAACCGTGTTTCGCACGGGTTATAAGCTAGTTTCAATTAATGTTAAATAATAAAACGACCTTAATGACCAACGCATGTATAAGAAATTTACAATCAATTTTTTTGATTTTATCTTATATTGATTTAAGTACTCAACCATTATATATTATATTTTGATTAATTTGTCAAATTATATAAATATTCATATGTACCGTACTTCATTGTCGAGTTATAGTCTAATTGATCATTATAAATAATTGTTGTAGCTTTGTAATAATTTTGATTTAAAAATTTATATATTTTTTGATTTTATTGAATGTTAATTAATTATGTTACTTTTTTATATATAACATAGATCATATTTTTAGAGTTCTCATCTTTTTAACATAATTTCATTTTTTTTGTGTATATTTAAATATATATGTTTTTAGACCAATCATATATTTTATTCGTTGAAAGTCTAAATAGTTGGTCGATCAAACCCCATAATATAACTCACATATTTAAATTTTTATATACCTAAAACTAATGTAATGCAATTATTAATTCTGTATGATTTGATAAATAAATTTATATATTTCTGAAAATCAAATTTTATTTTTTACGTCAAGAATTTAATACCTACATGGATTGGAGACGCATATAAATAATTTTTTTTGTACTCAATCGATTAGAATATTTTTTGTAAGTTTATCTATCCAATATTTTAGAAATAATATAAATCAATATTTTATTTACTCATAAATAAAAGTAAAAGAAGAATGGACAAGAATATAAGATGTGGCTTATCTTATAGGATTTTTGAACAAAACTCAAAATTAAGTGTAGCAAAGTTGGTTATTGGCATAAGTCTATTAGAAGAGGGTCAGTGGTTCGAATCCCAATACAAACATTATTTCACTTCTTTTTACATAATTATTAAAAGAAGGCATTTTTGTAATTTTAAAAAATATAGGGGTAAAATCGTAATTTCACGACCATTAAATTGGCAACTTTTGCCCTTGTGTCAGCTTATTATATATAGTAATAGATTTTCGGAGACAGTATATAGGAACTGATATTATTTTAATGTATATGAATTTTAGTTTAAGAATTCAGCTTAACTTTCGCCTATCATGGTTCCTCTCCCGGATATTAATAAAGCTGTGGTTATCCTACGTACGTGTGTAGATTTTTAATCTGTATTAGAATAAATCTTGGGCTACATCCTTATACACTACTAAAACATACTACTAGTATAAAACTACTAAAACATACTACTAGTATAAAAAGAGTGCCCTGGCGGGCCCACTTTAAGAAAATAAAAAATAAAAAATTTAATTATAGAGTAATATAGTAGTCCTATAATATAGGTAGTGTTTTAGTAGGGTATAAGGTTGTAGTCCTAATGAATGCCATATTATTGAATTTGCGTATACTCATTTTAGAATTTTCCTTTAGGAGTAATGCTAGGTACCCCAAATTGGTACCCAAAAAATGCTCCCAAATGATGTGGCATTGATGAGTTCGATGTATGAAGGATTTTAATTGGTGAGATATTTATGGCCCTGGCGGGCCCATTGTAATTATAACCATTCAGATAATGACACGTGTAATTTGGGAAAAAAATTTGGGTACCAATTTGGGGTACCTAGCATTTTCCTTTAGAATGTTGGATCGCCAGTGGGAAAAGTTAAATGGCCTGGGAGACGCATTGCTGCAGCTTCGGTTGTATCGCGATTTGTGCATTAGAAATTTTTGTTAAATTTTTAATAATTTTACCGATAGGGTTTATCTATATATCATCAAAGTATCCTCAAGCATGTCTGCGTCCACTTTTCATTAAAGTAGATGTTTATCAATGCAACTCTTTACTTCAGAAGCTCCACTTTCACTTTTCTTTCATCCAACATATATATCTTCTTCCATCCCCTTAATTCCCATCCTCTTCATCAACCACGTATAATCTTCCAAACGGGATGTAATTGCTTCCAAACATAAGAACAAGGATGGACAAACCCGTACTTAACATGGGTTCTGTGTAAATGAATCAGGAACATGTTTAAAGGGCAGATCCCAGCATGGCACGGTCATCTTAGGCACCTGAGGAACCCAGATCTTCTTATTGGTGTTGCAACACCAGAAAACCATCTTTACCCTCCTTACAAACGTCCTTATATGCATAATCCATGATAGCAATAGACACAAGAGATTGTAAACCGCAGCCTCCAAACCACGTAAAAGGCTTGGTAACATTGCTAATACTCATAGTAAGGTAGCAAAACATATCTTGACCAAAACTTTGAACAAAAGTCAAAAGAAACAATGGTAGCCTACTAACTAGCCTGAGCTTGACATGCATAAGCGGCAACAATAACACATCGTTCGAACAATTAACCAGTATATCCTTAGACACATGGCATGTTAACCGAGGGAGATAAACAGCCACAAAGGATGATAGCGCTTTGTAGAACTCACAATAGGAAAAGATATCAAAAAAGGTCACAGGATTCTTGTTAATATGTCTTACAAAGCAAGATCCACAGATTCCTCTTCAAAATCACTAAAAACATTCCAACGATGGAAAATCCATATATTTAATTCATATGCAGAGATTTTCAGGAGCAAACCCATTTCAAATCCATATTTGTGTTTAAAATTTCGAAAAAGCAAGGCAACTCAAGATACCATTTCCATGAAATATGAACAGAGTCATCGTTAAAGAGTACTAAATTAATCAACCTAGTAGTCCTAAACATCCAAGCAATATGCATAAAGCGTGAAACAAATCCATCCTCTTTTTTAGTCACATTTGTAGTGAAATAAAAGAGTTTATTAGCCTGAAGAAGATTAGCATTCCTCCAACAAATAGGTGACGGATTAACCTTTTCAGAACCATCCAAATTAATAAGAAAAGGAGTAGAATGCTGTGAAGTTTTTATATTGAATATGGTAGACGAGAATTGAAAAGAGGGAGAAGGAGGAATTAGGATTTAGAGAAAGAGGGAAAGAGATGGGTTGAAAGGAAGAGAGAGGAATAAAGACGACTCTCACTTCGGCCAGTTACTCTCGGCGATGAGAAAATGTTATTTTCACTTGGTTGATCTATAACAGTGTAAAACTATCACAGAATAGGGCCGACTCAAAAACAATATCAAGCTGATGACTTTTTGTTCTTTATCTATTTAGTACTAAATACTATTTCAAGGCTGTATCAAGTGCAAGTCCAAGAAGGTGGTATCCACCACAACAGGGGCGGGTGAAGGCTAATATAGATGTTGCTGTGTTTATGGAGTCTGGGTGTGTTAATTTCTGTATAATGAAGATTGATTCATAAAGTAATACTCAAGAACACTATGTATTTACTTGAACGAAAGAAGAAAAGTATATACATTTGCTCTGTATCTATACATTTTCTGTTACAGGAAAGAGAGAGAGAAGTAAAGACTAAGCTAGAAAATATATACACTCTCTGTACATTGCTACTTTCCAAAAACTAAACTAAGAGTTGGTTATATTTCTATATTTAGAAACTGTGATCAGCGTGGTTGGACTAGCTCATTCTTGTGTGCTAAATTCGTAATAAATAAAGGTTGTGTTGTATGCTGTGTTGTATGCTCAATATCCCCCCTCAAGTTGGAGGATGTAGAATACATTCCCAACTTGGATATTAAATTCTGAAACTGAGGAAGGGGAAGAATCTTCGTAAATGCATCAGCTAGTTGATTTTGTGTAGGTAAATAAGTGAGCTGGAGAAGACCTTCAAGGACCTTATCTCGTGTAAAATGACAGTCGATGTCAATGTGCTTAGTACGTTCGTGAAAAACAGGGTTCTTCGCGATATGAATGGCAGATTGGTTGTCACAATGTAACGTTACTGGTTTGAGATCAGTGACACCAAGTTCTTCTAACAAACGAACTGTCCAAGTAACCTCTGCAGCAGCCAAAGCCATGGCTCGATACTCAGATTCAGAGGAAGAACGAGATATAGTAGCCTGCTTCTTTGATTTCCAGGTAATTGGAGAATCACCAAATAAAAGAATGTAACCAGTAATGGATCGTCGAGATGTTGGACAGGCAGCCCAATCACTGTCTGATGAGATGGTGTAGAAGTGGTAGCAATGTGACAATGATAATTTTGTAAATAAGAAGGTGTGGTACGTTGTCTAGTGGAAGCACAAACTGGAACTGGAACTCTAGGTTCAGAAAAATTAGAATTTGAAATCTGAGAACCAGATGAAGTTGGAGAAGAACTAGATGAGGTTTGAGAAGAAGAATTCTGAGAATTAAAGTGATTGTCAGAGGAATTATGAGAATTCTGAGAAATGATGGGAATATCATCAAAATGAGTAGAGTCATTAACAGTTGTAACAGATGGTAAGAAAATAGAATTAAAATATGAAGTAGAATTGGATGTAGATGAAATAAGATGAAATGGAAAATGTAACTCGTGAAATGTCACATCACGAGAAACAGAAACTTGTTTAGTTCGAAGACTTAAGATTTTGTAACCCTTTTGTGAAGAATGGTAACCAAGAAAAATGCCTGGTTCAGCACGAGGCTGAAACTTAGAACGTTGAACTTTGGATGTAGAAAAGTAACATAAACAACCAAAATTTCTCTGATTATCATGGGAAGGATCAGTTCTATAAAGTTTAAAGTAAGGAGAAGTATTACCAATAGCTTGCAGTGGCATACGATTGATAAGATAAACAGCACATAAAATGCTATCTCCCCAATACTGATCTGGTAGTTTAGATTGCAAAAACAAGGCTCTAGCCGTTTCCAATAGATGACGATGTTTACGTTCAACTACCCCATTTTGTTGTGGGGTATGAACGCAGCTGGTTTGATTAATAATACCTCGTTTCAGATAGAATTACTTTAAAGAATCGGCTGTAAGCTCCAAAGCATTGTCTGATCGAACACATAAAACTTTGGCTTTAAACTGTGTTTCAGCATAGGCAACAAAAGATTAAAGTATAAATGGAACCTCAGACTTATGTTGAAATAGATGAACCCATGTAAAACGACTAAAATCATCAACGATGGTTAAGAAGTATGTACAATTTGTATATGTTTTGGTCCTATAAGGACCCCATATATCAATATGTAACAATTCAAGAGCATTTGAAGTTTTGATAGAACTATGAGGAAAAGATTTTTGACATTGTCTAGCTGCTGGACAGATTTGACATATTACAGAACTTGAAACATCAGAAATATTACATTCAGGCTTTAGAATCTTCAGTTGAGAGAATGGTATATGACCAAGTCGCATGTGCCATAACCTAGCTTCATGTGAGGTCTGAGATAGAGAGGTGTTGCAGACAAGTTGAGACTTCTTTGAAGGAACAGAATTGGAGTTGTTGGCAACAGTATAGAGTCCATTGCATCACTCAACTTACCAAGAAGCATCAGAGGTTATTTCTGAGAATGGACCTGTAGAATGCATTTTGCATCAGAAAAAATCATTCTACAGTTCAGGTCTTTGCACAGTTTATTAACTGATATAAGATAGAAATGAAAGTCAGGCACATGAAGAACATCTTTCAATGTAATTCTATCATCAAGAATGACTGTTCTTTTATGTAAAACTGGAATTTTACTTCCATCTGGAATTGTTATGTAAGAATCAGTAATAGCTGTATAATCCACAAAATGTGTCAAATTTGGACAAATGTGATTAGTAGCTCCGCTGTCTATTAACCAGTTTGATTTTGAAGAAGTCATCAGACATATATTACCTGCTAAAAGAGCATGTCCTGAGTGATCATTGGATTGAGTACTTGGAGAAAATTGCTTATTAAGCAAATCCAGAAGTTGAGTATACTGTTCATCAGTAAGAGAACCATGAGGAGTTGAATCTTGTAAAGACTGAGAAACATCTTGATTTTCATTTGATGAGTTATCAACAGCAGATTCCTGAGAATGAGAGCTAACAGTAGCAACAGTTGAGTTGAATTTTCTGTCCTTAAACCCCTTAAATCCAGGTGGAAAACCATGAATCTGAAAACATCGATCAATACTATGACCCTGCACTTTACAATGTGTGCAAAAGTAATTAGCTCCAGGTTTTATTGGCCTTCTTGGTGCAGAGTTCTGAGGCATAAAAGATGTCTGATTCTGAGGCCTACTAAAACCATATGACTGTTTCTGAAAATTCTGAGAAACAAAAGACTTTTGATATGGTCTTTTTTCTGCAACAAAAGCCATATTTTCAGAGTTCAAAGAGACCTGAGAAATACCCTTATGATTCTCTTCTTGAGCAATTAGCCTATAGGCTTATGAAACAGATGGTAAAGGCTACATCATCATGATATGAGCCCTAACAGAACTATACTTATCATTCAATTTGAGCAAGAACTGCAACAGTCTCTGTTCCTGTTGTTTCTTGTGAAACTTTTGCCCCAATTCACAAGTACATTTTCCACAAGTGCAG
Organism: Kitagawia praeruptora; assembly: GCA_037693485.1. NCBI lineage: Eukaryota > Viridiplantae > Streptophyta > Magnoliopsida > Apiales > Apiaceae > Kitagawia > Kitagawia praeruptora. Next base: position 51,856,255 of record CM075347.1, read on the forward strand.
CCAGGAACAGGATCAACATCATCAATACTATCCCAAACTATTTTCGTATAGAATTCAGAGACAGATTGAGTACCCTGAGAAATTTCTATCAACTCTTGTTCCAAAGAATATAACTCTGTGATAGATGAACTACCAAATCGCTCCCCTAGATCTTTCCAGATCGACCTAGCACTCTTAAGAAACAATACACTTCTCGCAATAGTTTCATCAAGATTAAACAAAATCCAAGAAGTAACAAGAGAATTACAACGTTCCCAAGCAGTATAGTCTGATGAAGTTGTTTCTGGTGCATTAAGCGTTCCATTAACAAAACCTAATTTGTTCTTAGCTGATAAAATCAACATCATCGATCTTTTCCAGTTAGTGAAATTATTGCCATTAAACTTGACTGAAACAAGTTGCGTCGTGTTCGCATCGGATGGATGAATATAATACACACTTGAAGGATCAGTATTTGGTTGAGTTGTTGTCATTTCCAGAGATTTTCACACAATCAAGAACAGATTAACGAGTTCAGAGTAATAACAACTAACTTCTCAGTTCAGAAACAAGTAAATCAATGATTACTCAATCAGTTACGATGCTTAGAACAACAGATCGTAAAGAAGATCTAAATTTTCAGTGAGATTGAAACACAATAACAGAAACGATGAATCTTGAGTTCAGATAAGAAGAAAACACCTTATAGATCTGCAAATTTTTGCAAATTTCGATGAACAAGACGAAGAAAATCTGAAATCAGCCGTCAACGAAGATCATAATCATATCAGTCCGCTCTGATACCATGTTAATTTCTGTATAATGAAGATTGATTCACAAAGTAATGCTCAAGAACACTATGTATTTACTTGAACGAAAGAAGAAAAGTATATACATTTGCTCTGTATCTATACATTTTCTGTTACAGGAAAGAGAGAGAGAAGTAAAGACTAAGCTAGAATATATATACACTCTCTGTACATTGCTACTTTCCAAAAACTAAACTAAGAGTTGGTTATATTTCTATATTTAGAAACTGTGATCAGCCTGGTTGGACTTGCTCATTCTTGTGTGCTGAATTCGTAATAAATAAAGGTTGTGTTGTCTGTGTTGTATGCTGTGTTGTATGCTCAATAGGGTGCATTGGCATAGGTTGTGTAATATGAGACGAGCATGGTGTTTTTGTCAGAGCTCGAAGCCAGCAAATTGTAGCATTGTATCAACCACGTGAGGAAGAAACTGTTGGTTTGAAAGAAGATCTCATGGTTGAAAGACCTTGGGAAGACGTGCGTAGTTTTATCGTATAATGTTGCAATACGGAGTGTGCAAGACGTGCGTGCATTTTAGAAACGACTAGGACATTGTTGGAGTACTATTTTGTTGATAAGTTCCCTTAGTTTTATTTTGGAAGGTCAAATAGGAAAATTGTTGGACTTCCATAGTTTGCATCTATTATTTATATAAAATTCTCGATTTCTGATATCCCTCACTGCTATTACTATAAAAGGTTGAACTTGAACAGATATTTACCAAGTTCTTACTATTGACTACACTTATCTTAGTATATACTATAAATGTGTGAGAAGTTTCAGTAAAAAAAAAAGGTAATAAAAAGTAAACATTCAAATAAACTCTAATCATGTGTAGCTAGGTAAACCTGGCCGTTCTATTAAGTATCTGAATAGTAATTCTTGTATCTATTGACATCTTACAAATTTTAAATCCGGCACTTCACTACGATCTTGCTTTACATTACTAATCAGGTATCCCTGATATAAAATATCTCCACTATGTTGAACATCAAATATCTGTTATGAATATATATAAGCCAAAAGCCAGTACTTAGCAAACTCACGATGTTTAATGTCAGGGGCGCACAAAATATAACTTGTACAGTTGCATGGTTGACAATATATTTGACAGCATCTGGACCTGCAGCTGGAGAAATAACACTGGTACATGAGCCCTACCCCAATGTACTAGTCAGCATACAAGACAGTTGCCAGTTTTTATTGACAAACCCAGGGTGTCATACAAAGGAACAGGGATGTTGGAATAGGCCGAGCAGGCATGATCGACTATCATCCACTCAGGTCTATTACTCTGTTGATAAAATATATTCCTACAAAAGACCCCTTGAGTGAGGCAAAACCAGATTCGGAAGTTAGAAGTATGGTAAGATAATAAGAACCTTTATGATGATTTGATAAAATTGAAAATACATTTGTCAGGCTATACAAGAGTAGAAAGACGAGCAAGAGTAGTTGGCGGTAGAGGTGTACACGGGTCAGGTTGGTCGGGTTGAAGCATTAAAACGACCCAACCCATTTTAAATACGACCCAACCCATTTTAAATCGGTTTGGAAATTTTTAAACCGACCCATGACAATTAAATTTATAACCCAACTCTATTTGTTATAGATCGGTTTGGGTCGGTTTGAATTACTTAAATATAAAAATTAAATAAACAAGCTAGATATGCAAAAGAATAATCAACCCAAAATGCAAGAAAATACAAGAAAAACAAATACATAGTCTGATCTGAAGTCTCTAAACCATGCAACATAACTGAATCAATAACAAGTTAACAACACAATCTTGATTCAACATGCCCAAAATAATACGGTCATGAGTCATCCATCTCAAATACATTCTAATCAGTAATAACATAAGTTATCACACATAGCAAAAGAAATAGATTAAACATAGCCTTAAGAGTACATAAACTGAAATAAAAACACTGATAGTCGATAGATCACACATCAATGATATTGATATCCTTTGTCGCAATCTTCTCACTTGTCCTTCATCTTGTTTCCATTTTCTACAAGATAAACAAATACATACTCATTATTTGGTAGTTCACAAGTATAGAGTATAGACTATTGAATACGTAATAGATTTAATTTGATCGAGATAATAATATATAATGTACATTCTTCAACAAATTGATAAGAGTAGGTTTTATCCATAAAATAATATAACTTCACTCCTCCTTTGTCCCCCTTCAACCAACTTTGAGTGCAAACTAAAACTTCTTTTTGGACTTAATGAGCTCCTAAATAGGTCCAAAATACGTCCACCGGTACTAAAGGCAGATTCAGAAGCAACTGTAGAGACTGGAATTTCAAGAACATCTCTAGCAATTAAAGACAGAATTTTATACCTTTCAGAGTTATCCTTCCACCACATTAAAATGTCGAAAGAAGAAGTCATCGGATCATTTTTCTTTTCGCTTATCTCCATTTGCTGTTGATGCATATAATTAATTTTCCAATAATCTTCTCTTATTTGGTACGCTACAAGCAGTGTTGTAAAAAGAGGGAATCGGACTTAATCGGTAGAGGCACTGTCCAGAGATTAATCGGGGATTAATTGGTTATTTGAGGATTAATCGGAATGAATAATCGAATAATCGGATTATTAATCAGTTCGGTAATCCATGGAATAGGGATTAATCGGTGATTAATCGTGATTAATCACCGATTTTTAGAACAGAGGCTACAAGTGGTTTTTGGCAGAAGGTGAATCCATCAACCTGTAAAAATTTACTTCACAGAAGAACAAAGTCAGTGGACATCAACAAATTGATAGTGTTGATATAGATGCAGACTTGCAACAAAGTATAACATATGAGTAAATAACACGAAACAGACTATATAAAAATTAATGCAAAGTACTAGAAGGAAAGAAGATAATTTCTGATAGTTTGGTACTACAAATTAGTTAACTGTATCATCGATTGAAAGGAAATATGTTCTATTTTCTACCTGCAAGGATGGGTTTCCCTTAGAAGGTTTCTGTTAGAACTATTTTGCTAGACAGATTCAATAGGGCCAAAGACAACAACGGAACTAACAGTACCATTCTTTAAGTACTCTACCTGAATGAATTTTATAATCTTTAAATAATTAATCTTATACCCCTAGGCCATGTTTGTTTTATGGGATTAAGTAAGGGATAGGACTATAATCCTTTAAAAAATTTAATCCCATGTTTGTTTTGTAAAATCATATTTGGGATTAGTTCAAGGATTAGAGTACCCATGTTTGTTTTGTTAGATTGGAGGATAGGATTATAATCCCCTCTAATACTTGGTTGGAGGAGGTATTATTTAATCCCCTCTAACAAGTCATTTTTTAAAGGATTATAATCCCTTCACTATAGTCCTATAACAAACAAACATAGGATTAGCAAATTTAAAGGATAATAGTCCAATCCCATATTCTATCCCTCAAAACAAACATAGGATTAAAATTTAAAGGATTATAATCCAATCCTTGATTTAATCCTTCCAAACAAACATAGTTTTGGATAATTTAAAGGATTATAATCCTTAGGATAATATTGAAACGATTATAATGCCTAGACTATAATCCCACAAAACAAACATGGCTTTAGTTGCCCAACCCATGTACACCCCTAGTTGGCGGAAATAAAGATCATCGGATATCAACCATTTTTATACTATCTTTGTGATGAGTAATAGGAGTATCAAACAACTGATCAATGTTTACCTAAAGGTAAATAGGTGATGTACCTTCTGTATCCCAAGAGACACTAACCCAGACCCAATAGCTGACGACCTTGCACTTGCAGTAGCTGCTTCCCCATAGGTCATCCACTTTTACCTGGGAAAGAGAATGTACATGGTTTCTAGATGAACAATTGAATATTATGAAGCTTGAAAATAAATAATTTTGAAATATTTAGCAAAAAAAAAAAAAGCTTTAAGACAAAGACTTGAGAATAAAAATAATTAACGTGCTCTCCAACTGTTCCATCGACTCGTACTCGTGTACCCAAATAATTATAATCCCTGAAAATTTTGCAGAGCGCCTGTACTAAAAAGTAAAAAGAAGCAAACCCATTAGCTCAAGTAACACAGAATTTAACATAAAACACAAGTAGAAGAGTAACCAAAATAAATTCACTCATGCCGACTGAGGGTGAGAGGGGGCTTACGTAAAATTATCATGCAAGGTACCGATTTCAGGATGATTACGAAATTTGCTCAGAAGCTTCATGGGAGATATAACAGATCGATCTGTCATTAAAAGTATCACAAGTCAAGGATTACTTTTCTATAGTTAAATGTGTATTTATATTGCAGAATCAGTTCCAACCTGTATACATCCCATTTACCAGTCTCCAGTCGTTGCTCAAGTAGTCATTATGACTAAGTCACATACTACATATGTAAAGCTGGTCTCCCCTGAAAACCGATACTCATGAAAATATCTAGTAGTCTACTACAGTCGTTGATCAAGTGTCAAATATTAAATAGTACATATGTAAAGCTGGTCTCCCCTGAAATCAATTCATTTGCTCACCCAAAAGTATATTGTTATTTGATGCGTTATATGCAATAGTATTTCTGACCAGCTAGGTGATAGAAAATCTTAATAGAGATATAACTTATATATTGATAAACACAACACAAGATTACAAGACTGCAGTGCTACTACTGGATACATCACATACACTACATTGTAAATTGCTTGATTACATAGCTTGACGTTGTACATATTTATAGCAAGCTTATGATTATCATTGTGCACACACATGAGCTAGACATGCTGAAAATGTTGATGAAAATTCTTTATTTTGCTCAAAACCAAGCTTTTGTGTTGATGATTTTGGTGATGATGTTCATGATGTGATATAATGGTGATAATGATGCAAGATGCAGAAAAATTATAGATGCTGAAAAATTGAAAAAAAAAATCTGCAGAAATTTATGAAGAACACTGCAGAAAAATTGAAATATTTTGCGGAAAAATGAGAAAATTTATGATGATGATTTTGTGTTTATGATGTGCTCAAAATGGAAAAATGAGCAACAAATGGAGGAGGTCCTCATTAAAAACCTCTTTGGGAAAAAAAGAGTGACCTCCTAGATATGAATAATCAAGAAGTGGAATGGCGGAAGAGAAAGATGGTGTTTGTGCAGAAGTGATGGAGAAGAAGAAGAACAGCAGTGACTAACGGCTGGAAACACATGCAGAAAACTTGAGCAAGATCGAAGGGAGGGCTTTGAGGCCCTTGATGCTCCCTCCTAGCTCTGATATCATGTTAGAAAATCTTAATAGAGATATAACTTATATATTGATAAACACAACACAAGATTACAAGACTGCAGTGCTACTACTGGATACATCACATACGCTACATTGTAAATTGCTTGATTACATAGCTTGATGTTGTACATATTTATAGCAGGCTTATGATTATCATTGTGCACACACATGAGCTAGCATGTGCTAGCATTACCCCAGATCGCACTACTACTGCACTACTACTAATTATGAAAACCTAACATGAATCATGATCATGACAGCCTAACATTCATGTGTTACATGTGATACACTAGTGATTACATGCCTTAATTTGCTGCTGATCGAGAAAGATTGTGTAGCGTGAAACAAATGATTATGGTGATAAGAAACTGATTTCTGTTACAAAGGAGGCTTGAAACTGGTGCTCCTGGTTTATTTGGAACTGGACTTCCAGAGTTTGCATCAGAGATGCAGGGAGAAGAGCAGAAGTTGCAGAGAAATTATTATTGCAGAAGAAACATGAGGATCTTAGCTCGTTAGAGAACAAGCTCTGATACCATGTAAGATTCTATAGACTGACACAATGCTAGAACAAGCTTGTTTATAATACAACTACTGGAAGATTACAGAGACTACATTGTATTACAGTTGGTTATTATAAATGATAGCTACGATACATATATATAGTGAGGTGCAGGAACATCATGTCATGCATGAGCATATCATGGGCATAGAATGGGCATGACTACTGCAGCAAAAGAAGCCCAGAGCTAGAGCCAAAAGAGCCAGAGCCAAGAGCCAAAGAGCACGAGCCAAGAGCAATCAAATTCAAGTCCGCAAAAGTTAACGCTTCATGTTGGTTGGTTGTCATTGTTGTTCAAGCCAAATGTTTCCGTTTCTCTCCCACATTCGTCTTGAGGGGGGATGTTAGAGTATGTGATTTTACTCAGTGGTGTAGCACATGTAGACTAGTGTGGTAGCACATGCTTGTTAGTGCTAACTCATGATAGCAACATATGTATTGCATGAATGGTAGTAGTAGTGCGATCGATCTGGTTTGTTAACCATACTATATATATGTGTTACATGCCTTAATTTGCTGCTGATTGCTCTTCGCGTTACTGCTATCCGTCCATCGATTCATTGCCATGTTGGTGCCTATTTTGTCAAGATAAATGTTTCCGCTTCTCTCCCACATTCATCTTGAGGGGAATGTTAGAATATGTGTGTGGTAGCCGTGTTCATCACATGATAGCCATGATACCTAGTAGTGTGGTAGCACATGGTTCTGATAGTGCGATCTGCTAACACTTCACCAACACATGTAGTTGCTGCAGTAGTCATGCCCATTCCGTGCCCATGATATGCTCATGCATGACATGATGTTCCTGCACCTCACTATATATATGTACCGTAGCTATCATTTATAATAACCAACTGTAATATAATGTAGTCTCTGTAATCTTCCAGTAGTTGTAATATAAACAAGCTTGTTCTAGCATTGTGTCAGTCTATAGAATCTTACACTAGGTGTGTTTGTATGTCTTGTATGCGCGTATGTCTGGGAATTTGCTGGTGACAACTTGTTAACTAATTGTCTTTTTGTAATTTTATCTAAACAATTTTAAAGTATAATAGGAGTATGATTAAAGATAATGTTTTAAGTATGAGGCATATCCCTAATTTGCAAGATTTGTCACCAAAACCTTTCTCACACTTGATAGCTCATTTAACCTGTAGATCATAGATTGATAGGCAACCAAGAATAGTACATTGAAGGCACTATGTTATCCCCAACAACAAGGCTTTTATTCTATAAGAATCATCAAGTGCTGGTCACTAGTTCTGACCACATAACCTTTACTCAACTTCCTTTCTATTTTTTTAATGAGAAATTTTTTTAATTTTTTTTATTGCTGTATACCTAAGTTTTAAAATGGTAAGTATCAGCTCTCTGTACGAACATATATTCTTCAGTAACATAACCAAACAAAGAGAGTTACTTGATCTTTGTAATGCAAATTTGATTTGATATGTTCTTGATGCAAAGGATTACCGGTTCATACTGAGAGAGGATACTCAAGGTTTTTGACTAATGCAGTAATGCCTATTCTCACATTCCATAATTTAATGCGAGGGATATAGAAGTTTACTTATTTACTTATTTATTTCAAATCAGCTAAAATGTGGAATAACATCAGATCCGAGAGTATTTAGGAGTAATTTACGAATAAAGGCATCTAACCCCTCAAATTTAATAAAACATTAATTATCAGAGATTAACACTCCATTGAGGTTAAGAGTGATGTTTAGGAGCCGAAATACATCACCCTGAACATATTGGCACATTTATAATGCATACTGTTTGAATAAATACCTGAAGCATAACTGTCATCCGGATCTGAGTCTTTAGCTGGAGAAACTCTACAATGAGATGCCAAAGACATAGAACTTTAATAGGTAGAGAGAAGCTACAATGAACTTGAAGAACATATAATTGTTAAATATAAATAGAGGAGCACCTCTGTCATTCGTTTTGTAAAGATCCAAACCTCTGACTGCCACCATCATTGACCTCAAATATTTCTCTTGTATAAGTTTTCAAACAAAGGGCTGCAATAGCAGCCTCAGATGCAGAAGATGTGATATGAGGGCCAACAATTGTATGAAGGCGAGAAACCTGAAGGCAGAAATTCAGTGCTCAAGCACACTCTTTTCTAGTGGAACAGAATAAACAGAAACTACCATGGTCCACTGTTTCAAAATTCAAGAAAATGGTGTGCCAGTGTAATAAACTACTTGAGATTTAAAGGAAATAAACTACGATTTAACCAGCTAAATAAGATCCACCTTCAACTCGTTCGATTACAACTCAGAAATAAGGAAATTAATGACAACTTGCAAGTCTTTCAAGAGGACTGTGCTCTCCCACCCTGAATTGACTGATTAACCAAATATTTCCATACCCCCCGTGACTTGTTTCCCAGGCTGATATATCTATTTTTCTGGAGTTGGGCCTGGGCCTGCCCTTTTGCAAACTAAGAGTCCAGTGGAGTTGATAAGTTGGGCCAGTACATAACATTACTCCGCCCCCCAAGAACGACCTTGTCCTCAAAATCGGAGTTAAGGTCTCGACCTCCTTTCCACTTAGCAATTTCCTTTCTCCCACAGCATAAATCAGGCCTCTCTTCACCTCATCAGCCACCACTTTATCTTGGAACTCATCCTGCTCTTCACTAGGTCTCCATTGTCTCCGTGGCAAGTCATACCATAACCACCTTACGATGTTACATGCATCTTCGCCCTCACTCTTCTGGGAATTTGAATTATAAAGCCCATATATTGGTAGAAATTTGACATCTTTGTTAGGTCCAAATGTGTTGTAGAGGGGGGGTGAATACAACTTTTCGAATATGAGAAGCAATAAATACGATGCAATAAATGAACACGCAGATTCAAGGAATATATTTCTTTATATATAACTTGAAAAGGTTGCTACAACATTCATTACAAAGTATAACAGAAGTTCAGAGAGAAGTGAATGATTCTAAGCTCTGTGAATGTACTCTCTCTCTTTTTCTTGTGTTTTCTCAATATTGCTTACTAACTTAAAACATTACACAAGTGCTTCTATTTATACTACATGTAATCTATGTCCTGTAGTCTTCAAAGACTAAGATGTACGTGGCCCAATGATGTCCACATAAATCTTGCCTTATCTTGAAAGCTAGGAAATCTGCCAATCAGAAGATGCCATGTGTCATGTTGAAGCTGCACTCTAAGTAGAACTTCTACTTGAGAATTTCTACTTAGCCATCTCGAAATTTCTAAGTCGAACTTCTACTTAGAAATATTCTACTTGGCCATCCAGAACATTTAGTACTTAGAAAATATTCTGGTCTTCAACTTGAAACTTCAATGCACATCTTGAGCTTGTGATATCTTCATGTCTTCTTTATTCTTTACCAAGCTCTTGAACATGGATCTTTATTACTGACATAAACTTGCTATCAATGTCCTGACACTTGATGCACTGGTCTGGTTCATAAGTGACTAGTCTTGATAGTGTTTCTGCTTCTTGAATAAATTACCATATTCACTTAGTAACTTGGCTTTCCAATATTTGCTTTCCTTCTTGTTCACTTGAAATCAATTGGTCTTGTTGATATTGATAGTTATGATCTTGATTCTCCAATTCTCAAATCACTGAGGCATGAACAACTTTGACTTGAACTTCTCTCAATGATTTCTTCTTGGCTTGATCATAGTTAACATGCTCAATTGTATCAATTACCTTGTCTTCATATAGTGTTGATTTCTTGTGACTTCTTGTTCTTTATTGTCTTCTGGTTAAGTATCTTTTCTTTTAATTGAGTTACATTAGTTATAGTGTTACATGTTTATACACTCTGCCTTTCAATCTCCCCCAATTTGATTGTCTAACAATGACATTCAAATTAATGAAGGATAACTCAACTAAACAAGAGACGAGAAAAGATAATTAACATTACAGTCTTGAAAAATATACAATTGAAAAGTACTTGAAAACAATACAAAGAACTTAAACTAGAAACAGAATTCGAACCTCGAATTAAAGATCATTTGAATGATTCCTATCACCTGGATTATTTCATATCTTTTAGTCAAACTTATATCACCTTATTGGATTCACTCTAAGGTGAATTTTCCTCAAGTGAGTTAAAGCAACCGAAAGACATGAAGGTTTTCCAACTTCAAGTTCACACCACTCTGACCTTTAACCCTAATTCCGTTTCCTCTTCCTAGCTTCAGCAGCTTGATCTTTCTCTTCTTTTTGCTTTCCACGCTTCTCCTTCTGCTGCTTTTGTTTCTTATATACTGGATCATGAAGCTGCGTCCACCTAGCATTCAACAAACTTACTGCTTCCATTTCTAGAGGGTTCCTGGGTTCTGGGTAAGGATGTTTGAAAAGCCTTCTGAGTTTGTCCACCTCCTGAGTAGTCCTGATCTTTGGAATGTCCTCAAATTTCTTCATTACAAGCTGAGGTTTCCAATGAGATTTATCAGCTTTAAACTGACAGTAGATCATTTTGGGATAGCCCTTGACACGGTTAGTATTGTGGACACTAGCCGCATCTTGCTCCATTCGCTTCTTTTCCACTACTACATCAGACAGGTAACTCACGAGTCTCTGCTTTTCTTTCACATACTTAACTTCCACATCTTCCCATTTGAACACATATAACACTTTCTCCAGAAATGTAGCATCTTGAGTCTGCAGCAGCCATTTTCTACTCATATGCAAGAGTGTTTTATGCTGGTCTGCATCTATGAATACTAAGGCATCAGCTGTATCATCAACAAAAGAGTGTATCCAGTATACACTATCCCTTCCTGGAACACCAACTGACTCCCTTATCTCTCCTTGTTCCAGTTCTCCAGAAGGAAGATTCAGAGCTTCATCTACATTCTTCATAGCTTGAAGAATATTCCATTTCTTTTCTATCAGTTCTGGTTCAACCTTCACATTATCAAGAGGGTTTGGAGCAATGATATCACACTTCCACACCTCATTGCTCTTCTTGAATATGGCACTTTCAATGATCTTCACTGATTTATCTTTAAGCTCAGAAGCGAATCCCTTACTCATCATTTGTCTACAGACGGCCTTAAGAGATTCCACTGAAAGTTCCATTAAGTCCTTTTCCTCCAGGCTCACCCTCTTCAATTTACTGTCAACCACCATCCGGACAACATTAGGATATGCTGAGAATTCTGGACCCTTGTCCTCTGCTAGCTGCATTAACTGGTCCCTATACAGAATGCTTAGATTCTCAGAATGAGAGTATTGAATTTTTGTTGCTAGCAAGAACAACTCTGATGCCGATCTTCTCGTCATGAATTGGTCATCCACATATAAGAAAGACATTGGGACTCCTTCTGTCAAAGACAATATAATCTGCCACTCCTTAAGTGTTGCATTGTATCCAACCCTGACTTTAGAAATTAATCTCTTTAAAGCACTCATGTAGTCCGCAGCCATTGGATTCTGCAAATTTAGGTTGTAGAACAGATCATCTGCCTCCTTGTTATGAACTCCTTTCGTACAAGGTCCCATCAATATCTTCCTTGCGTCATCCCACTTCTGCCCTAACCTTCTATTGTCCAGATCAATTTGAGGATCAGCTAGCCTTGCAAGCTCATAATCGTACTGCTTCCCTTGTAGCTCCGCTTTCTTTTCCTGAAACACAGCACGATCTTGCATTGCCTTCATTTTAAAGAACTCAGCTTGATCCAAGGCTAACTGTTGAGATTTAAGGGTTTCCTCATCAACATTAATTTCTTCAGGCATTCCGAAAGACATTCCAGCACCCCCACCTTGATCCTTCAAGGATCTCTTTATAGCATGTTCCAAAGGTGTGTCTTCCATATCGGAATCTGAGTCATGTACCACCTGTACTTTTTCTTGATGACTCAGATCAACGAATGGCTCATCTTGCTCAATCGCTATTGCCTTACCCTTTTTCCTCCTCAGAGCCTCTTCATCAGTAGACGGCTCAATTTCTTTTTCTTTGACAAGATCATCTTGTTCTTGAATTTCTTCGATTTGAACTCCCTGCTGTCTCGTCTCCTTTCCACTCTCCCCCTTAGGTGAGTTATCCTGAACTCCACCCTGGTCTCCAGATCCACCAGCTGCATAAAAATCTTCAAACCCAGAACCATAGGCTCCTGCTCCACTAGCACCACCTGTACCAGCATCGGGGGGAGGTTGTTGCGGCTCGAAACACTCCGGGGGCACAAAACTTCTGATTGCGAACATCACTCTACTGATCTCCACAGCCAGAGTATCCATTGTAAGCTCCATTGCTCCCATCCTCTCATTCAGAGTGTTTCCCAAGACACCACCAGCATGGTCCAAGTCATTTACCTGGTTTGTCAAAACATTAAAAGCTGTAGCTTGACTTGCCATTCGTGCTGCGTAGTCATCAAGGGCCCTTTGATTGTTTCCAATGTTCATCCCTAACTGCCCCATTGTCTGCCCAAACTGCTTCATCTGATTTTCCATAGAAGTCATACGTGTATCAAGATTTTCAATATTAAGGGACGGTGTTTGGTTTAGGTGACCTCGCTCTAATACTCGTTCTGTTGGTATTTGGCGCTCGGTTTCGGGCCTTAAAAATGAAGGTCCCTCTCTCCCTAACCTCTCACACACACTCCCTGTCTCACGCTCGTGTATGTCTTCAATAATTGATCCAAAATATGAAGCAGTACCTGCAGAAACTGGATAAGCAATATAATTTGCAGTTATGGGATCAATTGCTGTTTGTTCCTGAGTTGGAATCTCAGGCTGAGAGGCTACAAAGTGTTCTTGTACAACATCAGAACCGATCCTCTTTGCAGCATCAGTACGTACCGGTGAAGGTACGGCTGAAGCTTTTAAAGCTTCATGTCCTTTTGAAGCAACAGTATCTTCAAGAGGTACATAATCATCATCAAAATCCCTATGTGCAGATTGTTCAAGGGGAGAACCACTCTCGTGAGGTGGAGTGGTTGCGTGTGACACACTAGGGTTTGACTGAGGTTTAGAAGTAGCAGCATGAGAAATTTTGGCTTTCTTTCGAGTAAGAGGCTGCTCTTCGGGGTCACTCTCCTCATCATGTCCTACATTTACATGTGCTGGCTGTTTGGATTCCGGTGACAGGGGTGGCAGAGAATTAGAAATATAGCTCTCACCCTGGGATAGATCCTGCGGGCTAGCAGTCTCTTGGGTCTGGGAATCAGAAACATAGGAAGAGGAATGAGTAGAATGTAGAGAGAGATTACCTGATTTATTACCTTGTTCGTCACCGCTTTGCTCATCAGGAATCTCTTCAAATGCCTCAGCATGAGCAGACCGATTCTGAGCATGTGATGAAACTTGCGATGATTCCACCAAAGTGGTAACTCCCTCATCATATGTAAGCCACTGTTGTAAGGTATCATGAATTGACATCGGTTTTCCATGATGTTTATTCTGATTATCAATTGTTGAAAGTGACTTAGTGCCCATCCCTAGTGGTGCAGATGTTGGACTTCTGGCAAAACTCTGTCTAACTGCAAGAGCATCCTTCGGTATTAAATCATTAATCAGCATCTGTAAGAACCGAGGAAACCAGCAGACAACATCTGTTGTGTTGAGGTCTCTGCTTGCAGGAGATCCCATTACACTCACTATCTCAGAGAGAACTATGCGTCCATAATTTATATCCAGTTCTCTTGCTAGGGCAATTCCAAAGGTTTGCATGGGAATGGAAATTTGATGGAAATCGCTTTCTCGTGCCCGAAAACATCTTGTGATGGCCTCGAAAAAGTAATTCCATTCCACATGAAAGAATTGTTTTTGGATGTTTCCAGTGATCCGGCCAGACGGAGGATAACATCCTATTTCTTCAAAGAAACTGAGGCGTTCTGCAGCTGTAGGTTCTGGATCATAAGCATCTTTTATCGGGAACCCAAGAACCCTGTTGACAGTTTCTTCAGACACCTCATATTCCTGACCCGCTAAGGTAAACCTGAAACCATAGGGGGTTGATTTGCTCCCAAAAGAAACCGCACTAGTCCATAATTGCTGTAAAGCATCATGTACTAGTGTAGGTTTAGCAGTAAAAGCATCGCTAGCTTTGGAATACAAATTGAGAAATCGTATCCAAGACTTAAAGCGCGGGAGTTGATCACCAATTTCCGTAGAAATATTATAAAAATTGTTTTTAGCAAGTGAAAATTGGTGAGCCATTTTAATTAAAATGTTTTTCCTTAACAAATGTGAATTTTAATTTTAATTTTCGAAAAACAATTAATTAAAGAATTATCAGTTATAGCCCTTTTAATTTAACAAAAAGACCAAAAGTCACTCTTGAAAAATTAAACTACGGGTTATAGATAATTATCACTGTGAGAGGCGAAAATCAACAACCAATGAACAGAATCTGATACCAGTGAAATCAGTGAAGTTATGTGTGTACACACCAGTGAAATCGTGTGTATATGACTGTGAAGTGGTGTGTGTATATACGTGTGTATATATATCGAGAAAGAAGAACAGATACACAAACACACAAACTCAGATATTACTAGTCACTCAGATAATGGCTGTTAAAAAAATCGGGCAGTAATTCGTGGTCTGTATGAGTTTTATCACAAAAATCACGAACAGTGGTTGTAAGTCGAAATCGCCTGTATGTATATGGAGGCGGCTGTAAAACTTAATTAGGTAAAAGTGAATGAATTGATCGAGTTAGAGATGTATATATAGACATGAATGTGAAATGACAAAAATGCCCCTGTTAAAAAGTGTGAAAAACACTAAGTACATACAGGGAGAATCTAAGTCGAAGTCTATCTCGAAGTCTAAGTCGAAGTCTATCTCGAACATTTTAAGTCGAACTTCGAGATAAATTTCGAGATAGGCTAACTCGAAAACTTGAACCATTTTATCATTAAAAACCATTTAAACAGCAAAAACCACCAACAGTACTAGGGAAACCTATCTCGAAATTCAAGTAGAAATTCGAGATAAGTTTCGAGTTAGGAGTTAACTCGAAAAATCCCCTTAGGACCAACTGAGAACTCTATCTCGAACATCAAGTCGAAATTCGAGTTGAGTTTTGAGATAGAGGATAACTCGAAATTATTAACTAACTCGAAGTTATTCTCTCAGATCATTTCAAAAAATATCCCCTGTAAGATAGACATTATATGGAATATTTTGACTAAGGAAATAGGCACACTGGTAACTCAAATTCGAACCTTAAGTCGAATTTCGAGATAAATTTCGAGATAGAGGCTAACTCGAAATTCTTCCCAGACTTAGAATTTTCAAAACTTCACTCTGGAAGCTCAAATCGAAATTCAACTAGAATTTCAAGATGAGTTTCGAGATAGTGATTAACTCGAAATTTTGAAGATACTTAGAATAATTTGACAATTTTTCTTTGAAAAACTCAACAATTAATTTTGCCAAATTAATATAAATATCAATTCAAGGATTTTAAAATATGACATTATTAAAACATTCCTTGATAATTCTAAGGCCTCTAATTACATGAAAAACACAGGTAAATTCATCTAAAAAATTATGCAAAATTTAGAATATTATGAATTTAACTCCCCCTATGATCAT
This sequence comes from Kitagawia praeruptora, assembly GCA_037693485.1. Taxonomy (NCBI): domain Eukaryota; kingdom Viridiplantae; phylum Streptophyta; class Magnoliopsida; order Apiales; family Apiaceae; genus Kitagawia; species Kitagawia praeruptora. The sequence continues at coordinate 51,872,431 of CM075347.1, forward strand.
GCAATCTAACAATCATAAATTCAAAGATTTGTGCTATAAAAGACACTTGAAACACAATGAATTCATGTAAAATGACACTGTATGCAACCTATAACAATCATTAATTAGGCATTTTAAAGTCTAAGCACATAATGATTAAGTAGCTTGCATATACAAACATAACCATGGATTTTACAGATAGAAGGCTTTACTAACTTGTGTTAAGCATTCCCAATTCACCAACCAACCTATTGAATGTTACTTCATCAAGAGGTTTGGTGAATATATCTGCAATTTGTTGCATTGTGGGCACAAAATGTAGCTCCACAGTCCCCTCCTCGACATGTTCTCTTATGAAGTGATACCTGATGTCGATGTGCTTGGTTCTTGAGTGATCTACAGGATTGTTGGTTATGGCAATAGCACTTGTGTTGTCACACATAATTGGAATTTTCTTGTGCTCCATGCCATAATCCTTCAATTGGTTCCTCATCCACAGTATTTGAGCTACACAGCTTCCAGCAGCAATGTACTCAGCTTCAGCAATAGAAGTAGATACTGTATGTTGCTTTTTACTTTGCCAGGACACCAATCTTCTGCCAAGAAATTGACAAGCACCAGATGTGCTTTTCCTATCAATCCTGCAACCTGCATAGTCTGAATCCGTATAGCCAATTAGATTAAAACCTGTATCTCTTGGGTACCAAATTCCTAGATTTGGTGTGCCCTTGAGATACCTAAAAATTCTTTTGACGGCTATGAGATGTGATTCTCTTGGATCCGCTTGGAATCTTGCACATAAACAAGTCGCAAACATTATATCAGGTCTACTTGCAGTTAAATAGAAAAGTGAGCCAATCATACCTCGATAGCTTGTGATGTCAACTGGTTTACCTGTTTTGTCTTCATCAAGCTTCGTGGCTGTTGCCATGGGAGTCTTAGCTGCTGATGCATCTTCTAGATTATACTTCTTGAGTAAATCTCTGACGTACTTGGATTGACAGATAAAGATACCATCTTTTCTCTGACTGATCTGTAATCCAAGGAAGAAGGACAGCTCTCCCATCATGCTCATCTCGTATTTCTCTTGCATTAGCTTAGCAAATTTCTCGCACAAGCGCTCATTAGATGACCCGAAGATAATATCGTCCACATAGACTTGAACAAGTATTAAATCATTCTTCACATTCTTATAGAACAATGTTTTGTCAATTACTCCCCTAGTAAAACCACTTTCAATTAAGAATACGGATAGGGTTTCATACCAACATCTTGGGGATTGCCTGAGGCCATAGACAAATTTGAAGAGAAGATACACAAAATCTACAAGTTCTGGATCAATGAAGCCAGGCGGCTGTTCCAGATACACCTCTTCTTCTAACTCTCCGTTCAGGAAGGCACTTTTCACATCCATCTGAAAAACCTTGAAGTTCTTATGTGCTGCAAATGCCAAGAACATCCTGACTGCCTCAAGTCTTGCAACCGGTGCATAGGTCTCATCATAATCAATTCCTTCTCGCTGAGAATAACCTTTTGCAACCAAACGAGCCTTGTTTCGAGTTACAAGTCCGTTTTCATCCATTTTATTTCTGAATACCCACCTAGCTCCAATTACTGATTTGTTCTTTGGTCGGGGTACCAGTTTCCAAACTTTTTACCTTTCAAACTGATTGAGTTCCTCTTGCATTGCAATCACCCAATCAGCATCACCAAGAGCTTCTTCTATTTCTTTAGGTTCAAGCTTGGATAAGAACCCAGAATATAAGCAAATATTAGCCAGGTCAGCTCTTGCATTTCTTCTAGTAGACACACCAGCATCTGGATCACCAATAATTAATTCAAACGGATGGTCTCTATTCCATACCCGTTCTCTTGGAAATTGTCTTGATGATTCAGCGTGACTTTCTGAGTTGTGGTGCTGACTACTTTGATTACTTTCACTAACTCCCCCTGAGTTAGTGCCAGCTCCTACAGAACTAGAGTCAACTCGACTCGAGCCTTGAACAGTAGTCCTTGAGCTGCTATTTACTCCCCCTGAGTTGTTGCCGGTTCGTACTGAAGAAGTCTCTCCTGATCTTGTAGGATTAGCTTGTTCACTAGACTCAGGTTCTTCACGTACACTTGGAACATTTAATGGGACAACCAACTCAGGTTCATCTTCAAGTTCTTCTAAGTCCAGATTCTGAAATTTTAGGGACTCAGGTTCACTAGAGTTTCTTGAAATTGATGAGAGTTTGGTATCGTCGAATCTGACGTTGTAGCTTTCAGTCACTTTTCGATCATTTACTAAGAACACCCTATAAGCTGCTACCACATCTGTGGAGTAACCAAAAAAGATTCCTTCACGAGCTTTTGCTGCAAACTTACCTAGATTTTCATCATCTATAAGTACATAGCATTTTGCTCCAAATACATGAAAGTATTTGATTGTTGGTCTTCTGCCGTTCATTAGCTCACATGGTGTCTTTTCTTTATCTTTTATGATCAAGGATTGATTTTGAGTGTAACACACGGTACTCACTGCTTCTGCCCAGAAATACAGAGGAAGTTTCGAATCATACAACAAAGTTCTTGCTGCTTCAACCAATGTTCTATTCTTCCTTTCAACTACTCCATTTTGTTGTGGAGTTCTCGGGGCTGAATACTGACGACGTATTCCCTTAGATACACAGAAGTCATTTAGCACTGCGTTTTTGAATTTAGTGCCATTGTCTGATCTAATCGTCTTCACAGTAAGTGTTGAAACATTCTCAATTTGAGTGATGTGATCAATGATTAGGAAAGGTACTTCGTCTTTCGTCATTGCGAACAATACCCATGTATACTTGGAGAAGTCATCCACGATTACCAATGCATATCTTTTCCTAGACAAAGATAGGACATTCACTGGGCCAAACAAATCCATATGAAGAAGTTGTAGAGGCTCAGTGATACTAGAAATTTCTTTGCTTTTATGCGATGCTCGTTTCGACTTTCCCATTTCACAAGCTTCACAGAGTCCTTTCGGAGAGAATTCCATTTGAGGTAGATCTCCCACCAATTCTCGCCTCGCGAGAGCATTCATCGTTTTGAAATTTAAGTGAGATAACTATTTGTGCCATAACCAGCTTTCATCATCCGAAGCTTTGCTGTAGAAACAGGTGACTTCATTCTGATTTGCTGAATCCATGTCTGCAACAAAAAGATCTGCCTTTCGAACTCCTCTCAAAGCCAGTGAGCCTTCCTTGATGTGAGTGATTGATACACCTTTCTTGTTGAAGACAATTTCGTAACCTTTGTCACAGAATTGACTGATACTCAACAAATTATGCTTTAATCCCTCAACATAGGAAATGTCTTCAATGATGACATTGCCAGTTTTCAGTTTGCCATATCCCTTTGTCACACCTATGTTGTCATCTCCAAAGGTAACATAAGGGCCAGCTTTCATAACCAACTCTGTAAGCAGGGACTTGTTTCCAGTCATATGCCTCGATGCTCCACTGTCCAGCACCCATATAACTTTATTTCTATTTTGCTTAATGCCCTGCAATGACAGGTTGATTAGACTTTCTTCGGAACCCAACTTTGATTGGGCCCGGCTTTTCGATAAGATTTAGAATCAACAGATTTAACAACAGGAGATGCACTTTTCTTAACATTACTAGAGCTTTCGACTTTCTCCTTTCCTTTCTCAGACTTGACATATTTATCAGTCCTAGGAGAAGGTTTGTCACTCCTAACTTTAGGAGGACTGACAGTCTTAGCTCTCACATGCTTTTTCTTGATGTTTGAACTAGCAGCAGTATTTAAGCATGACTGGCTAGATGCATTCATTAAATTCACAAAAGTTTGCATGACATTAAAAGTGCATGGCATACAATTAGGTTGACCACACTGTGCATGGTTCAGATGCAGATTATTCATTGTATGTGTGACAGGCATGGCATGTGCAGCAGGAACATTTATGATAGCTTTACATGCATAAGAAAGATGTTCAGTAGATTTGCAGTGATAACATGCTTTCTTTATTCGTTCAGCCTTAACCTCTTTTATGCCTTTCTTCCCTTGTTGTTTAACAGCCTTAGCTCCTAATCCTAGTCTAGATTCATCACTAGGGAAATTGATTTTAACTTGTTTGATAGGAGTTATAGGTTGTGCTTTCTGGCGATCTTCCATCTCAATCTCATATCTAGCTATCAATTCAGTCTCTTCTTCTTCTATTCTAGGAACAAGGTGTTTGTAGATGGGTTTGACAGAAGATTTAAAAATGCTAGGAATTTCATTTTTAAGGTCACTGGAACTAGAGTCGATAGGTCTCTTCCCTTCTTTCTTAGAAAGGTTAGAATAATCAAGTCCTACACCTACTCCAGTTATCTTCTTAAATACGTCATTATCTACATACACTTTACTAGCAGCTAGTTTGTAAGCTTCACATTTAGTTTCTAACTCAGCTAGTTTGTTCCTAAGACATGATTCTATTTCTGCCTTAAGGACGAGCTTGTGTTCCAAAGATTTAATAAAATCTCTTAGGGAAGTATCTACAGTGCAAGCAGCCTCTAACTCTTCCACTTTTGCCTCAAGCATTCTGCTTTTGGCGACAAGTGTTTTCTGTTCCTTTTGAGAAGTGTCTAGGCTTTTGCACAACATGTAGATCTCTTCGCTAAGAGCCCCGTTCTGTTCCTTATAATCATCAATAGACATTTCTACTTTAAGGGTTAGAACTGGTACCTCTGGTTCCTCTGATGTCTCAGCCATGAGCGCAAAGTTTGCTACATGAGTAACATCTTCCTCATCTGAATCATCCCAAGCTCTTCCTTCTGTTACTACTAAAGCTCTTTTACCATGTTTTTCTTTCACCAGCGATTCATACTTGCTTTTGAGGGCTTCAAATGTCTCTTTTGGATAAGTCTGTTTAGGCTTTTTGCAGTCCGAGGCAAAATGTCCAGGTTCACCACAATTATAGCAATTGAACTTCATTTTGAAATCCAACGGAGATTTGTAGCTGGTACTCTTGCCTTTGCTTTTGTAGCCTGACGAACTACCACCACCCTTAGCAGCCCGATAGTAAGATGAAGAATTTCTCTGTGGTCGGTTGCTCTTTCTAAATCTCATGTTGCTGAACTTCCTTGCCATGTATGCCACGACACTATCGTCCATGTTGTCCAGCTCTTCTTGGGTGAAGTAGTCATCATCACTGTTAGATGCGCACTCGTCATCATTATCAACTTGATGTGGTGCAAGTGATGATTTAGGCTTTGCTGCAACCATTGCCTTCTTAGACTCTTCCTCATCAGCAACTAATCCTGATGCAGTTTCTTTTCCTTTTGAATCATTGTCCCATGCTTGATCTTGAAGTGTCTCCAGCTCATAGGTCTTTAGAATTCCATAATATTCTTCCAGAGAAGTTGTATGCAAATCTCTGGTTTCTCTGATTGCGTAGACCCTATGTTCAATGCTCTTTGGCTGGTTCCTCAGATATCTCGTATTGGTTTCAACCATGGGGAGAGTTACACCTCTCAGATTCAAATCTAATACCAACTGACTGAATCTTAGATAGATGTCTGTTATGCCTTCTCCTTTTCGTATTCTAAAGGTGTCATACTCCATCTTGAGTATAAGTGTCTTGTTGCTTCTAACCTCTGCAGATCCTTCCATGACAACTTCTATCTTGTCCCAAATCTTCTTTGCTGTATTCAAACCTTTGACTATGTTGAACATTTCATGATCAAGGGATTCCATCAAGGTTTGTCTTACAGAAGTATCATAAGCTATTTGCTCCTTGTCAGCATCCGTAAAGTCCGCTGCCTTTTTAGGCTCAGACCGAGCAGGTATAACCTCCTCTCCTTCCGTACGCTCAGGAATAGCTTTCATTGGAACAAATTTACCCTTTTCAAGGACTTCCAGATATTTAGGATTAATTGTCTCTAAGTAAAGTCTCATTCTGAAAACCCATTCTTCGTAGTGATCTCGGTTGAACATTGGGATCTTGAAAGAATTTTTAGGAGCCATTTCAAATCTGGTCACTAAAAGTTTCTAAGTACCCAAGACTAGGCTATGTAGAATATCTATGTAGAACTTTTGCCTAAGTCGAAATTTCTCTAAGTCGAAATTTTGCTCAAGTCGAAATTCACCAAGTAGAAATTGTCCAAGTCGAAATTCTATGTAGAAAATCTCAAGTAGAAATTCTATGTAGAACTTTTGTCCTTAGAATAAATTTTCTGCAGATTTCTTTAATATTGAATAAACAATATTATCACTTTAACACCTTTTTGACTTTTGATACTTTACTTCACCGAAAGCATCTAACCCACTTGCTAGGTACTAAATATGTCTTGTACACTTTCGGCCAAGGAATAATTTTCAAATCAAAAGTACAAAAACACCTTTTTGACTATCTTATTTGTTTGAAAAAGGAGATCAAAAAGTTGTTGGGTTGTCTTCTTTGATAAGAACAGATGATGAACACTCAAGAACACCAAATATCAATGAACCCAGATTAATTCACAAAAATTAATTAAAATACACCCAAGCTAAATAATCACACCTGGAGTATTTAAATAATTTTTCCGGATGAGTTTTCACTACCAACGAATTAAAGCACACTTTTCGAGAAAATGAAAAGTAGATCTAGAAAATGAAAACTCAAGATTCTTCTACCAAACACAAGGATCTATGTTTTGTATGTTAAACATCCGCTCTGATACCAATTGTTAGGTCCAAATGTGTTGTAGAGGGGGGGTGAATACAACTTTTCGAATATGAGAAGCAATAAATACGATGCAATAAATGAACACGCAGATTCAAGGAATATATTTCTTATATATAACTTGAAAAGGTTGCTACAACATTCATTACAAAGTATAACAGAAGTTCAGAGAGAAGTGAATGATTCTAAGCTCTGTGAATGTACTCTCTCTCTCTTTTTCTTGTGTTTTCTCAATATTGCTTACTAACTTAAAACATTACACAAGTGCTTCTATTTATACTACATGTAATCTATGTCCTGTAGTCTTCAAAGACTAAGATGTACGTGGCCCAATGATGTCCACATAAATCTTGCCTTATCTTGAAAGCTAGGAAATCTGCCAATCAGAAGATGCCATGTGTCATGTTGAAGCTGCACTCTAAGTAGAACTTCTACTTGAGAATTTCTACTTAGCCATCTCGAAATTTCTAAGTCGAACTTCTACTTAGAAATATTCTACTTGGCCATCCAGAACATTTAGTACTTAGAAAATATTCTGGTCTTCAACTTGAAACTTCAATGCACATCTTGAGCTTGTGATATCTTCATGTCTTCTTTATTCTTCACCAAGCTCTTGAACATGGATCTTTATTACTGACATAAACTTGCTATCAATGTCCTGACACTTGATGCACTGGTCTGGTTCATAAGTGACTAGTCTTGATAGTGTTTCTGCTTCTTGAATAAATTACCATATTCACTTAGTAACTTGGCTTTCCAATATTTGCTTTCCTTCTTGTTCACTTGAAATCAATTGGTCTTGTTGATATTGATAGTTATGATCTTGATTCTCGAATTCTCAAATCACTGAGGCATGAACAACTTTGACTTGAACTTCTCTCAATGATTTCTTCTTGGCTTGATCATAGTTAACATGCTCAATTGTATCAATTACCTTGTCTTCATATAGTGTTGATTTCTTGTGACTTCTTGTTCTTGATTGTCTTCTGGTTAAGTATCTTTTCTTTTAATTGAGTTACATTAGTTATAGTGTTACAAGTTTATACACTCTGCCTTTCAATCTTCCTTTAGATTGTAACTTGAAGACTTAAAGTCTGGTCCCAAGTTGTATCCAACTTCCTTATCGTTTTCCACCAGGTCAATCGTCCTACCATCCGGAAAGCAATCCCAAACCCAATCTGTTAGGATGGCCTTCTCTCCAAACTCAGGATCCTCCACGCTTTTCCTGCAACAATTAATCTCTAGCAGCAGAACACCATAGCTATAAACATCAACCTTCACAGTGATCGGAGTATTTCTAAACCATTCAGGTGCAATGTAACCTTTAGTGCCTCTAATTCCTGTATTGGTTCTACTCTGATTGAGTATCAAGAGTTTTGCCGACCCAAGATCAGAAATTCGAGCATTCACTACACCACAAATGGTCTATGGCAACACCCAAAATAAGTGTTAAAAATGCTGAAAAATGTTACCATAGGATTTAAGGCAACACTTTGGTCAATTTTGAAGGTGCTGGGAATTTGCACGTGGGCTTAGAGGTTAAGCCAACACATTTTGTCAAATCTATGGCAACATCAACATGATGTTGCCTTAGGCACTTATGCCAACATTTTGTGCAAAATAGCAACACTATTTCCGGTGTTGGCATAAAGTCTATGGCAACACTATCTACTCAACACCAACACGCTTGCGATGTTGCCATATAGCCTATTCCAACATCTTTGTCCCTCTACAGTAACATCAGTTGGTATAAATTTTATTTTTTGGATTTTGTTTTATTTTTGATATTCTTAAAATTTTCAAAAATACAATAAAAAAATTAACGCAAGTCATGGTAAATTAAAATATAATTTGATTTGAATCACATTTATCAACTTTTATAAAACTAAAATATATCACTAATTCCGTTACAAAAAATTACGAATTACACAAGTATTATACAATTAAATCTACACTCCATTTCAGTGTCTTTCTCAAGCCTAGCCTTTTACTTCCCTGTGGGTATTTCATCTACATAGTTAGACTATACGAAAAGAGTTGAAACAGAAATTATACTCTGTCACTAAGCTGGTATATAATTAGCCTAGAGCACAAGAAAGGAGTTCAACATACATAACCCATCAGACTATTACATTCACTGCTACATATGCTTAATCAGATCACACAAAAATGTTGCAGCAATTCATGCACAAGAATGTTGTAAAATGTATATCAGTCAAACTACGAAACAGAATAATTGCTATGGCATATGGCACAGTTACACATTACAAATAATCCTAGCAGGGTGGTGTAAAGATGAGAACAGTCTAACAGACCTGATCAATAACCTCATTTATCATTTCTATATTATAAAATAGGAAATTTAAAACCTGAGATTTCTATATCATTTCTATATATAAATACCTGCAATCTTCTGGTGACCTGTCTCAAAACGTTGGCTGCAGAAAAAACACAGCATATTCCAACCCTTTGCTGTTTTGGACAACACAGGAGTAGATTGTCCCAGTAAATGTTAATAAAATTCAATTAATCACAAATGAAAAATAGAAAAAAAAGGTAACAGCAGTTGTGTACTTGGCTCTTATTGAACTATCAACTGTATTCTATAAAATTATTCTCATTAGGGCAACACTGCTGGCTTATTGAGCCACCCACTAGGGCATCTCAGGTTTTAAATTTAGTTTATATGTGCTTCAGTACCTTAAGGACGTGGATGATCTGAACTTAAAGCTCTCAACATCCAGGAAATTTAGTTTTGCCTCGTACAGAACGAAGGAGTGCAACATCCAGTAATCTATATTGTAAAGATAAGCTGATGGGGAATTCAACAGGAAAAAAACCTGCAAAAAGAGGAAGGACTTAACATAAGTGTATAAAACATGAGCAGCAACATCTTGTTTAAAACATGAAAAATGTATATTCATGAACAAACTTTACCAGCATAAATATGACCTTGGCTATTTAAGACCCTCCACCTGCCTTGTTAGTAATAGCTGTCTTCTGCATAAAACAAATAAATACAAGTCAAATTTAAAAGATCAATAATTTAACAATCCATGTTCCTATTATAGACTGGTACTAAAATAACACAGTTAGCAATGACTTACAGGCTCAATTTCTTTACCGTTGTGGTGCAACGCAGGTGCTGAAGTCTCCGAAAACCTGCACAAATGTTTCAAAGTCGCATACATCACATTCGATTAATAAAAATGCTATAACCATTTTACTGAGAGTCGGGAAATTTCATCGGACTTCATCTGAGAGTCAGCTTCCAGCTTAACCATTTTACTTTCTAAGTTTACAATCAGATCATCCTTTTTCTTGTTTGATGCCTGCAATTCTTCCATACCGGCCAAAATGCTTTTGATCTTCTTATCCTGTTGTTCAACTTCAGCTTGTTTATTCTTCAACTTATTAGTTAAATCAGTATCCATCGTCTTATACTGATTCCACACAAAATCCCTCTCTTTCAAAAGAGCATTCACCTCAGACGTGATCTTCGAATTTAGCTTGTCATTTTCATGTTTTAGTTTCTTCAGTTCCTTTTCAAGTGGCTCCTGCACCACAATACAAATATCATTAAAAAACACATACACATAAACACACATATATGTACCAAGAATAATATAACAAGTAACAAACTTACTTTGGGCTCAGCACATTTACGAGACAGTAAGTTGAACCATTCCTTAAAACCTTCCAGATCACTTTGAGTATATTCTACATATTCATACAATATATTAAACTTGCAAAACAAAATCAAAAGCATAACAAACAGCCTATGATCATCAACCATTATGCACAAGATAAACTTATATAACTGTGAAAACTGTAGGCACTCAAAAACACACAAAGACATATAATTAGTAACAAGAGGAGAATTAGGGGAAAGTAATGTACCTAATTTAAGTTTTTGCATCAAAGACTCGGTCTGCCTTACAGACAAAAGCATCTCGGCTTTCGCAGACTCAACGGAATGCTCCATCTCTCGGACTTTATTAATCCTCCGTATCTGAAACAAACAAATTATACAAGAATTAAAATCAAAAACCCTAATTGAAGAATAAAGAATACGATTAAGTGGAGAAATTACCTGGGAGCGCTGTTGATTAAGTCTCGACCCCTTAAATACTACAAGATCTAATTGAGAGAGTGAGAGTGAGAGTAAAAGAGAGATGGACATCGGAGAGAAAAGAGGGAGAGATGAGAGTGAGAGAGATGAGACCGAGAGATGAGAGTGAGAGAGATGAGATAGAGACTGAGTTTTCTTATTTTGTTTTATTTTATTTTATCTGAATAGCGGGCATTTTAATTTAGATTGAAAATTTTAGCGGGCTTCTTATTTCAGTATTAGCGGTAACATTTTTAACATTTTTTCAGGGGTCTAAGGCAACACCAATTCATGTGTTGGCATTGATGACTAAAATTGAATCTAAGGCAACATGAACGGCAACATCCGGTTATGATGTTGGCTTATATCTAATTTATTCGATTTTTAGCATCTAAGGCAAATTTAACGTGGCAACATTGGTTTTCAGTGTTGGCGAAGACCATTTGTGGTGTAGTGATTGTAGATTTCATTGAGAAGAATATTCTTAGGCTTTATATCACAATGGATAATTTGTGTGCTGCATTCTTCATGGAGATACGCCAACCCTCTTGCAATGCCTAATGTAATATGTTTCCTCAGTGCCCAACTAGGCTTCACATTGCTAAAAAGGAAACATGCTAGAGTTCCATTGACCATATACTCATAGACGAGTAAGCAATGCTCCTCTTTTTCACAATATCCAACTAACCTAACCAAACTTTTATGATGAGTTTGTGCAATAACATTAACCTCAGTTTTGAATTCCTTTGCACCATGAATCAGGCTATCTATCTTCTTTACTGCAACAACAATTAAAAAAGACATCTGAATTACTCCATTATAAACTCTGCCAAAAGAACCTCTTCCCAATTCTTCCTTAAACCCATTTGTGGCTTCTACTAGCTCAGGGCTGGTAAAATTACGGACATTGGTTTCAATATTACTGTTAGCAGGTTGTAAATTTACCGTCTTCTTACTGTAGTTGTAGAAGAAGCCGAAGCAAGCAACAACAATCAACATGAAATTAACAAACCAGACTATGGTTTTGTCAGGTATTTTGTCAAACCAGATAGACAGCAAGAACTGATCCTGAACTTTAGTGAACCCGAATGAAAAATCACCAGAAGGCGAATACCACGACTTAGCCTTGTCTTTATGTAATATGTTTCCATACCCCTGTGACTAACAATAAGTCCTTTGGAGTCCACGAGCCAGATCTTCTTACGATTTTCTTCCAATGAGCTACCTGTCCTTTTGGATATTTCGAGTGCTATGAGCTCTGCTATACCAGTGCCCTCCTCTCCGGCTCCCTGAATATCATCATTAAACACAAGATGAGTTGTGCGATATCTTGCCAAGAGTTCGAAAGCATTGTGGTTCGCAAAATCTCCAAATTGTAAAAGGATTTTCTCTCCATAGTTCTGCTTAACCGCTGACATGAATTCCTCTAGCCTCTCGGCATACTCCTCTCCAGTTGCCCTTTTTTGCTTGAGCCCTACATAAAATTCATCATCCAGCAACTTCTGATTGTTTGTGCCGACATCAATGGTTATCGGTAAGCAAGCGGAAGGGCGAACTCCTCCAAGTGCTGTATACAAAGTAAGTTTGCCAACAGGAATACCCATTCCCGGACAGCCTAGATCTCCAAGTCCTAATATGCGTTCACCATCAATATCGACAATTACTTGAATAATTTTCACTGGCCAGTTTTTCAACACTTCAAGGACTCTTCCCTTCTCCTTCAAACTAATGTATAGACCTTGGGGGCGCCTGAAAATGCTCCCATATTTCTGACAAGCTTCACCAACTACTGGAGTGTACACAACTGGAAGAAGTTCCTCAACATTATCGATTAGAAGTTTGTAAAACAACCTTTCATTTCTTTCCTGCAGGTCCATCATGGCCATGTATCTGTGCAGTGGGACTTCATAATTCCGAAGGTTAGTCATTAGTTTTCTCTCATGATCCTCCTGGGACATGATTACTAGGGGTAAGAGGCCACGCAACAAGAAAACATCTCTTTCTTTTTCGGAGAAGCAAGTCCCCTTGCTGTAACGTGGATCGCGCAACAATGTCTGACCACTGTTATAAAAGTGTAATAAACTAAAACCAATTGAGGTAAAACCAATTTGATTCAGATTGTTCTTACACTGAACTGCTGCTTGAGTGGATGGTATGTATGTGTCCAAAGAACGCCATTCTTGAACAACAGTGTCATAATACCAACCAGGATACTGAGGATCGAAACACATATGTGAAGGGTACTCAGTATTACGTGACGGAACCAGATTGCAATTTGACACACTCTCGGTGCTCTCTGATGTTTGAGATGCCTGATTCCAATTAGAGGCCAATGCAGCAGCCTCTCCTACATGAGAAGTCTGATCCCAATTAGTAACACTCTGAATGCTACCATTTTGCAGTGCTGTCCCTAAAGAAGACTGAGAAGTTTGTTGCAAGTAAAAAACCTCCGTTACTTCATTATAAACAATAGTGTCAAAGTTCCCTACTACACTTGTAGTTGCATCCCCACCATCAAGTTGATACCACTGCCCTGTATTCTGGTCATACTTCCACCCTGGGTATAAACCTTCCCAGTACTCGGTACTATTCATATCCTGCCCATTCGCACTAAATACAGCTTCAGCACCATTAACCTGACCCTCTTGATACTGACTGTCAGGCTGACTATACTGCCGATTCCCAGTTTTATTTACCCCAAATTTATCTCTATACTCATTGGAATGAACACCCCCTACTCGAAACTCACTTCTTCCGCCATACCCCCCGTATCCACCATAACTAGCATTAAAATTTCGGTAAGTAGATGAATGGTATTGCCTCAATATAACTCCCTTCAAATCAGTCCAACAACGAAAAGGACGTCGGTTATTCTCCCATTGATACCATCGTAAAACGTCCCCGATGAAAGCCATTTCTATCACCTTTAATAACTCACTTTCGGACACACAATATACATACAACAATTGTTCAACTCTCCTAATCCACCCATCCGAATTATTGCAATCAAACCTCGGTATGTGGAGTGTTCCAACACGCCCCTGCCCTGGACCTCCACCCGACCCACTATCCTTATAACTACCCCACTTTTCAGTACCCACTCTTCCATAACCACCCACATTAGTCCCCTTCCCAAGTTTAGCATAATCATTAAAATGAGAGTTTATATGAGTGGAAAAATCTAGCTGTATACCTGTACTTGTAAAAATCGTCTCAGGACTGCCATCAAACACCTTCTCGGCATACCCCATTTCATGCACCTCCAAATTCTTCTCAAGACTTCCATCAAACACCTTAGTTGCATACCCCATTTCACGGCCAACATCAACCTCGTGCACTTCTTTCTTGGCAATTGTGATGTGGTGCTCCATCGAACAATCTATCATAGAGAGGCGCCACTTTTCCAAAGCCTCATCAAAAGCCTTCTTTAGCCTGTCTTTCCACTCCTCTTCGTCGAACTTCCAAGGCATCTTTGCTTCCAACGGATCTATTGCTCTGATACCACTTGTAATAAACTACTTGAGATTTAAAGTAAATAAACTACGATTTAACCAACTAAATAAGATCCACCTTCAACTCGTTCGATTACAACTCAGAAATAAGGAAATTAATGACAACTTGCAAGTCTTTCGAGAGGACTGCGCTCTCCCACCCTAAATTAACTGATTAACCAAATATTTCCATACCCCCCGTGACTTGTTTCCCAGGCTGATATATCGATTTTTCTGGAGTTGGGCCTGGGCCTGTCCTTTTGCAAACTAAGAGTCCAGTGGAGTTGATAAGTTGGGTCAGTGCATAACAGCCAGCTATTTAAATTTTGAAGTTATCACAACGTTCTGTCACTGATGAACAAATTATAGCATCCTCTAAACCAAAAGCTTAATTTTTTACATGAATTCAACTTTCTAGAACAACAAAATAAGGATCATGCGATCACATAAATATCAATCATACAAGAAGCTAGATAACTTTTGCTTTTGAAGCACCAAATTATAAAAATATGATATTGAAACTCAAGTATAATAATTTAAATGTGCTCCAATGTTGATAGTTTTGTGTTCCATACCCCATCCACACAATCAAAACAACCATACAAGCACGATTCATCTCCCAAAAAATGAGAAAAAGGTAGGGGAACAGACTATGTAGGCAGTGTAGCATATCATATAGTAATTTCCTTTGTTGAAAGATCACTACAGTTTGTAAGTTGTAACCCTTATCAATATTAATTTTACTGGCAGGAGGGGTTCTTAAGATGACACATTGATGTACTAAATGTTAGGCAGCCTGCCTTTTATTTATCAAACTCACTACCTACCATTCACCAACCCCCCCCCCCACCTACTAATAAAACTCTCCTATAAATACCCCCTCTCCCTTCATTACCAAAACACACCAAAACATCAAAATCTCTTCTTCCTCTCATACTTCTTAGTATATATAGCTGCTAGATAGTCCGTCTAGTAGGAAACTTACCTTGTGGTAGTTTCAAGCAGGTCAGGATAGGGGGCCCTCGTGCTACTCTATTCTTTCTTTTCGAGGGAGTTTGTGTGAGTGTCAGGCTGCAGCCATCAGAATCTATCCCGCTGCAGCATTAGGAGTTCGTCCAGCTGTTGTAGTTACTACAAAGGGAGTTCGTCCAGGTTATCCGGTCCAATACCGAATGAGTAGTGAATCACTGTATTTCTATTCAGTTGTGCCTCAAGTGTTACTTCGTAAACTTGAGAGAGAATATTGTAACCATTATTATCATTATAGTGGAAACATTTGGAGCAGGTCCCGTGGTTTTTACCTCTCTGGCTTAAGGGGGTTTTCCACGTATAAATCTTGGTGTTCATCTGTCAATATCTATTATTATTATTGACTGTTATAATCTCCTTATTTAATTTACGCAAAGACAGGAAGCGGGAATTCCTAACAGTTGGTATCAGAGCTAGGGCCCACGTTGTTGGTGTCTAGGAAAGTGCTTTGTGCACAGTGGTTACTTGATAAAGCGCCGTACTAATACGGAAGGCTCCCCAAACACATCCACTTTCCTGGCCAACTTGTGTGGTTCTAAGTGAGATTCCCATAGTCTTTGGTAAATTAAAATGGATGATTCTTCCAGTATAATGGTAAGCCTAACAGCTTCAAATTATCCGATGTGGAAAAGCAGAATAAAGGATTTGCTTTATAGTAAAGACTTGTTTGATCCGGTGGAGCTGAAAGGAGTCAAACCTGCAGCAAAATCTGATGCTGATTGGAAGAAGATGAACATGAAAACTATCAGTCTCATTCGTCGATGGATTGATAATTCAGAGTATCATCATGTCTCTAAAGAAGAAGATGCTTATACGCTTTGGACGACATTAGAGTCTACGTTCCAAGAGAAAAGTTCACAAAATGTAACTTTTCTAGTTCATCAACTGGTGAACATGAGGTACCAGAATGGGAACAACATGTCAGAGCATATGAGCGAATTCCAAGGGTTGTTAAATCAACTATCAAATATGAAGATGGAGTTTGAACAGAAATTCCAAGCAATATTTCTTTTCAATACTTTACCATCAGGTTGGGATACATTAGTGGTGACAGTAACTAATGCTGTACCAACTGAGCAACTAACTTTGTGATCAATTAAGCAGAGTATCCTTAGTGAATCCATGAGAAGAAAGGTACAAGGAGTCAGCCAAGATTCCCAGGCTCTTGTTACTGAGAACAAGGGTAGAAGCAACTACAGGGAGACAAACCGAAAGCGTAGTAAAAGCAGGAATTTTAGGAATTCCGGTGGGAAATCAAATGCCAATGTTGAATGCTACTATTGTAAGAAGAAGGGTCATTACAAAAAGGATTGTAGGGCCTGGCTCAAGCAACAAAACAATGGTCAGCAAGGGAAACATGCCGAGAAAAGTACAACAGCTGCTATGACAGAAGATGTTGTGATCCTTTCTTTTGGGGAAGAAGAATGCTTACATATTGATGATCAGAAGGTCGAATGGGTGATAGATACTGGAGCAATGTATCATGCAACACCCACTCAGGACGTACAAGTCAGGGGACTTTGGTACTGTAAGAATGGGTAACTCAGATCAATCAAAAATCACAGGCATTGGTGACATCTGTATTGAGACAAACACGGGTTGTTCAATGACTTTGAAAGATGTCAGGCATGTTCCGGACTTACGGCTCAACTTGATTTCCGGCATGGCGCTAGACAAGCAGGGGTACGTAAATACCTTCAGTGGTGGAATGTGGAAACTTACTATGGGTTCGTTGGTGGTTGCAAGAGGTTCCACTTGTGGCTCTTTGTACAAGACACAAGTGACAATGTGTTCAAATGAGTTGAATACAGTTGAAGATGAAGCTTCAGCAAGTTTGTGGCACAAGAGGCTTGGTCACATGAGCGAGAAAGGGCTGCAGATTCTAGCAAAGAAATCCCTCATTCCATTTGCTAAAGGAACTAAATTGCAGCCGTGCGAATATTGTTTATTCGGGATACAACATAGAGTATCTTTTAGCAGTCCATTAAAGAAAAAGTCGGAGCTGTTAGAAAGAGTTTATTCTGATGTATGTGGTCCGTTTGAGGTGGAGTCCTTAAGGGAAAATAAGTACTTTGTTACCTTCATTGATGAAGCATCTCGAAAGGTGTGGGTTGAGATACTCAAATCCAAAGATCAAGTATTTGAGTACTTCCAGAAGTTTCATGCCATGGTTGAAAGATCAACAGGGAAACAACTGAAGTGCCTTCGTAGTGACAACGGGGGGGGGGGGAGTACACTTCAAAAGAGTTTAAAGGGTATCTTGAAAAGCATGGTATCCGGCATGAAAGAACAGTTCATGGCACTCCACAACAGAATGGCGTTGCGGAAAGAATGAATCGCACCATTGCTGAACGAGTCAGATGCATGTTGAAAATGTCTAAATTGCCAAAGTCATTTTGGGGAGAAGCTGTAAGAATAGCTTGCTACTTGATCAATCGATCTCCATCGGCACCTCTGAATTTTGAGATTCCAGAGAAGATCTGGTTAGAAAAGGATGTTTCCTATTCCTACTTACGGGTGTTTGGATGCAAGGCTTTTGCACACATCCCAAAGGAGCATAGAACAAAGCTTGAAGATAAATCAACTCCGTGTATTCTCGTTGGCTACGGGGATCCAGAGTTCGGGTATCGGTTGTGGAATCCTGAATCGAAGAAGATATTCAGGAGCAGAGATGTGCTTTTCCATGAGTCTCAAAATTATGAGAATTTTGGGAGCACTCAACAACCAAGGCAAGCTAGAAATCCAGATACATTAGAAGATTATGGAGATGATACGGTAGATGATGAGGCTGCTGAGCAGGGGGAGCTACCGCCTCAGCCTGAAGCTGAAGAAACTCAGCCACGACGTTCTACGAGAGAACGGAGACCATCAGGAAGATATCTTTCATCCGAGTATATCTTAATTGCTGATGAGAGGGAGCCCGAGACCTTTGAGGAAGTCAAGACTCATAAAGAAAGCAATTGCTGGTTGAAAGCAATGCAAGAGGAGATGGATTCTTTAAACAAGAATGAAACTTATGAGTTTACTACACTTCCGAGAGGACGGAAGGCGTTGAGGAACAAATGGGTCTTCAAAGTAAAAAGGGATGATGAAAAGCTTGTAAAATATAAAGCACGCTTGGTGGTTAAAGGTTTTGCACAGAAGGAAGGCATTGATTTCGATGAAATCTTTTCTCCGGTTGTAAAGATGACATCAATCCGAACAGTTCTCGGATTAGCGGCTAGCATGGATCTTGAGCTTGAGCAGTTAGATGTGAAAACTGCATTCCTTCATGAAGATTTGAAGGAAGAGATCTACATGCACCAGCCAGAAGGATTTGAAGTGAAAGGGAAGGAGCACATGGTTTGTAAACTCAAGAAGAGTTTATACGAGCTTAAGCAAGCGCCAAGACAGTGGTACAAAAAGTTTGATTCATTCACGAGGAATCATAAGTTCAAGAGAACTGCATCCGATAACTGTGCTTATGTGCAAAGGTTTCCTAACGGTAACTTCATTATCCTGCTGCTTTATGTTGATGATATGTTAGTGGTCGGCCAATATGCTAACATGATCCGCAAGCTGAAAGAAGATTTGTCCAAGTTCTTTGATATGAAAGATTTGGGTCCAGCAAAACAAATCCTAGGGATGAAGATTGTTCGTGACAGAACAACTCGGAGGTTGTGGCTTTCACAACAGGGATATATTGAACGGGTATTGAAAAGGTTCAATATGGATGATGCTAAACCAGTTAGGATACTGTTAGGAATATGTTGTAGTTGATGATAACTTAACATTCAAGCAAAATTGTATAAGTCAAGTTTTGTAACTGTCAACGGATAAGACATTATAACTCTACTCGTTGACAGGTAGCTCATCAACGGATGAGGTTTTGTAGCATACTGCAATATCTCTATTTATCAGTTGATAATGTTTTTATTCAGAGTCATGTTGACCATCAATGGATAGGCAGAATAGGGTAGCCAATTGTAAATAAGCTATGCTATGTAATTCTGTCTAAGTGAAAGTGTATCAACGGATGAGAACAGGGCTCTATCAACGGATAAAACTCAAATCTACTCTATCAACGGATACAGCTCAAACTACCATCAACGGATAACTGTGCACAACATCAACGGATAATCATTATCACTTTATCCTATGCTAGCTAAGGATTAGCAGTTGATAAGGACAGGTTTGACTGACAGATCACATGGGTTGATTGTAGGTATAAAAAGCAGTATGGCAGCCATACTTTGGAAAAATAGAAGAAAGAAGCATTCCATTTACACAATACATACAATAAAGGTGCAGGGGACATATCTGTTCACAAGGACAACCTTTCGGCTACATGTGGATTTGGAGTGGAGTAGCAAGTCAACTTGAATTAGATTAATACTATCTTATTCCTGTAATACTTGTAAACTTGGGATATATAACCAAGTGTAGCAACTCTTGAGAGATTAAGAAAACAGACATATTTGCTTAGGGTTTCTTGAATATCCTTAGAAGCAAAGAGTTGTAAAAACAGAAGTTGTGTACATTTGTATCACAGAGTTTTCTTCAAATAAAAGTCTCAGGTGGTACATTTAACCACCTGATTTTTTATGTGTTTGTGAACCATTTCTTATTTAGCAATTATTTCCTTATAGATTTCTGTGGTTTTTATCAGAAATTTATAATTATCAAGAATTGTATTCACCCCCCCCCCCCTTCTACAATTATACAAGTGTGTAATCTGGGAATAACAATTGGTATCAGAGCGAGCTTCTAATATATTTGAAGTTCAAAGATCAACACACTTCCAACATGTCTAAGAAGGATTATGGAGTGAAGATACCGGTTCTTGATAGAGAAAATTACTTTCACTGGAAAGTAAAAATGCGTCTACATCTCATGTCTATTGATATAGGCTTTGTAGATTGCATTGAGAAGGGTCCTCATGTTCCAATGAAGGCTGCTTCAAGAGTTGGTCTTGCTGCAGATGCACCAGACACTTACATTCCAAAACCTGTTTCTGAGTGGAGTACTGAGGATGTTACAGAAGTCCACAAAGATAAAAAGACCATGAATATTCTGTTTAATTGTTTAGAAATAGACATGGTTGACAATGTTATCAACTGTACTACCGCCAAGGAAGTATGGGACATTGTTCAAACCATTTGTGAAGGTACAGAACAGGTAAGGGAAAACAAGATGCAGCTACTGATCCAACAGTATGAGCACTTCCATTTCAAGAATGGAGAGACATTGAATGACACATTTAGTAGATTTCAAAAGCTACTGAATGGCTTGAAACTGTATGGAAGAATCTACCAAGTGAAAGATTGTAATCTCAAATTTCTGAGATCACTGCCCAAAGAGTGGAAGCCTATGACTATTTCTCTAAGAAACACTCAAGAGTACAAGTCATTTACTCTTGAAAGGCTCTATGGAACTTTAAAGACATATGAACTAGAAATGGAGCAGGATGAAGAAATTGAGAAGGCCCAAAAGAAAAGTGGGTCAGTTGCACTTGTTGCCAACTTGGAGCAGAAGGAGGAGAAGAGGACTGAAGCTGCTAAATCTACACCAAACAGGGAGGTTTGTGAAGGTAGAGCAGAATCAAGCAAAAGCAAGGAAAAGGTGTCTAAAGAAATGAGTGTCCTTCAGCAGGATGAATTGGATGAGATAGATGAGCATTTAGCCTTTCTATCTAGGAGATTCTCTAAGCTAAAATTCAGAAGAAACTCTGGGGTGGTCAAGCCATTTAACAAGGATTTTTCTACAAGCAACTATGTGGATAAATCCAAAATTAAATGCTACAATTGTGGAATTGCTGGTCACATGATAAGTGAATGTAGGAAGCCTAGATCAGAGAACAAGGGAAAGCCAACTGAAACTGTTGACTACAAGAAGAAATATTTTGATCTTCTGAGACAGAAAGGAAAGGCATTCATGACCCAAGAGTATGACTGGGCTGCTGATGGAAATCATTCTGATGATGATGCTGAGTTTGTCAACCTTGCATTAATGGCTGATTCTGAGCAGGAAGCAAGTTCAGCTAGCAATCAGGTATTTTCTACTAATCTCTCTGAGCTCACCAAAGAGGAATGCAATAGTGTTATAGATGAAATGTCTACTGAACTATATCACTTGAGTGTTACTCTTAAATCAATTACTAAAGAGAACAATAGGATTAAAGAAACTAATCAGTTCTTAAGTGATAGAAATGCAGTTCTAAAAATTTAATTTCTAGAATTCGAGAAAATGAGAGTTGATTGCAATAATGCTAAAAGTGAACTTGAAGCTGTGTTAAAAAGAGAACTGATTTTAAGAGACCAGCTTGAAAAAGAACAAGGGATAATTGCTAAATTTCAAAGTTGTAGGAATATTTCTCAAAACATAATAGAAGTCCAGGGAATAGAATCATTTGTGAGGGATACCTGGACTCAAAAGAAAAAGGAGCTAGAACCTTGCCTTGAGGATCTAGAGACTATTTGTGAATCAACGGATAGTGATCATCCATTGACAGATGAACCATCAACGGATGAGAGGTATCCGTCGACTAGCAAAAAGTCTGTTAGTAAGAAGGAACTCAAGAAACTGAATAATCAGTATGGTCCAGTAGCCAAGAACTTTGTTTCTGGTGAAAGTAGCCAAGCCAAATCTAGTGAGAAGGCTAAGGCAGGTGATTTACTTAACAAAAAGGCTGTTGGTAAATCAGTTAATGAAAAGGTAGAGACTGAGGGTAAAAAGAAAAAGAACAGGAATGGTAAGATAGGCATTAACAAGAAAAACAATTATTCTCCTGACAAGTTTGCTCCTAGGAAAACTTGTGGTAATTGCAATAGTGTCAATCACCTATCTTCTAATTGCAAGTCTGTTAAAAGGACTCCTGTTCATGTACCTCAATCTATGCCAAGTATGCCTGCAATGCCTGGTTTGTATCAGAATGCTAGTTTTTCAAATCCATATGTGAACATGCCTTATGTGCCTAATCCTTATTTTCAATCTGTGAATATGCCACAAATGTCATGGAGCATTCCTAGCATGGATAATATGTATGCCAATTTTTCACAAATTCATGCATCAAATATTTATGCAAATGAGCATCTGTCAAAACCTATCACTCAAGCATCTACACCCAAAGTGAAGATTGCTAAGAGTGTAAAACCAAAGGCTAACAAGAAAGGACCCAAGGAAACTTGGGTACCAAAATCAACTTGATTTGTATTTTGGAATGTGTGCAGGGAAATAAGAGGAATCTATGGTACCTAGACAGTGGATGTTCTAGGCATATGACAGGAGATTCAACCCTGCTCACAGAGTTCAAGGAGAAAGCTGGCCCTAGAATTACCTTTGGAGATGACAGCAAAGGATATACTAAGGGATGTGGCTTGATTACAAAGGACAATGTCATCATTGAAGAAGTGGCTTTAGTTGAAGGTTTGAAACACAATTTGCTGAGTGTCAGTCAGATTTGTGACAAAGACTATGAAGTAAAGTTCACTAAAGAAGCCTGTGTTGTTTCTACCAAGGAAAACAACAATGTGGTTCTGACAGGCTTTAGAAAAGGAAATGTTTACATAGCTGATTTCAACTCAGTATGCTCAGAATCCATTACCTGTCTCTTCAGCAAAGCAAGCAAGGATGAGAGTTGGCTATGGCATAAAAAGCTGTCTCATTTGAATTTTAAAGTTATGAATGATTTGGTAAGAAAGGATCTTGCTAGAGGAATCCCTCAATTGGAGTTCATCAAGGATGGATTGTGTGATGCCTGCCAATTAGGGAAGCAAAAGAAATCATCCTTCAAGAGCAAGACAGAGTCATCCATTGTTAAGCCCCTTCAATTGATGCATATGGACTTATTTGGTCCAGTAAATGTCATGTCCATTTCAAAGAAGAAATACTGCCTGGTGATTGTGGATGATTTTTCTAAGTTTACATGGACCTTCTTTCTGCACTCCAAAGATTGTGCAAGTGAAATCATCATCAATCACCTTAGACTAGTAAACAATGGTTCTGAAGTAAAAGTACAAAGAATTAGGAGTGACAATGGCACTGAATTCAAAAATTCCACAATGAAGATTTTCTATGAAGGGAATGGAATTGTCCATGAGTTTTCTGCTGCTAGAACACCTCATTATCAGAACTCTCATTGAAGCAGCTAGAACAATGCTAAGTGAATCAAATTGCCAACATATTTCTGGGCTGAAGCTGTCAACACTGCCTGCTTCACTCAGAATATTTCCTTGATCAATCAAGCTAGAGGAATGACTCCTTATCAGTTATTCACCAACAAGAAACCAATGTTAGCTTTTCTTCATGTCTTTGGATGTAAGTGTTTTGTGCTAAGAAATCATGGAGATAACTTGGGCAAATTTGAAGCAAAGGCAGATGAAACTATCTTTGTTGGATATGCAGCAGGGAAAGCCTATAGAGTCTACAATCTAAGAACCAACATTGTTATGGAATTTGTACATGTTGTGTTTGATGATCAATAGATTCTAGGTCTAAATGATGAAGGCTTCCATGAAAAGTTGAGATTTGAAAATGAGGTAGAAGGAAGAATGTACATTGATGATGATGAGGAAAATGAAGATCATGGCCATGGAAATTCACCTAGAGTTGTTGGCCCAACTAGAAGTGATGCTAACACTGGAAATGAAGCATCCGTTGACAGTCATACTGGAGCATCAGATGCATCCGTTGACAGGCATTCTCATGCATCCGTCGACAGGCAAAATGGAGCATCCGTTGAAAGACAAAATGATGCATCTGTTAACAGTCAACTTCATAATTCCGTAAGGACAACAAACTCAGGGGGAGTTTCTCAAAGTCAAAACTCAATAACCAATCAACAAGATCATGATCACGTAGATGAAGCAACCTCATCTAGATCAAACCTTCCACCTTCAAGGAAATGGACCAGAGATCATCCTTTTGAGTTAATCATTGGTGAATCAAACTCAAGAGTCCAAACTAGGAGGGACACACAAGAAGAATGTCTATACAGTAGTTTTATGTCTCAAGAGGAACCTAAGAAAGTGGAAAATGCCCTTCTAGATCCAGATTGGGTCTTAGCAATGCAAGAAGAGCTAAACCAATTTGAGAGAAATAAAGTATGGAAGCTTGTGCCCAAACCTGATGATAGAGGTATCATAGGTACCAAATGGGTTCTCAAGAATAAGACTAATGAAAATAGCATAATTGTGAGGAATAAAGCTAGATTAGTGGCAAAGGGCTATTCTCAAGAAGAAGGAATAGATTTTGATGAAACTTTTGCTCCAGTGGCAAGACTTGAGGCAATTAGAATTTTCCTAGCCTATGCAGCACATGCCAATTTCAAAGTCTATCAGATGGATGTCAAAAGTGCCTTTCTAAATGGGGAACTGGAAGAAGAGGTATATGTCCATCAACCTCCTGGCTTTGAAGATCCAGAATTTCCAGATTATGTATATCTTCTCTTGAAAGCACTTTATGGTTTGAAGCAAGCACCAAGAGCCTGGTATGACACTTTATCTCAATTTCTTTTGGAGAATCACTTCACTAGAGGTACAGTAGATAAAACCTTATTTCATAGAAATGTCAATGGTTCTTCAATACTTGTTCAAATCTATGTAGATGATATTATTTTTGGGTCTACAGATGAGAAGCTTTGTAAAAGGTTTGCCAAACTTATGCAAAGTAGGTATGAAATGAGCATGATGGGTGAATTAACTTACTTTCTTGGTTTACAAGTAAAGCAAGTTAATGAGGGAATTTTCATAAGTCAAACAAAATATATTTATGATCTCTTAAAGAAATTTGACTTAATGGATTGTGCCTCTGCAAAAACACCTATGGCCACTGCAATTAAGCTTGAGCTGAATACTAAGGAAAAATCTGTGGACATCTCAAGCTATAGAGGCATGGTAGGGTCACTTCTATATCTAACAGCTAGTAGACCTGATATAATGTTTTCCACATGTCTTTGTGCTAGATTTCAAGCTGACCCTAGAGAGTCTCACTTGATTGCTATTAAGAGAATTTTCAGGTATCTCAAGGGAACACCAAACCTTGGCATTTGGTACCCAAGAGATTCTGGTTTTGATCTGATTGGCTATTCAGATGCAGACTATGCAGGTTGCAGAATTGATAGGAAAAGTACTACAGGCTCCTGTCAATTTCTAGGGAACAGGCTTGTGTCATGGTTTAGTAAGAAACAGAACTCAGTCTCCACTTCTACAGCCGAAGCTGAGTACATTGCAGCTGGAAGTTGTTGTGCACAGATTATTTGGATGAAAAATCAACTTATTGACTATGGTCTAAAAGTTGAGAAGATTCCAATTTTCTGTGACAACACTAGTGCTATTGCCATCACAGAGAATCCAGTGCAACATTCGAGAACCAAGCATATTGACATCAAATACCACTTCATTAGAGAGCATGTGATGAATGGTACAGTAGAAATGCACTTTGTGCCAAGTGAAATGCAGCTTGCAGATATCTTCACCAAGCCTCTTGATGAATCTTCATTCACAAGGTTGGTAGGTGAACTAGGTATGCTTAATTTTTCATAATTCCTAGTGGTATCTAATCATACTGTATTGCAGCTAGAAATGTGTTTTGGTTTACTTGAGAATTAAAAACTCTCAGAAAAACTCTTAGCAGGAATTTTGTTTAAGGCAAAATTTGCTTATCAACGGATATCCTTTTATCCGTTGGTAGTATAAACACATTACTAGATTTTCGTATGTCAACGGATAACAGGTTGTCCACGTCATCGATGGATAAACTGTTTTCTCAACCGTCCAATCTTTATCCGTTGATATACATATTTCTCTTTATAGCCTTTGGTAAACGTGTATAATTATTCACGGCTGTACTTCTTTTCTTTTCATTTATTATCTGACAGTTACTTTTGTCCAATGGGGTAATTACTTTTAATTATTTCATTTTTAATTCTTGAAAAATATAAAAGGCTGTCTTGTGCTCTCACATCTCACCTTTATTCATTTTCAAGAATCTCATTAGTTAACTGAATCTTCTTCACTAAAACTCTCTCTACAACAAAAGTTCAAACACTTCAATGGCGCCTATTGTTAAGATGATGTCTTCCACTGGGTTTACCTATGAGAAGAACAATTTCGCGGCCTTTGTTGATACAGTGAACGCTCCAGAAGCATATCACGCCATGATGAATTTCGTGAAGACATGCAAACTGTCATATGCTATGACTGGCACCACTCCTCTAATCCATGAGGTAATTGAAGAGGTGTGGGCATCTGCTGAGTACAATGGCACAGACGGTACACTTGCTTTTTCTTTGAAGGGTAAAAACTATGTAGTTAATTCTGATGTGATAACTGCTTGTTTAAAATTGCCTGAGAATAACTGTCTGAAAGTACCCAGTAATGCTGAAATTGTTACCATGCTTAATTCAATAAATTATACCCTTAGTACTGAGAACTTAGGGAAAATTGTTAGGAAAGGTATGGTTAAAGAATGGAGTTATTTTTGTGATGCCTTCATTAAAACTTTTTCTGGCAAGATTAGTAACTTTGATGCTGTTACCAATTCCATTCTAGTTATGCTATGTATGCTTTTGACTGATAAATTCTATAATTTTGGCACACTAGTCATGTATGAGATAGCAACTAAAATAGGTAAAAAGGAAACTAGGAGCAAGAATGTTTATTTTGCTAGATTTTTGATGCTCCTAGCACTGCATGTATCTGAGAATAAGCTATCCATTGCTAACCCGGATTGCAAGTTCAATTGTTTTGTTCAGGAGAAGAGAGTCTTAAGTGATTTGATTCGAATGAACATAAATGCAGAAGTACAATTGGTATATCTACCAATTATTCAGGTAACTGTTTCCAACCCTGAAACCCCTATCTCCAACCCCCAAATTTCTTTGCCTTTTAGTGTCACAATGGAGTCTGTGGCTGTGACCAAACAGGCTCCTACCAAAGTGACCAAATCCAGAGTTCCAAAACCACAATCTAAAAGACAAACCTCAGGTGTCTCTCAAAAGGCGCCTGTTGCAAAAACTACCAAAACTCTTGAGGGGAGTGTGAAGGTGGTAGTGAGTGGTGAGGGACAGGGTGAACATCAAAGAAGCCCTAAGGATAAGGAAGGTGAGGCAGGTGCAACCAACATTTCAGTCTCTCAAAAGACTGTTAATGAACCCTCAAGCCAAATTCTAGTTACATCCTCTCAACAGGGTGTGCCTACTGATTTAAGTTCCACTCCAGGAACACTGCACAAAAGGGGAAGAGACACAGATAACTCTCACTCAAAAACCTATGGTAGAAGAGTAAAATCCAAAACCATTGGGGAATCACAGGGTGCACACACAGTACAACAAACTGTACCTTCTCAAATTCAGTTTGATGTGACTTCAATAAATGTGGAGTCACAGCCCCTTGATCTTAACCTTCAAATCGTTACACATTTTAATCCACCATCACCAACTCCATCTTTGGATGTGGATATGATATCTACATCAATTCCAGATTCTCCATCTTTAAAATTCTTGGAGAAGCCCCACTCAACAATTGGTGGTCATCATCTTTTAGATGATTTGTTGGGCCATCAATCTTCCATTCCTGAATTCACAACACTATCTGTGGCCTCTTCCTTAAAATCAATCACCACAGATTCAATGTTGGTTTTCACTTCAACGGATACTCTTTTTCCTTCATCAACGGATATCCTTCATCCATTGACAAGTGTTTCTCCATCAACGGATGTGTCTACAACCAATCATCCGTTGACAGCAATAACTACTACATCAACAGATACACTTTATCCGTTGACAACTCTCTCTACCACTGCAAAATGTGACATTCCCATGTCAACTGTGGAGGAGTTTGTAGTAGTTGAAACACTTTTAGGAATGAGGGAAGGGAGTGAGAGGCTGCCTTGTGAGCAGGCAAAAGGAGAGAAAAATAATTAGAGGCTGACCATTTCTTCCGGTCAGGCAAAAGGAGAGCAAGAGAGTTCCACCTTAGTAGGTGAAGGTGAGGGTGTGAGAGGTGTGAGCCAGGGGGAGCCCCTGATGCAAGAAAAGAGAGATGAGAGGAGAGAAGGGACTATAGGAGAAATAAGGCAGGATGATTCAACCATTGCAAGTGAGTTAATGGAGGTTAGTGAAGCTTCCAAAGAGATGGAATTTCGACAAGAATATCAGTCAATTATTGACTCCATCTCTTTGGATCCTGAAACCTTTACTCATCCTGTTTCTACCTATCAAGTCATGGCACAACAGGGCAATGTGGAGGCAAAGGAGGCAATGAAACTAGTGCACACCTCAGAATCTCTACAAAGAGCAAAAAAAGCTTTAACAGCTCTGCCTTCAGAAGCTGACAGTGAAGAGTTTGGCAGTGATGACAGTCAAAGTTCAGATGGTGAAGAAATCAATGAAGAGGAGACTCCAGAATGGATGTTTTCCAATGCCACTGAACTTGGGGATCTCAATGTGGAAATCATAAAGCAATATCAATCTGCTAAGGCTGAGCACCAAACTGCAGAACCACAGAGAAAGACTGTTCTTGAGCAGGTTATGGCCTCATTGAAAATACAAAAGATGCAATCTGTTATTCAAAGAACACAACAGGAGGAGGTCAAATCTGCAATTAGATATATGAAGATAGCACTAGATGCCAGGATTGAGGCACTAGCTTGAGGCACTAGCTCCTACTACCATTTAGAAGGTGCTTACTAGCAAACTTCTCAAAGAAGATAGCCTGGATAAGTCTGTTCAACTTCTTTCCTCCACAGTGGATAGTATGGAATCTCAAATGCAAACTATCATTGCCAACCAATCAAAACAAACTCAACTACTAGAAATGCTACTTGCAGCTTCACCCCCAACCCTTGATGCTAACAGAAAGGGGGAGAAAATGGGAACAAGCAAAGAAGAGGCTGCAACATCTTCTGGTCAAATTCAAGCTACCAGTAGTAAGATAGCACAGATTGAGGGGGAGCAACAGCCAATTGTAGTGGTCAATCCAACAGAGTTTGAAATAAAGGCTTCCCCTGTGAAGAAACAAGTGGCTTTGCCTGAGATTCAAAGTTTAGAAGAAATCTCAGATGGTGAAAGGCAAGCCAGAATAGAAGCTTTGGAAAAGATCAACAAGGAGACTAATGACAGAATTCTAAAGACAGAGAGGATGATCAATGAATCAATTGCATCATCTCTGTTTCTTAATGCTCAATCTTCTGCTCCAACAATATCAACCACAATCATGAAGGTGCTCACTCCAGAAATTGTGGCTCCTACATTCTATGATGCTGAGCCATCACATGTCAAAGAATTTGAACCAGTCATCAAAACCAGAGCCTACTCACCACCAAAGGAAAATGGGAAGAACAAGCTTCAATTGGACTACCCATTTCCCAAGAATGATGAAGAAAAGCTAATGGGAAAAACAATCATAGAGTTCAAAGAGCAGACAAATAAGAGTGTAAGAGATTGGATGGCTGTAATTATAAGGAATGGAAAAGTATTAAACATATCCAACAGCCATCCTAGATTTGTGGAAGCTAAAAGAGAAGAAGTCTCCAGAATCCAAAGGGAAGCTCATCCAAGCACAAAAAATCAACATGAAAACTCAGATGAGAAGCAAGCCAGGCTGGCTCAAGAGTTAATGGATGAGGTAGAGGGTGAAATGAGGGAACCTGAGGAAGTTCCCAAAACCAAACCTAAAAGAAGGAAAGCTAAAACCAAAAGGGTTCTTTCTCCAGAACCCTTTCCAGAAAAAGAAACTACTGGCTCATCAGTATCTATATCTGCAACAGTAATTGACCCAACTGTGAACTTTCATGGTGACCCCATAATGCCTAAAGAAGAACCAATGAATTTTGATTCAATTGAAGTTCCTTCATTCTTGCTGAATCCAAAACAGAAGAAAAGGGCTCCAAAGAAGCAACTTTCAAAGGGACCAGTTCAAGTTGCTAGGGTACCTGCTATTGTCAAACAACCAAACTTGGAAAACAAAGAAGACTTTAACTATCAGGCAGAAATTGAAGAATACTCTGGCATGAATCTATTTTTGGATGAATTGTCAGAAGTAAGAGGAATTGACAAGTACAAGAATCAGCCTGAGAGATTAGTGTTTGTCTACAAGGGAGGAAATCAGAGGACATGGCCATTACAGAAGGTTCTTAGAGAGAATTATCATACATTGACCAAAGTGTTCTCAGCATTTAAGAGACACACAGGGTTCTCTGAGAAAGCTAGAAGGGAGATAATTAGCAGAATAGAAGAAATAAGGAGAGAATGGAACTTACACTCAAGTCTACCAAAGAAAATGAAGATCCCATACAATGGACAGAAAATCCACATTCAACCCTTTTGGATGATGGAGTTCAGGGATGAAGAGGGCACTAGGAGATTCTTCAGGTTAGAAGACCAACTGTCAAAGGCTAGTTCTGAATACCTAAGATGGTTACAACTAAAGCTAAATCCAAAAGTTGTTGAAGAAGATACCTTCTATAGGCAACTTCAAGTGCAAATTGAGTCCAACTCTGCCAAGGAAGGAAAGTCAAGGGTACAGCCAACCAGAGAGAAGAAGCATTGTAATAACCCGGATTTTTCAAGAAATGATTTTATTATTATTTCAATAATAATAATGTTTTCCTAAAATGAGGAGGAATTTTTTTTTTATTATTTTTATTTAATTATTTAATTATTTTCGGTTAAGTGGAACCTGGTCCTCTTTTTTTTAAAATTTTATTGACCGAGTAGATATCTCGAGTCAATAGTTTATTTGAGCAAAGCTTTAATTTTTGGAGTGTGGAATTATTTAGTAAAGATTTTATTATAAATTGCTAAATAATTTGGGGATTTTAAAATCCTTAGAAAATGATTATTTTAATTATTTGGGGGTTTGCAGAAATTACTCGATTAATTTATAATATCGAGAATTTGAGATTTTACTAAAACAATAGTGTTTGTAGTATTTTTATAAAGCCCTGTAAATTGTGAAATATGAATCACAATTATTATTTTTATGAATTGTTTTTATAAACTATTAATATTTGTAAAATGCATATCAATTTAGAAAATTTAGACTTAATTCTAATTCTTTCTCCAAAAGTCTTTAAAAATATTCTAGTATTTAATTATGTTGAGTTTTAAAATTTTACTGATCAAAATTATTTTAGCTCAAAAATTATTATTTTACCCGAGTAATATTTTGCCGGTTTAAATTAGAAGTGGGTTACAATTAGTAGTAGCAAATAGTAATGGGCCAAGCCCATTAGGTTAAAACACACAACCTATACGTACACACACCGAAACACACACAGTAGCCGCACAAAAACAAAAGAATCAGGGGAGGGGGAAGAACAGCGGGGAGAGAGACATCGGGGGGGGGGGAGAAAAGAGATTATGGGGCTTAGATTTCGAATCAATTGAACCTATACGTATATCTATATGCGTGTATGTATGTAAGTGCGTGTGATGTGTGTTTATGTGGGTTGAAGCCGCGCGGTTTGGGGTTGTAGGAGGCAGGTCGCGCACGGGGGGAAGAGGGAGAGGCCGACGGTGGGGTCGTGTGGTGGTGGTGTCACGCCGGAAGGAAGGAAGAGAGGTGGGGAGGCTGCTATGCAGCAGAGAGAGAGAGAGAGAGAGAGAGAGAGAGAGAGAGAGAGAGGGGGGGAGGGAGATGGTGGAAAGTTTTTCCGGTGACTTGATTTTGGGCGACTCGAATCGGAATCGAAGGGTATAAACTTGTATCTTTAAATTATATATTTAATTGTCGTAATTTAATTTTATTTAAATTGCGAGTTTAATTGTTGATTTTCATGATTAATTGCGAGATTATAATTGCGATTTAATTAGTTATTAAATTGCGAGTTAGATGTGTTAAATTTCGTAATTAACTTAGTATGCTAAATTATAAGTATTATTTGAATTTGGTGATTTAATTCGGAGAGTCTAGATGTGTCAATTATAATTGTTAGTGGGTAATTATAATTGATGAGATTAATGGTGGGCCCGGTTAATTGTGCGGGTTAGTGGTTGTTAAATGTGAGGTGCTAATTGCTAATGGTTAATTGCTAGTTTGCAATTGTAATTGTTAATTGCTAAGTGCTAATGGTTATGGTCATACAACGTATAGTTATAAGAGTTGCCAATTCGAAAATGCTATATGCTAAATGGTATGAATTGAGTCATAGTAATTGAGAGTTTTATTAGCTATAAATGGTTATATGCTAAATGTTATAAATCAAGTCATAGTATATGTTGATAGTATAAGTGCCAACTACGTGGTGTTGGCTTAAATGTGGATAAACCTAGTTTACTTTTCCTTATGTGCTAGTTGTCGCATGTCTGGGCGGGTACTTTTCCTTATGTGCTAGTTGCCGCATGTCTGGGCGGGTACTTTTCCTTATGTGCTAGTTGCCGCATGTCTGGGCAGGTACTTTTCCTTATGTGCTAGTTGCCGCATGTCTGGGCGGGTACTTTTCTTACTTGTTTACTTTGCTGCAAGTTGAGGCAGCTTTATTTTTATTTAAAACAGGGTTGAAATGTTTTGATTGGCATGGAGGGGCTGTGCCCATAGTCCGATAAACGAATACCTCATGCCCAAATTTTCTGAAAATCCCCTGCAATCAAATTTATTTAATTTAGTTAAATATCAATGGTCTAGAGGCATGAAGGGGATGTTAATTGTTTATGTGAATATGTGCTAAGTGAATTATTTTGGGGGTTAATTGTTGCTCCGAGGATTATGTGCTAATTCGAGGATTAAATGTGTCTTGAAGATTAAATGAGCCTTTATCGAGGATTAAGTATGTTTTGAGGATTACATATTAATTAAGTTGTCATAGAATTTCAATGGTATTATAGTTGTGTATGTTAAGTGAAATTGATTAAGTGGTATGGTTTGGGGTGGTTAGCACCAGGAAATGTCTACTTTAAAAAGGGGACTCTTCCATGTCTCTTCTTTACTAAATGTGTTATGTGTATTAATTGGTATTTGAGTAGTCAACTATAGGGATAACAACTATAGTACGACTTTAGGTGACTTAGTGGTAATTCCGAGTTTTGTCTACTCGAGATACGAGGTCGGACTGACACGTACTCGTAACTATTTCAGTGCCATTAGGGTATAATCAAGTGGATCGACGTACATCAAAAAGGGAAGATCGAGGCGTCGTATAAAGAAAGGTAAACTACCTCCATGGATATGCTTGGGCGAGTTGCGAAGGATTTATTCGCGGGTTCTATTTTCTGCTAAGGACTAGAGGCAAGTTTATTTATGCATACTCTATCGTTCAGAGTATCGGTATTTTCGAATATATGAAATGTGTGGACTAGATTTAAATCCATAGTTGCAAGTTTTCCAATCATGTGCTTACTCATCAAAACCAGTATATTTTTGGGCCTTGCTAATGTTATTAAATTCTGCTTATGCCAATTGTCAAAATCCCATGACTTAAAAAGTTGTCGACGGAGATCGATATTTTATGACTCACCTCCCCTTAATCTGTATCTTGTTTATAGAATATTGCAAATATTATACTTGGGATATTTTCGATTAAGAATATCAAGAAGGATATTGATGTATGCTATTTGGTAGAGTGATTTAACTAAATGAATATTATTTATCATATTCATTTAAAAAAAAAGGATTTTCATATGTGGCATTTACTCCTTATTGATCGTGAGTCGGTGATAATTATTTCGATAAAGTATTTAAAGTCCGGGAATTGCCGGAGAGTTAATGTCTTGGTTTTGATTAGAAATATTCTAAGAGTTACAATTGGGTGTTTTGAGGTTATTACATATTTTGATATTAGTAGTAAAAATTATCTGAATATTCACTTTATCAAATGACTACTCTTTGGAATATTCTTTTAAAAAGGAGCTATTGCATATTTTATCCAATTAATATTAGGTATATATTTATTAAATATCCGAAGTGTTCCAAAGGTTATATAATGTTAATCGGAAGTTATTTAAGGACTTTCATGATTGATTAAAATATTATATTTTGATTCTACCTATGCAAGGTTTCAAAACCTATACTTTGTAATATTATTATTTGATACTGCATTTGCCAGGAATATTGTTAAACAGTATTGCTATAATCTTATTTCCGGTTGAAATAGAATTTGACCTTTGGATTATATGCGATCTTTAAAGTTAAGTATTTACGAACCGGTATATCTTGTAGCTCTAGATATAGGAGCATATTCATTGTTTTCGACTTTAAACCAGGAATTGGTATTTCGTGAATATAGTGTTAGTCGTGGAAACCCGGAGGGATTCCAGCGGCAAAGTACTAGTCATCTTGAGGAATACTATTAATAAACACTAATTATATTTCCAGAAAGTATTAAGTACTTGGAAATGATTTGAGGAATGTTATTTATAAACATTATTATATTTCCATAAAGTATTAATTACCTGAGAAACAGTCGAGGATTGTTATTTGAATATGATGTCATTCGAGGAATTGTATTTGCCTTCTATATTTTTCGAGGAATGATATTTGAGTATTATCTCAGTCGAGAAATACCATGTGAATATTATTTATGTTAAATATGCTATTGGAAGACATAACTGTTTTCAAAAGTATATTAAGATACTTGACTACGAGTTGATATTGGCTTATAAGCTAGATATGAGATATATTAGTTATAAGCCGGGTTTTGTAAAGGCCTTTAGCGAATGGCGTATGACTTACATTCTTTAAGTATAGATCGGGATTATTTTTGGAGGAAAATATTTAAGTAGATATTTTCCGCTATTTATTTAATGAATATTATTTTAAATATTCATTTGAGATAGTTACTTAATGAATATTATTTTGAATATTCATTCGAGATTATTTAGTAAATGAATATTATTTTAAATATTCATTTGAACTTTATTTAATGAATATCATCTTTAATATTCACTCAGGGTCAATTTATTCATCGAATATTATTTTGAATATTCCTTAAGAATTTAATTAAGTTAATCAATGTATATTATTTCGAATATTCATTCGATCATTATTTAATTAATCAATATCTTTTCGAATATCCAGTTGAGCCATATTTTATATTAAGATTATTCCTTCAATATTTTTGACTTAATAAATATTCCTTGGAATATTTATTTAATTCTTCTAACTCGTTTCAAGAATGATTTACTTCATTCACATGCTATCTCCGACCTCCAAATACTATGTAAATTATTTCGGAGTCTTATTATCAATACTATTATCAAGAAAGGTTCTCAAGATTCCATTCTTCATTCAATTCTATCCGTTAAATCGTAAGGGAACCTTACTTGAGAAATGTTATCTATCTTGATGACTTCTTGGTCATAATTTCTTTGAAACTATTCTTTCGTTCGCAATTGGGTTGCTATGAGACATTGAACCTTGTGTACCCACTCATCATTCGAGGGGTAAGATTGTTGGAACAAGTTTATGTCCATTAACAAGCATCAGCTTGGGAAGTATTGGTGAATTTTCCTTTCCAACTAGATACGACTACTTTGTGGAGTCTTATCAACAAGTAATATACTTGGGGAAAGGGGGACAAACTTTATGTTTCAGAGTTATGGATGTCAATTGAACTAGGAGACGTGTAAGTGGTCGAGTGGCGCCGACCCAGCAATAGCCCAACCGTTGGCTTAGGAGTTCCAGAGGGCGGTAGACAAGTAAATCCGTCGGAGCTACCTTCTACATGTAGAGAACGACTGATGAGGTGCATGACATACGACTGATCATCGTAAACGTCAGGGCATCTGGCGCAGCAATGCTCCCGTATTAGTTCATCTTTCAAAATTGGAAATTTCTGCAACATTATCATTGTTGGCAGGGTTAAAAAGTGTCTGAACTGGAATTGCAAATTTTCTTCCTGCAAGTTCCTCTATTATGAAAATTGATAATATCTTGCTTATCTTCGGCACAACAAATATTCCCATGGAAAATTAATTTGAGTTACCTTGTAACTTCATCTTTTATCTTACAATTGATGACTCTGTTGATACCTTACATAACATGAGTTGTGATAAGGAGGTTTTTGATATTGGATCACCTTATAACTTCATCTTTTAAGTTATATGTTGATATTCGGCTTACATTCTATATAGCAGATATTTTTCGGAAAGGTTATATTGAACTATCTTATAACTCCATCTTTTACAATATACTAGCACCATGTCCGTCAATGCATAGCATACAGTTTCAAAGATATTTTAGAATTGTTATTATATTGCTGAGGTGAAGTATCTTGATCCATCAAATGTTTTGGCAAAAATGATATACATATATATAAACATTTTCAAGCTTGAGAGGTATTGATTTGGTACCTTATAAATGGGTCATTTCAAAAACGTTGACTCTCTTACTATCAGTTACCTATGAATCTTAAACTTATCAAGTGGTTAAAGAAATTATATCCCATACAGAATATTGAACTGTAGGGCGTTGTGATAAAAATGGTATACTTATATGTATATACTTTCAGACTTGTGGATTACTAAAAAGGGGATCTTTTTATAGTTTGGTTTCTGTTTGATGAAAACACTTGTAGTAGCAGTATATTGAACTGCATATTTTGAAGAGTTTTATTAAAGGTTATTGGGACTACAACTTATACCATTTTGCTAAGGTATGAAACTTACTATGGTTATTTTGATCTCAGATTGTTCATTTAAGGTTATATCAAAGGTTATACTTCCCTTAATGAAATTCCATAGTTAAATGTTTCAAAAATGATATTAAATATCGTTAGACATTGAATACCCATGTGTGTATTGGTTTGTATATTGTTAAGTTTTATTATTACCTTGCTGAGCAATTCTTTCGCTCATTCTTGCTTGTTTCAATTATTAACCTTTCAGAGGAAGGTAGTCGGTTGAGGCTTATCTGCATGGCTCAGAAGAAGCAGGCAGTACACCCTTATGAAGATGATATGATCCAGAAAAGCTATAGCAGGAGTAAGATATATGTAGGTACATTGATGTGTAATATATATTACTTTGTTCTGAGTAGTACTAGTTGCTGGTGTACTTCCCAACGAAGCTATACTAGTAGTATAAGATTTGTTAGACATAGTGCGATGTAATAGAATGGGTGTAATGAGAAATGTAAGTATTTTAATTCTTGTTTCTAGCCCTATGACCTAAAAGATGCTTGGTGGTTGGGGTCGCAGAGTTATATTTCAGTTTTAATGATTACAGATGGTTTAATGTCGTTAAACAGGTAATTTGACATTGAGGATTTCCGCGTAGCTACCAAATCCTTGACCCCGGATTTGGGGGTGTTACAAGCATCATTAATTTGCTCAATCTAAAGGAGCACATCTCTGATAAGTTTCTTAAAGCTTTCTCTTTTTAATTTTTGTAGCTTAATACAATTTTGGCATACTGTAGTGTGTATATATCTTTAGGAATGTTTTGTTATCATCAAGGTTCTGAATTTATGCTTTATTGCCATCAAGTATAAATTGGGGGAGATTGTTAGGAATATGTTGTAGTTGATAATAACTTAACATTCAAGCAAAATTGTATAAGTCAAGTTTTGTAACTGTCAACGGATAAGACATTATAACTGTACTCGTTGACAGGTAGCTCATCAACGGATGAGGTTTTGTAGCATACTGCGATATCTCTATTTATCAGTTGATAGTGTTTTTATTCAGAGTCATGTTGACCATCAATGGATAGGCAGAATAGGGTAGCCAATTGTAAATAAGCTATGCTATGTAATTCTGTCTAAGTGATAGTGTATCAACGGATGAGAACATGGCTCTATCAACGGATACAACTCAAATCTACTCTATCAACGGATACAGCTCAAACTACCATCAACGGATAACTGTGCACAACATCAACGGATAATCATTATCACTTTATCCTATGCTAGCTAAGGATTAGCAGTTGATAAGGACAGGTTTGACTGACAGATCACATGGGTTGATAGTAGGTATAAAAAGCAGTATGGAAGCCATACTTTGGAAAAACAGAAGAAAGAAGCATTCCATTTACACAGTACATACAAGAAAGGTGCAGGGGACATATCTGTTCACAAGGACAACCTTTCGGCTACATGTGGATTTGGAGTGGAGTAGCAAGTCAACTTGAATTAGATTAATATTATCTTATTACTGTAGTACTTGTAAACTTGGGATATATAACCAAGTGTAGCAACTCTTTAGAGATTAAGAAAACAGACATATTTGCTTAGGGTTTCTTGAATATCCTTAGAAGCAAAGAGTTGTAAAAACAGAAGCTGTGTACATTTGTATCACAGAGTTTTCTTCAAATAAAAGTCTCAGGTGGTACATTTAACCACCTGATTTTTTATGTGTTTGTGAACCATTTCTTATTCAACAATTATTTCCTTATAGATTTCTGTGGTTTTTATCAGAAATTTATAATTATCAAGAATTGTATTCAACCCCCCCTTCTACAATTATACAAGTGTGTAATCTGGGAATAACACATACCATTGGCGGGACATTTTAAACTGGATAAGAAAATGTGTCCGTCAACAGACAAGGAGAAGGAGGATATGGAGGAAGTTCCCTACTCATCCGCAGTGGGAAGTCTTATGTATGCATTGGTTTGTACAAGACCAGATATTGCTCATGCTGTTGGAGTTTTGAGTAGATATCTTTCAAATCCAGGAAGAAAGCATTGGGAAGCAGTTAAGTGGATTCTCAGATATCTTAAGGGCACTTCCGGGTTATGCTTGAAGTATGGACATGGTGAACCAGTCTTGGAAGGTTTTACAGATGCTGACATGGCAGGACATCCAGATGGGATGAAGTCCACGTCAGGGATGCTTTTCACTTTTGCAGGGGAAGCTGTAGAATGGCAGTCCAAGTTGCAAAAGTGTGTTGCGTTGTCAACAACCGAATCAGAGTATATTGCTGCTTGTGAAGAAGGCAAGGAGCTGGTTTGGTTAAAGCGGTTTCTCCAAGAATTGGGTCAGAAGCAAGACAACTTTGAGTTGTATTGTGATAGCCAGAGTTCTATTGACTTGAGTAAGAATGCTACTTGTCATAGTCGTACTAAGCATATTAATGTACGTTATCATTGGCTACGGGAACAAGTTGAAGATGGGGTGATACAGATAGAGAAGATACACACGGATAAGAATCCGTCTGATATGATGACAAAGGTGGTTCCGCGAGAAAAGTTGGAGCTGTGCAAACAGGGTGCAGGTATGGAGTGCAAGTGATTAACTGTGAGTTTGGAAAAGGGGGAGATTGTTAGGCAGCCTGCCTTTTATTTTTCAAACTCACTACCTACCATTCACCAACCCCCCACCTACTGCTAAAACCCTCCTATAAATACCCCCTCTCCCTTCATTACCAAAACACACCAAAACATCAAAATCTCTTCTTCCTCTCATACTTCTTAGTATATATAGCTGCTAGATAGTCCGTCTAGTAGGAAACTTACCTTGTGGTAGTTTCAAGCAGGTCAGGATAGGGGGCCCTCGTGCTACTCTATTCTTTCGTTTCGAGGGAGTTTGTGTGAGTATCAGGATGCAGCCATCGGAATCTATCCCGCTACAGCATTAAGAGTTCGTCCAGCTGTTGTAGTTACTACAAAGGGAGTTCGTCCAGGTTATCAGGTCCAATACCGAAGGAGTAGTGAATCACTGTATTTCTATTCAGTTGTGCCTCAAGTGTTACTTCGTAAACTTGAGAGAGAATATTGTAACCATTATTATCATTATAGTGGAAACATTCGGAGCAGGTCCCGTGGTTTTTACCTCTTTGGCTTAAGGGGGTTTTCCACGTATAAATCTTGGTGTTCATCTGTCAATATCTGTTATTATTATTGACTTTTTTAATCTCCTTATTTAATTTACGCAAAGATAGGAAACGGGAATTCCTAACACTAAATGCAATGAAGATTAAAACTATAGATGAGGGAGGAGTATTACCATCAATAAGTTACTTGATTACCCGTTCTTAACTTCTTATAGATAAGAGATGAAGAAAATACAAAATTCATTGAGCTGGTTAAGACATGTCTGATGAGCGACGTGTCAGGTTCGCCAAAATGATCTGGTTAATCTTGCAAAGGTATGGTGGAATGGTGTTGAAGCAGAGATTCGGAGATTCGGACGACCTCCGCTAGCAACCTGGCAGGAGATGAAAGCAAAATTGCAAGAAAAATACATGCCACAGAATAATGAAGACAGGCTTCGTGAACAACTTGTACATTTTTGAAGCAAGGAACGATGACGGTGGCAGAACACATGCAGAAATTTGATGAATTAAAACAAGAAGTCAGATCGTTGAAGATCCTCGCCATAGCTTGGCAAGATTTAAATCGGGTCCCGGATTTGAAATAAGAAAAGAAATGCTGAGATACACTCCTTATAGCATGGAAAATGATTTCCATATTGCACTTGACTTGGAGGAATATATAAACATGACAACTCTTTAGAGGAGTTTTGCTCAGATGAAAGAGCCAGTAGTGAGAAAGTTTAATGTCAACAGCCCTCTATCAAAGTCACAGTACACAACAAATGAGTCAAAAGGGCGTCAAAAATAGTGATCGGTATTTTGGATGCGAAGGCAAGGGACATAAGGCTTATGACACCCCCCCATTTTAATGTCGATAACTTGTCTGCTTCTGATAAGAAAACTTTTTGAATATGGTTGTTCGACGCATACTTTCTCGCTCCAAAAGCTATTTTTGGACTTGAAAAACTGCAGGTTTATAACCCCGTAAGGAAGCTACCCCACTGTAACACCCCCTTCTCAAACAGAATGATTTTAGAAAGTCAAATCATTCAAAACAGAAAATAAAAGAACGAACACAATTAATTGATATAAGCGTATCAAATCATAACTATCCGTAATCAGGGTGTTGGACCAAAATATCACAATTTGAAACAAAATGGTCTCAAATATCACAATCTGAAAAGCTGGTTCAAAATATCACTCCAAAACAGAGGTTCGTGTAGCGTTTTCAAATTTTTACTCAAAACGCTACATCGTGTTGCGTTTATCGTTTTTTTTTAAGGAAACGCTATATTAAGTTTTGTTTCATACTGAAAACGCTAGACTAACTTGTGTTTTATTGTTTCCTATAACGCTGAACAATACAGCGTTACAAGTGAAAACGCTGATTGATATGGCGTTACTAGTGAAAACGCTAAACGATACAGCGTTATAGTGAAAATATGAAAATTCTGGAATACACATTTCTCTATTTCTCTATTTCGACCACCACGGCCTGGAATTAACGTTCTGGAATACACATCGTGGAGGACGTCCACCACCACGGCCTCCTCGACCGCCCCGTTTAGGACGACGCCCAGGATCTTGCCTCCCCTCCATTTCTCTATTTCGACGATCCTCCAACGAAAAAGCATCAAAAACCGTATAAAGAGCGATGATCCAACTGAGTCAAACCCTCGGTAGCTAATAAACACACATCTAGTAGATCTGTCCGAGTACGATCTGCTATAGTCTTTAGTAAGCCTCCCTACAACACAAAACATAAAAAACACATGTTACCAATCAATTTGCACCACATATAAATGAAAAAATAGTACTACAATCTAACAATGAAGGGAAAATAAAAGCATATGGTACTTACTAGGTAAACATGAAGTGCACCGACACGAGAAATAAACCTCACAGTCCTCTGAAGATACCAATCAAGATAATCGGGTGTGGTACCATCACCGTCAATCAAATCTGACTGGAAGATATTAGCCAAACGAGCATTCCAGATATCAATGCTTCCTTGATGTCTAACAGCCCAATTAATAATTGAATTTCCCTTCAATGTCATCTTATGATGGGCAGTCGTGTACACCACATTACGGGGAATAGCCTGTAACATCCCAAACTGTCTCGCAACTCTGTCAGGTACATGAACCTCCACAATGAACACACAAATCA
This sequence comes from Kitagawia praeruptora, assembly GCA_037693485.1. Taxonomy (NCBI): domain Eukaryota; kingdom Viridiplantae; phylum Streptophyta; class Magnoliopsida; order Apiales; family Apiaceae; genus Kitagawia; species Kitagawia praeruptora. The sequence continues at coordinate 51,914,564 of CM075347.1, forward strand.
TCGGACCATGATAACGCCAGATATGCTGACCAGTCAAGAAATATGGGGGCAAGGAAGCAAGAACATCAGTAGAGTAAGGCTGCCAGATGAACTGAGATGGTGATAGCTCATCTAGAATAGTACGTGTAACAGATAAAGTACGACCAGCCTTCTCTAAAAACGAGTGACCACCGAGCCACCTACAAACAAGACACACAAATACAAAAACGTCAAAACAAATTATTTGTTAGTTAAAGGTTGATTCGTCATTCTAAATATATTTCTAAAACCCTAAATGGGAATGGTGAACCCTGTAAGTACGTATACGGTTTATTCGTTGTCCCGAATATTTCTAAACCCAAATTGGAAATGTTGAACCCTAAAGGTTAATTGTTGAACTCTCAATGGAATACATATATTATACATCAAATCTTGTAAATTAAAACTACATATTTCACTTACCTCACTCCATATGGGCCTGGAAGCTCCCCCTCCCAGAACTGATCAGTAAGTAGAGGCAAACTAGTACGAATAGGAGCAAGAGTCGGCAATCTCTCCCATGCCCATAACTACAACAGTAGAAGACACCCTGCTACTTCCTCGGTGTCTACCATGCAACCCTTACACAACTCTCTGTAAAGGAATGCAAGTACTGCTGGACCCCAAGCATACCGGCCAAAAGCATCTAAGTCACGAACAAAGTGGACCCACATACAATGAATCGCGCCTCCAGAGTGATCAGTGAACAAACATCCCCCAAGCAACTGCATCAAATAACATCTAGTGTGGTGCATCACCTCATCATCAGATGCATCCTCAGATAAAACATGAGGAGTAGTGGTACTAAACCAACTCAACTGCAGTCTAGATCCATTAAAACGAGTCGTTGGAGGCACAACACCAAATATAGAGCCAACAGTATCAACCCAAGTCATATTAAGGCTAGGGCTAGGATCACACATAACAGGCTGACCATCAATAGGAAGGCCAAGAAGAATCCCGACATCCTGAAGTGTCACTGTACACTCTCCCATAGGCAAATGGAAAGTATGTGTCTCCGGTCTCCAACGCTCCAACATAGCTGATAACAGACTCCAATCGAGCTGTAAGGAAGACACCCTAGAAACACCATAAAATCCAGTGGACTGTAATATAGGGATCATCCGACGGTCCAAGGAAGGAAGTGAATCATTGTTAGGATTATGTTTTCGAAATTTCTGGGGATCTCCACCACCAACTCTCCAAATTTCCTTAGATCTATGTTTGTCTTGGAGATGAAGAAGACTAGAATCACGAGGTCCCGGATGCATAGCCTGTTGACAAATCCAGAGAGAAACAAAGTTAGAATAATACACAACAGTAAATATAATACAGTTTGCATGGCATTGAAGGTTTATGTTCGAATGCAGAAAGAAGGGTTTAATTTTATGAATTAAACGCTTGTGAGTGTGTTGAATAAGTGCAAGTCTCAAACTATATCATTATATTACAACACGACTTGGGAGAGAGCTGAACTTGATAAATCTCTATCTCTATATATATCTCTGTAAGTTTCTGTTTCCATTTCTTTTTAAATCTCATTTGCAATTACTAATTCTTACACATTATCATCCTCTTAACAATTTAATATGTCAAAAGCCAAGCATGATGAACATAATTTGGAGTAATTTGCAGACTTACTATATGACACGTCTAGCCAAACTTTTAAAAATAATGGCTTACGTTAATAGCTTTAATATGATGAAGATGAATGCTTATTATGCCTTGCAGAAAGATAAAATATACCTATCATAATGATACAACTCTGTATGATGTATCTGTTCACAACTTCAGCTATATTGCAAGATTAAGTATCTCAGATTTGCAATTCAAAAACAACATTACAATCTGAAGCAACAACTTTTAAACCTCCACTCTCACGTTATAAGTTACATTCTTGTGAATAACTGAATATGGGTCTTATAAATATATTACATATGTATCTGTTGTTCATACTTCCACAACCAAACCAAGTGTGGATTATTCAGATTTCAAGATTTTGTTTCTAAAGAATAAATGTGGCTTGGCTGGAAAATCCGTTATTATTGCTTGTAAATCTGTTGATACTGACTCAAACACACAATAATACCAATACTACCAAAGTAATCAACAATGTAAACAAAGTTAATCAAAACTAGAGCACAAAATAACTAAATACCAATTAAGTACAGCCTAATTAATCAACACAATCCACAAATAAAAGCCCTAATCAAACACACAGCAGATAGACATGATGTTTATACTGGAAATGACAACTAAAAAATCAAAATTAAGGAACTAAAACTATCTGTAAATGCAAAAGAAGTAGGAAATCATACATTAATTTCCATGGTTTTGCAGATAAATATAAATTGCTAAAACCCCAAATTCGTCGCAGCAGGTTCCCTTTGAATTCTCCAACAGTCTCTCTCTATCTACCTCGGTCGCACTAATCAATCGCTATATACTCTCTCGCACTAATTAATTATGCGTCTCTAATGTCTGGCTGGGTAAACGATATATAATCGCTATATGATGTTGTGTGTTCTTGTGCTTGGCTGTAAGTTTTAGTTTAGAAGGGTAAACGCAGAATTATGTTTGGGTAAGATTTATGTTTGGATAATCAGTAAACGCTAACCGATGTAGCGTTATGTCTGTTAAAATAAAACGCTAGACGAGTTTTGGTTATAGAGTGATATTTATAACCAATTTTTCAGATTGTGATATTTAGGATCATTTGTCTTAAAATTGTGACATTTGTGACCTTTTTTCAAAGGGGTTCAACTTTATTTGTACAATTGACTTTTAAAATTCAATTACATCCCCTATATATGATTAGACAAGAAAATGTAACTTTTAACGAGCTATTTTTCTTAATTAGTGCTTTTATTAATATTCTCACTTATATTAAAAAACTTAATTCATTTACAAATACATTAATTGCATATAAAATAATGTTAACTAATATCCCTGTAACTATTACTTCCGGAAGTTTTTCAAAGTTGAAACTTATAAAGAATTATTTAAGATTAACAATGTTACAAGAAAAATTAAATATTTAGCCACGTTAGCAATAGAAAAAAATTTATTACAATAGTTAGATTTTGAAAATATAATTAAAGAATTTGAATAAAAGAAAACTAGAAAAATAAATTTTATATAATAATAATTAAATTATAAAAATTATAAAAAATTTCAATTTTTGAATTGGCTTTAAGCCTGTAAATATATGGGGTGTTGGGGGTAACTTTTTTACAGAATAAGTCAACTTATTTTAAGACAAAGTTAGAGATTGCTAACTTTCCAACTTATTTTTCAACTTATTTTTGCAACTTATTGAATTTCAAACATACATTAAATACTTGTATAAAAAAAATCATTAAAATATTAATTTTTTATCGGAAAATAAGTACATAAGTCCAAAATAAAAGGTTTGCCAAACGGGCACATAATATCTAGGGTAGTGGTTGTTTCGTCTCCATCGTTATTATCCTATAAACCTCGTACAATATTACTCAATCAAGCAGTGTTTCAAAATATTAGAATAATTATTGAAAATAGATTAATGTAATTTTAATAATTATCTCAATCTAGCAGTGTTTCAAAAAGTGATAATTAATATGTGATTAAAAATGTCATGTTACTAACACACGAGTCTACTTTTTTTTTTTCTCTCCATATGTGAGAGCTTTGTTTTTTTCTCCTTTCGATTATTCAGAATTGTGAGAGTTTCTATCAAGTATGGCCAGAGTAGAAGAGGTTAATGATCAATTGGCATCGTTTAGTCTTGACGGTGATGAAAATGAGAAACTGGTTTTTGAGGATGAAGTGGTTCACGATTCGAATAAGTTCGACCTTTGTGTGGTGGGGAGGTTTCTGACTGAGAAAGGGATCAATGTTCGTGCGTTGAAGTCAAAGTTAGCGGACATTTGGAAGCCAGCAAGGGGAATAAATATCAAGGAGATCAAATCTGAGGTCTTTCTGTTCCAGTTTTATCATATGGATGATATGCAATGGGTTCTTAAAGGAGGTCCTTGGAGTTTTGATAATGCTATGTTGATTCTCAACACTATTCCTGGCGGGGTAGAACCTTTATCGATTCCGTTAGTTGAGCTGCAGTTTTGGATTCAGATTCACGGGCTGCCCACAGGTTTTATGAATGAGACAGTTGGTAAACAGCTAGGTAATTTCTTTGGCAAATATATTTCTTATGATCCGAATAATAATTCTAGTATTTGGAGGGAAAGCATGCGACTTAGGGTTGCAGTGGATGTTCGAAGACCAGTATGACGTAAGAAAAAGATCTGTAAAAGAGATGGCACAGAATGTATTGTTCAATGCAAGTATGAAAGGTTAGGGGAGTTTTGCTTTGTATGTGGGCTTGTAACTTATACGAAGAGATTCTGCAGGAATAAAGGAGTTTTGAATGACAATGGTGGTGTTAAAGAATGGGGTAATTGGCTCAGAGCAACACCACGGAGGGCTGCGGGGGTGGAGAAGAGTAAGTGGCTGAGAGAGGAGAGAGACGAAGATTGGGGCAAGATTGGTCACAGTGGTGGCTTGGCAGTGTTTTGGAAACAGCATGTAGCTTGTGAGATTCTGAACTACTCTCAAAATAATGTAGATGTACTTTTTTTGGAGAATAATGTTCCTTCGTGGAGACTATCTTGCTTTTATGGTTTTCCTGAGAGGGCTAGGCGTAAAAATTCTTGGGATTTTCTTCGTTTGTTGGCTTCTAAATCTCCTCTCCCTTGGTGTGTAGTTGGGGATTTCAATGATCTCCTTTATCCAACTGATAAGATGGGCAATATTCCTCATCCTACAAATCTTCTGGAAGGTTTTCGTAGAGCCATTGATGATTGTGCTCTAGCGGAACTTGATCTTTTTGGAGGCCGTTTTACGTGGGAGAAAAGTCGTGGGACAAGCAACTGGGTTAGAGAAAGGTTAGATAGGGCTTTTGCTACTTGTTCCTGGTGGTCAAAATTTCCTTTATGCAAGCTCTCAGTGCATCATGTCTCTTGCTCTGATCATGATCCTATCAATTTGGATCTTTTAAGTATTTCGTTTTCGAAGAAGCAATTTCGTTTGAGGTTTGAAAATACTTGGTTGGAGGAGCCGAATTTTCGTAAAGAAGTAAGTGATTTTTGGTTGGACCTCCCTGCTATTAATATCATTCCAAAACTTGTGTTAGTTTCCTCTTTCATGGCTCGTTGGGGCAGGAATTTTTTCCATAAGTTCCGTGAAAAGATTAAAAAGCTGAAAGAGGTCATCGCTGCTTTGGTGGATCGAACGGATGAGGAAGGTTTGAGACGGTATTTTGAGGAAAAAAGTAAGCTTAATGATCTTTTACGCCACGAAGAAGTTTATTGGAAGTAAAGGGCAAAGACGTTCTGGCTAGCAGATGGTGATGAGAATACAAAGTTCTTTCATGCAAATGCTTCGGCTCGAAAAAAGAAGAATCATATCCCTTATCTGTTAGATGAGGCTGGTCAGAAAATTGATAATCATGATGCAATGTGTGGGGTGGTCAAAGACTATTTCACTGATGTTTTTAAAGGGGCGGAGAATGTAAGCTCTACGTCGTTTATTGACAATGGAAGGCATGTTACTGAGGCTCAAAATATGGCTCTTGTTGCAGATATGACCTTCGAAGAATTCACTACAGCAATCAGGCAAATGCACCCTGACAAAGCGTCAGGGCTAGACGGGTTGAACCCTACTTTTTTTCAACATTTCTGGTCTATTGTAGGGAGGGAAGTGTTTGTCTGCTGTCAAGATTGGTTGAATAGAGGTTCTTTTCCAGCAAACTTCAATGATACTAATGTGGTGCTCATTCCCAAAAAAGACAATGCTGTGTGTATGAAGGATCTCAGACCCATTGCTCTTTGCAATGTCCTTTACAAGATCTTAGCAAAAGTCCTTGCAAATCGCATGAAGACAATTCTCCCTGATTTGATAGCTGAAAACCAGTCAGTGCTTGTCCCTGGAAGGGACATTACTGACAACGTTTTAATTGCGTTTGAAGTGATTCATCACATGAATAGGAAGAGAGGGGGTAATGACGGTGAAGTAGCACTTAAGTTGGATATTAGTAAGGCGTACGACCGTGTTGATTGGGTTTATTTGCAGTCGAGAATGGAAGGGATGGGTTTTTGTAAGAAATGGGTGGACTGGATTATGATGTGCGTTAGTAGAGTTTCATACGATTTCTGTTTTAATGGATCGACTGTTGGACCTGTTATTCCTTCACGTGGTTTAAGGCAGGGGGACCCTTTGTCACCCTACGTGGTTTAAGGCAGCTGATGATGGGATTATTCGTGGTATTCAAATTAGCCCATCTGCTCCTGTGTTGATTCATCTGCTTTTTGCAGATGATAGTTTTCTATTTTTTCATGCTAACACTGCTGAGACTTTGGCTGTTAAGGAGTTGTTGAATGATTATGAGAGGCTGTCAGGGCAATCGGTGAATTTTCAGAAGTCAGGTGTTATGTTTAGTGCCAATGTTCATCAAACGCAGCGTACTAGCCTTTCGGGTATTTTAGGTGTGAGTAACAATCTGTGTGAAGGTAAGTATCTGGGTCTCCCATCTTTGATTGGTCGCTCGAAGAAACGTGTTTTCAGTTTTGTGAAGGATAAAGTCTGGAAGTTGGTGCAGAGCTGGAATGCAAAGCCTGTGTCTCGTGCTGGTAAGGCGATTTTAATTAAAAATGTAGCTCAAGTTGTGCCTTCTTATTGTATGTCCGTATTCCTTCTCCCTAAATCGTTGTGTCAAGAAATTGAAATTATGCTCAATAAGTTTTGGTGGAGTTCGAATTCGAGTGAAAGAAGGGGAATGAGCTGGCTTTCATGGAGTGCAATGAGCATGTCTAAATCGAAAGATGGAATGGGCTTCAGAAGTTTACATGGATTTAATCTTGCTTTACTTGGTAAGATTGCTTGGCAATTTATCAAGAATCCTACATCGCTGGTGGCTAGGGTTTTTAAGGCTTGTTATTATCCCAACTCTCATTTTCTGAAGGCTAAACGGGGTAATGGTTCGAGTTTTGTTTGGACTGGGATTTTGAATGCCAGAGACTCGTTGTCTGATGGGTACAGGTGGGTTCTGGGCAATGGCGAATCGATTGAGGCTGTTAATGATCCATGGTTGAGAGGTAAAACTGATTTCAAAGTCGATCAACACGCTGGGTATAATATGGGCAATGTTCGTGTATCTGATTTCATGATTGCAGATGCTAAGGTGTGGGATGCTAATAAGGTGTGTAATGTTTTTAATGAAGAGGATGCTCGACTTATCCTTAATACTCGTATTCCCCAAACGGATTTTGTTGATAGGATTGCGTGGATAAAATCATCTCATGGTCAGTATAATGTTAAATCAGGGTACCATATGTGGAAAGATAAGAATGTGGGCTCAGCAGGGGTTGTTCAGTCGAATGGATGGGAAAAAATTTGAAAGTTATCTATACCTCATAAGGTTAAAGTGTTTCTCTGAAGATTTTGTAGAAACAATATTCCGGTAAGAAATCGGTTGAGATTAAAGGGTGTTAATGTTCCAATAATATGTCCAATGTGCGAGAGGGATGTGGAGCATTTGCTTCATGTGTTTTTTGATTGTATGTTTGCAAATCAATGCTGGTCTTATGTAGGTAGTGTTTTTGATATGCAGTCTGTCGAGTTTGCCCCGGATTGGTTTGTGCAGAAATTCAGTAGTGCTTCAAGTGATGAACTTCATTTAATTGCTCGAGTGTTGTGGGGAATTTGGTTTTTTATAAATAAGAAAGTGTGGGAAGGTACCTCTGTTACTCCTCAGTTGGCAATGGACTGGAGCAATAAGTTTTTAATGACTGGAAGTCTGCAAAGTTGGTCAGAATGCAGGTTAAGAACCTTAATACGGTTTCTGTGATTAATCACCAGACAAGGTGGTTACCCCCTGAGGAAGGTTGTCTCAAACTCAATGTGGATGCGGCTGTTCCAAATGGTTCTAATAGTTTCTCTGTAGGTCTGGTTTTGCGGAATCATCTAGGTGAGTTTAAAGCTGGTAAAGTGGTGTGCTTACAAGGGGTGGACTCCGTTTTTGAAGCTGAGGTTAATGTTGTTGCAGAAGGACTCTCATGGATTATTTCATTGCCTTACCAGAATATTTCTATTGAATCTGATTCTTTGCTGACTGTTCAGGCGATAAAGCGTGGTGGTGGTTATGAGTTTGAGGTTGGACATACCATTGATCGGTGTTAGAAGCTACTTCAAGCTCGAGTTGATGTCTCTGTTTCTTTCGTTAAAAGACAAGCAAATAAGGTGGCCCATGTTATGGCTCGTATACCGTGTTTGCTAAATTGTCAAAACGAGTTTATGTCTCCTCCTTCTATATTGTTGGAGACCCTTTTGTATGACTCCTCTTTTTAATGAAAGTTTGCATTTTGTTTAAAAAAAATGATAATTAATGGAAATTAATCATTATTCTGTGTCAAAATTATTCGTATAGGCTCTACCAATTAAATCTCAAAATAGTCATTGGGCTGGTCTCCATCTAGTCAACCTACTCTTTCATTTCTCTACGCGCTGTTCTTTCTCCCTTCTTCATCTTGGATTCTTGGATTTATATTCACTGATCTTGACCGGTTTTCTTCTCCGATTCCCAGGCTCGAAACACATAGATCAATTCCGCACTCCTGTCAAAATGGTTAGTACATTACTGTTATTTATAATATCTGTATGTTTATACCCCTTACTTTCATCATGTCCTAATTCTTTAAATTAGGGGATTTGTAAACTATATTTTTGAAATTGCCAGTATGTGTGCATTTTATATTTATATCCCTTGTTTATGCCATGTCTTAATTTATTAAAATTAGGAAATTAACTTATGTTATGTTATATGATGTTTAAAACAGAATTCAAATGATATCCAACATGAAAAAATGTTTGGTATTTTGGAAAAAATCACATGGATTATTGAATTCGTCAAGGGTGAAGAAGTGGTGGCCCGTCATGTGGGATTTGCTGTTAGTGATAATTTGATTATGACTTCGGCTGGTTATTTTAGTTTGTTGATAGACTACTGGAAAAAAAAGAAACAAACCATACAAGCAAGAGCACGTGTACCTAACAATGGTTGGGTACCTCTTAAACAAGTGTTGGTGAAGAGATCGTGGGATATTATAATTTTTCAGTTTCGGAGTGACATGAAATGTGAAGTTGGAAAATTTGTATCCAATGGGACACTAAGTGAGAAACAAATCTTGTTACACATGGGGTTGAATTCATATCATATAACCCGCCCGTGTTCTCGGTGCTTAGAAGATGTAAACTTACCATCATGGGATGACGAGGTGACTTGTAATAAATACAAACCATTAACATCAGAAACAATACCCGTTTATCCAATAATGGGGCATGTTTTTAACGAAGAAGGTTATAAGAAGTACATGGAAACGCATCCCAATGATTTTGATTATATTGTAAAGTACTTACATCCGTTGGTTCCAATTATTCAGTTATATGGATTCGATTCTCATTTGGAACACGTGGGTGGTCCGATTATCAACAATTCGGGAGAAATCGTAGGGATGTTTGCAGGGATTGGAGAAGAATGCATTGGTATCCATGTTACAGCACTCAAAGAAGCTCTAAAATTGTATACTGGTAGCTCTCTTCTTCTCCATCATTTGTATAATTTGCTTCATCTTTTGGATTGCGATCATTTAGGTAACTAATATGTGTGTTTGTTGTTGTACAGGTTGAAAAGCTAAGCCTTTGAAATCTTCAACATAACTGAAGGAGACATGTGAAGTGACTTGACTACATAGTGTAATTGTTGTATATACAAATTCTCTGGAAAAAATTGTTTTGATTTGTACTTTGCCCTAAACTAGTGATATCCAATTTAGTACCTTTAGTAAGTTTGTGAGCTTGTTGAAGAATTTGTGCTTCCATGTCTTAATACCTTATTATGGTTTGAGTTTGATTAATGCAGCTGTTCAGTTTATGATTTATATTTAGTCTTAAATATAACAGTTTTACAATTTACAATTAGAAAATGTATGTTTCATTTTTGTAAAGTATGCTTCATTTTTGTAAAGTCGTTTTGGAGGCTTTGTAAGCATGTCATTGGGAGTCATGTGCTTGGTAACATGCTAAGAAATATAAAAGAGCTTTAAAAGTATCGCACGAGACTACTAAATATTATGTCTCTGAACTATGAATACAAGGCTTCGCCTTGCAAGCTTTGCTGTGTTATCTACTTCTAGTGTTAAACTTTGTTAGCTATGCTTTTTGTTGAAGGACCAATAATTACTAGTGATGGTGACAATGATTGAAATTTGAAGTCACTGGAGCAAGTATTTAGAAGGGTATTGACAGAAATTACTTTAGAAGGGTCCGATTACGCGTGGACCAATATAAGTTGTATTTTCAAAAAACTTATTTTTCAACTTTTAATGAACTGGATGAATGGTTAACCCACCTATACACTCTTATAGTCAAATATCTAATTTTCAGTATCTTACTAGTAATGATCCGATCTTTGTTCTTGTCAATTTCTTAACTTCTAAAATTGGGGGAACTGGTGAATTTCTGGAACAGATCCTAATGGTATGTCGTTTTTACTTCTTGTTCTTTTAATTTAGGGCCATTTCTTCCCTTTATTGCTTTGGAATTTAAATAGCTCGCAACATGCGTTTTACCTGGTTAATGAGGTTTTTCCTTTTTTTTTTTGATAGTTAAATGTTGTCCAAGGATCTCATTAACTGGTTTCATCCCCAATTGCAGGGCACATGACAATTGATACGATACTTCCGGTGTTTGGATTTGCTCTGCAACTATTCTCCCAGATATGGTCAATTTATTATGCTCTACACAGGCGGACTGCAAAACCTAGCATATCCTGCAAACCCATCGAACCTAGCATATCCTGCAAACCTGTTGGATCCTCTCCTCCTAGAATGGGTCAAGTATCTGGGTAACCTTGTTATGGTTCCAGCACCAGACATTGGTTTAAAGGATTTTACCGGACCCCAACACCTCCTGGCTTGGCCTGGACTATTAGATCAAAAGTTAAACACAGGTTTATGATTATGCTTTGTTTCTCTTAACTCAAAGTTCCACACTTGCACTTGTTTCTTTGTGATTTTGTGTAATGAACGTTTGAGCTCAAGGCTATATACTTCTTATCCTAGTATTGTTGTTGCAGCGAGAAGTAGTATCTGCACATCTGGAATTCTGGATAATGACAGAACAACTGATGGAGTAGAAGATGCCTTTGAGCTCCTATACGAGATTATTTCATTTGTAACAATTCCTCTTGGAGGCTTAATTACTGTGTTAGCGGAGAGGTATTCTACAATTTCAGCATTTTATCCGACTTTTTTGTTCTTGTATGTACAATTTTTTTCTTTTTTTGTCAAAATATATGTACTGAAATTTGATAAATCTGTAATATCACATTCACCATCAAGGAATGACAATTGTTTCATTTTGGACTCACCTATGTACCTGCTGGAATATTTTGCTAATCAGAGTAGGGTGTATCTCATCGATAAAGAGTTTAAGTGAGAACAATTATTTGGCAGCTATCATTGTGATCATTGACTGATATGATACTTGGTGCTTAAGTTAATGTTCTTGTTCCGTTTGCAGTGTTATTGGATACATGTTGCTCCTTAGTTTGGTTGTGTACAAGACGCTTGTTATTGGAAACTGTAACTGTATAACAGAGTAAATTGAAATGGAAGCAGTTGGGTGAATTAGCGATGTCTGCTGTAATGATGTTTCATATAACCTTGAGTTCTGATATGTTCATATAACCTTGAGTTCTGATTCATATTTATAGTTAATTACTCTAGACATCTCTAGTTGATATCAGAAATGCTTCTGCAATGCTAAGTTGATATACTTGAGAAATTTTAGAAATAAAATGCCTTTGTAAACTTTGTTTAAAATGTAAGTATAATAAATTATAAGAATCTGGTCCGTTTGACTAGATCTTTGCACTTCTAGTTGGACATTTTAAAACTTTGTCCAAGTGCCTGGAAGCTTATATTGCTTATTGTTGGTGGTCTCTTTAAATAACAAGTAATTCGAATTTGGATTGCAGTTTGAGATGGCTGAGGAGTGTTTATGGCAGCAAATGACTTGAGTGAATTGTTGTTGCTCTCCTCTTCTTTAGGACATGCTGCGAAAGTTTCTAAACTTGCATTGCTTGCCAAAGTGCTCTTCTTAGGAACTCAGTCATTTACATGTTTCCAATGATTTTACAGAAGTAGTGCTATATATTTTATGTGTCCAATGTTATTTCTCATTTTCCACCATACTTTCACCATGCAAGACAGATTATTTGTATTTCTTGGACACCTATGATTGAATTTGTTTACAACTCCTCACTCAATAAAAGAGGATGCCTTTTTGAACTTCGATAATCCTCCTCTACAGATTAACCAAAAAGGTGCAGAATCTTTGGCTGATCCTGAGAGTATCCAAATTTGTTTGAGGATTGGCAACTTTCACTTGGTGTAGAAATACAAGTTACTGGCACGAGGTTTAGTCTATTTTTTTCCCTGTATTTCATTGTATTTTTATACATGCGGTGTCTCTCAATTTGCGAATATGATTTCTGACTAGCAAGTCTATTGCAATCATACTAGTACATATGCTGTCCTGTGGATCTTCCAGAATCATTTGTACTTACTTATGACTTGAAAGATGTAGCAGAACTATAGATAGTTGAATGTCTGTTCTTTTGAGATTTTAATTATTTAGGATTTATGAAATAAATTCTTCTGATTGCTTTGCAGGAATAGTTATCCTCCTGCTGTGGAGCATGAAAACCAGATCCATAGATCAAATGTCAATCTTGTGGAACCATTTAGAAGAATGCATGTGGACGAAGAGGAACCACATCAAAATGGTGGCTTAGGTCACGAGGTATGTGTTAATGCTTATATCTAATTTCTGACCCTGAAAATATGATTTTTTTTTAAAATGCTTCCAAGTAGCCTAAATTTATCTTACTAAGTCTGCATTTTGGTTTGATGTGTGTCTCAATATTATACAGGTCTTGTTGAGTGTATGATTAGATTTTATGTAATGGATCTATTTGATTGCATGGAGGTTTTTTCAAAGTACTTCCTACTGTAATAAACAGTCAATTACCAGGGTTCTGTAATTTTATTCATGTTTGTTGAATGTTTTGCTTTCCTGTGTTAAATTTTTGATTTTGCTGAGAAATGTGTTAGCAGGTACAATGGGAAAACTTGGCCAAAGAAAGTATGAAGAAGGAAAGACATGAATCTTGTTAGCTTCGTTTCTCTTATCCTTGATTTTAATTGGTTTGTTTGTTTTCCATTTTACATATTATTCCGAACTTGATAATGAACTAATAGTTTTCTGTAGTTTGTTTGATCAGGATTCAGAGCAAAATGGAATTGAGATGCCAGAAGGGGCAGATGATTGCAGGAAGAAGGGGCTAGATGATCAAAAACAGGATAGTCATGACTCATGACGAGATTGTTGTAGTGGATGCATACTCTACAGTCGGTGCAATATTTGTCAATGGTAAGAACCTGAAGAAGAGTGGCGTGCAAATAATGCAGGAACCCGTCAGCTTAAAAGAAATTGGTTGGGCCAGGGTGAAATCCCAGTCATTTTGGCTGTTATTTGAATTTCTCTTGGTAGCCATAGCCGACTCACATTCCACAATCGAATATTTCTAAGTACTTATAGTACAGACATTCTCAACTAAAGATAATACTCCCTCCGTCCCTAAATATCATTCCTGTTTTGACTGGACACGTTTGCCAACGCGTACTTTTGATCGTTAATATCTTTAATTTTGTATTAGTTTTAAATATAAAAACTTCACTGTATTAAAGTACTCATAAATACGAATCCAACAAGATCACTCATGACTATATTCCGTCTTATAGATTAGACGTAAATTAGTAATTTGTCTCATGTTATGAACAGGACCGACATTTCAAATAAGAAAAACAATGTGAGACAGAGGGAGTAGTTCTTTCTTAACTTTCTCTCCTCGTTTTCCTCTGTTCTTTAGTTTTTTAAAAGAGTGAAAATACTAGAAGTGACCTAGCTTCTAGTTTGTATTTATTTGATTTTTGAGTAGCAAGAAATGTTAAGGAGTGTTCTTTTTCATTGGCGATACCTCTTCCCAAACCAGAGACAAAATATCTCAAAACATCTCTTTGTATATTCGTCTTAGAAAGTTATAATTCTTGGTTCTGATGCCAACTTGTAAATCTTCTGAGCTGTATTTTGTCTTGTCCAATAGTTGGCTTCTACCTTGGCATTGAACTCACCGCGCCACCAGATTCAGTGATGACAATTGGTTCCTGTTTGTACTCTATATTTTCTTGAGGTCAGAAACTATTTTGAATGTGAGCTGATCCTGTGTTTTCCTCTTTGCACAATTCATCATGCGATGTAAATGTTTTGTCATTAAACACTATGTAAGAACTGTCCTACAGTGTGCTGTCTTGAGAAATAGGAAATATAAGTGTCATATTTTCAAATTTGCATCTGTGGCTGTGGGGTTGATTCTGACGCTTTGGCATTCTGGCATATCTGATGAGATTTATACCTCTACCTCTGAAACCTCTGAAAATTCGAGTCCTTTGACAACAGAGGACAATGAGGTGGATCAGGATGACACAACAAACGACATTCCAGTACGAAGATCAACTCGACTTCTTAGACCTCCTGTTTAGCAACAGGACTACGTTGCTAATTGTTCCTCAATACCAGTGGCAAGTGTAGCAGCAACCTATGTTAATCCTACCTTCAATTGTTTCCTAGCCTCTATTGCTTCGAATCATGACCCAGTGACATATAAGGAAGCTATGCAACACTCACATTGGGTTGATGCTATGAATGCTGAGTTAGAGGCATTGGAAAATAATAACACCTGGTCCATCACTGATTTGCCAGCTGGGAAAATAGCGATTGGGTGTAAATGGGTATTTAAGACCAAATTTCATCCAGATGGGAGTGTTGAAAGACATAAAGCACGCTTGGTTATCTGGGATGTCGACAAACTTATGGTGTGAATTATACTGAAACTTTCGCACCTGTCGCCAAAATGACGACTGTTCGCACCTTGCATGCTGTAGCTGCAATAGAGAATTGGTATACATTGCAAATGGACGCTCAAACGCATTCTTACATGGGGATCTCCTGGACGATGTTTACATGAAGCTCCCATGTGGCTATACTCATTTTGGAAGCAGAATAGAGGTTAATGACTTGCCTAAAGGTACTTCTCAGTCCACGTCTATCGTTTGTAAACTACTTAAAGCCCTATATGGACTTAAACAGGCTCCACGTCTGTGGTTTTCAAAGTTATCTTTGACATTGTTAAGTCTGGGCTTCAAGCAATCAAAGTCAGACTATAGTTTGTTTCTAAAACAAACTTCTACTGTTTCAATTGCTATTCTGGTCTATGTGGACGACCTTTTGATTTGTGGCTCAAATATGGACGATATCAGTGAGCTAAAACACATGCTTTCAGCCAGGTTTCTCATGAAGGATCTTGGTCCTATAAACTATTTTCTAGGCCTTGAGGTGGACAGGACACCATCAGGTTTTTTCATTTCTCAAAAGAAATACACGTTAGACCTTCTTTCAGAACATGGCCTTCTTAATTGCAAGCCACTGTCTCTTCCGATGGATACACATGTCAAACTTACTCCAACAATTGGTGATCCCCTTTCCAATCCAACTGCTTATCAACGCCTACTTGGCCAACTTATATATCTCACAATTACCCGTCCTGACATCGCTTTTACAGTGCACACCCTTAGTCAATACATGACTGCACCCACCACTGTTCACCTTCAAGCTGCTAAGCGTCTCCTACGATATCTAGCAGGTTCTCCCTCTCAAGGAGTTCTACTGGCATCTTCTAGTGCAGCCCGTCTAACAGCCTATTGTGATAGCGACTGGGCTAGCTGCCTTGCTACGAGAAAATCAACAACAGGCTATTGTATTTTGTTGGGTGATTCTCCTATCTCCTGGAAGTCCAAGAAACAGAGTGTGGTGGCTCGTTCTTCTGCCGAGGCCGAATACCGTGCCATGGCCATGACATCGTGTGAAGTTACTTGGTTGATATCTCTTCTGAAAGACTTAGGCTTTAAAACCTTACCTACAACTCAGCTCCATTGTGATAACAAAGCTGCACTCGCCATTGCTGCCAATCCAGTTCAACACGAGCGAACAAAAAACGTGGAAATCGACTGCCATTTTGTACGTGATCAGATAAATGCTGGTTTGCTTCAAACGTCTTATGTGCCTTCTTCTGAACAAGTAGCTGATCTTTTTACAGAAGTGGTTCCTGTTTCACAACATCAACATCTGCTTCACAAGCTTGGAGCCTCCACAATGTCACCTCCAGCTTGAGGGGGCGTAATGCAGATATAGGCTATTTTCCAGCTCATCTCTAGTGGTTATTTTGACAGAATATCTCCTAGTTGTTATTTTGTCATTACTTAGAAAAGTTGGTTAGTAACCTTTTGTCAGCTAGCATCTCAGTAGGCATGTTTGTTCTATTTAAGATTGGCTCTATCATTGTACACAGACAGGCTGAATCATTATGAAATACATTCTACTTTCTTCTCCCCAAATATGCTTACTTTCTTACTCTGCAAATGTATGACTTCTATGCTAATCATTGTTATTACAAACGAAGATGACCCTTTGGATAGTGGCAGAAACAGAACAGCTGATGGAGTAGAGGATCCCTTTGGGCTCCTGTACGAGATAAATGAACGAGTGAGGACAGGAACCTGGGTTGGAGAATGTTTCATTCTTAATTATTCCTCTTGGAGGCTTAATTACTGTGTTAGCGGAGAGGTATATACACTTTGATCATGTTACCGGACTTTGTTGTTCTTTTAGGTACCGAAATTTTATAAATCTAAAAATTTACATTAAATATCAGGTAACAACAATGTTTCTTTAGACCTGTTATGTACTTGCTAGGATATCTTGCTAATCAAAGTAGGGTGTATCTCATCGATAAAGAGTTCAAGTGAGAACAAATATTTGGCAGCTATAATTGTAATAGACTGCTATGCTACTTGGCGTTCAAGTTTTTTGTTCTTGTTCCCTTTGCAGTCTTATTGGATGCATGTCGCTCCTCAGCTTGGTTGAATGCAAGACACTTGTGATGTGTGGTGAGGTGGAACAAGGTAATCAGATTCTACCTTCAATACCCATAGAGCAGAGGTATGTTTACCTTAATTATTACTCATCTTTAATTTCAAAAATTGACTATCTACCTTTGCACTTATAAAAAACGAAGATGTATGTTTGCACTGATAGATTTGTTTTGACTTGATTTACAACATTTTGACAACATCATAAGACCATACCTCAGTGGTATACCTTTCAAGGTGCTACTCTTAAAATCCGTACGAAATGCAACTACATCTATGAAAAGATTCCGATTTTGCACTAGCCAGTTCTATAAAAAAACTAGAGTAGTTGTGTCACAGAATACTGGTGAATTCCAAGGGCTTCGAAAAAATTGGTTTCTTCTCTTTCCATTCAGTTTTAGGGATGGTATTTAGCTTTTGATGTTTTTATATGTAAGTTGTTTGGACCTGACTTTTAGGAATTTAATTGGTGCGCTGCAGACGCAAATTTCCCTCACATAGAACCAGGATCAGAATTATTCACATTCCAGCAGCCCTGTTAACAATCTTTAAGTCAGTGCTTATTACATGTGCATAATGTTTATCTTATAAAGAGCCCGAAACTGCCAGCTGTGCACTGTTTTTTTTTTTTTTTTTCTAGATGTCTCAGATCTCTTTATATGGATCTTACTGTATAACTGATACTTTATAACCTAAACTCCTCTCAGTGGTTCTTTTTTTTTCACTTGTTTTACTTCACTCTGGTACAATTCCATTATCACAAATTATACAAATTGATTTTAATCTGAACCATGTCACGTATCTTATGCCAAATCGTACTGCCTGAAGTATGTAATTTAATTAAACCAAATTCCCTGTCTAGTGTGGCTTATGTTTTGGAATCTCGTGGAACGATAGAGGATGCACTAGAAATTGCTACAGATTTGAGCATACAGCTGGGCGAGATCGAGATTGCCAAGGTAAGTGCTGTGAAGCTGTGCAAGTAGGTTGAATTAGTTTTTAAAGTTGGAATGAACTCTTTCAAATTCCTTGTCAGCTTAGAAAAAATATTTTTTTAAAGTCTAGTTTTCAAAATCTCTGTGCTGCATATTTCTGAGTAGCTTATATACTCTCCAACAGCAAATCGCCACTATATCGCAGAGTGAATCCAAATGGAACAATTGAGTGAACTAGCAATGTCTGCTGGAATGGTACTAATATTACCTTGAGTTCTGAATCATATTTATACATTATTATTTATTACTCTAGTTGATAGCAGAGATGCTTGTGCAATGCTAATTTGTTTCTTGTTGTATTCAAACATCTTTATTATATGACGCTTGTAATTTTTAAAAGAATATGTGTTAGTAAACTTTTGTTCAACATCTGTTTATGATAAATATCAGAATCTGGTTCGTCTGACTAGATCCCTGCACTTCTAGTTGGATATTTCAAAACTTTATGCTAGTACCTGGAAGCTTATATAGTTAACTCTTGGTTTTCTCTTTTAATCACTATATAATTTAGAAATATATAGTTAACTTGCATTGCTTCCCAAAGACCATGGAAAAAATAATGGTTGCATTTCTTTGTCAAATTATCTTGGGGTAAGGTGAAAGAGTGCCTACAGCTGTTTATTGACAGGTAAGTGATTCAATAACCAGAGGGTCATACTTTGCTCCTGCTCGTGATAATAATTCCTACTCCAATCTCCCGGCAGCAATCACATACCTGAAGCTGCTCTAATGACAAGATCTTTTCTACCTAGCAAAGTTTCAGAAATAGTTGCTCTTTGGAGGAAAGATCTTGTCAAGGTTAATTTTATTGTACTTTTACGTGGATTTATTTTTATCTTGCTCTTTTCAACTCTTAAGCATGTGCTAGTATTATCATGGAGAAGATTGTTGCTTTAGGCTGTTTAAACAAGTGTCTGCTTGGGACTAATCTAAAATTTTGTTCTATGATTGAGACTTGAGAGAAACTAGCAAGATGCATAAAATGAAACAATAAAAGCCCTGTGTTAAATTGTCTGCTTTGCTAAGATATGTAGGGTTCCCTTCTAGAGAGAATTTGTTATATAGAGAATATGAGAGAATCACTTAAAATGTATTAAAATTGTCCTTTATATAAGATCCCTTACGGGGCCCTTTTACAAAAAAGTCTTATAATTCTATCCTCTATCCATTTGTCAAAGAAAAAAAAGAAAAAAAAAATTTTAAAAATTAAAAAAACTGTTGCCATGTCATAATTTTTTTAAAAAAAATTATTTTTTTTAAATTTTTTTTTTTGTAGTTTTTTTTAATAAATAAATAGAGGGTAGAATTATAAGACTTTTTTGTGAAGATGCCCCTGGCGGGGCCCTAAGAAATAAATGGAAATAAATGGTTTAGATTGATTCTCTCATATTCTCTATATAAGGAGGTCCTCTCTAGAATAATGGCTAAGATATGTATTAGCAAGTACAACGAGAAAGGTTAGCCAAAAAAAGTAGAAAGAAGGAAAGACATCATTCTTGTTTGGTTTCTTTCTCTTATCCTTAAATTTAATTGGTTTGTTTGGTTTCCATGCTACATATTATTTCGAATTTCATGTTGAACTACTCTTGCTTTAAAAAAAAAATTAGGCTGGAAGGGCCAGGTAATCGTATAGAGGGGTTAGATGTTTAAGAACAGTCTATCTTAAATGTGAGCTAATAATTAGTTTTCGTCTTTGCATAATTCATTAGGCAATATAAACATGTTGTGATTTAAACACTATTTAAGAGCTGTCCTACAGTATGCTGTCTCAAGAAATACTGTAGGAAATATGGGTGTCATCTTTACAAATTTGCACATATGGCTGTCAGGATGTGGGGATGATTCCGACTCTTTAACATGTTGTGTAATATGCAGTGTTCTAAAACAAGGCCGCCTAGCCGCTTAAGCGGACCGCTTAAGCGTCGAAGGTCCTCAAATCGTTCCGATTTTATGTTAGCCGCTTATTCCCCGATTTTATATAATTATTAAATATATATATACTTATGTATATAAATAATTAAATATATATTATATAATCCGTTTAATTGGTCCGCTTTGAAATCCGCTTAAGCCCCCGCCTAGCCGCTTAAGCGCTCGAAGGTCCGCTTTGTATCAGTACCCTAACTTGGAATAAGTAGTTTGCTTGCTAACTCCTTTTTTTAGCCTCTGACAATGAAATGTATTAGAAAGTTGCTAGGTAAATCTTTTGCACCTACAATTGGTTTTCTTTTACAGTTTGATCTAAATCTAAAATTAGTTTTAAAAAATTATGATTGGGTGGAATTTTCAACTTTTTAATGATGTTTTATGATAGGGAGTTGATATGTGTACAGCCTATATAACTGCACACTCTTTAATGAATAAGATTTGGGCCAGATTACCCATATACACATCTTTTCTATTTCTTTATTTTAAAAGGTAATTAAATGAAAATAAAAACAAAGATAAGACAATAATAACAGACATACCAGGATAGCTCGACTAAACTGAGGTAACTAGAAACTGGACACTCGACTTAAACATACCATATCACTGGTGACCTAAACACTCCAGAAAAGGATACTACCAACACAAACTAAGACCACTCCGGAAAAGTATACTACCAACACAAACTAAGACCACAGACTATAAATAAAGACTACAGCAAACAATGAATCTAAACCATCCAAATTAGATCAGACTAAATCATCCAAAATCTTAAAAGAAGTCCGACAAATCATCATTTTCAGTGTCCAACTGATCTTCATATATCACGTCATATATTTCTAACCCCCTCAGAAAACAACAATTAAACCTTCCTGCCCTTCCTCCACAAGAAGAACACCTCTTTTTTTTATTTTTTTTATTTACAATTTTTTTTAGCACACTAAAAAGAAATTTTAGCAACTTACATTCATTCATCCAAGTAAATTTTGGTCAACTCACTTATAGACCAACCGAAGATGCATGTATTTTTTGCAGAACAGAAATTTTTAAGCACAAGAATATGTACCAAATACTACATAACATAAATCATATTCTCTCATTCATTTCAAAACCTAAGCTAATACTCTACCAAATCTGCAAGGCTATAACATTTTCTTACTTACTAAAAAAATTAAATTTGTAAATACAGAAACAGAAAAAATGTGTATCTGGTCCAAATCTCATTAAAAGGGTGTGCACGTATATGAAATTCACTCTAGTTCCTGTAACCGTTGGTTATAGTAAAAATATTAATTATTACTTCCATATTAAGCAGGGGTTTCGGTAATATCTGGAAAATGATCCTGTCATATCGACCATAGAGTCCACAACTCTTCTTTTAAAAATAACGTGTTGGGTCGAGTTCGAGTCCACGACTTAAAAAAGAAGTCAAAATAGGTTTAGTTATCATCCAGCTCTTAAGGTACATATAAATTCTTAACAAAAATAAAGTAGTGTATTTTAGTCTTTTAAAGTATCAGATTTGTTCATTTCAATTCTTTTCTTAAAAATAATGTAGTGTATTTTAGTCTTTTAAAGTAGTGTCTTCAAGTTCTAGGACAATATGGTTCACCAAAGGCTACTCTCATCATTTTGGATTTATCAAAAATATAGAATATTAACCAAAAATATCATTTTTTTTAAAGTTTTTTTGCAATTTTACCATCTTCTCAAACTATTTGCAAAAATATATTTTTCAAAAAAAAAAAAACAGTTTGCAAAATTACCATCTTATTTGCAAAAATACGGCATGCAACCATCTGGTTGCATATATGGTTGCGCAACAGATTGCATGCAATTGCATATGTGATTGCGCAACAGATTGCATTTAGTTGTAGGCCGTATTTTTGCAAATAAGTTGGCATTTTAGCAAAAAAAATAATTTTAAAAGTACTTTTGCAAAAAAAGATTTAAACTTGGGTATTTGTGAAAAAAACCCATTTACTTATCGTAATTACTAAACAATTTTTCTGAAATACAACATTTATTTTATTTAGTACAGGCATAAATTACATATTTTTTAAAGTAGTAAAATATTTACTAACTTGTCAATCTTCTAATTTAAAGTCAATCAAAATTATATTATTATATATTACGAGCTAATTTTCATAATATCAATTAAATCATACTTATAATATATAGTTATATATTACAGATTAATTTTCATATATACTTATTAACTAATTAATCACAATTTTTAATTTAAAATCATTTAGTTTTTGTGTCCCTCTCTATGTATATGAAGCCATTTTCCATAATTTCGTATTTATTAATTGATTTTAATATAAATATATTATTTTAATATATGAGTATATTTCATCTATATTATATAATATAATATTTTAATGTTTCAAACTCTCGATCTACGATCTTAAGGTGCAATCAAATTTAAATAAATTTACTATTATTGAACTAAAATTTCAAAAACTTAAAAAATATTTACCGCACTATTCTAAATGCACATTTAAAATTGAGTTAAATAAACTTTTAAATTATCAATTATAAAAAGAAAAAGCTAGATTCAACTAATTTAAATTTTAAAATGAATTTTAAACCAATTATATTTAATATTTAATTTATCACTATTTTCTAGTTATGCAATAATTATTGGGACAAACAAATTGACTTGACAATATATTTAAATTATTCAAAATATTAAATATACTATCAAATAGTATTAGATATTACTTGGTGTATGAATTATCAATCAAAAAATGAAATACATTACAAATGAATGAAAATATTGTTAGTGAATATTTTCATAATAAATTGGTCAACCTAGCGCAAAAATTCTTATAAATCGCTATTTTATTTTATAGAGAATTAATTAATCAATAAAAGGCCATACAAAATCTATAAAAAATTAATTTTTTATAAACACGTATTAAAATAGATCATATCAAGGTTTACTTCATCCAAACTACCATCGTTGATCGGATCTTAAAATGTGGTACATTCCTAACTTATATCACTAATATATGTAGCCATTTTGGTGAGATAATCCAACAATTTATTGTAATCATGAGAAAAATATATATCTGATTTGTCATAACGGATTCGAACAACCGATTATAACTGCGATTCTATACAATCCAAATCAATGAACGAAATAAGAAAATCATGCAGATCTAAGATCATGGATACCAAAATAAAAGAATCTACTATCACAAAGAGAAAAAACAAAACCCAATATATGGGTAGACAAAATCCATTGATGGGGTACTTGACCCTCAATAAAGAGATATTTTAAAAAAAAAACAAAGTAAAACTTAGGAAAAGAAATGGGAGTTATCATTCACAAGTAAAAAGTACAAAATCCAATATATCAGTAGATAAAACCCATCAATAATGTACTAGACTCTCCATAAAGAGAGATATTTATTTAAAAAAACAAATCAAAATCAAGGTAAACAATAAAATGGGGCTTATTATCAACCAAACGCTGATGTAAGCCCCTAAATTTTAGTTTAATATTTTTTGGGAGAGGAAAGAGAGACGGCTATAACCTTCATTATAAAAATCATTATTATTGATAACTAGATATGTCGATACATATAAAATCATATATTGTTTCTAATAAAGGTATCCTTTTTAATTTTGTATTCTTGAATTAAAGAATAGTATTCAATTCCCATATCCTAATTTCAGAGCAGATATATCAAATTTGCTTGGTTAGTTGATAATATCTATATTTTAATATCAACAAAACCTTAAATATAGGTTAAAAAAACTTAGTAACTTGGTAGATAGATTATAAACAAACAAAAATATTTATTAACAATAAACAAAAAAATAGGAGGTTTCATTTTATGTACTCTACTCTAAGTTTTGTTTTATAGTCTCTATGTTGTTTTCGGTTATATAGTAACATACTTAGATAACTTGGGCAGAGAATAACATTAAATATAATTATTATTTTATTTTTCAGCATATTATTTTCGTTTCATGTAAAAAAAATATTTAAACTTTAATAACATTTAAAAACATGTAATTAAATTAGATAACTAGATTAGATGAAAATTTTCCTTTATCATAACTATGTTCGTTTAATGGATTTTACATAGTTGAGATCTTTTCATATATCACTAAAAAATGCAATCCTATTTTGAGAGCCAATCTAATGATTTATAACGGTCATGAGAAATAAGTGTTTATGAATTTTTAATATGTATTCAAAAAATTGATCGGAGCCGTACAAAATTTTTGAATGAAAATATAATAAAAAATCTAGAAATCTACAATACTCATTTAAAGTTACCAAATTTCCAAAAGAACAAAACTTAAAATATGGGTATAAAACTTACGAACTTGGTAGAAAGATTCTAAAAATGGGACATATTAAATGAAAAACAAAATTAAGAAAAAATAATAAATAGGGGGTTTAGAACGTTTCAGCGAGGAATGTGAATGTTATGATGATTGTTTGATAATATTTATATAAATACAATTGTTATAAATTGACGAATAAGTAATTTTATACTCCCTTCGTCCTTTCCATTTCTTTACACTTTTTTTTCACTTTCTAGCACGCATTTTAAGGTGAATTTTAATTATAGTTCCATAACTTATTTTTAAACTTTTCTTTTTTTTGTATAAAAATAAGATTGATCTATTTTTATAACAAAAAAGAAAATTCCAAAAATAAGTTATGCAACTATCCTTAAAATCCACCTTAAAATGCGTATCAGACACCCTATTTTGAAATGATAAGAAATGGAAAGGACGGAGGGAGTACTTAAATTAATTACATTCTAATTAAATTATTTTTTTCTAAATAATGATTAAAATAATATATTTATATTAATTAATTAATTAATTTTATTGTTCATTGCGTAGCACGAAAAGAACGCTAGTATATTTAAATAATTATGTTACTGTCAAAATTTGACAATAGATTTTCTTTTATGAAAACAAACTTTAGATGCAGAATATATAATTTGGTTCTACTTTCATCGTATCATGTAGGCCTGTTAATGGATCGGGTTTGGATCGGATTTGGATCGGATCAACCAGAATTCATATCCAAATCCATTAATTTTTTGGATCGGATCGGATTAATTGTCGGATTTTTTTAAGACCAATCCATATCCACTCCACTAAAATTACGGGTAATCGAAACGGGTATCCAATCCAATTAATAAGTCTTTCAAAAAAAATATTATATTAATATTAAAAGCTAAAATGATAAAATAGATAATTTTAAGATGTAAAAGTACACATTAACATACAAATACAAGAATAATAGAACATTGAAAATGAAAAATAAATATCTACCTGAAAGGTACCAGACAAAATTCGAATGATCAAGAAATGAACTCCAAGCATAAAAATTATTTAAATTAAAATATGAATTCAATTTTAGATGCAATACATCGATAACGTATTCATTATAAACACAATACCCTTTTCAATTTATAGTATAAAATATCACTAAAGTATTTTGGATCTCATATGATTTGAAAATTATACATTATTTATATAATTATAATTATATGAATATTAATATTAATATATAATAAAATATATAATTATATAATTATAATTATTCGGATCGGATTCTTAACAAGATCAGATCATGTAAAATCCATATCCGTATTATATGGATCGGCTCTTATCGGATCGGATTTTTATCGGATCAAATTTATTTTATATAAATCCATATCCAGTTATATGGTCTCGGATCGGAGCTCCAATCCATTAACAGACCTAGTTTCATGTACTAGATTATATATATAGGGAAAAGAGTATCTAAAGCACACAATAGAGAAATCCTCTATTAGTGCAGCTTAAAATACGATAAATTAATTATAATTTGAACAATCCAATCGTACGGATGGTAAATTCATATAAAAATACATGAATTTACAAATTTTTGTGTAATTTAATTATTTGGAACTATAAATTTATAGCAATAAGATTATGATAAATCTGTGTCGTTGAATATATATAGAAAATAGTATTATTATAAAAGTGATGCTCCACTATTTCAAATATAATAACAATTTGTATACAATGTTATTTCGACATAAACTTTTCATCCGTACGGTTGGATTATCAAAAATAATAATAAAATACAAGATTTAAGGTGCACTAATAGAGAAGTTCTCTATTGTGTGCTTTAGAAACTCCAACCCCACATATATATATATATATATATATATATATATATAGGTTTTTGTTCAAATAGAAACCAAAGTTAAAATAGAAAGTATAAACCACTATCTACACACCATATTTTACTATTTTCACACCATATTTTACTATCTCCACCCCTATATGACATCACTCACCCCTATATGAAATCATCATGCCATCACCCACCCCCTATATGACATTATCATGACATCAATCACTATTTTTATTTAATTATTTAATTTTTTTTATTTTTAAATTTATATTTATAATTTTTTTATATTTTAAAAAAATTGTTTTAATTTATAAAAAATTTTACTTTTCTGACGTCAGTCATTGTTGATGTCATCAATCACTAAATAACATATTTCGATTACTAAATATTTTCTTTGAAAACAATTTCTGGGGAAAACATTTTCTCGAAAAAAAAAATTCTGGGAAAAAAAATTTCCGAGAAAAGATTTCTCAAAAACAATTTTTGAAAGAAAAAATTTCCGGATTTTTTTTTCCAGATATTAGTGATTTTAGCTGTGTTTATTAGTGATTTTTGCTGTGTAAATTAGTGATTTTTAGCTATATAAATTAGTGATTTTAGCTGCCGGAAAAATTTCTCGAAAAAAAAATTCTCAAAAAGAATTTCCCAAAAAACATTTCGCGGAAAAAATTTCTCGTGAAAAGAATTTTCGGGGAAAAAAGTTTCTCTCGAAAATTAATGATTTTTAGCTGTGTCTATTTATGATTTCAGATGGGGGTGGGGTAAGTATAAATTAGTGATTTTTAACTGTGTATATTAGTGATTTCAGATGGGGTGGGGGTGGCGTGGGGTAAAGTGTAATTTGTGATTCTTAGCTGTGTATATTAGTGACTTCAGATGGGGTAGGGGCGGCATGGGCTGGGGTGTAAATTAGTGATTTTTAGTTGTGTATATTAGTGATTTCAGATAGGGATATGGGTGAGGGGTGGGGTGGGGTGGGGTGGGGTGGGGTGGGGTGGGGTGGGGTGGGGTGGGTATAAATTAGTGATTTTTAGCTATGTATATTAATGATTTCAGAGGGGGGTGGGTATAAATTAGTGATTTTTAGCTGTGTATATTAGTGATTTTAGATGGTGGGGGTAGGTGTGGCGTGGGGGTGTAAATTATTGATTTTTACATGTGTATATTAGTGATTTCAGATAGGAGTAGAGTTAGGGGTAAGGGTCGGGGTCGGGGTCGGGGTAGGGGTGGGGGGTGGGTATAAATTAATGCTTTTTAGTTGTGTATATTAGTGATTTCAGATGGGGTGGGGGTGACGTGGGGTGGGGTGTAAATTAGTGATTTTTAGCTGTGTATATTAGTGATTTCAGATAGGGGTAGGGGTAGGAGTAAGGGTCGGGGTCGGGGTCGGGGTAGGGGTGGGGAGGGAGGTGGGGGGTGGGTATAAATTAATGCTTTTTAGCTCTGTATATTAATGATTTCAGATGGGGTAGGGGTAGGGGTAGGGGTAGGGGTGGGGTGGGGTGGGGTGGGGTGGGGTGGGGTGGGGTGGGGGTGGGGGTGGGGGTGGGGGTGGGGGTGGGTATAAATTAGTGATTTTTAGTTGTGTACATTAGTGATTACAGATGGGGTGGGAGTGACGTGGGGTGGGGTATAAATTACTCCCTCCGTCCCTAATTAGTAGTCCATTTTGAAAAAAACACACATCTTAAGAAATATTTAATGTCATATTTTGTTTCCATAGTTGCCCCTACTTATGGCATTAAATAATAACTTTTGAATGTATAATTAATTATAAAGTCAAACATTATAAATTAGTGATTTTTAGTTGTGTACATTAGTGATTACAGATGGGGTGGGAGTGACGTGGGGTGGGGTATAAATTACTCCCTCCGTCCCTAATTAGTAGTCCATTTTGAAAAAAACACACATCTTAAGAAATATTTAATGTCATATTTTGTTTCCATAGTTGCCCCTACTTATTGCATTAAATAATAACTTTTGAATGTATAATTAATTATAAAGTCAAACATTGGAAATAGAAGTGTAGGGGTAATTTTGGAAAAACTTGAAAAACATGCATTGAAATATGAAAAGAAACAACTATTTAGGGACAAATTTTTTTCTCAAAATGGACTACTAAATAGGGACGGAGGGAGTAGTGATTTTTAGCTGTGTATATTAGTGATTTCAGATAGGGGTGGGGGTGGTGGTATAAATTAGTGATTTTTATCCGTGTATATTAGTGATATCAGATGGGGTGGGGGTGGGGGTGTAAATTAGTGGTTTTTAGCTCTGTATATCAGTGATTTAGGTTAGGGTAGGGTAGAAGTGGGTATAAATTAATGATTTTTTTTACTACTAGATAGAGGATAGATTATTATACGTTTTTTGTATTGGGGTATCCCTAGTTTGATCAGTAGATTAGTTTGAAATGTTGAATTGGGGTTTGGTTTTTAGTTTCTATTCTAATTTAATTTATATTAGAACAAGACCTATATAGGCTTTAACATAATGCACAAATACAAGAACCAGTACTTAAATAAGAATCAACTGCATACACAGACAAATCTGATATCCTACGCTCAAGTCGGAAATATATATTGTTTACTAGTACAGCCCATCACCTTCAACATCGAAGGAAATAAGTTCCGACAACTTCTATAAAGATCCCAAAAGGAGATTTAGATGTAAAGTGTGTCAGAGCAGATAGTTTGTCCCTTTATTAGGTTGTTCTTCATCACTTGGCACTTTCCATGCCAGCATTCACTTGTACAAAAGTGGTCTGCTCCTGCTGGATAAATATGTCTACCAGCTTTGAGGCAAGCAAAATACCTAGAAACAGAAAAACAGATTATGTCATCTGTTACATTTTAATGTATCAATTGTATTTGTAATTTCAGTATATAAGAACAAATTTAATATCCTAGAAGAGAGAGAACCCAAAATATAATGTTTCTGAATTCTACGCATTTACAAACTGTAGTCCTATTAATAAGCAATGGCCAATTTAGCACACTTATTAAGAAATAACAATAGTCTGTCTGTAAAACTATACCCCTCTTAATGGCCAATTTATCACCACTTGTTCAGATAAAACAAATCTGCAAATGGAGCAGGATGAACAAGATAGTAGAAGATATGTCCCTTTTTTTCTAATCAGTCAACTTAGGGCTCTTATCTTATCATTACTACTAATAACACTAAATTACTTCGTATTATATTTCTTTGTCTTTTCAGTGCTCTCTTTCAAATTCACCATTTGTTAAGCTGAATAAACTTGTCAGGTCATGTCGCAACAAAAGCTTGATTCAAGGCGTCAGCAAAACACTGCCGTCTGTTCCAAAAACCTAAGATAAATCAGCATGACTGTTGCCATGCATGCAATTTTTTTGATGCTCGGAACACGAATAGCAACTGTATTTACAGTCTCCTTCAAATATTGATGAAAAGAGTGCT
Source organism: Kitagawia praeruptora (assembly GCA_037693485.1). Classification (NCBI taxonomy): domain Eukaryota; kingdom Viridiplantae; phylum Streptophyta; class Magnoliopsida; order Apiales; family Apiaceae; genus Kitagawia; species Kitagawia praeruptora. The sequence continues at coordinate 51,944,248 of CM075347.1, forward strand.
ACCTGTCAATCAGGATATCCAGCAATCATTGATATGAGCGGGCCACCTGAAGCAACAAATGAATTGATACATAAGCCCAAGTAGCAATGCCAGTGTTGAACTTGGAACCATCATTTTTTTTGGTTTTGGGGGGGGGGGGGGGGGGGGAGCAGAAAAGAACCGACCTGTTAAGTTGATCCGATGTTGCCTCATTAAAAACCATTTTCACTTGTATAGGAGTAACAGCATCCACTCGTACTAGGATTAATTCTATAGGAACTCCAACCTTCTCCCATATCATTTCAAAAAACTAAAACCAACAAAAGAAGGAACAAAAGAATTAACAACAATTTATAGGCCCAACTGTAAGAAACCAGTACTCATTTTTTTGCTTACACATATAGATCATGTGAAATGCATGGGCAGCAATGTCTTAAAACTAGCAAAAGATACCATAATACAACACATAATTACCATATAATCAGTGAAATTAGCGAAAGATACCACAATACAAGGAATAACTACCATACAAAGTCAATTATGCCCAAAAAAACAAAAAATATATATAAATGTATAATCAAGCGTACATAAGAACATATAAATGTATAATCAAGCGTACATAAGAAAGTGTAAGCATCATGTATATATAACCTGATGAGGAACGGGATTGAAGACTTTTTATAAATGTTATTAATAGGTTTATTTGTATTTAGTTTAGAGAGAATTAAAATTATTTGTTTATATGTTTTATATGTGGGGTTAGGAATTTATTATTTAAGTAGTTTATTTTAAGGGCTTGAGGTGCCTGAGGTTGTCCTCAGGGGGAAACCCCTGAGGTTAAAAGATTTGCAATATAATTCTAAGGCTATATATGTAAATTACTATTAAAAAAATTATATTTACAAAATTGCCCCTGCGGGGCCACTTGATTTATAGGAAGAAAATCTTTTAACCTCAGGAAGATTGTCTGAGGACAACCTCAGGCCCAGTTTTCTCTTATTTTAATAAAGCCCAATTATTTACGGGCCTTACTCCTTAGTCCATTAGGTTTAATATTAGGGTTTAAATTTTCTATATGAGTGATGTAATCCCCCACATATTGCTTAGCTTTGATTATACACTTTTCTTGGGAATAATATTATTGATTATTCTTGGGATTCGTATAATTCATTGCTTGATTATTGCTTTTAAATTCTTGTGGGGCATCATAACCCGCAAAAGTCCAAAACAAGCGGGCTAATAATAAAACTCAATAATAATAAAAGTCCAGCAAGATATAAAATCATCCGAAAATATAATATCTAATAATAACGGGACTGATCCTTATCAATACGTACAACGTAGGCTCTCTAAACACCCGAATCTAGAATAGTTGAAAAGAAGTGTTGGTTTCATTGGATGAGTGGCCACACTTGGAAGAACCAAAAAGTGAAGATGTATCAAACCATCAAAGATAAGGTGGGAATGACACATGTTAAAAAGCAGGGCAAGGCTCCTAGGCTTTGAATGTGCTCAAAGAATGTCACACCTCCATAACAAGCACCATGACGCGTGGCATAATTACAAGAATCTAGTTGCTCATTATTTTGTGTATTATTAATTTAGTAGTATAAGTATATTTAAATTAGATAATTCTTCCCTTTATCAAAAACAGTACTCCCTCCATCCCACTAGGCCGAGAGTTGGGCACAGAATTAAAGAAAATATAAGAAAAATGAAGAAGGATGAAGAAAAGACAAGAAAGTGGGAGTTAGTGAGAACTACTAATATTAGTAAAGGATAATATGTTATTTCAAGAAATGTTAAGAAATGAATGGAACATCCCAAATTAGAAAGTGTTAAGAAAGGAATGTGACGGAGGGAGTAGTAGCTAACTATTAGGTATTTCGTAGTATAAGTACATTTAATTTTATATTAGAAAATTATTCCCATTATCAAAAACAGCTCCCTCCATCCCACTGAGCTGGGAACAGAATTAAAGAACATATAAGAAAAGTGAAGAAAGATAAGAAAGTTAGAGTTAGTGAGAACTACTAATATTAGTAAAGGAAAATATGTTATTTCAAGAAATGTAAAGAAATGAATGGGACATCCCAAAATAGAAAGTGTTAAGAAAGGAATGTGATGGAGGGAGTAGTAGCTAACTATTAGGTAGTAGTTATCAACTAGGACTAGCCTCCTTCTATTTAGGATCTTACTTGTTCGCCAAGTATTAGAACATATATATATACAATTGTAAGCATCTTTAGTAATTCGAGTTGAATATTTTTCTTCACTATTTATACATGAATGTGCGTATTTTTTCGTGTTTCTACCAATTTTCCTGATTTTCCTCCAAAGAAAGGCCCTCATTTCTTATTTTACCCCGAATCTTAAACGTCTCTTACATCAATTGTATTAGAGCAAGGCTTCAGCTGTAAATTAGAATAGGTTTTTAAAATATTTAGGTCTGTTAAAGTAGGTTTTTAAATTAAGTAGGTCTAGAGATGAGTTAAAATTACAATAGTTATTAAATGTCTTTCAATTGCAAATATTTTTTAATACAATTAGGCTCATTAAATTAGTTTTTTAGTAATTAGCCTCGTATAAAATAGGTTTTTAAAGTAAGTAGGCCATTAGATGTGTTTAATTAATAATAATTACAAATTTGTTAATTAAAATAGTTCAAAAAGATAAGGCCCATTACAATGAGATTTAACATAAATAGAACCGACCAAAACCTTTAATATTTCAGCTTCAATGAGATATAGTATAGATTACTTGTATTTATAAACACAAATTTACATATGCATTTCTTAATAATATATATATACATTTATAAATATGAAAAAATTAGTAAAAATTCATTTATATAAATATTTTAAGAGAAAAATGGGCCTGAGGCAGATAATTTCCCTCATATTTCTATATATTTTTAATGTCAGTTTGGTAAATACAAAAAACCTTTCCTGAATTTACAAATTCACCCTTGTGTATTTATGTGTATTTGTATGGGAACTTCTTATCATAACCTCATCATAACCTCGGGCACCCTCACGTACATGATTCCCACATAATAATAACTATATAACAAAAGGTATTATTTGCTCAACATTCATACTTTTGATTCATTCAGATACTATCAAAAATATTGATCATCCAAATATAAAATTTTCAAATTTTGCCAAATGGCCCGTTAGTCATATATATAAATATATATATTTTAAAAAAACTACATCCAAGCACCTTAAAATTCTGAATTATTTTACAGAACATCCCTTGTGTTCTGATTCTTACAGTTTCAATTTGGAAAATAAAAACAAATGTCACCAAAAAGAACTCCAATCATTAATGCATATGAGATATCTTGTGCTGTGACACATCATCAAGCTATGGCGAATTTACTTTCATTATTTCATCCATAAAGCTCTAATTATAGGATATCAATCTAAAACTGGCAATGATTTGATGATTTAATTTGGCGGCATACAAGATCATTGAGAAAGAGAAGATAACATACTTAGGTAAAGACATGAGTGATAGATTGGAAATAATGCAGCAAATTATTGAAGTTGTACCCAATGTTGAAAGAGAGCCTATCCAAACAAGTGTGGAATGTAAGGAGACATATGAAAAATGGATAGAGCATGACGACTTTGTTTGTGAGAAAGAAGTTCAAGATAAACTGGAGGCCGTAGATAAAATCGATTTTGTTGTTTCATATGAAACCACTCTGACTTAAAAGATTCAAAGTTCTTCATTATCGTATTGCATTCAATGCATGGACTACACAATTGTAGTTGAAACATTGCACTTCGCTCATGGTTTTTGATCCCTAATTTAAACTCGTGGAGTCTTTTTTAAGGGCAATGAAAATGGTGTGGAGCACAAAACCATTAAGTTGATTGTTGATTATTCTATGTGCATTAGTAAAGAAAAATTAGTTCTAACTAATTTACTAATATAATTATATTAGAATTAGATAATTGTTCTCTTTAGTAAAATAGTATTAGCTAATTATTACGTATTAGTTATCAATTACGCCTACTTTCCTTTCATTAAAGATCTTGTTCACCAAGCACTCGAATATATATATATATATAGGCTAGCGTTCAAATAGAAATCAATCATAGAATAGAAACTAGAAACCTACACTAAATAAATTATATTTCATTTATTTTAATGGCCCCGCTAGGGGCACCTTCACAAAAAACTTATAAAATTCTTGGCTCTATTTAACAAAAATATAAAAATAATAAAAAAATAATAATAAAAGTTACTGTTCACGTGCCACGTCATCACGTGAACAGTAACTTTTTTTTTTCCTTGAATAGAGCCAATAATTTTAAACGTTTTTTGTATTGGGGTACCCGTAATTTGGTCATTAGATTAGCTTGAAATATTTAATTTAGCTTTAGTTTCTAGTTTCTATTCTAAGTTAGTTTCTATTAGAACAAGATCCTATATATATATATATATACACACACACACACACAATTGTCAGCATCGTTAGTAACTAGAGTTGAATATATTTATTGACTAATTGTTTTGACATTAATATGCTGATTTATTGAGTTTCTACAGAGATATGTCAGTATCCCTTCATTTACCCTAATTCTAAAATCTGAACCTTGTCCTACATCACACCACAATGTTTCAATGATAAGTGAACTGATTATTACACATTACATGGCCTATTAAGAGCACACCTACTAAAAGCTCACCTAAAACATTTCTCGTAAGATACCTGATTAGTGGTTTGGACCAGTCCCACTCTCAAAACGGAGGTCATTTCCATTTATCTACCCTAGGCTCAACAATGCACTTGATACAATCATACAATGAGATTAAGATCCACGTAACATATTTTTGGATCTCTAGCATCGCATGGCAGATGCAAGTGATGAGTTGTTTATACAGAGAGTTTCTTCAAGGGATTCAGGCTGTTCAAGACATTGCTTCCGGTTCCTGTTAGTCGCATACATGTTATACTATTTATTTCTTTTCTAACATGTTTCCTATTGTGTATTTGTGTATTAGTCGCACACAGTTTCTAGTACTATAAATAAGTATAATACTAATTTATAACGACAATGAAAATTAGTATTTTTGGTATCCCTTCATTTACCCTAATTCTAAAATCTAAACCTTGTCCTACATCACACCACAATGCTCTAACGATAAGTGAATTGATTATTACACATTAAATGGCCTATTAAGAGCACACCTACTAAAAGTTCACCTAAAACATTTCTCGTAAGATACCTGATTAGTGGTTTGGACCATAACCAATCTCTAAATGGAGGTCATTTCCATTTATCTACACTAAGCTCAACAATGCACATGATACAGTGATACAATGAGATTAAGGTCCACGTAACATATTTTGGCACTCTAGCATCGCATGGCAGATGCAAGTAGAAAGTGATGATTTGTTTATACAGAGAGTTGCTTCAAGGGCTTCAGGCTGTTCAAGACACTGCTTCCAGTTCCTGTTAGTAGCATACATGTTATACTATTTATTTCTTTTCTAACATGTTTCCTATTGTGTATTTGTGTACGCACACTGTTTCTAGTATTATAAATTGTTGCTTCTATTGCTATTCCAAATAATAGTCCTTCCTGCCCAAACAGTTGTAGCATATTTTTTTATTACTAATTTCAGTGCTAGAACTATGTTCTCTACTAATAATAGATTGCATAAAGTGCATTCGTGGGTCTGCTGGAAATATATTCTCTACGATACTTTGGTGAAAAATTACGACTTGGGAGTACAATCTAACCTCCTTATCTAAGTAAGAGGTCATTTCATATTATATTATAGGTCATTTCATATATTTATATACATATATATATATATATATATATATATATATATATATATATATATATTATCTAACTACCTTGGCATTACAAGCATAGACTTCAAAGCAAAGTTAAGGTAATTTTGCTTCACACTTCTCCAAATTATGTCATTTTAAACATGTTGACATTAAACCATGAAATAGATAATACATAATATACACTAAAAATCACATAATAAAAGTACATACCTCTAAGAAACTCTCAACAGGTTTCCCCTCACATTTTATAATAACATCATTGACAAATAATCCTGCTAAATCTGCCGGGGAATCTGGTTCTATCTGCACAAGGATGCACAAATACAGAGAAAGGTGTAATAAGAAACACGATTTAATCAATTAAAACATTTCTTGGCCAATTAGGCATCATTCAATTGCCAAAAGTTGACATCAGTATCACCTCAAAGATAGTACATGTTCATATCTAATCCCAAGTCCTAACACTATCATCTTGAAAGTCTACACCAATGAGAATTTTATGATTCTCATAATTGTTTATATACATCAGAAACAAGAAACGCGAGGTGTACATAACTAGTGACAGAACGCCATCTACTAAATAGAAATTACCGTTTCAACAAGTAATCCTTTGTGAGCATCAGGAAAGTTGTTGATCACCCTTGCAATAAGGCCTAGATCGGCTGCAACCAGGTTCGTTGCTTCCAATCCCAAGAATGGACGACAACATTTCCTATTAACATGGATGAGTTAGTTCTATTAAACAAACGCCAAGAGAAAAAAATGCAATGGATTTAGCAACAAGTCATGTTTCTTGCATACCCATGGCTATGTTTCTTTCATTGGATATAATTATAATCCCTGGACTATTAGCTATCTATCAAACTCTTGGTCATTAAGTTATCTCATGACAGCATATCTATCAAACTCTTGGTCATTTCCGAGGGACTATAATACATAGTGAGGAAATTCTTTAAAACCCCTTATATAAAATTTAAAGTGATAAATGAGATCATTTTGGCAAATTAGGTATCAGAAAATGAGCACATTACAACATGGCTATATTTGTAAGTAACACAATTTTAGTGTAACTGAACAACGGAAACTATATTGCACACTATTTCAAGAATAGTAACTGAACTATACAGGACACCATGGGAAAGAAAAAAAATAAAGAATCGCAGATTGTTAATATACACAACAGGTAAAAAATAGCAAAGCAAGCAAATAATGAAAACCGGATACTTGTGTGTGTGTGTGTGTATGTCAGGAACTTAAGGTTTCTGACTTGTTTTTCTATATGTTTTTGTGATTTTCTGTGAGTTCAAGTAAGAAACTAGGTAAAACAGGCAGTAATAGAGAGAGATTAGACAGATCAGAGGTAGAACTAGGGAGATTAGAACAGAAATGTAGAAGAAAGCTAGGGTTTGTAGCTAACTTGCAGAGAAAGGTAAGAGTTTAGAGAGAGAAATCAGTTAGAAACTAGAGAGGAAAGAGATTGGTGGAACTAAGTGTCATGTTCTGATATTCACATCATTAAGCATAATCTGAAATTACAAGGCTCAAGAACTATTTATAGAGCTATGTTCCTGTAACAAACTCCTCAAATACTGAAATGACCCAACGACCCTTACTATTACTTATATATAATACTAGTAGTATGCAGTTCCTAACAGAGTAACAGTGTGTTTGTGTGTGTGTGTGTGTGAGAGAGAGAGAGAGAGAGAGATAGAGAGAGAGAGAGAGAGAGAGAGAGAGAGAGAAATGAGATCATTGGCCTTTTTGAAAAATGTATAGGATTTTCAAGTAAACACTGCCCATATTAGCAAAGATCAATAGATAATTGAGATCATTGGCCTTAACTGCAAAATGTATAGGATTTTCAGGTAATTACTCAAGAGAGAGAGCACATTAGTAAAGATGAATAAATAAATGAGATCATTAGCCTTAACTGCAAAATGTATAGGATTTTCAAGTAAACACTCAATCCAAATTTGTATAATACATAAAGAACAAGTTGTCAACATTTAAATAATAAACTATACTTGTTACATACCCATATTCTTTGTAGTGTTCCCACCACTTATAAGCTATGTTAATAGGCAAACAAGGAATTACACTGGTATCATGAAATGCAACACCAATCAGCTCTCCAAGGGAGTTTATCACAGGCCCTCCATCACCACACTATAACCAAGTGATTAGCAAGTAAAATTATAATTGTGAGTTGCATATAGCCAAATAGGCCAGAGAATGACATAATGTACAAAGAGAAATCTATCATTTCAAAACCACACAAGGATCTCATTATCATTTCACAACAAAAGAATTTCAAGGAACAGCCTTTTTCTTGTATTAGCATCCATTATCACTTTCTATCACCTTGCAGTGCCTGTCCCTAGTTACCAGAGCAAAGTGAAATAGCAAAAAAACCATAGAAGCAAACCCCAACTTGCAAAACTCACTCTCTAAAAGGTATGAAGAGAACTTAATTCTGTTGTTTCACATTGTTAATAAATTAAATCACAGAAAAAAAAAAAAAAAACATTGCACTCGACCATAGAGTATACCTAGTCACACTTGGACATTCATAACTCCTTTGTAGTTATTCCAACATTCTCAGATGAATTTTGTTAAATTATGGCCAATTCCTTTTAAATTTCAATGATTTCTAATTTTTCTTTACTTTTTAAATTGAGGACACACTCTAATACCTCGTATCCCCCTCAACTAATGAATCCGACAGAAAAAATGCATTTACTTCCACTGAACAATAATCGGGAGAGGTAAAGAGAAAGTTACCTTCGTGATTTTGCAACTCGTCGTGAAAAGCTCTTTGCAGTCATATGTTGTCTGTTCAAGGCTACAAAAAATTTAAGAATAAGTAATCAAAACTCATGCTTTCTCTTCAATTTTCATTTATCATTTTACTTGCTCATCATTTTAAAACAACGATGGTATCACTCCGTATTACAAGAACTCGTTTTTCACTAATACAGGATGAATATAGACCTAAATATTACAAATTATAATTGATAATTAATATGTGAGAATCATTCAAAAATTCTAACCAATATTCACCCGGAGCAGCCATTGGTTCAAATGGTTCGGCAAAAGAGCGCCCCATGACAATAATTCGATCCCCAGGGGTAAGCTGACATGACCTCGAATGTGGAAGAAGGCGAAAAAGTGGCCAACTTGTTCGATGTGAATGAACATCTACAGAATCATTAATCCGTGCTACCTTTGCAACCTTTGGTACAAAAGAGAATCTTATGATAGCAAGATTATAGTGAAAATCATAGGCATGGACCTTTCCATCCTTGTATAAGTCACCACCACATAAGTGTGCATGAACCTGCAAAAGACATGAATTAGTCATAAATTAGTATATTCAGTTCAAAAGGTACAAGGAAAATGTATAAAGAACTAATACAAGTTTGTTAACTTAAAACATTGCTAATTATCTGGCATTTAAGATAAAATGTTCCAGTTTCTTTACCGTGATATTATCAGCTAATGTATTTTCCCCAAAGTGTTTGGAAGTAGGTCGCCTAATAAGATTTGCTGAGGTTAGCACAATGATGGTATCATCGTGCCTCTCAATGATAGTGCCACAACCCTGAAATAACTGAATGCTACCTAGAAGACAAAAGTAATTAGAACAAATGAGTTGACAAGGTATAGACTAAGTAAAACAACAAACAAATAATTAAATTTAATACCAGAATAAGAAGTGAGGGCAACCACAGAAGGTGAAGCCTGTACAATAGTTGCCTTGGTGTCACCATCAAGAGAATTATTGCAATCAAACTTTTTGAAATGGCAGGGATCTGTTTATGCAAATTCAGATATCAACTGAGTGATAAAAAGAAGAAAAAAACAATAAGAATGACTAGGTATTGGAAAACTTCGAAAAAAGAAGAGAAAATATATAATGGTTTTAATAATCCATGGTCGTGTTGTTAAAGACGCGATTAATTGCGTGATTAATGGCACTGAAACATCTTCTTCAAGTCTAATAGATTTGAGAGGTCGGAGATTGAATTAGATGACACTGAAACTTCTGATTAGCATCTTTTGAATTATTATGTTATTTATGCTCTTTTTTATATATATATATATATATTTGCTAAATCTCTTTGTTGTATTTGAATGTTAAGAATTATGTTAAGTATTAGTTTCTTGTTAAATCTATGATTTTTTTTGGTAAAAAGGAGCGCGATTAATGGCGCTTCACGATTCGCGATTCAAGTTTGGGTCTTGCGCTTTTGTAATCTGCACCTTAAACAACAAAGATCCATGGTTTACTGGGCACATTTTAAAATGATATGAATAATATACTCACATAAATCACAGGTGGCCGGTACCCGTTCCCAAAGGTTCTCCCTCTTCTTTCTCTTTTCACGGCGCGTACACCTATACATAATATCTTCCAACAAGTCCAAAACAAGATAGTGAGTAATTCATTCCTAGGGTACTCGAAAATATGTGCATATATGCGAAGAGCCAAAAATATATTATTACATACAAGATATATGCATATATGCAGAAAGATATTTGGGGTACAAGAATAAAATGTTACTTAGAGCTAATATATTGATGCTTAAATGCAATGTATGAAATAATCATCAGCTCTTAATAGGCATGCTCTTAAAATTTTAAAAACAAAATCACTTGTTCAATTATGGAAATGACATTATTTTTGTTATCACATCACTAGTTAACGGATTAATAAAACTTATAGGCCATGTTTGTTTGGAGGGATTATAATCCCGGGATAATAATTGATGCAGGACAGCCCGTTAAAAAGCCCAAAGAAACTATTTGGGAACAATATTTTAGGCTTTGGAAGCCCAATAGTTAGAGTATTCTAGAATCCCTTAATTATATTAATTATTACCTTATTTAAATTAGGAAATATTGTGTAGGATTCCTATAAATATTGGATTGATTATTGTAAGCAAATCAGATTATTATGATTGATATTTGATATTTTCTTGTGTGAATTGTTCTCTGCGTGAGATACTTCTAACCAATATCCACCAAACCCTAATCCAGCCCCATTCCCCATCAAAGTGGTATCAAGAGCCATCTTCCTGCCACCGACCAACCACCAGCAACAGCCACCAGCAGTTGCCAGCAGTCACCAGCAGCCGCCAGCAGCCGCCAACAGCCGCCAACAGCCGCCAGCAGTCACAAACAGCCATCAAAATCCATTGTTCCTCACTCTACACATCGCTGAATCAACCTACATCACCCATTAAATCTCTACCCTGTTATTGTCTGTCGGAACTTACATCAAACACTTCGCATACATTTAAAATACATAACCACTCCTGCATATTCCATTCAAAACAAGTTCAAACAACATCTATTTTCTCTTTCAGCCTATTAATTGGTATTCCACGCCACTATCTTATTACCAGATCTTATTACCAGGACCAGCCTCCGGTCTTCCCAGAATTCACAAAACATCCGCTACCCCTAAGCTTCTGATTTTGACAGTCCTGCCTAGGAAAAAATGGTGAATGCTAATGAGGTTAATGCAATACTTGAAGGACACATCCAAGAACAAGAGAAGAAGAATGCAGAGTATAAATTTTCAATTGATGAGTTGAAAGAACAGATGGCTGCTATGATTAGGCAACAAACAGCCATGCAAAATAGTATTAATCAATTGATTGGTCATGTTGAACTAATTAAAGAGCCGCCTAAAAATCAAAGGGATGTTGTTAACGAGCCTCACGATCAAGTTGGAGGAGTAAAGCTAGAGGTTCCCGAATTTAATGGCGATACTCGTGGAGATGTGTTTCTTGATTGGATACATAGTTTGGAGAGTTTCTTCAGATGGCATAATATGACTGATGCAAGGAAAATCTATTTTGCTGAAGCTAAACTACGAGGTACAGCTCGTATGTGGTGGGATAAAGAAAAGGAGAGCAATCGTCATGTTCGTCATGTTGGTAGAGGAGAAATCTTGCTATGGGAAGAAATGAAAGCTTCAATGCAACGACATTTTTTGCCGGCTAACTACAAGCAACAAAACCATATCAGGTTTATCCAACTGAGGCAAGATAATCTTTCTGTGGCTGATTATACTAGTAAGTTTTATCATTTGTCCACTCGTTCAGATTTTAATCTTGATGAAACTAGCTTGGTTAGCATGTATAGATCTGGTTTGAAGCCTGCTATTGCTAAAAGAATGTCTGGAAATCTTTATTATTCTCTGACTGATATAATGCAAGCTGCTCAACAAATTGAGGAAGAGTTGTTTGGTAATTTCGGGAAAAATCTTGTTTCCGGTTATAAGTCAACTGCCTCCATGTCTAGCGTTAATCAGGGACGAGTTTCTCCCCCACTACAGAATTCATACAACAAGATCAACAAGAGGATCTCAAGTGCTTTAACTGCAACGGGACAGGTCATAAATATTTTGAGTGTCCTTCTCCAAAAACAGCAAACCCGGGTAAAAGAGTAACATTTATTGAAAAAGGTGAAGAATGCCCTCCAGATGGTTATATCGAGACGACTGATGAGGAACAAAAGGTGTGTGACGAGTTAGAAAATTGTCTTGGAGCTATGCAGTCATCACACTTGGGCAAGAATACTAAAGTTGTTCAAGCACATAATCGTCAACAGATATTTCAGACTAGAGCTACATGTTTTGGTAAAATCTGCTCCATGATTATTGACACCGGTAGTTGTACGAATGTGATATCTAGTGATACAGTTCGACAATTGGGCTTGAAGGTGGAGCCTCATCCCGAGACTTATGACTTAGCATGGATTGATAATACAAAGCTGCGAGTACGGGAACGATGTCTGGTGACATTTTCAATTGGGAAGTTCAAAGACAAAGTTATGTGTGATGTCTTGCCTGTCAAGCTCTGCAACATTATTTTGGGACGTCCATGGCTTTCTGATCGTGATGCACATCATGCTGCTCGTCCTAACACTTATTCTGTTGTCAAAGGAGGCACAACTTATACTCTTACTTGTGCTTGCCCTCATATGCCGCTCTTGCGTAAATCTTTGGTGCTTCATCGTGTTCCTTATGTTTTATTTAACTCGACGGAGTCGAGTTCTTTTCAGCGGAGGAGAATTGATGCAGGACAGTCCGTTAAAAAGCCCAAAGAAACTATTTGGGAACAATATTTTAGGCTTTGGAAGCCCAATAGTTAGAGTATTCTAGAATCCCTTAATTATATTAATTATTACCTTATTTAAATTAGGAAATATTGTGTAGGATTCCTATAAATATTGGATTGATTATTGTAAGCAAATCAAATTATTATGATTGATATTTGATATTTTCTTGTGTGAATTGTTCTCTGCGTGAGATACTTCTAACCAATATCCACCAAACCCTAATCCAGCCCCATTCCCCATCAATAATTCTTCTATAATAATCCCATCATTTATAATCCTAAGGATTATAATCCTTTAAATTATCCTATTCCATGTTTGTTTTGAAGTATTAAGTCTAGGATTGGACTACAATCTTTTAAAAAAAAAAAATTAATCCTTTAATTATCCTATCTCATGTTTGTATCTCGTGTTTGTTTTGAGGGATAACCTATGGACTGGACTATAGTTCTTTAAAATTTCTAATCCTATGTTTGTTTTAGGAGGGATTATACTGAAAGGACTATAATCCTTTAAAAAAATGACTTGTGGGATGAGATTAAATAATACCTCCTCCAACCAAGTATTAAAGAGGATTATAATCCTATCCCTTATCCCACCCCTTATCCCACCCAAACAAACATGGAATTGTTATTTTAAAGGACAATAATCCTTAATCTAATTCCAAGTAAATTTTTACAAACAAACATGGGATTAAATTTTTAATGGATTATAGTCCTATCCCCTACTTAATCCTATGAAACAAGCATGGCTATAAAGTATATTCGTCTTTAGGGTAAGTTGTTAAGAACACTTGAACTGTGGCATTATGTTACAATTTATCATTTGAGGCATTCTACTGTTGAACTTGAACAATATAATTATTTGGTGTTATCCATTTCAAATAGTTTTAGTAACACTGTATAATATCAACTGCAAAGCTTTTATAGAAATAAAAATAAATATGTGCCATAAACATGTAAGTATTTGCATTTTCCAATATAAACAATAGTCAATAATAGTCAATACAACACTATAGTTAAAACTTGTTCTAATACCGACATTCATCAGTAATTGTACAGAACTTCATGAAACCTTATCCCCCGAATTAAGTAGATTAATTAGAAAGACAAAAAGATTATTTTAGAGGCAGATAAAAAAATTAAACAAATTACAGTCCATGAACTAAAAATTAAAATCATATTTCTTTCACTAAATGGTAGTCATGGCTGTGTTGATATCATGGAACTGTAATTTTTTTTTGTCACCGGTAATTAATTTTTTAAGTAGTGTCACAAATCACAAAGGTACTTAACAAACTGTCAATTGCATTATTGTATAACAGAAGTACCCAACAAACTTTAGCTAGACTGAATTACCTATTCAAAAGGACCTATTTTTGTAATATTTTTACTTGTATATATGAACCATACGAAAGTTAATGACTATACCACCCTCTAAATGACAAACATTCTAGTCAATCCCAAACATCAAATGCAAATAACAAAAAGAAAAAAAAAAAACAAGCAACTTGAACAAATTAGGCATATCGAACCTAAAATTTTACATACATATAAGCCTTAAACCGAAAGGGAAAAATCCCTAAACTGAACATGTAACAGGCAAATCGATGCAAAACAATATCCCGAGAGAGAGGAAGGAAGGGGGTAATACCTTAAAATTAAAACCCAAAACAATTGAAGCCCTAAACCGAAGAGAAGCCCTCGATTAAATTAAAGCACTAAATCAAATTGTGACCCTCGATTAGATGCAAGCCCAAATTGAAACCCAAAACATAGTTTCAAGTCCTAAGCCGAACTTACCTGACACTTACAAGAGATGGGAGAACCAGAGAATGGGAGAGGAGAGTGTGTGAAAGTGAGAGAACTGACCGCTAGTGGATTCTTTCTGTTACACTAACAAGAAAATTATTATTATTATAACAAGTCCTAAATAGAATCGATTATTTTACTATTATATAAAGAAAATAAAAATAATAATTTTAATATTAAAGATTAAAATATGGTAGTCTTAAAATGTTTTTTTAAATTTTCACAAAATATATGAATTATTTTAAAATTTAAAATAACTAGTTGATAAAGCCGCGATTCGTGGCGGCGTTACAATATTTTTATAAAAAATCAATATATTTACTATATATTATAATATTAATATTAAATTTTAATAATTAAATAATCTTCTATAATGAATTGATTCTTGTTAAATACGATTCTTTCGATTCCGCTCTCTCGTTAAAATTGAAATTCCAACTTTTAACATATATTATAAAGACTTATATAATATTCTTTATCCATAAAATCGAATCGTAAAAATAAAAAAAAATTATGACTTCAGTATCAAATTTTTTTATTTTTTTTGCTAAACTTCAGTATCAAATTATAATAGCTAATACAATCTTTTCTAGCGAGTCGTCTTCCCGTTAAATACGTTTCGAGTCGCTCTTATTTGAAACCGAAATTTTAACTTCATTATATAAAGAGAGTAAATTCCAATTTTTATATTCTTTAAACTTTCTAATATTTATGGAGTTTTAAATGATGAAAATACATCTTATATTTCTGTATATTATATATATATTCTTGTATTTATTTACAGTTTCCGTATGGAAATGTCTTTCTGTTATGTTAACATATCAAAAAAAAAACGAATACTTTTCGTTACGGGAATAATATTACATTTATGGATATATTTTTGTAATGCAAGTATAATTAACTTGTATAAAAAAGTTAAAATAAAGGATTTCTAGGAAAAAAGATATATGGTTTTAAAAAATCATATAAGACGTCTTCACTGTCCTCGTATTCTACTTCCAATAAAACATTGTATTTTATGTATTACTTATATATTTAAACATCTTTTATACAATCTTATCTAATGAACCGCTTTCTTGTTAAACACGATTATTACTATTGATCTGTTCTCTCGTTAAGACCAAAAACTTAACTTTTACATATATTTTATCCATAAAATCAAATCCTAAAAATAAAATAAAATTTATAACATACATATGATATTTTAATAGCTAGTACAATTTTTTATAGTGATCCGTCTTCCCGTTAAACACGATTCGAGCCGCTCTCGTTTCGAAATTCCAACTTCATTACATATTATTGATGATACTTATCTTACACAACAATTTTTTCCTTAAAATCAAAACCTAAAAATAGAGTGAATTCCAATTTATACTTTCTCTAAACTTTCGAAAATTTTTGGAGTTTTAGAAAATGAAAACACAACTTATTTTCACTTTATATTATAGATACTCTTGTATTTATTTAGGATTCCCGCATGAGATTGTTCTTTTATTATGTTAACACATCAATTCTTTTCTTTTTAAATACGATGACCTTTTTTATGACAATAGTATTGGATTTATGAATAGATTTTCCTAATATAAGTAAATTTAACTTATATAAAAAATATATAATTTAAGAATATCATACTTTCTACAAAATATTTAATTTATGTCTGCTCTATTATATTCAAACACCTATTCTAGTGTTCAAAAAAAACACCTATTCTACTTCTAGTAGAACTTTTTTTTGTAAAGGTGAATTTCTCATTCATGAATTGTATCAAAGTACAATAATAGTACAAGGGGATTTTTTCGATCAAGGAAATTCATCATCTAACCGAAGAGCACGCATGTTGCCCCCGGACATTTAGATAATAAAACCTTCAAGTCTAAAAATAAAACCCCACAATAGAAAGGCCTCGTTAAAAACCCTCAAGAGCAAAACTCTGTGGGAAAAAACTCAAGAGGGAAAAAAGAGTGCCCTCAAAATATAAAGTACATTGTTTTACAAATTTCCAATACATAAATAGAATTAGTAGTTGCTTTTGTGAGTCTCCAATATCATCAATTTTTGCCGCATCCTTACTTTAATTTCTTTTTCATCTTGGTTATTCCATTACTACATGTCACCCCATCTGTCTTGTTATTATACTTTATCCAACCAGAGTGCCCCTGCGAAAAGTGAATAAAATCAACAAACGAAAATTAGTCCGCAGAATTATTTACCAAATATTTTATAATTTTATCAACAATAATATATCAAAAATATGATTTAGTATCAAGCATAAGAATCTAAACCAAAGGGGATCCCTTTGGTTAGATACTTAATTTATAAGTACTTAGTTAAATTTAAATAGTAGTATATATCTAATGCAAAAGTTCGGGAACCCTTTGATTAGTCACCTACGACGCCATCAATCATGGCACAAAAATATTCCACAACAAATATACGAGCCATCAATTATGGCATAAATTAACTCCATAAAGGTATATATGCCATCAATCATGGCCTCCAATGAATAAAACATTCCTGGTACACAATAAAATATAATTACAAATTGAAACTACAAATTAAAATTAATTCCTCTATTAAAAAAGGAAACTGAAATTTAAGTTTAAGCTAAAAATTAAAACAAAACGCCTGTTGTGGAATAAAAACTAGGTTACGAATCCGTATTTAATGCTAGGGTTCGGGAGCTTCGTGCTTTAATGGTTTCTCTCGTGCTCGTGGCTGAATCTGCCTTCACAAGATGCCTACGTACTTTGATGTGTATCAACGATCAAGCCAAAAAACGTAGTTCTGAGAATGAGGGGTCAGACCCTTTATATAGGCTGAGAAGCCTTAGAATCGTAGTAGAATTAGGTGACTTGGTGGGCAAGTCACCGCCTTGAGGAAGTTTCTAGACTCCTTCCTTGAGGAGTCAGTTCCCATATCGAATTATGTGCCTTGGAGGCTAAGCTTGGTAGGAGTAATATCCTTATCTGACTCTTATTGCTGAGCTGGTTATTACCCTTAATATTAATTACGAAATTAATATCATAAATAGGGTTTGGGCCCATCTGGCGGGCCCCACGATTGGACCATTCTAGGTCTAATTAATGCCACATTAAATGTGTCTTTAGGGCTTACTTTTAGCCCATATCATTTGCCCCCCAACTTCTAGGAAAACTGATCAGGTTTTCCTTGAAGTTATAACGGCCTTATCCGAGACTTGGGTTAGGGTTCATTGCTCTTACGTGAGTATTTTCAACAACATCATCTTAATGTAAAGCGTGGAGCGACCGACGCATTTACGACAATGTTGAACGACACTAAACGGTGTTAAACGGCACTACACAGCGCTAATTAACCTTAAACATCGTTTAAACAATGTTAAACGATATCAAACGGCATAAAACGGCACTAATCAACGCTAAACAGTGCTAATCGGCACTAATTCGTGCTTAAACGACACTAATCTGTGCTAATCGACACTAATCTGTGCTAATCGGCACTAATATGTGCTAACAAGCACTAAATAGTGCTTAAACAACACTAAACGGTGCTAATCGGCACTAATATGTGCTAACAGGCACTAAACAGTGCTTAAACAGCACTAAACGGTGCTAATCGGCACTAATATGTGCTTTAACGACACTAATCTGTGCTAATATTGACCTCGTTTTAGCACTGAAAATCATCCGAGATTCACTGAAAAATTCAAGTTTTGACCTCGTTTCAGCACTGAAAATCATCCGAGATTCACTGAAAAATTCAAGTTCTAGGACCACGAACTAACCCGTGATCGGCCGGATCATGGGCTATCTCGTGGTCGGCTGGCTTATGATCGGCCATAAACCATGGTGATCGGCCGTGTGGTGATCGACCGTGGGGTGGTCGGCCGAAGCTCCTCCCGAGGTGGTGGTCGGCTGCATGGTGGTCGGCTGCTGCTCCCTCGGGGTGGTGGTCGGCTACCTCGTGGTCGGCCACCTCGTGGTCGGCTACGGCCCTCCGGGTGTCGTGGTCGGCCACTTCGTGGTTGGCTAAAATGCCCGGACCTGAAAATCATCCGTGGTCTTGAGGATCAAGAATCTCGATCTTGATCTCAAGTCACTATTTTGGTCATTCGTGACTTCGTTGTCTTAAGGATCAAGAATCTTGACCTTGATCTCAAGTCATCAGGGATCTAGGATCTAAAACCATCCGTGATCATAAGGATCAAGAACCTTGATCTTGATCATCAGTCGTCAGTTTGGTCATTCGTGACTTCTAACGATGTTACTCCTTAATTTATGATTAGCACTGTTAATCTTGTGCTTAGGGCTAAACTCGTTACTTAACTTCTTAAGCGCAATCATCCGTCGTAAATATTTAAACTATTTCTTTTCTGGCATATATGAATTATAACGATTCTTTCTGTATATCGCGGATAATTTCTGTGCTTTTTTTATCTTTAAACGATAGATGACCTGTAAACGCGAACCAAGTTGAAGTTCAACTTGATGTAGCAGGTCATGCTTTTTCCATAAAGGAGGGGAAGCAACCTTCATTTCACTTCACTTCTTCATTTCAAAGCTCTCAAATTCTTAAGTTCTCTAGCCTTCAAGTTGCAAGATCAAGTTCAAGCTTCAAGATCAAGTTTCAGCTTCAAGATCAAGTTTCAGCTTCAAGATGAAGATGTCGGAAGGTGATCGCCCAATGGCTCCCCCTGTCTCCATGATGGAAGCTATGGCGAAGAGGAGTAAAATGAGGACCACTTAAGGTAAAGAACAAATCAAACCTCCTTCATATGTTGAACATAGATTTGAATCCTTGGTAGATCTTCTAAACATTATGAGGGAAGCATTCCCAAACTGTGCCAGCTTAGATTCTTTTAACAGTCTGAGTAAGTTGTCAAAACGAGATGCCCAAGAAATAAGGGAGACATACCACTTTCCAAGTGCCATTAAGGTTCATCTTCCAAACCCATCAGATAGAACATGCAACTGGCATCCTGAAAGGATTTGCGTTCACTGGGGTGCCTTAGATGCTGGGTTCAGATTCCCGGTTGATAATTTTATCATTAGACTGCTGGCGGAGTATCAAATCCACCCCTGTCAGTTGTATCACAACGCTTGCAGGTACATCTCTATTTTCTTAATAAGGTGTCGCCAATTGGAGATTCTTCCGACTACTACAATGTTTCGAAGTATCTTCGGGGCCAGAAACTCTTCCGACTCCAAGAAAGGATGGGTTAGCTTTTAGCACCGAGCTAAACTTCCACACATAGTGAATCCCTTCTCCTTTCTAGATTCACAGCATTTCTGGGAAATGGAGTTTGTAGTTCTTGAGTGGAAAGGTGGTGACTGGGGCAACTTCTTTGTGAAGATATTTGGATCCGTGGAAGATAGTTCACATTTCGTGTGTGATCTTAGTGACTCAGAATTGTGGGATCGAGATAGGCTTCTTGTTGACGACGGCCGTACACACTATAAAACTTTTCTGAATGAAAAGATTCTTATTGAGGCTGGCCTTAGCTTTCTTTCCATTGAGGGTAACTTTCTTACTTAATCTTATTATGAACTCTGTTTGTTCTTATCCCGACGTTTTTATCTTTGTATTTCAGCTGCCGAGGAGATTGATAGTCGTCCTCAAAACCAGCCGACTGTGACCAAAAGGATGAAGAAGAAGGCCGAGGAACTATTGAATCCTACCAAGCCTCATATCCCTAACTTCTTGGAGCGCTGCTCTCAAGGCGGGAAACGATCCCGGAACGCTGATGGGGATGTCAGGACTCCTTTCATACCTCCTTGGGGTATATGTGAGCAAGACTCAGTCTTTGGGAGCCCTCATCTAGCTCTAGACTGGTCCAAGCTTTCAATCACTCCTCCCGATCAAGTGACTATGCACGCAGGTGACAAAATGGATGAGTCTCGGCTTATGGGCGCTCAATCCTTGTATTAGGTATGAAATTCCCTCTGTTAAGTTTGATACTGTTATTGATTTCGACTTTGTGTATTCCTTGTAGCTCACCCATTTCCTTATTGCAGGCCAATGCTTACTTTCAAACTGTCTCAACTCAAGGCCGGGCTTTTAGGGATGAGAATATTAGCTTGAAGAATGACTCTGCAAGGTTCAAGGAAGAGATTGAAGATCTGCACTCCCAAATTGTTCATGTTGAAGCAAATGCTGCATCCACCCGTAAACAACTTTCTTCTTTAGCCCGAAAGAAGGCATCTGATGCTGATAAGGTGATCCAGGCCTTTCATAGGTCCCAAGATTTTCTTAAGTTCATCGATGACCATGATGATGAGATGCGTCCCTTCAACATGTCTGTTGGTTGGGATAAGGCCATCAACGTTGTGAGCCATAGGCATCCTTCTGTTATCAACCAGGCTGATTTTCCTTGCCCTAACTGGGGTGTCAACCCGGCTAATCTAGCTTCTGGTTCGGGAACTAAAGTTGTTCCTCAGACATCAGGATCCGGCTCCAAAGGCAGTCATCGACGTTCTAGATCCAACTCTAAGGGAGCTGTCCAAGTTGCTAGCCAAGACTCATCCTCTTCTGGCTCTCGCGGGAAGAAACCCCAGCCCGCAAGGAAAGTTGGAGTGGTTCGACAACCAATCCTTGGCAAGAGACTGATCCGAAATGAGGGTAGTTCTTCTTCTGATTCATCCTCTGAAGAAGAAGGGGCCGGAGTTGCTGCGGTTCAGCCTATGGCGGTGGCCGAGCGTGGTAATGACTCCGATGAAGACTCGGAGGAGGAGAGCGGGGAAGAGGAGAGCGACGAAGAGGATTCTGCAGAGGAGTAGCTCGAGTTGATTTGTGGCCTTGCATGGCCTTATTAGCCGTGTGTGGCTTTATATTTCTAGCTTTCAACCAAGGTCCTTCGGGATCAAACTTTTATTTGCTTAAGTGATGCAACTTAATTGTCGGCCCTTCGGGGTCTTTATTTATGCACTTGTTTTCCTCATTTGTCTATTTACTTGCTTTCGGTACTTGGTCTTTCTAGACTTACACTCAACAGGTGCTTGGTACATAAACAAAATCACAGAATCATTGAAGGAAAACAAACTTGTATTAATAATTCGAAATGGGCTCAGCCCTTATATAACTTATTATTGTCCTACTCGGGGCGTTAAGCCCTGAAATGGTTTCATCGAACCTTATTTATACTTCTCCTAATAGATAGATAAAAAACTACATCCTTGAAAGGGCAGCTTAAACATAGTAAATCTTGAGGTTCAAGGCGTGCCAAGTACGGGGTACCTCGTTCCCATCCAAGGTCTCCAACTTGTAGGATCCTCGTCCTAGCGTCTTCTTGACTCGATACGGCCCTTCCCAATTAGGGGCTAGCTTTCCCTTCTGACCAACTCCAGAAGCTTCTATCTTCTTTAGAACCAGGTCGCCTTGCCGAAAGAACCTCTCTTTAACCCTTCGGTTGTAGTGGAAGGATGCTCTCTTCTGATGCTCCGCATTCCGGGCATTTCCTTCATCCCTAACCTCATCAATTAGGTCTAGGGCAAGCCTCATGCCTTCTTCATTAGTCTCTTGCTCATACGCCTCAACTCGAGGTGATGCATGCATGATCTCCAGAGGTACAACTGCCTCGGCTCCATAAGCCAACAAAAACGGGGTTGCTCAAGTTGTCACTTTGCAAGTGGTACGATATGCCCAAAGTATAGGCAGTAACTCATCCACCCAGGTGTTCCTTGAGCATTCGACCCTTTTCTTCAGTCCATCAAGGATTATCCGATTGGCTACTTCAGCTTGTCCATTAGCTTGTGGGTGTGCTACTGAAGTGAAACGAAGATCAATAGCATTTTCCTCACAGTACTTCTTGAATTCTTCATTGTTGAATTGCGTCCCATTATCCGTCACAAGGATTCGTGGGATTCCATATCTGCAGATCACGTTCTCCCAGAAGAACTGGGCAACTTGCTTGGTGGTTATCTTGGCTAGGGGTTTGGCTTCAATCCATTTAGTGAAGTAGTCGATGGCTACTATCAAAAACTTTCTTTGTGCAGATGCTACGGGAAAAGGACCAAGTATATCCATTCCCCACATTGCAAACGGAATAGGGGAGCTGATCGAGTTCAGCATCTCAGGCGGCTGCCTTACAATCGAAGCGTGCTTTTGGCACCTCTCACATCTCTTGACATAATCTTTTGCATCAGCCAACATCTCTGGCCAATAGAATCCTAGATGAGTGATCTTGTGAGCTATGGCTCTGCCCCCCAAGTGTTGTCCACAGATCCCTCCATGAACTTCTTCCAACGCTTCTCTTGCCTCATGGGGCCTTAAACACTTCAGGTATGGGATGATAAATGATCTCTTGTAGAGAATGCCTTCGATCAGGGCGTATCTCAATGCTCTTACTGACAACTTTCGTGCCTCCAAGGCATCGTCAGGAAGCCATCCAGTTTCAAGGTGAGCTTTGATGGGATCCATCCAACAGCTTCCTAGATTAATTGGTGCTATCAACTTAGAGTTGATGGACGGGGCCTTCAAGACCTGGAAGTAAACACTCCCTGCATAATTCTCTATTTCAGAGGAAGCGAATTTGGATAAGGCATCAGCCTTAACGTTTTCCTCTCTTGGGATGTGCTCCACATAGCATTCCTCAAATTGAGTCATAACACTCTTCACGATCCTCAGGTATTTCGCCATAGTCTCATCCTTGGCCTCAAATTCGCCATTCACTTGCGAGACTACCAGTCTTGAGTCTCCACACACTTTAAGGTTCTTGACCCTCATGACTCTGGCTAAGCCTAACCAGCTATCAATG
This sequence comes from Kitagawia praeruptora, assembly GCA_037693485.1. NCBI lineage: Eukaryota > Viridiplantae > Streptophyta > Magnoliopsida > Apiales > Apiaceae > Kitagawia > Kitagawia praeruptora. The sequence goes on from CM075347.1 coordinate 51,967,719, forward strand.
CCTCATACTCAGCTTCATTGTTGGTAGTAGGAAAATCCAACTTCAAAGCGTACTCAACTGTGAACCCATCGGGGCTTTGCAAAACCAAACCTGCACCACTAGATTTTGTTTTTGATGCTCCATCAAAATAGAGCACCCAATATTCCTTCTGATCAGGTACAAGTTCTTCATCTTTATCTCCACTTTCAGGGGTAGTTACTATCTCCTGCCCCCCGACTTCTTGGTTGCTAATGGTACATTCAACCACGAAGTCAGCCAATGCCTAAGCCTTGATAGCCGTCCGAGGCTTATACGTGATGTCAAACTCTCCAAGTTCGATTGCCCACTTAATCAATCTTCCACTTGCTTTTGGGCTGTGTAATATGTTCCTCAATTGCTGGTCCGTCAGGACTTCGATTTTATGTAACTGAAAGTACGGTCGTAGTTTCCTTGAAGCTGTTATCAATACCAAAGCAAATTTCTCGATGGATGAGTAATTTAACTCGGCTCCGTGGAGCACCTTACTTACATAGTAGATAGGCCTCTGAACCTTGTTCTCTTCTTTAATGAGGACGACACTCAATGCTTGTTCAGACACTGCTAGATACAGATAAAGAATCTCTCCGGGACTTGGCTTGGCCAACAACGGGGCTTCGGCCATGTACTTCTTCAACTGTTCAAAGGCCTCTTGGCTTTTATCAGTCCATTCAAAAATTTTCACCTTCTTCAATTCTTGAAAGAAAGGCAAGCACTTATCACCAGACTTGGAGATGAATCTCCCTAGAGCGGCCACTCTGCCGGTTAACTTCTGTATGTCCCTCACAGAACGGGGTGGTTCCATGTCTAAGATTGCTTTGATCTTGTTGGGATTGGCCTCTATGCGTCTTTTCGAAACCATCAAACCCAAAAACTTTCCAGATCCAATGCCAAAAGCACACTTGGTTGGATGCAACATCATCTTGTGGTGCCTCAGCACTTCAAATGCCTCTCTGAGGTGCTTAATGTGATCTGCCTTGAGTAGGCTCTTGACTAACATGTCATCAACATAGACCTCCATGGTTTTTCCAATCAGATGGGTGAATATCTTATTCACCAGTTGTTGGTAAGTAGCTCCTGCATTCTTTAGACCAAAAGCCATAACAAGATAGCAGAAAACACCAAAGTCAGTTATGAAAGATACCTTAGGGATGTCATCCTTGTGCATCTTAATCTGATTGTAGCCGCTGAACCCATCCATGAAGCTCAACATCTCATGTCCAGCTGTGGCATCTATCAACATATCAATCCTTGGCAGGGGAAAACAATCCTTCGGACATGCATCATTCAAATCAGTGAAGTCAATACACATCCTCCACTTCCCATTCGCTTTCTTGACCATTACAGGGTTTGCTAACCATTCGGGAAACTGAATTTCTTCAATAAACTCAGCCTCTAAGAGCTTGTCAACTTCTTGTTTAATGGCCTCCTGCCTTTCAGGAGCAAAATTTCTCTTCTTCTGCTTTATTGTCTTCCGCCCAAGATCAACATTCAACTTGTGAGTTATGAGTTGGGGATCAATCCCTGGCATGTCAGCTGCAGTCCCAGCAAACACATCACTATTTTCATGCAATAATGCTATCAACTTGCCCTTCAGGGGTTCTTTCAAATATGCTCCCACATAAGTTACTTTCTCAGGGTTGCCCGGCTCTAGAGGGATAGGAACTAAATCCTCAGTTGGTTTCCCTCGGTGTTCATCATCACCACGGACATCCATGTCTTCAATCGGGAGTACCTGCCCCCCGACTCCATCAGCTCTTAAAGCAGATACATAACAACTCCTTGCCATCTTCTGGTCGCCCTTCTGTTCTCCAACTCCGTTTCGGGTTGGAAACTTAATCTTCATATGATAAGTAGAGGCAACAGCCTTGAACGCATGAAGTCCAGTCCTTTCTAGGATTGCATTATAAGTCGAGGATGCCTTAATCACCAGAAAATTTAGCATCTGGGTAGCCTCCTTAGGTTCTTTCCTAATAGTCATGGGTAACTGAATAGTTCCTTCAACCTTGGACTCAACTCTATTAAATCCATAAATTGGCATGTTGGTCGGGGTCAACTGAGAGTCGGTGTACCCCATCTTTATAAATGCGTCATGAAATAAAATATCAATAGAAGCTCCATTGTCTATCAAGACTCGCTTCACTTCCGAGTTCCCAATCATAGGGGTTATGACCAACGGGTCGTCATGGGGGAACTTCACCCCTTCAAGATCAAAATCATCAAAACTGATTGCAATTTCAGTTCTAGCACGCTTCGGGGCCTCTCCTATAATGTGCATCACTTCTCTGGCATAGGCCTTTCGTGAATTTCGAGTTGTACCGGCCGCTGTCGGGCCTCCCCAGATCATGTTGATAAAGTTGCCCTCGGGGCTGTGTGTTACGATCACGATCATGATCCCTTCTGTCACTGTCTCTCCTATCGTAGTCCCTTTTTTGGGTTCCACGATCTTCACCCTTTGTAAATTTATTCAACTTTCCTTTGCGGATCAAGAACTCAATCTCATCTTTCAACTGCCTAAAATCATATGTATCATGCCCCACATCTCGGTGGAACCTACAGTACTGTTCCGTGTCTCTCTTTGTGGGATCACCCCTGAGTGGCTTCGGCCATCGAAAGTCCTTATCCTTCTCAATCTCTAGCAGAATTTGACTCTTAGGAGCATTCAACCTTGCATAGTCAGAAAACCTTGGTCCAAGATTCTTTTTTGGTGCTGATTCAGAATCTTTGCTAGTACGGGGATACTTGTCCCTAGCATCATACTCCTGATCCTGCTTTCTCTTCTTTGTATCATTGTTACCTCGGCCATTACTTACTGTGGCCTCCTTCTTTATACTATCCTCAGCCTTGATATACTTGTCAGCCCTTCGTTGGAGCTCAGCCATATTCTCGGGAGGATGCTTCGCCAACGACCTTTTAAAGTATAGGTCGGTGGTGCCATGCTCCAAGGCTACCATTGCCACCTTATTTTCCAGATCAGTGATGTTCAAAGTCTCCTTGGTGAACCTCTTAAGGTAGTCTCTCAGATTTTCATTCTTCCCTTGTACCACATACATAAGGGATGCAGAACTTTTCTCATGAACTCTTTCACTGATAAACTGACTAACGAAAGCAGCACTTAACTCCTTAAAGGAGCCAATTGAGTTTGCAGGCAGCCGGCTATACCATCTTTGAGCCATGCCCGACAAAGTTTGAGGGAATGCCCTGCACTTCAAAGCGTCACTTGCAGGCTGCAACAGCGGTGCATTTGAGAATGTCCTAACGTGGTTTGCGGGATCACCCGTTCCATCATAAGCTTTAATTGTCGGCATCTTGAACTTCTTTGAGATACGAGCATTCATCACCTCCTTAGTAAATGGGGGTGTGGGATCATCAGGATCCCCAAGTGGCATCAGATCCTTGGGGTTGCTCTTGGGGGTTTCCACCCTCGTTGTTCTTCCAGTGGGGGCATCAGCCCTTCTCTACTTTCTTGAAGACCTCTCCAGATCTATAAAGGGAATCGGTCCTGATGTTGGAGGAGGTTGAGTCTGATTTAACCTAGCTTGTTCTCTTGCAATATCGTCCTTCAACCTTAAGATCTCGGCCTCATGAGCCCTGATCCTCTCAGCGGCTATCAAAAGAGGTTCGTCATGGACGATTTGTGTTCTTCTTCTTGGTTCTCTGCTGGCACGTCGCCTCCTCGGGGCTTCATCACGATCATCCTCATCAGACGATGAATCATCAGTATAGGGCCTAGAGTAGTCAACATACTCTCGATCTCGGATCTGCAAGGCGTGGCCACTAGGTCCAGCTCCTTGGTAGGAGGGTAGTTAGGCAGCCCATACATTGGGTTGGTGTTCACGGGGAGATCCGTAGAGGATTGGTTAGGATCGACAACCAAGGGAGAAACCACCACCTGAAGAGGATTGGTCCCTTGATTTGTGTGGATGATCGGAGGTAACGTACTCTCAACATGGGAAGTTGTCCCTAGAGGTTGAGAAACTTGATGTTGAACAATCGCCCCGGTCGTTTGGGGCGCCGGATCCATAGTGGGCGGTGCAGAACTGAGTGGCAGAGGCTCGGTAATTGTCGGTGTCCTTCGTGTTTGAACCATGGTTGATGTCTTTTTCCCACAGACGGCGCCAAATGTTGTAGAATAAAAACTAGGTTACGAATCCGTATTTAATGCTAGGGTTCGGGAGCTTCGTGCTTCTCGTGCTCGTGGCTGAATCTTCCTTCACAAGATGCCTACGTACTTTGATGTGTATCAAAGATTAAGCCAAAAAACATAGTTCTGAGAATGAGGGGTCAGACCCTTTATATAGGCTTAGAAGCCTTAGAATCGTAGTAGAATTAGGTGACTTGGTGGGCAAGTCACCGCCTTGAGGAAGGTTCTAGACTCCTTCCTTGTAGGAGTCAGTTCCCATATCGAATTCTGTGCCTTGGAGGCTAAGCTTGGTAGGAGTAATATCCTTATCTGACTCTTATTGCTGAGTTGGTTATTACCCTTAATATTAATTACGAAACTAATATCATAAATAGGGTTTGGGCCCATCTGGCGGGCCCCACGATTGGACCATTATAGGTCTAATTAATGCCACATTAAATGTGTCTTTAGGGCTTACTTTTAGCACATATCAACGCCTAATTAAAATTAACACAATAAATCACATTAAAGTTACATTTAATAGCAAATTCATCCATCCCAAATCATGGAACAAAATCAACGTTATAAAACTAATCACATAAATGCTATCAATTAATCACATAAATGCTACAACTAATCACAATCAATAAAATCAATTTAACTACCTTTAATATACATAAAAAAACTAGAAAATTCTAGCATGATTCTTTTGTACAATGACTAGCCAAAATCAACATAAGAATTTAAAATCCAACAACTTTACTCAAAACTCAAGAACATGGAACATAGACTAAGTGACAATCTCGGAAAACAAACTTTGACAACAATTCCAATAAAACACAATAAAACTCTACACACAGCAACCTCACAACTCACAACTCAGCACTTCAAAACCCATCTTTAAACACATTAAAAACATAACAAATTTGGTGTATATTAAATCAAGATCATAGCAATTACCAAATATAAACTCAAACCGAAATTAAGAATTACTAACCAATAAAACCCATAAAAATATTATTATTAACCTGTAATTAATAACTAGGTTCAAAACATGAAAATCTATGGCAAAAATCCGGCAAGAAATCCAGAATCCGGTAACATCCCCAGAAACCGGCATCTTCCCAAATGGCTCACCATCCCGCAACATAACACACATACTAATACACAGTTACTTATGTATTAACAAAACTAATAACCCATCAAACCCATTCACAATTACCACCTCTACTAACAACAATTTGCCCAACAAAACTCGGCCGGAAAAATCTAACAAAACCGAGGAAAAACCAAAATCCAATCATGGCATAAAACTACACAGAAATACAACACCAGACATGCGTTAAACTCATCTTAAAACCAGAAACATATCTACGAAATCAATATCTGTAAACAATCAATATAACTCAAAAATGAACAAGAACAAAAATCTGGGTTCTAAAATTCTTTACCCAAATAGACCCAAAACTTAAGTAAACAGCAAAGAGTTGAAAAAGAGAAACAAAATTACAACGCTCAATATGTATTATATATTATATATGAATCCAGTGAGAGAGAGAGATAGAGAGAGAGAATATGCAAAGAAGGAATTTGCACAAAGTTATCAGGCCTGAAAATCTTACCGTACGGCCCACATCTAAGCGAATCCATCGTCCCTGACTCCAGATCCATCAACACAACCCTCATTAAGAATCCTTTGGACCTAGATCTGAGATGAAGACGTTCTAATCTAAAGTTTTGAGTTCATAAACTTGAAATCATGTATAGATAATTTTGTTTGATCAATTGTATTTTTGTTTTGAAAATAAATTCTTAGTTATATAACTGTTATATGTTTTCAACTTATTAAAATTTACTCTGTAACTTAGATGATCTCAAATAATTTACTCTGTAGAATAATTTTACTTCTAGTAGAACTTTTATTTATATATAATTCGAACTCCTATTCTACTTCCAATAGAACTTTTAATCGTATGCCTTATAAATACTTATTATACTTCCAATAGAACTTATAATCATGTGTCTTCCCTATAAATTCGAACTATTTTTCTCTATAAATTCGAACACCTATTCTACTTCTAATATGTTAATTGATACTTTTATATTTATTAGTGTTTAAAATTCTAAATTCTGGAAAATTAGGAAAATAGATTGAGACGATCTTAGAGCCCCACCTAAACTCCCGCTATCCTCCTTTATATTGATACTAGTCGATAAAGCCGCGCTTTGCTGCGGCATTACAGTATTTTTAAAAAAATTCAATACATTTATGTTATATTATAATATTAATATTAAATTTTAATAATTAAATAATCTTCTCTAATGAATCGATTTCTTGTCAAACATGATTCTTTCGATTGAGTCGCTCTCTTGTTAAACGAAATCTCAACTTTAACATATTTTGTAAAGACTTATATAATAATTTTTATTCATAAAATCGAATCGTAAAAAAAAATATGACATCAATATCAAATTCTAATAGCTAATATATTCTTTTCAAGTGAGTCGTCATCCCGTTAAATATGTTTTGAGCCGCTCTTATTTGGAATTGAAATTCTAACTTCAATTATTATATAGATTAAATTCCAATTTTTATATTCTTTAAACTTACAGCTTCCGCATGGGAATGTGTTTCTGTTATGTTATAAAAAAAATGAAGATTTTTCGTTATGGGGATACTATTAAATTTATGAATATATTTTTCTAATGGAAGTATAATTTATAACTTGTATAAAAGAGTTAAAATAAATTATTTCTAAGAAAAAAATATATAGTTTTAAAAAATTGTATAAGATATCTCCACCGTCCTCAGATTCTATTTTCAATAAAACATTTTATTATATGTATTCCTTATATATTCAAACATTTTTTATACGGTCTTCTCTAATGAACCGCTTTCTCGTTAAACACGGTTGTTATAACGCCTTAGAAATTTCGTAATTATTATAATTATTATTTAATTATTTAATATTAAATGTTGATTATAGGGTGTCAATTTTTTTTTAAGATAAAATATATGTGACATCAATATTTTTACATGTTTATATGGTGATGTATGTGTGTCGTGTAGGTCCGTGTATTTTTATTTGAAATTTGGTGATTAAAAATCTATTTAAATCATGCATTATTGATCTTCGGAAAATTGTATAAAATAATCGGAGTATTTAAAAATCCCGAAATCTTTGGTGTTATTATCTTTATGATATTATTTTGTTTTAAAATTGTTGGGTGAATTATTTTGGTGTATTTTGGTAGTTTAAAATGATTTTAAGATTTTTATTGTATTTAAAGGATCGAAATTTGTAAAATTCATATTTAATTCATTTTTGATCCTAAAAATATTTTTAAAATATGGGGATGTTTGTAATTTCATAAAATATATTTTAAAATTATTTAAACTTATTTTATTACTAATTTTCTGATTTAATTCAATTTAAAAAAATTGATTTAAAGTGATTTTATTTGTTTTCTTTCTCAGCAAAGCACAATTATCAACTTATCCTGCTTTTCCCCCATTTTTATCACCTAAATCCCTAATTGAGTTTCTCAGCTGTGTTCTATATCTCTCTCGATCTCTCTAGAAACACTAACCCCTCTCTCTTTAATTCTCAATCTCATCTCTCTTCCTCTCACTTTCTCGCCCAAACTCTCCCCCTCCCCTGTTTGTTACTGCCGCGTGTAACTGTTGCAATGTGTGTCGTCGATTGTGGGTATATATACGATCGTGGGTGTGTGTGATTGCAGATTATGTGTGTGTATATATATATATATATCAGAGTGTGTGCGTACAGAGTTAAGTGTTTGTGGTTGGACTGGTAAGGAGCTGGGAGATTCCATCGGGGTGGTTACAGGTGTTGTTACAGGTAGGGCTGGCAATTTCGGGTTTCGGGTCGGGTTCGGGTCGGGTCAACAGTAGGTTTCGGGTACAGGTACTCAACCCGAACCCGACCCGAAATGGGTTTCGGGTACAGGTACTCAACCCGAACCCGACACGAATGGGTTTCGGGTGGGTTTCGGGTAACCCGACCCGAAAATAATTATATATATATATATTAAAAAAATATATATTTATATATATTTAAAAAATAAATAAATATATTAAAAATAATTATATACATTAAAAAATATATTTATATTAAAAATATATAAAAAAATATATTAAATATATATATATATTAAAAATAAATAGATATATTAAAAATAATTATATATATATGTATATTCGGGTCAGTTTCGGGTTACCCGAACCCGACCCGAACCCAACCCGATTTTTCCGAGTCAGTTTTGGGTCAACCCGAAACCGACCCGAACCCGAAAAATGCAAACCCGAACCCGACCCATGCGGGTTGGGTTCGTGTCGGGTTCGTGTCGTGGGTCCAAAATTGCCAGCCCTAGTTACAGGGAGGAATACTGGGGTATTGGGTGGTGATGTTGAAGAGGGAAGGGGGCAGGAATGTTGTTGGTAGGTTTGGCAGTTAGAGTATGGTAGTGGTGGTGTCAGTTGAATTTGCAAATGGGTGTGATGGTGCCGAGTGTGTTGTTGTGTGAGTAACGAAACCAAGAAAGGGGTTTAAAATTCGTGAGTCGTTGCGAGCCTAGGTGGGTAGCAACTGGTGTGGTGGGTTGTAAGTGGTGATTGTCCGTTTTGTTTTGAACTCGCGAGTTGGTGTTGCTATTTTCCAAGTGTGCCTAGTTGACTCGTTGTTGCCAAAGTAGTAGTAATGCTATGTTGTTTTGTTTTGTAATTGAGTTTTTGTTCTGTTCTATTCGTTGTTGAGTTCGAGATTTGGTTTGTGGCTGTGTGTATTGTTTTTCGAGTTTGCTTGTTAAGTTTGAATAATTATTTGTATTCTGGGTTTTGTTCGTCAAGTTTACTGCGAGGTTTGATATTTTTGTAATGAGTTTTGAGCCCGCTGGGTTGAGTTATGTTGCCGAGTTCCTTGCAGCTGTTTCTTTTTCATTGTTGTCGAATAGTTTTGTGTCAAATAGATTGGTATTGTAATTTCGTTTGGTTTCTATCTGTTGTGGTTTGTCGAGTTGCTGGTTTTTGTCAAGTTTTATTGAGTTGTTTTGGGGCGCTGGATTTAATTAACTAATGAGTTGGATTGTTGTTGATCATGATTTGGTTCGTTTTTGGCTAGTTCAATGTGCAAATACATCATGTCAAATTTTTTTTCTGAAAATTTTCTATATTATATTTCTTTTAAAATAAAATCTGTTTAAATTCTAGATGTAAGATTTTAATATATATATTTCTAGCATTTCAGTTTGCATTTGAAAAATTATTGTATAGTATGAGTTTGATTTGATCAAATAGTGGAAAAGGATTGAATGTTTAGGATAATTATGTATGGTAAACCTGGTTTAGTGGGTCGATTTTATGGTAGTACATGTGGTAAGGAATGTTAAGTGTATTAGTGATAACTTAAGCTGTAATTGTGTAAGTCGGTGCTAATTGCTAGTAACAATAGTTTTAATCATAAAATTGTAATACTTGTATGGTAACTTGAAATTGGTTGGTAAGTTGACTGTTACAAGTCGGATGTACATTCTACGATTTGGTTTGTAAATGGTTCAAAGATATATATTAAGTGCCAAGTGTATGGATGATCAGAAGGATTATAAATGGTGTATGTTGATACGATTATAATGATGATGAGATTTTATTGATTTAGTTATATTGGAGTAAAGAATGTTGATTTCCGATTTGGTTTGATAAATAGTATTTCTGACATGTTAGGTCATATTTTAGAGGAGGTGTTGTCCAATTTTTATTAGAATTATTTTATAATTGTTATAGTAATTTGATAAGAATTATGTGTAAAATGATGTGATATACGTAGTAGAAGATATAAATGTAAGATAATAATACGTGCTTAGTGCTTATGTGCTTATGTGATTATTTGTTACTATTTCGAGAATATGAATTGTATGAACTATATGTGTTAATTGTAAATCGTATTAGGACGCGTTCGGGTAGAACAGAGTTAGACGGTTATGGTTATAAGCGTACTAAAGTAGTACTTTACCTTTCTATAGGTACGAATAAGACGCCGACTAAGAGCCAGCGAAAATGTAGAGGGAATCCTGAGGAATGGAACAATTATCGGAGTTGGTGCGTGTGCTCGCATAGCAGTTGATAAGAAATGAAAGAAAGATGAAAGTATGATCGAGTAAAGGCTAGCGAATAAGAATAGAGACAGATGTACAATGAGTAAAGAATTGAGAAATGGAAATGGAAACTGCGTGTATTGAGGCAAGTATACTATTCCTCACTTATCGTTCAAGTGATGTGAACCCATTTGTTTTATTGATATATTCTCTTGAATCCCTTCTTGCAAGTGTTTATCTCCTTCATATTTATGCTGAATGATGTGAACTTGTCCTTATTAATTGTGAGATTTTCTTCCAAGTCGTTTCACTAGGATCTATACCCCTTGCAATTGTTTTAAGTGATATTTTCCTTCGACTAGTATTTAATTGTTTATTTTCAAAAATATTATTCAATTGTTGATTTTCTCCACCTATCTTTCAGGTGTTGATTCTTTTGAAATTATTTTAAATAAATATTCTTAATATTTATTAATATTCCAGTATTTGATATTTTATCGGATTCCTCAATACATATCGTTCAGGTGTTGACTCTTTTAAGATTATTTTATATAAATATTCCCCAGTTTTATTAATATTCTACTACGTGGTATTTTACCGGATTCCTCAGTCGCGTACTATTTTATCCTCTTCAAAATTATTTAAGTAATATTTTTAAACAGAGGAAATCCAAGACTTAAGACTTTAGAAAAATCTTTTAATATAATTCCTGAATATGATTTATGATTTTCCTCAATAAATATTCTTTCAAGGAATGTGTTCTTCAGTCTAAATTGAAATTGATCACCCGATAATTATTTTTACAAGTAGACGTTTACGCTGTTTTACTCGCTTATATTGATTCGAACCTTTCCATGTGTTGGAAATTTAATTAGATGTTTATCACTTAATGATAATCGTTGCCTTGTAGTCTCAATTATTGTTGATTATATTGCAAATATTCCCTTCACTTCTTGATCAAGTGAAATTTTCTTTAAATATTGTGAAGATGTGATCTACCATTCAAATTATTCTATTGAACTTGTCGAGATCTGTTGTTGATATTATTTATTCATTTACCCCTGGTTAATGTATCGAACTTGTCGATACTAGACAATGATGTCGTTTCTTATTAACTCCTAAATTTTGAGTTGTTAACCTGGAACGTGAGTTTCCAGGGTGTTTGGCGAATTAAGGTTGTCGATTATCCCGACACCTAGTGTGGATGATTTAGAATTGGAAATGTTTTTAAAATATGGACCATGAGGGTCAGATTGTATGTTTTTAAAATGTGGACCGTGAAGGTCGGACCGTGAAGGTCAGAACTAATTAAGGCCAATGTGTGCCATGGATCCAATTAAGGACAGTGCTGTGAGAGCTTGTCCGGGGTTAGTGCTGATTGATCAGCAGCCTAACCTTATTTTTTTTTAAAATAAATAAAAAAAATCCAATTCAAATTCATGCATTGAGTTTAAAGTCTGATTCCTCTGAAGCCTGTGTTGGTTATCTTTGATTATCAGAACTTTTATCAGTTCTCATTGTTGATGCACCTTATTCCAGTAGTGCAATGTTGGCTCCTCGTGATAATAAAGATATTTGACTTAGTTGACACTTTTCGAAGCATATGATAATTCTTTCTGATTTTCAGAACTTGTAATTGTTGTTGATATTGCTATCACTACATATACTTGCTGAGCGTTCTTTGGCTCACTCTTGCTCTGTTTTACCTAACCCTTTTGCAGTTAGATGTAAGGATGATCCACCTATGTATTACAAATCGAATGAGAGCGACAAGGCATTCTGTTAAGGATAGATTTCAGAACCAGTACGGACAAAGGCTGTATTGAATGGAGCTACGGTTTGACGGTGTAGTACTTGGTATTTAGATCAAAGATAATGTTTGTAATAATTTGTATAGTTCAGATTCTTGTTTCATACCATAACCTGGAATCGATCCTCGGTGAGGAATCGTTGGTGTATTTGAGTTTTATTTGTGATTTTGAATTGAAATTTGATTTGGGTTGAAATACAGGTGGAAAGTCTGATTTACGAATACTGCATGCCGAAATTTTCTAAAATTCCCCTTTATCAAAATTTAAATTATTATAAAAAGTATATTTTCAGCATTGGGAAAATTCGGGGCGTTACAGTTGTTGCTATTGATCCGCTCTCTCGTTAAAAGCGAAAACCTAACTTTTACATATATCATTTGTATGATAATGTTTATCCATAAAAATCAAAATTTAAAAATAAAATTTATAACTCCAATATGATATTTTAATAGTTAATCCAATATTTTATAGCGAGTTGTCTTCGTGTTAAATACGTTTCGAACCGTTCTTATATATTTGGGATCGAAACTCCAACTTCATTACATATTATTGACGCTACTTGTCTTACACAACAACTTACTCCTTCAAATAAAAACATAAAAAATAGAACGAATTCCAATTTATACTTATTCTAGAATTTCTAAAAATGATGGAGTTTTAGAAAATGAAAGCACATCTTATTTTCTCTTTATATTATAGATGTTCTTGTATTTTTTTAGGATTACTACATGACAATGTTCTTTTAGTATGTTAATATATCAATTATTTTCTTTTTAAAAAATGATGACTTTTTTATGACAATGGTATTTGATTTATGAATAAATTTTTCTAATAGAAGTATAATTACTTATATAAAAAAGTATAATTTAAGAATATCGTATTTTCTATAAAATATTTAATTATATGTCTGCTCTATATATTCAAACACCTATTCTACTTTTAATAGAATTTTTATTTATATGTTTTTTCTATAAATTCGAACTCTTGTTCTCTCAATAAATTCGAACTCCTATTCTACTTCTAATGGAACTTTTAATCATATGCGTTATAAATACTTATTCTACTTCCAATAGAACTTCTAATCATATGTCTTCTCTATAAATTCGAACTCTTTTCCTCTATAAATCCGAACACCTATTATATTTCTAATATGTTTTATAATATTTTCTACTTCTAATAGAACTTTTATTTATATGTTTTTTCTACAAATTCAAACTCTTATTCTCTATAAATTCGAACTCCTACTCTACTTCCAATAGAACTTTTAATCATATGCATTATAAATATTTATTCTACTTCCAATAGAACTTCTAATCATATGTATTCCCTATAAATTTGAACTCTTCTCCTCTATAAATTCGAACACCTATTATACTTCTAAGATGTTAAATGATATTTTTACATTCATTAGTGTTTAAAATTCTAGAAAATTAGAAAAATAGATTGAGACGAATAAATTCGAACACCTATCCTACTTCTAATATGTTAAATGATATTTTTACATTTATTAGTGTTTAAAATTTTAGAAAATTAAAAACATGGATTGAGACGATTTTAGATCGCCACCTAAGCTTTCGCGTATCTTCTTTTATATAATAGATATTGACTAGTCGACTTAGCCGCGCTTCGCGGCGGCCTTATAATTTTTTTATTTTTTTTAAATAAAGTTCATTTAAGAAAAAAAAATGAACAAAATTATTTTTATAATATCAATATAAATTGGTGAACATAATATTGTATAAACTAAATATACATAGATGATAAAATAAATTATTCATATATTTTTCTATAACGATTTTGTCTCACGATTTTTTAGGCCGACACCCGTTGTATATATTATAAAACTAGTAAGCATACACAATAATAAAAATTTAAATACTAAAATGCTCTTTGACTTTGATTTACCGATTTTGCCTTACAATTCTTTTTTCAAATATTTTAAATATATCTAAAATATCAATATAAATTGATGAACATAATATTGTATAAATTGAATATACATAGATAATAAGATAAATTATTCATATATTTATTTATAACGATTTTATCCTACAATTTTTTAGGCCGACGCCCGTTTGTATAAATTATAAAAATACTAAGCATACACAATAATAAAAATTTGAATACCAAAATACTCTTTGACTTTGATTTATCTATTTTGTCTCATAATTTTTAGAACGATGCCCGTTGCATATATTTTAAAAATACCAAGTATATACAATAATAAAAATTTAAATATAAAAATCTTTTTTTAATTTAATTTCGGTTTAAAAAACATAAAAAACTATAAGAGAATCAGTGTAATTGGAATTTGAAAGTGCAAAATCATAATAAAGTATGATGCTTACAGTGTTTAAAGAAAAATACACATATAATAACAACTATTTTGATGTTTGTATCACCAAAATTCTTTCCACAAACGTATACATATAAATCAAATTTATGATCAAAATAGACAAAGAAACGAAGAGTGGTCAAAAGGAAAGACAAAAGGCAAACATAAAATTTTAAAGATATCAATTGATCATGATCACCTGGCATGATCTCTCTTCTTTGTCTACGTGAAGGTGGACATGGTGAAAACTGTATTAGTTCAAACATAAAATTTTAATGCATAAATAAAATTATATAAGTAGTTTCTTACAGAATACCAAACCAAAACTTTTGTCACAACAATATATAAAAAAAATTGATGTCATAATTCTTAACTTGTAGTGCGTACTAAGACTTGAGGAAACTCGTGAATCATAATTGATAGGTGCATATTATCACGATGCATCCAGCTTCTTTCTTTGATAATACAAATATAATCAAATTACATCTATCTTCTCTGTACTGCGACAAAACTTTGGCGTCTATTCCTGTATCTTACAAAAAACAGAACAGTCAAAATCACGACTAATTGTTTATGTTCAAGAAGATACAGATACTCTAAATGCAAACATAAATATAAAGAGAACTAATATTTTTGGACTACGGAAAATTGTTTATAAATCAAGTAAATACATATGATTACAAACATGGTGATAAAATTTGATTATTAGAATTAATGATTGTGTATATATATATATATATATATATATATATAAGAATAAAAAATTTCCTTTCTATTTCAAATATATAATATTAGAATATAATTTTTTTTTTATTTCGAATATAAACATTTTTCTTCCCAACAAATTCGAAAACCTTTTCTATTTCGAATATGTAATTTGAATTCTTCTTCCCTACAAATTCGAGAACCTTTTCTATTTCAAAGATGTTTATTTTAATATTTATATTAATGTTAAAAAAGTAAGTTTTGATTTCATTTCTAAAGTATAGGGTTTAAAGAAGGAAATTTTATTTTACATATATAATATAATTTTTTTTCTATTTCGAATATATATATATTTTTTCTTCCCAACAATTTCGAAAACCTTTTCTATTTCGAATATGTAATTTGAATTCTTCTTCCCTACAAATTCGAGAACCTTTTCTATTTCAAAGATGTTTATGTTAATGTTTATATTAATGTTAGAAAATGAAGTTTTGATTTATTTTCTAAAAAAAGGGTTTAAAGAATGAAATTTTATTTTAGTTATTTAAAATAGAGTAGCTCTAGAAAAATAGATAAATACGAATCGAGCGATTCTAGAGCTCCACCAAACTCCTGGGGAATTTCCTTTATATACATAATAATAGATAGATAGATAGATAGATAGATATTGATATTGATTGATTTAAGCAATCAATTATTTAAAATAAAATATAAATAGTATGAGTAGTCTTAATTCATAATATTTTCTTCAATATTATATTTTTAATCATTATTTATTTTCTTAAAATTTGAATATCAACTCAAATTTTAAAATATATAATTAAAATATAATATCAATAATATATTATTGGAGATAAAATGCTTCGTTTAATAAACCGTCTCCTCGTTGAACATGTTTTCCAATGATCCACTCGCTTCTCTTAGTGAACTATTCTCCTATTAAACACGTTTCTCCCAATGAACCGCTCTCTCATTCCGTAATTTAATAAATAAAATGTTTATTCGAGTGGATCTATTAAACAAAATAATTAAATTATTAATCTATTTTACGATATTATAAAATTTAGTTTATGTCAATTTTTTTTTTCAAAAATTATATGTTTTAGGATAATATTAAAATGATATTTTAGAAGATAACGAAGAATTATTTTAAAATTTAAAATTTGAAGTTTAATAGAACACTATATGGTTATTAAAACGATAATTTAAAAGATAATTAAAATGTATTTTTATTTTTAAAATTTGACTTGAAAAGAAAGTTTATAAGATTATTAAGATGAATATTTGATTTAAAAGGAAATTAAAGAAAAAGCTTACGAGAAATTAATATGACAATATATAATGAAGAGAAGTTTATGAGAATATTAAGATGCTAATTTGATTTCAAGAGAAACTTTGGAAAATATTAAATTAGTCATTTGATGTGGAGAGTGAGTTTAAGATAATATAAGTTAATTGAGATTTTTATTAATATTTATTTATTAACTAGTCGATAAAGCCGCGCTTCGCGGCTGCGTTATAACTTTTTTTTAAAAAATAAATTTTAATAGTTACATTATTTTTTCTAATGAACCGCGTTCTCATTAAACATGATTCTTTTTATTGAGCCGTTTTCTCGTCAAAACTAAAATCCCAACTTAAACATATATAATAAAAACTTGTACAATGATTTTTAACCATAAAAATCTAAACCTAAAAATAAAATTTGTAACATCAATATCAAATTCTAATAGCTATTACAATCTTTTCTAGTGAACCGTCTTCCCGTTAAACACGTTTGAGCCGCTCTCATTTGGAACCGAAATTCTAACTTCATTATATATTACTCCCCCCGTCCCATAATAGTAGTCTCTTTTGAGAGATTTTTTTTCCCATAATACATGTCAATTTCCAATTTTCAATGTAAATTTGTGATCATCTTTCCTAAATTACCCTTTTTGAAAATTGTATATCAATTAATGAAAAATGACAAAAAAGGAATTTTTTTCCCATAATACATGTTCATTTCCAATTTTCAATGTAAATTTGTGATCATTTTTCCTAAATTACCCTTTTTGAAAATTGTATAGCAATTAGTTAGAAATGACCAAGAGTATAAAATTGCTCATATTCTTAAAAGTCAATGCATTTATAATGAGTATAAGAGGAAATGTATCATCTAATTAATGTTTTCTTAAGATGCGTAATTTTTTCAAAAGATACTTGTATTGTGGGACGGAGGGAGTATTATTGATGATACTTATATTTTTTCCTTAAAAATTAAAACCTTAAAAGTGAATAAATTACAATTTTTACGTTTTTTAAACTTTCTAATATTTGTGGAGTTTTAAAATTAAAGATGAAATTGCATCTAATTTTTTCTATATATTAGAGATATTCATGTATTTATTTACAGATTTCGCATCAGAATGTCTCTCTATTATGTTAACCCATATTTTTTTTCTTTTTAAATACGAAGAATTTTCGTTATGAGAATAATATTGAATTTATGGATATATTTTCCTAATGTAATTGTTGTGCCCAAAATCCGCCTTGGGCTTGATTTAAGGCCCACTAAGGTTATGGACTCGAATTATGTGAGCATGGATGGGTAGGTTGAGCTAAGGAACTGGTGTGATGATTTAATAAGCCATAGAAATGGACTGGAAAATAGAATTCTGGCATCTAGTTTGGGGTTTGCTCATGGAAGGGTGCGAGCATGTGAACCCTGGATAGGGATGAATAGATTGTGTTGGGACTTGGCAGGGGTTCAACGGAGCAGTAGGTTATCATGAAGGGGGTACGTGCATTAACCCCGGTAATTCCCAGAAAACGTGCGAGCATGTTTGTAACTTCCTAAATTGTATGAATGCGAGTAGAGGATGCCCAGGTGGCCCAGTGGGTAGTTCCTAAGTTCTAGGAGCGGCCCAATAATGGTTGATATCATGGATAAATACCAAATATACATGGAATATATGTATACGTATATATAGAAGGATAATAACAGGAGGATAACTACATCAGTGAAGATAAACGAGAACTACACGTTTGTTGCAGAGGATTAAGCCTATCAAATGGTGGTCAATTATCAAGAACTACATGGGACTTGATCTCTTATAAATATAAGAGTATGAAGGCAATTTGCAAAGTTAGACACACATATACACCTCTAACACAAGCTCTTGGTTGTTGGCTCTCGATTGGGTAGGATTTACTCAGTCACCATAGCTCGGAATTCTTCAAACTCAGTCCAAACATCCACCGTATTTCCATTCGGATTAGGGTTTATGAGCCTAGGGTTTTTGGCTTGTAAATTGGTTTATTTAATTAAGATTCTTGGATTATTCTTTGTTTATTTCATAATTATCTTCTTGAAGTGTTGTACCAAATTTCTCACAACATTTATGGCGCTAGAAGGAGGGGCCTGGTTTAATCTCTAGAGGGAAGAGATGTCTCGAGATTCCGGTAACATTCACACACCGGAGGACGTACAGAGTGATAGTGATGGAGAACATGGTGGCGAAGTCATGAACCAGGAGCTTAGAGAAACGATCAAGAAGATGGAAAAGAAAATTGTTTCTTTGGAAAAGAAATCTGAAAAGCTAAAGAAGTGGAAACAAAAGCATGGTTCCACGGATCGAAAGGCAAAAAAGAAGGTGGTTATACCGGTTCGGTTGGACTTTGACAATGATGATGTGAGTCAGAAAAGGAGGCCTCAAAGAAAGGGTTTTCAGATGTGGCTACTAACCAAACTAATCCGGACTAGGAAGAAGGAGAAGAGGAGGTCCAGAAGTCACAGGGTTCACCCACACGTAGTCTGAGTGTTTTCGACAGGTTGGGTAACAAGCTGGATGTTAAAGATTTAAGTCACAAACTTTATGGAAGAAAGGAAGGCAAACCAGGAAAACTCAGGATATGAGGTCTCAATCAAAAGGGTCTTAAAGTCATAGAAAAGATAAATCTGGTTCAAAATCTAGCAGGAAAGGCAAACCAGGAAAACTCAGGATATGAGGTCTCAATCAAAATGGTCTCAAAGTCATAGAAAAGATAAATCTGGTTCAAAATCCAGCAGGTTCTCTAAAGGGGGTGATGATGAGGGAAGCTGTAGCTCTCGACATAACCCCGAGTACAATGATGATGATCAGTACAAAATGAAGGGTTCAACTGAAGGCTCTAGTGATGATGGAAGCCAGTTCGCGGATGGTGAGAATGAGCATTACAAGGTGAAGGATTTGTGTGAGGCACTAAAGAAATTGAGGTTAGAGAAACAGTCATTGGAAGGCCTAACGGTGGCTTCACCCTTCACCAAAAAGGTGAGGGATTCACCACTCCCATCAAAATACGGGGGGGGGGGGGGTGTAGGAGACTTAAAATTCAATGGAACCACCGACCCGGTGGAGTACATCAGTCGATTTGACACGAAAATGGAAGTGTAGCTGGTTAAGGATTTAACGAAATGTCGTTTGTTGGCTGCCACGCTAAGGGACAGTGCTCACCATTGGTTCAAGAGGCTACGTCTAAATTCTATTCGGTCTTGGCAGCAAATAAGTGAACTGTTTGTAACTCAATTTCGGGCTTCGATTGCATTCGCACCCCCAGCCAATACACTGGCGAACATTAAGCAAGATGAAAATGAAACTCTCACTGAAAATTTTAAACGATTCAATGCGGAGGTTCCTAAGGTGAGGAAGACTACAGATGAGACATATAAAAGTTTTTTGATTGCGGGCGTACGCCCGGGAACCGATTTCTAGAAAGAGCTACAAGGGGCGGAGCCCAAAACTTTGGCAGACTTCTATGCCAAGGCTGAAACTCACAAGGTGATTGAAGAGTCAATGGCTAAGCTCAAGAAGAGTCGTAGCTCTAGGGAATGGAGCAGGAGCAAGAGGCGCAGATCCTATAGCCCAAAAGATAGGGGGTACAATAGGCGAACCTCCTATGGTGGAAGCTCCTCTGCTAGGTCCACCCATCGTGATGAAAAGACGACCCCTGTAATTGTAAATACAACCGGTACGGGAAGGACAATGAGTTATAAATATCCTACGAATAGGGATTCTCAAAATATGGGTAAGTATATTGAGTACACCCCGCTCACAACCTCTATTGAGCAGGTGTATGAAGTAGGGAACAAGGCTGGAATGTTCAGGAGGCCAACAAGGAATGGACCTCCGGGAAGGAAAGATGATGCGGATTGTCGCCATTTGAAGGATCACATTGAAGATCTTATAAGAAGGGGTTACCTGACTGAGTTCGTAGGCCAAGAAGCTAAAGGATACAAGAATGACAGAACGATTAAGGAAACAGAAAAGACAAATCCGGAATGCCATACAAGGGCCAACAATATTCGTACTATCATAGGTGGACCCTATATCGGGGGTACGAGCAGGAACGCCCATAAAAATTACACTCGGGAAGCAAGGGGTGCACCCCTCACAAATGTGTACAACCTATCTGAAAGGCCACCCAAGCTTTTTAAGGGCGAGGTAGCTGATATAACATTCACTGAGGAGGATGTCAGGCATGTGCATCATCCCCATAATGACACTACGCCATAGATGACATACAGTAACACCATGATTGTGTTACCTTAGACCCTAAATTCTATTGCCAAAGGCCCATAAAAGGCTAAGATAATACCTTAGCTGGGATAGTTTTGTTCTATGTAACCTTTGGAGTCTAAGGCAACACTTCGACATACCTAAGCTAACATAGCCATATTCGTTACCAGATACATATACAGCAACACACTAAACATTCTATAGCAACACCAAATCTATTTTACCTTAGATGTTATAATTTTGCAAAATTATTAATCAATTATGTGGGTCTCACATGTGGACCCCACCAAAGTGGGCCCTACTTGTGGGGCCTACTTTGGTGGGACTCACCTATAGGTCCCACATGTTCCACATTTTAAATTTTATTAAAAAAATAAAAATTTAACATTTAAATATTGCATTTTCTAGGAAAAAATTAAAAATTCAATTCAATTCATGTTTTCATTCACCAAAAATATCATCCAACATCATTACAATACCATCATCTACTACTAAACCAACCATATCATCTATAAATATTCACCAACACTAACTATTGAATAGCTTAAAACATACAAGTACTCAAATAAATAACATGGTTATTTTAAAAGATAACTATTATCAATCAAAAACTCAAAGATCGATATGATGTCCCTGGTTTGGTTGGAGGAGCACTCCATAATTTACACTGTTGTTGTACCATTGATGGAGCTGTTTGAGTTCTTAGTATGACCAAACTGAGCAGCTCTTGAAGAAGAGGGGCTACGCATTCCCAGACCTGAAGGAGAGTTCAACCTACCAAGCACACTGCTGGGAGAAAATGAATTAAAAGCAGCACTCTGAAACTGCCCAGAAGCATCCATGGTAGGAAGATTTCCAAGTGCATTTAGAGAAGCCATACACAAAAAGCAAAAAAGCCATATTAGCTTGCTGGCCACGTTCTCCATACTAAGATTTTCCACATTCATCAAATCCAAAATCCTTTTCGGCACACCCTCTGCATTCATTAAAAAAACTTAGAAAGGAAAACTTATTGCAATTTAGAATAACAGAGAAGATAGTGGGCCCCTGAAAGTAGAATTGCAACATAGGACAAAAGAAAATCAAGGTGCTTCGTGCAAACAAACACGGAAAGAATCAGGAAATTTTGAAAGGGAAAGTACTGTGGCTACAGTGGGTGATAACTTACTATCTAGGCCAAGCAGGCCAGGGATAGCAGCCACTGTTTCTAACATCATTGCACGACATCCATATCGTCTCTGCAATTTCACACCCAGACATAAGAAATTTGCATCCAAAAGTAACAAAAATTCAAGACTTTGCTCTTATTAAGATCCTATATCATTTTGTACCAATTGATAACCTATATTTGATCATCCAAAGGCAAAATTAACTTTTCCTCTTTGTTCTCTGGCATAATTCAAAATTCACATGCTGAGTAAACTATGAAAATTGAAGAACTTATTTCAATATCCCGAGAAAAGTACACGATTGTGAAACCTAGGATATTAAAGTAAAACAAATCATAGAAATAACAAATCTTTGTAACCGAAATAGGGTAACACACCACCAAATTCCAATTCCAAAGAAAATAATCGCAAGTATCATGTACTTACAAAATAATGGCAAGAAATTATAACAAAAAAGGCCCACATTTGTTGATTCTGACGCTTTCGGAAAATAAATAATTCACCAATTGCTGTTAAATATTTGTCACATTCTTCAGAATAGTCACAATTGCAATATTTATGAATTTCAAACTGAAAAAATTAAACAGAATACATTAGGATGCATCAATAACACAAGAATGGATATCTCAAAAAGAGTTAAGGTTTGCAACATTAAAAACGAAATGTCAAACTTTATACTTGAGTAATGACTCTTTGTTAAGAGAACGTGAGTGTAGTTAGGACTGAATTTAGTTCATATATTCACTATTTAATTGGAGCAGAAATGGTTATAAGATAACATCTGTACCGGGGTTTAGGTACATACCTGTACATGCCTGATACTAGGGGGGAGCACAGTTTGGTTCGGGGCAGTTTTGCCCCGAAACTGAACCCGAAATTGCATGTCTTCGGTTTTAAAAATTGAAAATCGCAACTGTCGATTTCGGTTTTAAAAAGCTCGGTTCAGTTTTTAACGGTTCGGTTTCGATTTTAAAACCGAACGAAAAAATCATAAATATATTACAATACTTTAATTTTATAAATTATAATGTACTCGATTTTTAAACATAAGACATATAAATTAATAAAATTTATATTAATAAAATTAAATATTGGCGGTTCTTCATTGTCGTCGCCAGTCTCTGTTCCTTGCCTCTGTTTCTTTAGTTTGTTATTCTTCTCAGCTTGTTGTTCATTAGTATGTGTAATGATCTGCTAGTCCTGTATCCCAAGCTTTGTCTGTCTCTATTAATAAATCTTATGGCTTTACAAAAAAAAGGTTAAAGGAGTATAATTTTAATTAATGAGTCATCTCAGGTTGTATTTGGGTTGATCGAGTCCAGTCATCTATTTAGATTTCATCTCTCTAACTAAACTCAAACTTGGGTAATAGGTCACACCGAACATTGCCACACACCTAAACAACTCAAGATATAATATATTTATTAATTTTAAGAATACATTTAATTATATAAAATTATATATTTATTTATTTTAATAATCGGTTCGGTTCGGTTTTAGTCGGTTCGGTTTTAACTTATAACCATAACCGGAACCGAAAGTCTCGGTTTTTCAAAATCAAAAACCGCAACCGTCGATTCGATTTCGGTTTTTTCGGTTCGGTTTCGGTTTCAATTCGGTTTTTTGCTCACCCCTACCTGATACAAGCATGGCCACAAATTAACATTTACCGGAAGCCACATCCTAATCAGTTTCCAATTCAGCTTCTCCACTGTGACTGCTCCAAACAAACTCAAAAGAGCAACTACTATACATCTAATGAGATTCTACACGACATAGGTAAGAAGGTAACCTCTTGGTCAATTTGATTGAACAAGAAATGACAAACTTATCTGTGATTATCTAAAAAGTGCAACTCTAATTCGTAAACTCAAATTACAATATATTATTAAGATTTCAAATTTGCTAGAAGTTAGTTGTCCCCTGTTATCCTCAAGGGAAAATGGTAAAAGAGGAAAGTACCTGATACAATATCAATGATATGCCTGCATCAAAGGCATAAACAGATACAAATGTCCAATTAGAAAGTCAATAGAACTAAACAGACAGGAATACAAAATGAATTACTTCACCTGTTGTCACTGGCCGTTCTTCGTTCTTTTGGCGTAGTTATATTGTTCTTAGACCACTTCCCTTGCCAAGGAAAACTATTAAGTAACTTTTGTACCATATTCACTTTATCATCATTTGAAGAGCTAAATCCTAACTCCTCGATGTCTTGGCAGATAACCGTATCTAGCTGCAACTCAGTCAACATGGAACTGATCTTATACTGCATTGAATAAAAAAACTCTATCATCGTAAATCCACCAACTCTTTGTACACAAGATGTTCCACTAGTACGAATAAAGTGAAGAGGATTCCGCACAACATATTGTTAGTACAAAAATTTCGTATTGTTATAACTTGTGTTTCATATATGCTAATTCCTATGCCAGATCATTTGCAATACATTATGAAAAACAAACAAACGAGCTAAATTGAAACTCCGAACATATAATCAATTAAGCAAAAGATACAATAACAATAAGAGAACATGAATTTCTTCGTTTTCTACACGGTCATGTAATAGTTTTAAGATTAGTTGAGTAAATAATGCTATGTAACTCTTAACATCAGCTAGTATGCCTTTACGAATACTAAATTGATCTTAATTAAGTAGCACAAAATGTAGTAAAATCAAACAAACAGAACAATTTACGGTCCTAAATTCATTAATAAATTACAAAAAGTTTGAATAAAAAATGAAATAAGACGTAAAGGTCTCACCAGTTGAATATAGAGGAAGGCTGAGTAGTAGTATGCATATCACACATCACCTCCTCCATTAATTTATGAAATGATTCACTAAATACAATCAAGTCATCAATATTCATCATTAAGTTAGTTAACAATACATTAAATAAATCCACGAGAACTTAACCAAATACTAAAAGTATATATTGCCTGGCGCTCAGCTGAAAACTATTTAATGTGAAATGTAAAAAGTGCCTAAAACTAGAATTGTTCTCCACTAATTTAAAAATAATGGAGAGAAGGAGAGAGAATGATAGAGAGGGGGGAGGGAGGAGAGAGAGAGAGAGACCGAGAGAGAAGGGTGAGAGAGAGACGGAGAGAGACGGTCAAAATCGAAGCATGCAACACATATATATACAAATCAAAGCACTAACACAGTTATATTTACAAATCGAAGCATAAAAAGAGAGATTTATACCTTAATTGCAAGTGAGAGAGACTGATTGAGTGAACACTCCAATTAACCCTTAACCCTAATTGCAAGTGAGGAAGACACTGAACAGAGAGAGACTGGGTGTGAGATTGACAGCCCGTTTGGGCAACCTGACTTTAAGGAGAAACAAGCTTTAAGCAGGAAATGCACCGTTTGCCTAGCCCGGCTTTAAGCCGGTTTTAAGTTAAAAAACTGCTTTAAGTCATAAGTTCCATTTAGGTACTTTTGACTTATGACTTATGATTTATGAAATTTTTTATTTATTTTTTATTTTTTCACAATTATTGTAAAGTTTAAATATTATGAATAGAAAATTTTTTTAAGTCAAATTTCATTTTAATTCAAAATTATTAAACCCCCATTTAACTTTAAGTAAAATTACCCAAACACTTTCTGAGTGAGCGTGAGCGAGCTTTTCCCCAATTTTGAGCGAGAAAGAGAACGGAGAGGTGAGTGAGGTTCGAGAGAGAGGCGAGAGAGAGAGGTGAGGGAGGTTCGAGAGAGTGAGTGACCTAATTGTTTTTCCCCAATTTTCTTTTGCCCGCTTTCTCCGACTTAAGCAATTTTGACCAAATTTGATTTGCCCGCTTTCATTTTCTTTTGCTGCCAGCCAATTCCATTTTCTTTTCAATTTTTCATTGATTGCTTTTCTTTTTTTCATTTTCTAATATTACAAAATTTATTAATTTTTTTATAAAAAATATATGACAATAAATTTTATCATTGTAATTATTGAATAATAATTTAAATTTATTATACCCTGTTATTTTCTCCAATAATTTGATTGATGAATTTAATCAAATTTTAAAATTTTTGAATATTACTTTATTTTAAAATATTTTAAATAAAATTATTAATAAATATATTGATATTGTAAAAATATAAATAATTCAAGTATTTACAGAATATTATTTTTATAATAATAAATTCAATGACTTGATTAAAATTTTTTATTTTAAAATTTAAAAATTAATAAGTCTTTAATTATAAATAAAATTCAAAAATATGTAAATTATACTCTAAGGTAACACAACCCATGGTGTTACTAAGTTTAACACCTTCCACAGCTATGGTAACATACATTTAATGATATGGTAACACCAAAACTAGAGTGTTGTGGTAGGTCCAAAATTTCATAGCTATGGTAACACTCGAGAAGGTAACACCCCCCCTAAGTGTTGTATAAAGCCATCTATGGCGTAGTGTAATTAAGGCTGCAATCGGAGGTTTAAACGTACACCAGGTTTTGGTGGATAATGGAAGCTCAGTAAACATTCTGGCGTACAGCACTTACCAGAAAATGGGGCTACTTGACAAGGAAATGGCTCCCTCCTATAATGAGTTATATGGCTTTACTGGAAATCCCGTACAAATTGTGGGACGGGTAAAGCTCCCTATTACTTTGGGAGAAGAACCCCGGTCTGCTACACAAGTTATAGAGTTCATGGTGGTGAATGAAGATATCTCTTATAATGGGATACTTGGAAGGTCGTTGCTCAAGGAGATGCGATTTTGGGTGGTAACATCTATATACCACTTGTCAATGAAATTCCCGACTCTAGGAGGAATCAGATGCATTCAAGGATGCCAATCAGATTCTAGGGAATGCTATAGTAAAGCGTTGCATGCAGCTGAACAGTCTTACAAACACCTACTGCTAGTGGATAGGGGTTCCTCCGAGCAGTGTTATCGTTACTTGGACCCCGACGTAGGGCAGTGGATGAATCCTTGCGTCGAAAAGAAGTAAAGCCAACAAGAGATAAATGTAATGTAATCATGATTGTACAACATCCAGGCGAAGAGCCCTATACAGATGTTGCACCTGTTCGGGGGGTAGATACCCCTAACGGGATACTGATGTTGGAATCCCCGAAATTCCAAAATTCAAAAGCTGTGGAACCATTGGTTGAGGGGATGGTTGAAGATGTTAATGATAGTGACTTTGAAGGCTTAGATGATGGAAATGACCAAAAAGAATCAAAGGAGGCTAGTGATCAGTTGGTGGAACCTCACCAGGATGCAAACGGGGTGAACCCTGTAGAAATTGATCTTGATCCACGTATGCCTGAAATGAAAGAGAAGACTGGGGCAGCTGGAGACACTTTGTCTATTCTAGTGGATGCAGCTGATCCCACTAAGGAGCTGAAAGTTTGCAAGCAATTAAACCCTGAGATTAAGGAAACACTGGTTTTATTTCTGAAAGACAATCTAGACATATTTGCATGGAGCCACGAGGACATGGTGGGAGTAGACCCATGGGTGATGTGTCATCATTTGAACATCGATCCAGAAATGAAGACCGTAAGATAGAAGAGGAGAGCAATAAGTGGAGAAAGAGACATTGCCCTGAAAGAAGAGGTGGATAGGCTGTTGAAAACAAAGTTAGTAAGGGAGTCTTTCTACCCCATGTGGTTGGCAAATTCGGTCTTGGTGAAGAAACCCAATGGCAAATGGCGTACGTATGGTGATTTCACTGAGTTGAATAAAGCATGCCCCAAGGATAGCTTTCCACTCCCACGTATTGATCAATTAGTTGATGCTACGGCTGGTCATGCCTTGCTATGGATGCATATTCAGGCTACAACCAAATTCCGATGTATGAACCCGATCAGGAGCATACTTCCTTCATAACTGACAGAGACCTTTACTGTTACATTGGGATGCCATTCGGGCTATTGAATGCTGGAGCAACTTACCAAAGGCTGGTCAACAAGATGTTTAAAGATCAGATTGGAAAAACTATGGAATTGTACGTGGACGATATGCTGGTCATATCCAAGGTAGCAGGTGATCATGTCGCTCACCTTACCGAAATGTTTGGTATCTTGAGGAAATATAGGATGAAGTTGAACCCCCAAAAATGTGTATTTGGGGTTGAGTCTGGAAAGTTCTTGGGCTTCATCCTGAATCATCGTGGGATTGAAGCCAATCTTGCTAAAATAAAGCCTTACGGGGCGAGTGGCTGCCTTGAATAGGTTTGTCTCAAAATCCTCTAACAGATGTAGAGAATTCTTCGCAGCTATAAAGAAGAGAAAGGGCTTCAAGTGGACACCTGAATGTGAAGCTGCCTTCACTAAATTAAAGGAGCAACTGGGAAGCCCCCCATTGCTAGCGAAGCCAGTGGAGGGTGAAACCTTGATTCTATACCTGGCAGTGTACGAACACTCCATTAGTTTCATTTTGGTCCATGAGGAAGATCAAACCCAGTACATTGTGTACTATGTGAGTAAGAGGCTTCTGGATGCTGAAACTCGGTATAAAAACATGGAGAAGTTGGCGTACGCTCTAATTTTGGCATCAAGAAAGTTGAGGCCATACTTCCAGGCACATAAGGTGGAGGTGCAAACCTCATTCCCGTTAAGGCAGGTCCTTCACAAGCCCGAAGCCTCGGGTAGATTGATGAAGTAGGCCGTGGAGTTGGGACAATTTGATGTCGAATACAAGCCAAGAACAACTATCAAGGGTCAAGCATTCGCTGATTTTCTTCTAGAGTTCCCACCATCCTTTGATTTTGAAGCTAAGGAAGGAGTAACTGAACCCCCAGAGAAAGAGACTCCACCAGAAAATTGCGCACCATGGTGGACTTTATACGTAGATAGAGCCGTGAATGGAAACGGTGCAAGTGTTGGCATATCACTGATAAGCCTCGAGGGCCATAAATTGCAAAGCTCAATTCATTTCACATTTAAGGCTATAAACAATGATGCCGAATATGAAGCCCTGATTGCGGGTTTGAAGCTGGCTCTTAAAATGAAAGTGGTCAATATGACTGTGTATAGTGACTCCATGTTGGTGGTTGGACATATCAAAAGCAACTTCGAAGCTAGGGGTCCACGCACTGACCTGTACATGAGGTACGCTCGAGAGCTGATGAGCAAGTTTGGGGAGATAAACCTTGTCCAAATTCCAAGGACAGAAAACGCAAGTGCAAATGCTTTAGCAAAATTGGGTTCCACCAGGGAAGCAACTATGCTAGGGGTGATACCGTTAGAAATACAACAGCAACCCATCATTCCAAAGTTCGACTGTATGGATATTGAGGTTCAGGTGGAAAACACATGGATTACCCCCATTCTGGAATACATAAGGGGGTTCTACCAGTTGAAAAGGACGAAGCCCGAAGAATGAATTACAAGGCTACGCGCTATGCTCTCTATGATGGAAAGCTGTATAAAAGGGGTTTCAACAAGCCGCTCCTACGATGTATTGCAGGCAATGAATGTGAATATATTATGCGCGAAGTACATGAAGATATATGTAGAAACCATTCTGGAGGAACCTCACCGGCCCATAAGATACTCCGTCAGGGGTACTATTGGCCAACTCTACAAAAGGATGCTCATAAATTCTCAAAGGCGTGCGATCGGTGCCAAAGGTACACTAACTCAAATAGGAGCCCTGATGTGCCGTTAAAGCCACTCTCTAGCAAATGGCCTTTCGCAGTATGGGGAATTGATTTGATTGGAGAACTCCCTGATGGGAAAAGAGGGGTAAAGTATGTTGTTGTAGCTGTGGATTATTTCACGAAATTGGCAGAAGCTGAACCCTTGGCTACGATCACCGCAGCTAAGTTAAAGGAGTTCGTGTTCCGGGCAATTGTATGCCGGTATGGGGTTCCTTATAAGTTGATATCTGACAATGGCAAATAGTTTGATAGCAAGGAAATAAGAGGTTTGTGTGAAGACCTCGGAATTGTGAAAGGTTTCTCTGCAGTCTGCCACCCGTAGAGCAATGGCCAAACTGAAGCTGTTAATAAAATCATCAAACACACTTTAAAGGCGAAACTGGAAGATAAGAAGGGTTGCTGGCCAGAAGAGCTCCTAATGGTGTTGTGGTCCTACAATACCACACCTAGGACTACGATTGGTGAATCCCTATTTACCCTAACTTATTGGTGTGAAGCAGTGGTACCCGTGGAAATTGGTGCAGGTTCATTCAGGAGGGATAACTTTGATCCCGTGGAAAATGAAGTTAATCATCGTTTGTATTTGGATTTGGTGGAAGAGGTTCGTTCAACCTCTCAGCTAAAGCTTGCAGCCTATCAACAAAGGACTCTGTTGGTCCCGGAATGTATTGCAGAAGGGGGGTTGAATGCAATACTAATAAATTTCAAAAACTATTTCAACAACTTAAATAGAGTTTGTAATTTTCTAGTAGAAGAAATGCAATCACAAGTAATATTTAACAAGATGTTTCACAAAATAATTGTTTTATTTATTTTGCAAAGTTTTGCTACAACCTTAAGAACAAAATAATTCTCAAGCTTCAAATACTCAAGAGATTACAGTTGTAGAGTTATATTTCATTGTATAAATAGAGTGCTCTATTTATAGTGTTATAGTCTACTGTACTACCACTATCAGCATGGGTTGTTAAGTTGCTGTTATATTCCTTTTGCAGCTCATTCCATGATTTATTCCCATGTGATCATCACAAAGTAATTTTAAGATACTTTCCACATTTGAGCCACCCAGATCTAGCCGTATTCAATTTTATCGGCTCTAGACTTTACAGGTTGCTCCATGTGAGAGAAAGGTTTATTATTATTATCGGTTTATTATCTTTATCGCTTTATCAAAAGAATAAAGAAAGCATGGGAATCTCTTTATCAGGTGTGTCGATGGGGCCCAAAGTGTACCCGACATCTATAATGCAAGATTCGTGTGTGAGTGTGCAAAGAAGCTTAGTCAGTAAGCTTTGTGAGTGGTGTGCTTTGTAAGTTTGTCGGAAGCGTATTCTATAAGCTTCCACTAAAGTGGTGTGCTTTGTAAGTTTGTCGGAAGCGTATTCTATAAGCTTCCAGTAAAGTAAAAGCAGAGTAGGATTCTTATCTTATGCATTAAGATAAGTCTTGTAAGGTATGTCGTATAAGCTTTGTAAGGGGTGTCGTATAAGCTTTCCCTTCATCTATAAATAGGGAAGCCTTGTATTGTTTAGAGGCAGACTTGAACAGACACAAGCGAGCCATATTTCTAATATATTTCAGTTCCTACTTATATCTCTCTCCATATATACATTATAATTATATCTTATATTACTTAGATAGATCCTGTATATACTTAACCTTCTGTGTGATTGTACCTCTCTACGTGAGTTGTAAATTTGGTATCAGAGCCATGGAAGCTTAAACACCTCCCCTTATTCTTCTTGACGACCCGGCGTTGTTATGGTGGTTTGCATATGGTCTAAGGAAAATATGCTCTGTGGTTGCCCCTTCAGGGGATCCTCCACACCAGAAATCTGGCGACTAAAAACATATTATGAGATAGTTGCAATACTGACGATCGACGTGCCTGTGTTGCTGCTATGAGGGTGCGGCGTTGGGGCTTACTGATCAATGTATTGCAGAGATCTTCATAATTGTTTAAACGCTTAGTGTGTTCGTAAAACACCATAACACCAAAGGCAACTCTTGAAGAATAAGGATCTATCAATCTATGGCTAGTCCTAAACATCTTACACCTTCTCCTTCCTTTTCATCTTCCCGTAGTTCTTTTAGTTCTCCCAAGTCTAAAAATAATGATTTTCTATATTCTGTAGATTATTATAAAGATGATAGTAAAATCCCCATTACCGAACTTCCTTTGCTAAACCCATATAGAACTTTTACTAAAAAACACAATCCTGTGTCTCGTGTTGTAAAGCAAGTTCTCTCTCCAAGCAAAGCAATTGAAGCCAAAGAGCTTGTTTTAGCATCAAAGCTAGAACAAGTACCTATCCCTTCTACCGAAGCAGAACAAGTCTTTCCAATACGGTTAGAAGAATCTTTGCCAGCTCAGTGGTATACTCATGGTTATACTCACCTGCACTTTGGAGCTGTCAAAATGGCTTTAACACTTCATGGAAGAAAAGGCTTACCTGTAGTAGCAAGGATGGCACTTCTAGATACTCGGTTTGAACAATATGCTCATGCATGTATTGCTACTGTTCAGACTACTCTTAATGCTGGTACGGTGTTTATAACACTGTTTCCAAACTTCAATATGAGGCTCGATGATCCTCATATCTATGAAAATCTCAAGGTTCAGCTGCAGATTGTTGGAGCACCCCAGGTGGCAGGAACTTATATAGCCACTCTCCATTATCAAATGGCCTACAGGGTTCAGAATCACTCATTTGATCTCAGTCTCCCGAGGGAAACAGATGAAGCTCTATTTCTTGAAATAGATGCACAATCAAGTTCATCATGTATCCATGTGCCTAAGCAAATTCCAAAAGATGAGCTTGTAAAGCTTCTTCCAGAATCATGGGTGATACATTATGAAAAAATTCAAAAGGAAAATCAGCCCATACATTCGGTAACGTCAGCTTTCTTCAAAAAGCAAGACGGAGCAGTAGAAATTGTTTTCAAAAGGGATGACTCAACCTCTTCCTCAAATTCTCCAATCTTCTCTTCAGAAATCAACATGATTGAGGAAACACCATTAAATGTTCCCATCCATTCTTTTAATGCTGAGGGAAAGCCCAGTTATGAATTTAAGGATGAAGATGGCCATATCTTCTGGGGAGTATGCAACTGTAAAGCTTGTCTTGAAGATCAATGGGATGATAGTGATGATGATTCATCCAGGAGACCTAATAAAAACAAAAAGAAGTCTTCCCAAAAGATTCTACAAGAACGTTATGAAAAAGGAGATCCAGAAGTTGGACTCTTAGGAGAAGAGTCAGGCAAATTTGACTACTATGTCCTTTACTCTAAAGGACCACAGGAGTGTAATATGTTGCAACCATCTTCATATGATGATGATTTTCCTCCTATGAGCTTTGAGCATGACAAAACTTCTCATGCATGGAAAATCAAAAATCCAACAACTAAGAATCCAGATGGTTCAAGTAAACAAATCACTCCAGCAGAGGCAACATTAAACTGGCAGTCTGAGAATGCTGTAGCTCAGAACAAGGTTCTTAATCAGATCATGGAGACACAACAAACTATGGTGAAAAGGCTTGATGATGGTCTATCTGCGATTTCAAGCGTGACATCACAACTTCAAAACAAGATTAATACTCTTCACCATGAGCTCTTGCAGCTAGTAGCAACTGCATCCTTCAACTCTCCCTTACTAGCTCAAAAGGAAGCAGAGTTGAAATCACTAAAGGCTCAATTACACTCTATCCAAACTCAAAAACCATACACTGGTTATTATGAGTCTCCATCTTTCTCATCATATTTACCACATTTGCCAAACTATTCACAGCCTCTTGCAACTTTCTCTCCCTGGGATCATAATCCATTTAATAGTGCAGCTTTCATGCCTATTAAACCACCTGAGGCACCACAACCTCCAAAAAGGAAACCAGAGAAGTCTCCAGTCAGGGAACCTCCTACAAAGGAGCAAAGCCAACCATCCTCTTCCCAATTAATGGTAGGTAATCCCATATCATCCTTTCTGAATAAAATGGCAACTCAACCTCAGCCAAGAGAAAAACAAGCTTCTCTATGGCAAATCTGTGAAGAAGATTCAGAAAGTGATAGCATGTCTCTAGAAATCCTCATGGCTGGTCAAGAAGAAACTGATGAGCCTACTGTAGAGGAAGAAGAAACTTACATTCCAGATCATCAAGAGACAGAGCAGTCAAGCTCAAGCCTATTCCAGAATGATCCGGAAAAAGGTTTTTCATTTGACAACATCTCACCTTCAAAATGGCGAGATCGAATTTATGAAATGCATGCTTGGTGTACATCAGAATTACTCCAGCCAGGAGCTACCATGCCCTCGGTAGCAGATAAGTTTGTGGCGAAATTTCATGGCAGATTAAGGCAATGGTGGATTGCTTTGGGGACTTATAGACAATTGCTCGTTAAGCAGAGTCCAAACGTAGATGCCTTGATTATGTATGTCCACAATGAATTCCTTGGAGCATGGGATCATTATACAAATCAAGCTCGAGAGGAATACTTAAGTATGAGATGCTGTTCTTACAAAAGAAAGGATCTGGAAATTCACTATGAAAGAATGTCCAAAAGGTTCTATGCTATCAATGGCATAGATGATGTCAATTTGAAACAGACATTCCTTAATTCCCTTCCAGAGCCTCTGGGGAATGAAACATCTCGGTTATTGCAAATAAAGAATCTTCCGATCAACAGTACTTCTATTGGAGAACTTTACCAGAATGTGTTGCTTGCTTTGGAAAAGTTATGCAACCAAAAGAAATTTCTCAAGCAGATAGAAGAACAGAGTAAGAATCTCGGATCAGCATGCGATAGAAACGAGCTTCAAATCAAGTGTGGAAAAGGCAGCTCTTGCACATGTGGAAAAAAGAAAGACAAGTTTTCCAAGCTTGCCAAGTTTCGTAAAAAAGCAGGAAAAAACTATTTCTTGAAAAAGAAGAAGAAATGGAAGTTCCTTCGAAAGAAGAGAGGAAACACCAAATCATCCAGGTGTTATATATGCAGGAAGAAAGGTCATTTTGCAAAAGAATGTCCTAACAAAGAGAAGAGCGCCAAGCTGATAGAAAAGATCGCACAAATTGAAGATATTGAAGATGATGATTTGGAGTCATTATTCTTTCTGGATGAAGAACCAGGTCCAGATACCATTCTTGCTTTAGGAACAGATCTTTCTGATTTCACTGAAGGATCTGATGAAGATGATATGGTGTTATTTGATGACATCTATACCCTTGAAGAAAGTTTCTTATGCCAACCATCTCCTTCAGCAAGAATACATATATTTCCTGGCAAATGGGATAAGCCAATCCCTGTGATAGCATACTTTGATACTGGAGCAACATCATCCATCATGAAGCCAAACATCTTACCAAAAGAATATTGGGATAAGTGCCACAGATCTTTTCGAGCAGCAAATGGTGATAATTTTGCCATAACCCTGATAAGCAAACCTATCAATATTCAACTTTTCCCAGGGTATGTGATAAAGCATCGAATTTATGGCTCAGAATTGCCCGGAAAAGATCTTCTTATTGGGTTTGATATCCTACACAATCTCAAGAGAGTATCATGGAGCAAAGAAGGACTCAAGCACAAAAATCATTTGTTGCCCTGGACGAAGACGCTACATCTATATCTTGTAGAGATTTTATCTACAATCAGAGAAGACATAATAAAGTCTTCATGTGCAGAGAGTCATACATACTTCTTACAGAAGTGTTCTCATCCTTTATGGAAAAATCCTGAATTCTTTGTTCATTTGCCATTCAAGAAAAATGAAGATATCAATCCAACAAAGGCAAGTCACAAAGGAATGAATCCAGATCATTATGCTCTTGCGATCAAAGAAGTTGACCAGTTACAACAAGAAGGCTTAATAGAAAATACAAAGTCACAATGGGCTTGTAAAGCTTTCTATGTGAACAAAAGATCTGAGCAGACAAGAGGGAAATTAAGGTTAGTTATAGATTATCAACCTTTAAATCATTTCCTAGAAGACGATAAGTTTCCTTTGCCAAAGAGAGAAGTTCTATTCCAGAAACTACCCCAGGCCAAAATCTTCTCAAAGTTTGATCTAAAATCGGGTTTCTGGCAAATTGGAATTCACCCAGATGAAAGGCCAAAGACGGGTTTCTGCATTCCAGAAAGACACTATCATTGGACGGTGGTACCCTTTGGGTTAAAACCCGCTCCATCGTTATTTCAAAAGGCCATGACTAAGATTTTCCAACCAATCATGGACAGTGCTCTGGTCTACATTGATGATATCCTGTTATTTTCCTCAGATATTGATTCACATCATACTCTGCTAACAGAGTTTCATGATTTGGTCAAGAATTATGGAGTAATGCTTGCAGAAAAGAAAATGATCATTGGTACAACGGACATTGATTTTTTAGGGATGCATATCTCTGAGGGTCAGTATCAACTTCAGCCACATATCGCCACTCAACTGGATCATTTCCCAGATGAAAATCTAACGTTTAAGCAAGTTCAGCAATTTTTGGGAATTGTGAATTATATGGCTGATTTCATTCATGACTTAGTCAAGTACAGAACTCCTCTTACTAATCAGTTGAAGAAAAATGCCCCACCATGGAGTCAGGCGTGCACTGATGCAGTCAAGAAATTAAAGTCTTTAACAAAGAATCTTCCTTCATTAAAGATTCCTTCCACTGGTAAAAGAATTCTTCAAACAGATGCAAGTGATACTTTCTGGGGAGCAGTTCTTCTTGAAGAAGAGAATGGGAAAAGACAGATATGTGGATACAAGAGTGGAGCTTTCAAGAGCGGTGAACTCCATTATCACTCCACCTATAAGGAGATTCTTGTAGTAAAAAGAGGAATTGAAAAATTCCAGTTCCATCTGATAGGACAACACTTTCTTATAGAAATGGATATGTCAGCATTTCCAAAGATGCTACAATTTAAGCAAAAGATGTTGCCCCAAGCTCAGCTTCTCAGATGGGCAAATTGGTTCTCACAATGGAAGTTTGAAGCAAGACACATCAAAGGAAAAAATAACTTCCTTCCAGATTTTCTGTCCAGAACTCAAAGAACGATAGCGCCAATTTTTCCTCTCATTTATTCAATTCAGACAGAAGATCTTCCGCCACATGTCCAAGACAAGGTTCTTCAGTTCACTCTAGAGAAGAAGGCTTATGCTAATTTATTAGCATTTCAAAAGATTTACATAAGGAGATACAGTTTATCTGAAGGGCCTCTTATGAATCTTCCCATACACCCATCATTTCCCTTCTTGTCAATTCTTGTCATGGAAAAAAGGTTTACTTGGCATTTCCCTAAGGAGGCATATATGCTGCTATGGTATTTTGTTGAAGTCTGTTCATTCGGAATAATATTCGACAAGTACAGCCTCCTCCAATACTTGGCTTTAGTTGATGTAAGGCCAAGAAAAAAGAAAAATAGGCAGCTTTATAAATGGTTAACCCTATTTTGGTCCTCTGGATTTTGGAGAAGCAACTTAAGGCCAGACGGAAACAGCAAAAATGGTGTTAGAAATCAGCGCTACGTTTTTGTCCAGTTCAAATGTACTCGAAGGCTCATAACTGAGGAAGATGGGCTAGTTATTGATAAAAAGTATTCCTGTACATTTTATCATGATGAAGTTTATGCTACAAAAGGCCCAACAGAGCAACATAAAGCCCAAATGTGCGAAGTGAACAAGGTCCAGCTTAGCCAAGTTCCTCCTGGACTCCCACATACTTATTGGACTAAGCCTGTCATTCTTTCCCCCAAGTACGTTTTAGAAATCCGGGACTGTCAGTTCAAACTAAATTTGGAAACCATCACTATGGATCCAAATGACCCAGATCACCCAGATATCAGGCTCCATAAAAGACCACCACAGAGATACTACAGCAAGCTTCCAGGACAAGATTGTTATATTACAATTTCTTCAGGAAGTGATGTCAGCAGTAGTGACGAAGATATGGAGCCATGACCTCTTTTGACAGGGGGGAGAAAGGTTTATTATTATTATCGGTTTATTATCTTTATCGCTTTATCAAAAGAATAAAGAAAGCATGGGAATCTCTTTATCAGGTGTGTCGATGGGGCCCAAAGTGTACCCGACATCTATAATGCAAGATTCGTGTGTGAGTGTGCAAAGAAGCTTAGTCAGTAAGCTTTGTGAGTGGTGTGCTTTGTAAGTTTGTCGGAAGCGTATTCTATAAGCTTCCACTAAAGTGGTGTGCTTTGTAAGTTTGTCGGAAGCGTATTCTATAAGCTTCCAGTAAAGTAAAAGCAGAGTAGGATTCTTATCTTATGCATTAAGATAAGTCTTGTAAGGTGTGTCGTATAAGCTTTGTAAGGGGTGTCGTATAAGCTTTCCCTTCATCTATAAATAGGGAAGCCTTGTATTGTTTAGAGGCAGACTTGAACAGACACAAGCGAGCCATATTTCTAATATATTTCAGTTCCTACTTATATCTCTCTCCATATATACATTATAATTATATCTTATATTACTTAGATAGATCCTGTATATACTTAACCTTCTGTGTGATTGTACCTCTCTACGTGAGTTGTAAATTAAGCTTCAGTTATAGACTTTCCAAGCTTGCTGTAAAGGTTGAATATTACAACACGCCTGCTTCTTTTGAACATGTACTCTGTCGCTTAATTTGACTTAGAAAATTCCTAAATCAAGCTGATTCTTTTATGACAGTATGTTTGCTTCAGAGTTTGCTGTCACTGAATTGTGCTTTGGTTGACAGTATGAATTCCCGCAGAGATTGCTGTCAAGGATTGTGCTTTGGTTGATAGTATGAATTCCCGCAGAGATTGCTGTCAAGAATTGTGCTTTGATTGACAGCATGTATTTCCCGCAGAGATTGCTGTCAAGAATTCCAAACTTACTGTCGCAAACTATATATCAAAGTTGTTGTCATCAGAATCTCCGCCAATGTTGCTGTCAAGTCGAAACTTGTTGTCGACTCCATGAAACTTGCTGTCGACCTAGGCAACATGTTGTTTCC
This sequence comes from Kitagawia praeruptora, assembly GCA_037693485.1. Classification (NCBI taxonomy): domain Eukaryota; kingdom Viridiplantae; phylum Streptophyta; class Magnoliopsida; order Apiales; family Apiaceae; genus Kitagawia; species Kitagawia praeruptora. The sequence goes on from CM075347.1 coordinate 52,006,149, forward strand.
TTGTAACCTTACTGTCAGGGCTTGACAGTAACTTTTATTCCTTCTGTCGAACTTATGTATTTCTTGAGGCTTGAACATAATCGAACTTCTTCCAAGAATTACACTTATTACATGACAGTATTTATTTTAAATTACAAGAATACATTTCAGACTATGGCAGTATGTTCTACTTAGTAAAACTAAGTATACCAATAAAACTAGTTAAGTTGTCTATTCCATCACCCATAAATCCCAACAATCTCCCCCAATTTGTTTTTATGGACAATAAGGACAAATTTACAAATATCATGCTGACAACTTAACTAACATAGATCAGAAAGAATAAACTCTTCATTTCTGAACAATGATTAAACTGGATTGTTTTCAAACAATGTATCATAAAAGTTCATAATTAAAAATCAAGAAAAAATCTTTACTTAGCTTGATTTGAACTTTCGCCTTGCTCCTTTTCCCTCAGAGCTCTTCTGAGATTTTCAATTAACTCCTTTTCTTCAGGGGACTGTGCATCATCTTCATTTTCCACGATGTACTTTCTGATCATTGATGAAGTAGTGTTTAATACATCTCTGAGTTCCATCCAATAAACATTTTGCTTTACTATTGATCTGAATTTCAACACATCTCCCTCCATCTTGAATCTTCTGCCAGGAAGCTGATTTAAAGTTACCCTTCTTTGTCTGTCCAAACTGGGATTCTCTCCTTTCCTTTGATCAAAAATCATATCTAGCTCCCAAGAACATAGTGCTTCAAGTTTGTTAGATGATCCTATCACTTGCCAGTACAGTTATTTTAGCACACTGGTCTTCAACTTAGAAAAGCTGTCTATGTAGATTTCTTCTTTGCCATATTTGGTTCTCAGAGGATTGTCCAGTACAATTGGCTGATAGTTTAATTCACTGCTGTTGACCTTGTTGAGTTTACTCCAACTTTCCTTCATTTGAGCTTCAATTTCTTCTTCTATCTGTTGATGAGATTTTTGTCTTGAGGCTAATTCTTCTCTGAATTTATGCTCTGCCTCATACCTATCCATCTCTTGCTTTGAATAAGGTTTCTCCATTTCATTCCAGTTATACGCAGGGATAGGATTATCTTCTTCATTTTCCAGACCTAGAGCTTCAAAAACATCTTCATCATTTTGAAGTGTCCAGTCACCATGCTTTTCAGTGAATTCAGCATTTCTGATTGCAAAGTAGTTTCGAACAGGATCCATGATCTTTTCAGAGATATCACCATAGCTTTCCAAGAGTTCAACCATTCTTTCCAAATTGAAATAATCAATTCTTCTTCTGACATGTGTTTGGGTTTGAACTAGACTGTTGGATATTACTTTTGATTTTGATATCTGAGTGAAATCAGGTTCTACCATAATCAATCTTTCTTTGTTTTCCCATAGAATGTATCTTGTGACTTTTTCGTTTGACTCATCAAATTCTATGGATACAGAAGTGATTGTTTCTTTGGCTTTCTCTTGCAGTTGTTCAAAACTGTTCATCCTTCTGCTCATGATTGGTTTCTTAAACCCTAGACATGTAGCTTTTCTTTGTCCAGAATAGACAGTCTTTCCCTTTATCTTCTTGTTTGCTTTTCTTTTGATTCTTACTGTCTTGGATGTTTTGACAGTAGAATCATTGACAGCATCTTTGATAGGGTTTCTGATTGTGTTTTCTTTGACAGCATCTTTCATGACAGTGTCTTCCAAGTCAGCATCTTTGACAGTAACTTCATTTTTCTTGACAGCATCTTTGTTGACAGTATCTTTTTCAGAATACATACTGTCAATTTCCATTTCTGCTTGGTTAATTTCTAATGCTTCAAGTATCTCCTCTTCTTTCTCCTTTTCTTCATTTTTCTTGCTTGTTCCAAGAGCTTCTGAGGTCTCATTTGGCTAAGCTTCTTTAGCTTGGGATTGCTCTTTTGAAGAGTTTCCCTTTTCTGACTCTTTAGCTCCTCCAGCTTTACCTCCATCTTCATTATCATCACCATCTTTATCCAAGGTGTCATCAAAGGAGCATTTTCCACCTTGAGCATTTCTGTTTTCGTTTGCTTTGGCAATGATTTTCTTAATTTTGACACTGTATTCCATATCTCTCTTTGCCATTATCTTGTGGATATCTTTAACTGCTTGAATCCTTTCCTTGGTGATGGGTGCTTTCAGCAACAACTTAAGGACATCCATGATGACTTTGCTTTGTAGAGATATTTTGCCTTCAAGAGTTAAGAACCCAAGTCCTTTAGTTCCTTTGGTTGTTGTCTGTTTAAAGCTTACACCATATGGCTGGAGACATACTTCTGGAAGTTTGCTGTTAACCATTGTACTCAGTTGCATATAGAGACTTTCATCAAAGATGGTAGAGTTTTTCTTAACAAGAATCCCAAGGATGTATTGCACTCTGGCAGAGAAAGTTTCTAACAGTTGAGTTGTTATGAATATTGAATGTCCATTCTTCAGGTACACTTCAACTGCCCACCTCTTCTCTGAGCTAATCTTCACAGAAAGATTTACAATCTTTTCTTTCAAAGCTTCTGCCAATTTAGCAGGTTTTCCTTTAGATTCTGTGATTGCTTCATTCACCAGATTGTTGAATTCCTCATCCTTATTGTTCAAGGTGCTCTCTATATGACTTACCGTAATAGAATCAGCTTCTTCTTGAGAATATGTGCTTCCATCAGTCCAGGTAACCAACTCTGAAGAAGTGATATATTCAGGCAGCTTGCCCTTGCCTTTACCCATTTTGTTAGACTCCTCCTTTTCTCTCCAAAGCCTCTCCAAAGTTGATTCTTTCCTTTCAGGAACTGGTTCACTAATTATGATGGAAGATGTTTTATTTCTTTGTATCATTTTCAATACTTCCTCAAATACTAGCATTTTCTCCCTATCTACTTCAGTTTCAATCAGTTCATCAGTTCTAGAGGCTTTAACAGTATCTTTTTGCTCCCCCTTACTCCTTTGCTCCCCCTGTCTTTCAGCTTCCCCTTGTAACTCCAATTTCCTTTCTGGTTGCTCAGCCTTTTTCTGATCTATTACTTTCTCCCCCTTAGTTAAGTTGGCAGCTTGAATGAAGGAAGAAAGTGACAGCAGTGTGGCTTGAATTTCAGCAAAACCAGTCTTCACAGAAGATGACAGAGTGTCCAGCTTGCTCTCCATTTTAGCACATCTATCTTCAATAGCTTGGAGCCTATCATTTGTGGATGCAGAAGGACCACCAGACCTAAGCCTCTTTGGAGGTTGAGGATAAGTTTGGGGCATGGAGGTTGTTGGGGTTCTCACACTCTCATTGTTTTTATAGATGATCTCATCATCTCTCACAGAAATTCCCTCAAGGCCTAATGCCTTTTGTTGACTGGCTCCCTTAAGTTCACTCTGGACATGCTCAAGTCCCTCTCCTTTTGCCAGCACATTTGGCTGCCTCTCATTTTTATCCTCACTTCTCTGTTCTTTTATCTCTCTTTTATTTTTCACTCCCTCACTCATCCTAGATGCATCAGTATGAGCGGTACTAACATGCAAAAGAGAAGATTTTACCTTGAAGGGCTTGGAAAGAGGCAAGTCATCATCAGAGATATCTTCAACTAATCCTTCTTGTAGTTGTGGTTGATTAGTGATGACAGTATCTTTAGGAAGACCTTTGACAGTATCTTTTGTCAGAATGGTACTGTCACTTGATTGATTGACAGCACCTTCTGGTTTGTCATTGACAGCATCTTTGGCTGTGACAGCAACTTCCCTAGGGTAAGATGCTTTGAGGGAATCGATCAAGATGCTGGCTATTTCAGTTTCTGGCAAATTTGCATCTTGATCTAATCCAGTGTTTGATGGAGTGGTATCCATTTCACTTTGAGAAATGGGTTCTTGTGGACCACTAGATGGGGGCTCATCCATGATTTGAGATGGATGATCAAAACCTGAGGGGTTGGTACTGTCCCCCTCTCTAGGTTGTTCAGAAGAAACAACAGATGTAGGAATGAAAGAAGAAGATTGAATTTCAGATTGATTAATTGGTTGTTCCACAGAAGAAGATTGTGGAACATTAACAGTATGAATGAATTCCTCACTGTGCTCTATCTCTATGTGTGTATCTTCAAATACAGGTTCCTCAAGAGTGAGTTCTTGAGTTTGTGCAGACTCTTTACAAGGTGCCTTGAGAGACAGGCCAATTTCAATAGATGCCTCTTGTTGAGAAGAAGCACCTAGAGATGAGTTTATTTCTCTATCATCCTCTACAGTCTTTTGGGAAACTGTAGAGTGGCTGACAGTAACCTTGGCCCTTCTAGCTCTCTTCTTCTTAGGCTCAGAAGGGGCTACTGTGGGTTCTATTCCACTACCATCCTTATTTGCTGCACTAGGTGTAGTAACTCCCTCTTGACTCACCACATTGTCACCAGTTTCACTCTCTAGGGATCTTTTCTTGGATTCCTGTTTGGCAATTTTAAGGGCTTTTGGTAGTCTAGAGTCCCTAGGTGGAATGTATGGTGTAGAATGTGGGTTAACTGAATTTGGGTCTAATTCAGCTTCATTCTCAATTGTGAAAACAGTGTAATCTGTTGGAAATGGAAAACCAAGGTTGGGCACTTGATTAACCATGTGTTGTGTGAAACATAGTGGAATATGTGCATTCAAATTTTGTGTGTTAAGAGATGTGTGTGTGTTTTTCTTTAAAACAGGACATTCTTCAAAATTAGAAGTATCTACAACATTTCCACAAATATTATTAATACACATAGTTAAAAAGCGAGGATATATGGATACCTTTTTGCCTATGGCGCTTTTCAACTGTGCCATAATCAGCTTTCCAACGTTCACCTTGTATCCATGGACTACAGAATGAGTGAGTTTCTTGATATATGATGCTATTCCATTCCAACCTGTAGACTTGGTAGAGAACACCTTCACCATAACATCAAAGATCATGCTCCACTCTTTTCTCAAATATTTCCTGTCCATTTCTCCCATTTGATACCACTTATCAGAGGTTTCTTCAAGTTTAGAGCCTGAATATCCAATCTTCAGAAAGAACCTCTTTAGAGTATCATCAGTTGCTAGTTCCTTAAAGCTTTCTTCACTGGCCAACACAATACCCAAAGCCTCATTGATATTCTTTACTGAAAGAGAATGATTTGCATCATCTATATTGAACTTAATTGTTTCATTCTCTCCAGTTCCTTGAGCACTTGCAGATTTCCAGAATTTTTCAATTCTAACAACATCAATTTTGGGGGATGAGGTTATTGCATGACCTAGGTAGGATTTATTTAAGAAGGAAATAAGTCCTTTGAAGTTTTCACCAGCATCACTAGGAGAGTAGATACCAGCAAAGTTGGTTTGAGCAACACTTTGTTTAGGTGCCATTGTTGAATGCTTTGAAAAATGAGAGAGAAAATGCGGTTTTTGGATGCAGAAGGTTGAAAGGTTTTTGCAAATGAAAGTGATAGTAGATTAAACGGTAGATTCAGTTTATAAGATGAATCGATTTAACCTGTCTTAATTGAACGTGTGATAATGATTTTACCCATTAACTTCACTTGCTATATTACGTGGCAGTTGCTATTAGATCGTGGATTGGTGGATTAAAAATAGATATATATATATATATACACACATTAATGTATATATATCTCTCCACTATCTTTGACAGCAACTTCCCGTGACAGCAACTTTCATTGATAGTAACCTGTGCGCTTTTCTTTCTTTCTACTATTTTTGACAGCAATTTCTCATGACAGCAACTTTCATTGACAGTAACCTGTGTGCTAACAACATTTCTGTCAATCAGTTTAATGAGTGACAATAAGTTTATCTGACAGTAAACTTATCGTAAAATCATGCTGTCACTGTTCACACATAACTTAAGTTAAGGACACATGATTTCTTAAAATCGTATTAAGACAGACATGTAAAACTATTTTAGCATAGTCATATCAAGCATGATATCTAAAAATCTTTTTAGCATAGTCATAGCAAACATGATATCTAAAAATCCTTTTAGCATAGTCATAGCAAACATGATATCTAAAAATCCTTTTAGCATAGTCATAGCAAACATGATATCTAAAAATCCTTTTAGCATAGTCATAGCAAACATGCTGTCTGAACAAGTAGCACATAGTACCTTAACTTCTCATGACAGTACCTTCTAGTGACAATACTTTTTATTACAGTACCTTGAAAGTTTCTGTCATGAGCTGCGACTGAGAATTGACAAACCAGTTAGATAGTCATACCTGATTTAGCATTCCCAATTCACTCATCAACCTGGTAAATGTTGCTTCATCCAGTGGCTTGGTGAATATATCTGCAAGTTTCTTATCTGTTGGAACATAAACCAATTTTACATCTCCCTTTTCAACATGCTCCCTGATGAAATGATGCCTTATATCAATATGTTTTGTTCTGGAGTGTTGAACTGGATTGTATGATATGGCTATGGCACTAGTGTTGTCACAGTAGATAGGAATATTTGACAACTCTAGTCCATAATCCATTAATTGATTCTTCATCCAAAGTATTTGTGCACAGCAACTTCCAGCTGCAATATATTCAGCTTCTGCAGTTGATGTAGAAACTGAGTGTTGCTTCTTACTGAACCATGACACCAATCTCCCCCCAAGAAATTGACAGCTTCCTGTAGTACTTTTTCTGTCAATCTTGCAGCCAGCATAGTCTGAATCAGAATATCCAATTAGATCAAATCCAGTTTCCCTAGGGTACCAAAGACCTAGATTTGGGGTGCCTTTGAGATATCTAAAGATTCTTTTAATTGCAACTAAGTGTGATTCTTTTGGATCAGCCTGAAACCTTGCACAGAGACATGTAGCAAACATTATGTCTGGCCTGCTTGCTGTTAAGTAAAGCAATTATCCAACCATGCCTCTGTAGGTACTAGAATCCACTTTCTTGCCTTTAGGATCTAACTCTAATTTGGTGGCTGTTGAGATAGGTGTCTTGGCAGGTGATGAATCTTCTAAGTTAAACTTCTTGAGAAGTTCTTTGACATACTTAGATTGACAGATGAAGATTCCATCCTTCTTTTGATAGATTTGAAGACCAAGAAAGAATGCTAATTCTCCCATCATGCTCATTTCATACTTGTTTCTCATTAGAGATGAGAACTTTTCACACAATTTTTCGTTTGTTGAACCAAAAATTATGTCATCAACATATATCTGCACAAGGATGATGTCTTTGCCATGGTATTTATAGAATAAAGTTTTATCCACCATACCTCTTACAAATTGATTTTCCAGGAGAAAAGTGGATAGTGTGTCATACCAGGCTCTTGGTGCTTGCTTTAAGCCATAAAGAGCCTTGAACAGCTTGTAGACAAAATTATGCAGTTTGTCATTCTCAAATCCAGGAGGCTGTTCAACATATACTTCTTCTTCTAATCCTCCATTTAGAAAGGCACTTTTGACATCCATCTGAAATACCTTGAATTTGCAGTGTGCAGCAAAGGCTAAGAAAATTCTTATGGCTTCAAGTCTGGCAACAGGTGCAAATGTTTCATCATAATCTATCCCTTCCTGTTGACAGTAACCTTTGGCCACTAGCCTAGCTTTATTTCTTGTCACATTTCCACTTTCATTTATCTTGTTTCTGAAGACCCATTTTGTCTCAATGACTGATTTTCCTTTTGGCCTTGGAACCAGCTTCCAAACATTGTTTCTTTCAAATTGATTGAGCTCTTCCTGCATAGCCATCACCCAATCAGAATCCAACAATGCTTCTTCAACTATTTTTGGTTCCATTTGAGATAAGAAACATGAAAACATGCTTTCAGCAGAGATATTCCTCCTTGTCCTTACACCAGTAGTGGGATCTCCAATAATTAGATTACTGGTATGATCTCTGTTCCACTTTGTTGATTGAGGCAAGCTACTTGTTTGATGAGATTGTCTTTCATCAATATGAGGATTTGATTCTCCACCATTTTCATTGTTCTGCTCATTTAGCTCAAATTCTCCAGTCTCACAGTCTTGTTGATTGATGCCTGAAATTGTCTGTGATTGGGCTGAGGTTTGATTTAGATTATGAGTATTGACAGATTCTTTCTCATATCCCATTGATTGAGTGAGACTTGGTTCTTCATCAACATATTCTTCTTTTTCCAAGTATCCTTGATTCTCAAATCTGAAGGGTTGCATTTGGCCATCCTCATGTAACCCTGGAAACTTGGTTTCATCAAACGTGACATTGACACTTTCTTCAATTGTCTTGTGCTCCATGATATAGACTATGTAGGCAGTCCTTTCTATCCCATATCCCATGAAAATGCCTTCATAGGCTTTAGTATCAAACTTGCCTTTTCTTTCATGGTTGTCTTTCATCAAAAAGCACTTGCTTACAAAAATATGAAAGTACTTGACAGTAGGTTTCTTTCCTGTCAAAAGATAGTAAGGAGTATTGCCATGAGCCTTGTTGATTAGTGTCCTATTCTGTGTGTAACAAGCAGTGTTGATGGCTTCTGCCCAGAAATATGTTGGTAATTTAGCATTGCTCAACATAGTCCTTGCAGCTTCAATAAGTGTCCTATTTTTCCTTTCTACAACTCCATTTTGCTGTGGAGTTCTTGCAGCAGAGAATTGTTGAACAATCCCTTGATCTTTGCAGAAGTTTCCAAGTGTAGCATTTCTGAATTCAGTTCCATTGTCACTTCTTAGAAATTGAACTTTTGCTTCAGGGGTCCTGTCAAGTACCCTTATGTGATCAATGATTTCTTGAGCAGCTTCATCTTTTGATTCTAAAAATTTCACCCAAGTGTACCTAGAATAGTCATCTATCATGACCAGTGCATATCTTTTTCTGGATAGTGATTGAACATTCACTGGTCCAAAAAGATCCATGTGAATCAACTTGAGTGCTTCAGTGTTAGTGTTGACTTGCTTTGATTTATGCATTGCTTTCCTTAGTTTTCCCATTTGACAATCTTCACACAGTCCTTCTTGACAGAATTCCTGTTGAGGTAGTCATCTCACCAATTCCTTCTTCATTAGCATGTTCATTATTTTGAAGTTGAGATGAGAAAGTTTCTTGTGTCAAAGCATGCTATCTCCAACACTTGCTTTGTTGTAGAAGCAAAATATTCTTTCCTCATTTGTTGAGTTTAAGTCTGCAACAAATAGGCTTCCTTTCCTTACTCCTTTCAGAGATAGGCTTCTATCCTTCTTGTGGTGGATTGTGCATTCCATCATGCCAAAGTTAACTTTGAATCCTTTGTCAGTGAATTGACTGACACTGAGCAGATTATGCTTCAAACCTTCCACAAGAGAGATTTCTTCAATGACAACATTTCCAGCTTTTAAGCAGCCATATCCCACAGTGTAACCTTTGCTGTTGTCTCCAAAGGTTATTGTTGGGCCAGCCTTTTCAACATATTGTGATAGCAGGGATATATCACCAGTCATGTGTTTGGAACATCCACTATCGATTATCCACATGACCTGTTTACCTTTCTTTCCCTGCAAGACAGAAAGAGTTTAATTTGCATTTGGTACCCAAGTCTTGTTGGGTCCTGCATACTCAGTATCATCAGAAACTCTTTCAATATTTGAAACAATATTATCAGAAGATGGTTCCTTGACTTCTTTTATTACCCACTTAGTTTTAGACAATGACTTAGACTTTTTCTTAGTGAAAGTTGTCTTCTCACTTTCTTTAGTAGTTTCAGAAGTCTTTGCAGATTGCATATAAGAACATAATTCATTTGATGAAATTTGCAAATTAAAACATGTACTCATAGCAGTAATTTTGCATGACATACAATCAATGTTATTACAAACTACCAATTTTCTTTGCATAATGGGGGTTCTGTGTAAGTTCTCTTTCAACTCTGTTGCATTAGATATGCTACTAGTTGATTTCTTACAAACATGAGTTAAATGATGTGAGGAGCCACAATTATTGCAAAGTTTCCTGGGTGCCTGCTTAACATACGCATAATTATTTTTTTTATCAATGCCTAGCTTCCCATTTCTGTTTTTGGACTTAGAGACAACTGTCTTGTCAATCTGTTCAGAAGGTACTGTCGAGCTATTTTTGACAGCACCTTTTGTACTTGCTGTCTTGACAGTAGGTTTGAAAGTTACTGTCTTGGTTGACTTCTTGACAGTATCTTTTGAACACTTGGTTGGGCTGTTAATACGGTTTTGACAGAATCTTTTTCTTTCTTAGATATACTGTCAACCCTCTCATCTTCATCACAGAGTTCTTGATTAATAATTAGGGAATTTTCATTAACCTCAAACTCTGTACTTTTGAAGATTGGATTGTTCACATTTTTTAGGATGTGAGGTCTTACATAATTGTTATCATCATTGTTCTGTATAACAGCCTCTTTACCAGGTCTCCTACTATAATCATAGCCTATGCCTATCTTCTTACTTTCAGTATGTTTCTCATGATACTCTTGAACTATTTTAGAGGAATTTCTAAATGCCTTTAGCTTAAATTCATTTTCAGAAATTTCTTTTCTTAGATATTCCTCTATTTCTTTAGCACAGATTAAATCACTTTTTAATCTTTCGTTTTCCTGAGTTAAAGAATCAATAGAACTGGTCTTAAACAACAACACATCATTGTTGGATCTGAGTACTTCATTTTCTTTAGTTAATCTAGCAATTTCTTCATTTGCAGCAGATAAACTAGTATGAATATTAAACATTTCAGTACTCATTTCCTCAATGGTTTGCTTATAGTCATTTAAAGACATATCTAGTAATACTAAAGATGGTACCTGACTTGTCGAGGTTGATGCTTCTTCATCCTCTCTAGCCATCAAGGCTAGATTCACAAATTCCTCTTCTTCTTCATTATCAGATTCATCCCAGCATTTTCCTTCAGCCACATAGGCTTTTCCTTGTCCTTTCTTAAATTGACTTCCAGTTCCTCTCTCCATTCTTTGTATTTGTTTTGGTCTTTTGCATTCAGTAGCAAAGTGACCAAGTTCATTGCAATTGTAGCATCTAAACTTTGATCTATCTACCATTCCTGTTTTGTATCCTCCCTTGGTGCCAGTAGCAGGTTTTGATGAGCTTCCTTGGTTATATTTTGGAAATTGACCTTGAGGCTTATATGGCTTGTTCCTCCTGAACCTTATATTTTTGAATTTTCTTGCCATAAAAGCCATGGTTGGATTATCCATTTTCTCCATTTCTTCTAGAGTGAAGAATTCTTCATCTTCAACATCTTCTAGTTGAAGGACAACCTTTTCTTCATCTTCAACCACCTCTTCAATTTACACAGATGAAAATTGAGGTTGTTGATCATTTTGAATTTGCTCACTTGCTTGAAAATATGATGGTCCTTGAGCAACTAGAGCACCAGCCATGTTTGCCATCAAACCTTTGGATCCACTTTGTATGGCTTTCTTTTGATAATATTCAAGTTCATAAGATTTTAGAACTCCATACAATGTTTCAAGAGAAACAGAGTTTAAATCTCTTCCTTCTCTTATGGCTGTTACTCTATGCTCAAGGTGTTCTGGAAGAGTTAGCAGAAACTTGATATTGACTTCCTTCTTTTCATAAAACTTTCCATGAATCTGGAGCTCAGCTATCAGTTTGCTAAATCTTTTAAACATGTGAGTTAACTCTTCTCCATGCTTGCCCATAAACGCTTCATATTATGACACCAGTATTTGTTTTTGATTTTCTCTGACCTTTTCACTTCCTTCACATAACAGTTATATCTTTTTCCACATATCCCTGGCAGAGTTGCATGCTATTATATTTCCACTCATAGCTTTGTCCAGGGTAAGTGCATCTAGTAGAATGAGTTGCAGATGATCATCCAGTGCTACCTTTTCTTTTTCTGAGTCATTATACTCAGAAGGCTTCTTAGCAACCCAATGAGCTGGGATTACTACATCATTAACTGTAGCAGATGGAATTTCCTTTTGAGGAACGAAGGGGCCATTTTCCAGAATACCTAGGAATGATGGATTCTGAGCTTTGATAAATAACATAATCTTCTTTTTCCATATGTTGTAGTTTTCTTTATCAAAAGCTGGAATCTTGATATTACTTGACCTTTGAATACTTGCCATTTGGATCTCAGATATGTGTATTAATCTGATCTCTCTGATACCAGTTGTTGGTCCCGGAATGTATTGCAGAAGGGGGGTTGAATGCAATACTAATAAATTTCAAAAACTATTTCAACAACTTAAATAGAGTTTGTAATTTACTAGTAGAAGAAATGCAATCACAAGTAATATTTAACAAGATGTTTCACAAAATAATTATTTTATTTATTTTGCAAAGTTTTGCTACAACCTTAAGAACAAAATAATTCTCAAGCTTCAAATACTCAAGAGATTACAGTTGTAGAGTTATATTTCGTTGTATAAATAGAGTGCTCTATTTATAGTGTTATAGTCTACTGTACTACCACTATCAGCATGGGTTGTTGAGTTGCTGTTATATTCCTTTTGCAGCTCATTCCATGATTTATTCCCATGTGATCATCACAAAGTAATTTTAAGATACTTTCCACATTTGAGCCACCCAGATCTAGCTGTATTCAATTTTATCTGCTCTAGACTTTACAGGTTGCTCCATGTGATCTCTCAAGCTTCAGTTATAGACTTTCCAAGCTTGCTGTAAAGGTTGAATATTACAACACGCCTGCTTCTTTTGAACATGTACTCTGTCGCTTAATTTGACTTAGAAAATTCCTAAATCAAGCTGATTCTTTTATGACAGTATGTTTGCTTCAGAGTTTGCTGTCACTGAATTGTGCTTTGGTTGACAGTATGAATTCCCGCAGAGATTGCTGTCAAGGATTGTGCTTTGGTTGACAGTATGAATTCCCGCAGAGATTGCTGTCAAGAATTGTGCTTTGATTGACATCATGTATTTCCCGCAGAGATTGCTGTCAAGAATTCCAAACTTACTGTCGCAAACTATATATCAAAGTTGATGTCATCAGAATCTCTGCCAATGTTGCTGTCAAGTCGAAACTTGCTGTCGACTCCATGAAACTTGCTGTCGACCTAGGCAACATGTTGTTTCCTTGTAACCTTACTGTCAGGGCTTGACAGTAACTTTTATTCCTTCTGTCGAACTTATGTATTTCTTGAGGCTTGAACATAATCGAACTTCTTCCAAGAATTACACTTATTACATGACAGTATTTATTTTAAATTACAAGAATACATTTCAGACTATGACAGTATGTTCTACTTAGTAAAACTAAGTATACCAATAAAACTAGTTAAGTTGTCTATTCCATCACCCATAAATCCCAACAGACTCGCAAGTACTTTGATGGCAAGGTTCGAGCACGACCTCTAAAGGTTGGTGATCTGGTTTTAAGGAAGATGATGCCTAACATGAGGACTCCAGGATATGGGGCCTTTGAGGCAAACTGGGAATGCCCATATGTGATCAAATCGGTCTTATGGGAAGGCACTTAACATTTGGAGGATTTTGACGGGAAGCTACTCCTAAGGGCATGGAACGCCAAACACCTTAAGAAATATTACCAGTAATTGAATCCAGGTAACATTTCTTGTAGACCTTTTTTCAGTATTGTTAGGAATAATTCATGAGTTGTGATGTTAAGAATAGAATTTTACTTATACTTCTTGTATATCCTGATCTTATAAAGGATTTAGCACTTTGTATAGGAGATATGTGTTAGACAGTAATCTGTAGAATTAAGTAAGGAACAGTGCATCGAGTACTACATGTCAGGAACTGAGATTGAATCCTGATACGTCAAGTCAAATACTGATCAAGTACTGATGGGATGGTCAGATCCTGATGCAAGGTGGAATCCTGATATCAATCGTGTTACTGATGATATCATTATGGATGCTACTGAAACTGGCAAGTGCTATAAAACAGGATCTTTGTTTGAGGAACAAGCAAGAAGATTTCATGAAGGAAAGAATTTTCTATTGATGGAAACTATCAACTGGACGGCAGAACATTGTCATGTATAGATTATCTTTTTGTTATTAGTTGATATGTAGCATTATAAATACTCTCTCTATATCATTGTAAAAAGAGTCGAGTCGAACGATTTGTGAGTCGATAGCATAAGGTTTGTATTCGAGAGTTCGAAACAAACAGAGAGAAATTTGTATTGTCAGCAGCTGCTAAAGGTATTTGTACACCTTTGGTAGAGTTTGTATTTGATCTTATTAATTAATACAAATAGTTTGATTCATTCGTTTATTCTTGTTTATCTAATCAAGCAAAAATCAGACAAGATTATATAACTTGTATTCAACCCCCCCTTCTACAAGTTATTCGAGTTAACAATTGGTATTAGAGCAGGTTGATTTCGAATAATCATAAAGATCTGCAATCATGTCTGATTACAAGGATGGAAATACTAAGATTCCTATGCTCAAGAGAAACGAATATACTCTATGGGAAGTAAAGATGTTGCATCATCTGGAAGCAACAGATCCTGATTATCTTGACAGAATCAGAGATGGACCTTTTGTTCCAACAAAGGTTGTTGGACAAGCAACTGTTGATGGTGTAGTTGTTCCAGAACATACAGCAGAGAAGCCTAAATCTGAATGGTCAGATAAGGACAAGGAGAATGTTCTTAAAGATGCTAAAGTGAGAAACATATTATTCAACAGTCTTGATTCTGTTCTCACTAACTATGTTCTCTCCTGTAAGACTGCTAAGGATATATGGGACAATCTTAAGGTTCACTGTGAAGGAACTAATCCTGTCAGGAAGAACATGAGAACACTACTTATACAACAGTATGAGTACTTTGAATCCAAGTCTGGTGAGTCACTTACTGATACCTTTGATAGGTTTACAAAATTCATCAATGAGATGGCCATGCATGGTAAATATTATGACTTGGAGGATATGAATACTAAGTTCATGAAAGCCTTGCCTGATTTCTACAATGAGAAGATATCTGAATTTGAGGAAGCTAATGATCTTGATGAGATATCATTAGAGGCAGTGTATGGAAAACTGAGGGCTTATGAACTTGACAAGCAGCAGAAGAAGAACAGGAGTGAAGGAAAGATGAAAACTGTTGCACTCACTGCTCAATCTGATTCAAAGAAGCTTCTAGAGGAACAGCATGAAGAGCCTGCTGTAAAGAACTCAAGGAAGAAGAAAAACAAAGAAAATTCTGAGTAAGAGACTACTGATATAGACTCTGACAATAGTGATTCTGAATCAGAGATGCAGGAACTCTTTGCAATGTTTGCTAAAGCTTTCAAGAAAGGAAGATTCAACAGGAAAAGATTTAGCAAAGGACCTTTTCAAAAGAAGGAGGAGAAGAAGAGTGACAAAGGCAAAAGTACAATTGTCAAGCTTGATAAGGCCAAGATCAAGTGCTTTAACTGTAGCGAGCTTGGACACTTTGCTAGTGAGTGTAAGAAGCCTAGGAATTCAGGAAAGGGCAATGCACTTATGGTCACACAGAAGGATTGGGCTGATTCCAGTGATTCTGAAGAAGAATTGGATTATGACAACATTGCACTGATGGCAAATGTTTCAGACAAACCTGGATCTCCAAAGAAAACTTCTCCATCCTCTGTTAAGGTATCACTTCACTCTCTTGATTCATTTGATAGCTTAAATTCTGATGAAATTAGATCTATCCATGCTGAGTTTAAGAATCTTATGACTAATTTTAGAATTCTTACCAGTGAAAGAGATGAACTTAAGGTTAAGAATGATAAATTAGTTGATAGAAATAATTTTCTTGAATCTGAGTTAATTCAAATGGAAGAATACAAGTTAAGTTCTAATAAAGCTAAGCATGATTATAGTGTTATTCTTGAGGCTTATGACTATGTCAGAAAAGAACTAGAGGAAGAGAGATGTGATTAAGACCATTAACAATTTTGGTAAAAAGACTATAGAAATATTTGAAAGTGGAATTCGTGGTAAGGTTAATGGTTTAGGTTTTGATAAAGCAAGACAAGAAGAAAAAGTAGCTATTATCAATGATGATAGTAAAGTAGAAGCTAGAACATCTAAATCTGAGGGTAAGAAAATTGTTTCTGAACCTAAACATGTTAAATTTGTTGAGTCAAAAGGTACCCCTGTTGTACACAAAAAAATTAACAATAGTAATTCAGATGAGAAAGTGTTAGAGAAACCTAAGAATGTAAACATAGGGTTTCTGTCTAAGTCTCAGTTGAAACAGAGATTAGATGGTCTTTCAGAGTCTAGCAAGATCAAAAGAAATAGGAATGGAAAAGAAGGTATTAACAAAGAGAATAATTACAAGAATGTACCTGATGCACCTAGGAAAAAATGCTATAAGTGTGGAAATCATAATCATTTGGCCCTAGACTTCAATCAAAAACCTTCTTGGAAAATTGAGTCCAGATTCCCCAAGACTCAGAAAATTCAATACCAACCACAAAAAGCATGTTATCATTGTGGAAGTTTACTTCATTCCATTTACATGTGTAGAGAATATCATGAACTGTATTATGACTATTATTCTCTAAAATCTGAAACTCCTAGTCACAAACAGTTTGTGAAATCAGAGTCTAAGATTAACTCTGCAACAGGTAAAGTAAAAGCAAAATCTTTAAAGCCTGTTGTTTCAAAATCTAGTAAGAAAGGATCCAATCAAAGTTGGGTCCTAAAAAATTCTAACTAGTTACTTTTTGTTTGCAGGGCACAGGAAAGAAGCATTCAATTATCTTGGACAGTGGATGCTCTGGACATATGACTGGAAAGAAGTCCCTGCTTACAAAGTTTGAGAGGAAAGCTGGCCCAGTAATATCTTTTGGAGATGGCAACAAAGGAGAAACTCTGGGATATGGCTCAATTGTTTTGGGGAATGTCGTCATAGAAAACGTAGCACTGGTTGAAGGCTTAAAACATACACTTTTAACCATAAGTCAACTAGGTGATAAAGGTTACCAATCAATCTTTGACGTAGAAGGATGCAAAATCTTGAATATGCAGAATGGAGACATTGTTCTAACTGGTCAAAGACATGGTAACATATATGAAGCCAGCTTAAGTGATACATCTAAAGGAACTGTTAGATGTCTCTACAGCAAAGTAACAAGTGATGAAAGCTGGAATTTGCACAAGAAGCTCTCACATCTCAACTTCAAGAAGCTTAATCAACTTGTTAAGCACAATTTAGTGAGAGGCCTACCTCAGGCAAATTTTGTGCAAGATGGACTTTGTGATGCCTGTCAGCTTGGAAAACAGAGAAGAACCACTTTCAAGAGCAAGACTGAAAATTCAATTATTGAACCATTTCACATGCTACATCTTGATCTGTTTGGTCCGGTAAACATTATGTCTATCAGCAAGAAAAGATATGCTCTAGTTATAGTGGACGATTTCACAAGGTTCACATGGGTGTTCTTTCTACACAAGAAGGATGAAGCTCCTCAGCAAATCATTGAACTTGTCAAGAATATTCAGAATAATTCTAAGTACAAAGTCAAAGTACTTAGGAGTGACAATGGTACAGAATTCAAGAATTAAACAATGGAGGATTTTTTTGCAGACAATGGAATCACTCAACAGTTTTCTGCACCTGGTACACCTTAGCAAAATTGTGTAGTGGAAAGAAAGAACAGGACTCTCATAGAGGCAGCAAGAACCATGCTTGCAGATGCAAAACTTCCAACCTATTTTTGGGCAGAAGCTATTAACACTTCATGTTTCACTCAAAATTGTACCTTGGTAAATAGTCATGGAAAAACTCCCTATGAGATGATCAAAGGAAAGAAACCAAGTGTGAAATACTTTCACATCTTTGGATGCAAATGCTATGTCCTAAAAGTTCATCCAGAACAACTTGGAAAATTTGAAGCCAAATCGGATGAAGCAATCTTTCTAGGATATTCAGCATCAAAGGCCTTCAAGGTTTATAATCTCAGAACTCACATTGTTATGGAATCAATTCATGTTGCATTTGATGACAAGAATTTTGGAATTCTGCAAACTGATGAAAGCCATGACAAATTGGAATTTGAAAATCTGAAGAATTCTGAGATACTCTCCAGTGATGATGAAGGTTCTCCAGAAGGAATTTCTATTGCTTCTCAAAGGAATGCTACTGTTGAGGGGGAGCAAATGAATCAAGGAGAACACAGTGATCATCAGGAGCAGACTAGCTATTCAGAGTCTACTCCATCAGGAACTGATCCTTCAGAGTCTATTGAGGAAAGATCAGTAACTAGCAGCAGAGTGGAATTTACTGATTCTACTGATCAAGGGGGAGTTTTTGAAGGCTGAGAGAGTTCTTCTACAAGAGATACCACTACCTTAAGGGGAGAATCTAGCAGAGGCAATCTACCACCTGTTAGAAAATGGACAAAGGATCATACTGAAGATTTGATTATTGGTGATCCAAATAGTGGTGTTTGAACTAGAAGATCAATTCAAAATGAATGCCTGTATAGTTGCTTTCTCTAAAAGAATGAGCCTAAAAAGGTTGAAGCCTTACAGGATCCTGATTGGGTAATTGCAATACAGGAGGAGTTAAATGAGTTTGAGAGAAACAAAGTCTAGAAACTGGTACCAAGACCCAAAGACAGATCAATTGTTGGTGCAAAATTGGTTTTCGGAAACAAGCTAGATGAATCTGGTATGATTGTAAGAAACAAAGCAAGACTGGTTTCCAAGGGTTACTCTCAAGAAGAAGGCATTGATTATGATGAGACCTTTGCACCTGTAGCAAGATTGGAAGCAATCAGGATGTTTCTTGTATTTGCAGCTTATTCAAAATTCAAGGTATACCAGATGGATGTAAAGAGTGCTTTTCTAAATGGCAAGCTTGATGAGGAAGTATATGTGGAACAACCAACTGGATTTGTTGATCCAAAGTTTCCAAATCATGTCTACAAACTTGACAAGGCACTCTATGGACTAAAGCAGGCACTAAGAGCATGGTATGAGACTTTGTCTAAATTTCTTCTTGAAAATGGCTTCACAAGAGGTACAATTGACAAAACTCTATTCTTTAGAAAGATAAAAGGTGAATTGCTTTTAGTTCAAGTTTATGTTGATGATATCATATTTGGCTCTACTAATGAAAAGTTGTGTGCTAAGTTTAGCAAGCTTATGCAGTCTAAGTATCAGATGAGCATGATGGGTGAATTGAATTATTTCTTAGGCTTGCAGGTCAAACAGACTGAGACTGGTATTTTCATTAATCAGTCAAAGTATATCAAAGATCTTTTAAGAAGGTTTGACTTTCAAGACTGTGCAGTTACAAAAACACCCATGGCAACAGCCACTAAACTAGACTCTGATTCTAAGGGAAAGAGTGTGGATAATACTAGTTATAGAGGCAAGATAGGCTCATTGTTATATTTAACTGCAAGTAGGCCAGATATAATGTTTTATACCTGTTTATGTGCTAGATTCCAAAGTGATCCTAAGGAATCTCATTTAATTGCTGTGAAGAGAATTTTTAGATATCTCAAAAGAACTCCAAATCTTGGTTTGTGGTATCCTAGAGAATCTGACTCCTCCCTAATTGGCTATTCAGACTCTGATTATGCAAGGTGTAAAATAGACAGGAAAAGCACTATAGGTACATGTCAATTCTTGGGAAACAGATTGATTTCTTGGGCAAGCAAGAAGCCACAACCTGTCTCAACCTCAACTACAGTAGCTGAGTACATAGCAGCAGGCAGTTGTTGTGCACAGCTCCTTTGGATAAGAAATCAGTTGATGGATTATGGTATGACACTTAGTAATATTCCTATGTTTTGTGATAATACTAGTGCTATCAAAATTGCAGAAAATCTAGTTCAACATTCAAGGACTAAGCACATTGATGTCTGGTATCATTTTATTAGAGAACATATTGAGAATGGTACTGTGGAACTTCATTTTGTTCCTACTAACAAACAGTTTGCAGATATTCTAACTAAACCACTTGATGAGACTACATTCAGTAGATTAGTAAGTGAGTTAGGAATGTTAAATTTCTAGATCTTTAACATCTGCAAAAGTAGCAAGGTATGTTGTTTTCAGCCTATAGATTCTTGTCAAGATCTATATTTGATTGTTAAATGCTTAAGCTGTAACATTGTACTTTGATAAATTTCAGTATGATAGACTTGTTAATAAACATCATGATCAGGATTGCTATCAATATGCTGACGTCATCAGGATTTTATTGTGTCAGTATCAGGATTGTGAAAATTGTTTCAGATCCTAACATTTTCTTTGTGAAGTGATCTAATTCTGAGATGTGCTAAGTCTATGCAAGCAAACTTTAATTCATTCATACTGATAGTTTATATTGTTTTTCAGATCAGTCAATAAACAATCACAGACAAGTAGATAATAAGAAATTGTATTTTCATTAATTGAAAGCATTACATACATGGAAATGAAATACAAATATCTTTTTGTCTAATTTCTACTGATAACCCTATTCTTGTCTAAAGTTGTTGTTGTTCTTAGTCTTCACAGATCTACTTTAGGACAAGGAGCATCTCAAGAGTCACTTTGATGATTACTCCTGGATTCCTTGTCTGGGCGACTTGAATGAGAGCAGCTGACTTAAATCTATAGCATCCCCATCAAGATCAACCTCAGACTCTCGGCCAAATTCTTCATCCTCAAGTTTTGAGGAGGTTAGAGGGTGATTGTATCTAACAGATGGATGTTCTAAGAGAAGGTTCTGGACATTATATGGATCTACTCTAATCATGTCTAAAACGATGAGAAAAGTCATCTCTTCAAAGAGACGAATATTGAATCTTTGGTGTTCATCATTTGTGAGAAATCGAAAGATTGGGTTGAAGGTCATTGTGTTTTATGGAAGCTCTGTGTTTACAGAGAGGTTTTGTGTGTTTTTTTTGGAGTTAAGAAAGGCAAAAGACATCAAGGGTTTATAAAGGAAAGAGTGAGAAGCTGAACAATCATTTTAAATATTCAATGTATCGGCGTATACATATATGCGTATGACTAGTTCTTTCATATTTCCAAGATATTTTTGACAATCTAACAAGTTTTTTTTAGATTATTGATGTTCTTTTAAGGTTAAAATTCTAAAATTGCCACGTGGAACTCCATTTAATCTTTGGAATCAGGATGATAGTGATCAGAAAAACGAAAGTGATTTCATCAGGATTGATGATTATTTTTATTATTTTTAATCACATTCAAAGTTGTGATTATCTTGGTGAAAAAGATCACATCAGAAAATAAAGCTGATCAGTATTGATTTTATTTTGATTTTACCCTGATTTATTTCATTAAGATCAATTTTGGATTTTATTTTCCAAAAATCGTGGGTAAATTGCATTTTTCAGGGACTGATACCTGTCAACCTACGGGTCAACGTGGGTTAGTGGGTCTGAAGGATTTTTTAATATATCTTTATTTTGAGACTCTGATTGTTTATTGCTAACTTCTAATTCGTATTTCCTAAGGCAAAAACATTCATTCAAGTTCTCAAAATCGCTAATCAATTTCAAGATTTCTCAAGTTCATTTCAGATCAAAAATGGCAGCTCAAAGAAGTCTACCTAAATCAGTAGCTTTCAAGTTTGGTGACTTTGATTTTATGATGAATAATCATGTTGCAACAATTACCAGCAAGAAAGGAGTATCAGCTGATTTTCATCCTGTGATGGATTTTATGGCCATTGGACCTTTGCATTATGCATTGTCAGCATCTCCAGAAATAAATCAAGCTGCTGTTTCACAAGCTTGGGAGAATGCTGAGGTAATTGATTCTACTCAGAGTCAATCAGGTAAGATTGTTCTACAATTAGGACAAGATACTTATGACATTACTAAATCTGTTGTTAATTCAGTACTTCGCTTACCTGTTACTGATAATTATGCAAGTGAACCATCTGATGATGATGTAAGAACTATGTTGTCTGCATTAGGTTATAGTGGACCTCTAGACAACATGAGCCAGTTAAATAGGTCTTTTCTTAGGAAGGAATGGTCTTTCTTCTTTGATCAAATTGCTAAATGTTTTACTGGCAAATGTAGTTCTTTTCAGCAAATTACTTCTGTTACTTCACATATTGCTTACAGTTTGCTTTATGACAGAGTAATTAACATTGGTCACATTATCTTAAGTCAGATGTGTATTAAACTTGGGTCAAGAGATCAAAACAGGAAAATGGTTTATTATCATAGATTTATGCAAATGTTTATTAACCATTTTATTCCTGATATTGAAGCTAGATTTGGTAGAGAACATTGTGTTTCTTCTTATGTACAACAAATGGGAATTTTCTCTGACATTACAAAGAAGGGCAATGAAAAGAATCTAGATAAAATACCTGCAATTCATTATCCACATCATGTTCAGGTAATTCTTAAAACTCATCTTCCTACTCTCTACATCTTCTTTCTTTTGTGGTGAAATTACTCAGGAATCTCATTTGGAGGAGAACCCACCTGTGTCTACCCAAGTAGCCCAAAACATTATAGTCTCTGAAACAATTCAAGAACAAAGTTTTGATCCACAGCCTATTGTTTCAAAGAAACCAATTTCTGGTGTTTCTCAAAAGACATCAGTTGTTAGGAAGAGAAGATTTGTTGTGTCAAGTAGTAGTAGTAGTTCTAGTGAAGATGATGATAATATATCTCTTGCTGAGAGAGAAAAATTGAAGGCTGCAATTCAAATTTCTAAGCTAGGACAAAGAGATGAAGCACCTAGTCACAGCCAGGCTGCAGTCTCTCAAAAGGCTGTAGTACTTAAAAAGGGAAAACAGTTACTGGATACTGTCTCTCAAAAGACTGTGTCTATTGAAAAAGGATCTCATCCCAAGATCACTTCTGTGTCTACAACTCTTGAGTCTTCTCAGGATAAATCTTTTGCTCACTATATCAGGAGAACAAGGAGAAAGATTCATTTGGCACCTACACACACAGAGTCTAGTCCAACTAATATCATGCAGGTCTCTACAAATGAAGCTACAATCAAGTCAGCAAATGACTATAGAGATCTTGATATTGATTCTTTATGGGAAACTACATTGTCATACAGACTGGCTATGGGAGTTATTTCTATCAAAGTGAAGTTATCCAGGCCTGTTCTAGATTTTCTGGTTGAAAGAGTACCAAAGCTTTTATTTCCAGAAGAATATGGACTTCTACATCAAAGACTTGACTTAATGAAGATGTATTTCTATGTATCTGTCAGAAGACAATTAGTCAAGAAATTTGGACTCTCAAAGCATGTTGCACTTCAATCACTTCATGCATATTTATCTGACAAGGATGTCATTATTGAAGATGCTTCAGCTCAAGGTGAACAACAGGAGGAAGTAGGTAGAGGAATGCAGTCAACAGAAGATACTATTGCACCAGTGGTGGATGGTAGGACAGATCAGATCACAGTCACTGCAACACAAGAACCATCTAGTCAGAGGTTGGATGACTCAGGAGCTGTGATAGCTGATGTTGGAAGGTCTTCTGTGATGACTGAAATTGCAAGTGAGAAACCCTATGATATGAGAGGAATGGCTTTGATTGATTTTTCTGAAGATCAAACAAACATTGTTCAGTCAGAGTCTATCTACCTTGAGGGTGTGTCTCAGCAAACAACACTTAAAGACGGTGACATACTAACTATGGTGTCTAATGAAGTATTACTGAAGACATCAGAGTCTAGTAAAGAACCTGAAAGTGGTATACTGGAGCCTGTAGTCTCTGGAAGGAAAGAAGATGATTGTCAGGATTCAGAGATTATAGCAGCTCACTCCTTGGAGAAAACCTTAAGCCCCTTGCCAAATGAGGAACCCTCTCTCCATGTGAGTTCAGGTATAAAAACTTCTTCTAAACTCTATTTTTCTGTAGGTCATGAGAGCACTTATCCAAATTTGAGGATATACTTGAAAAGATGGATATTGATCCACAATCAGAGAGGCTGGCTCCTGACCAGGCAAAAGGAGAGGTAGAAAGAGTGTTGACTTTAGATAGTCAAAGTGAGAATGGGGGTATGGATGATCAACTCCATAGTGAGGGAGAGAAAATTAGGAAATCACCACCATTTGATTTCTGGGATCAGGTTTTCCCTGAATCTTGGTCTGACAATCTTGGTATGGATGCTGTTACTTATTCTTTTATCAAGATGTATGAGAATAATGACTTAGCAAAGCATAATTCAAAGCCAGAAGTTAAAGCTCAGAAGCAAAAAGAAAGGCTTGCAGGAATTATCAACAGAAGAGGTGAAAGGCTAAGACAAACTTCTACACCACCAGTACCGGAAGATATTCCTAATGATCCTAGTATTCCTTTGGTTGTACTACCAATATCAGCCAGAATTGAGACATCAACAGTATCTGATCAATCTAAGGAGGAGTCAGGATTTGTAGATGTTAGTACACAGAATACTGGTGAAGGACAAGATGATCATATTGCAACTTCAGATCAGAAAGATGAAGATGTTTGTAACTCTAATCGAGTATTAATACTTGAATATCATTCTACACAAGCAACTTCTTCTACAAGGCTTGAATCTGAAGATATTCCAAACACTTCCAACATTGAAGTCAATTCTGAAGTTCTACAAGACATTCAGAAATCTCAAGTTGAAATTCAATCAAGACTTCAAACACTTGAAGATAACCAAGTCACTATTATGGAAAATCAAGCAGTTCTGATGAATCTTATTTGTTCTGTTATTGAATCTCTTGGAATTAATGTTGCTGATGTCAAAAGGGGGGAGATAAAAACAGTTCAAAGGCAACAGACTGGGGGAGGAGATAAACAGACTGGGAGAGATAAAAGAAGAACTAAGGATGATAGAGGTGAATCTTATCAGGGAAGTGGTAAAGGAAAAGAAGCATCAAATAGTTGAATTCTTTCATCTAAGTACTGGATACTATGTCTATATCTGAAAAGGGAGGTACTTAACTTCATGATTTTTGAATTCAAAAATTCTATTCTGATTATATTGTTATATGTTTTGACATCAACAACTCAGATTTATGCTTCAGGTTTTAAAGCATAAATAGGGGAGATTGTTAGGAATAATTCACGAGTTGTGATGTTAAGAATAGAATTTTACTTATACGTCTTGTATATCCTGATCTTATAAAGGATTTAGCACTTTGTATAGAAGATATGTGTTAGACAGTAATCTGTAGAATTAAGTCAGGAACAGTGCATCGAGTACTACATGTCTGGAACTGAGATTGAATCCTGATACGTCAAGTCAAATACTGATCAAGTACTAATGGGATGGTTAGATCCTGATGCAAGATGGAATCCTGATATCAGTCGTGTTACTGATGATATCATTATGGATGCTACAGAAACTGGCAAGTGCTATAAAACAGGATCTTTGTTTGAGGAACAAGAAAGAAGATTTCATGAAGGAAAGAATTTTCTATTGATGGAAACTATCAACTGGACGGCAGAACATTATCATGTATAGATTATCTTTCTGTTATTAGTTGATAGGTATCATTATAAATACTCTCTCTATATCATTGCAAAAAGAGTCGAGTCGAACGATTTGTGAGTCGATAGCATAAGGTTTGTATTCGAGAGTTCGAAACAAATAGAGAGAGATTTGTATTGTCAGTAGCTGCTAAAGGTATTTGTACACCTTTGGTAGAGTTTGTATTTGATCTTATTAATACAAACAGTTTGATTCATTCGTTTATTCTTGTTTATCTAATCAAGCAAAAATCAGACACGATTATATAACTTGTATTCAACCCCCCTTCTACAAGTTATTCGAGTTAACATGTATAGGAGAATAAAAGTGGCTTATTAGTTGTAGCTACCATGATATTAGGATCAGTCGACTAGGAATTTCCTTTTCATGTTAATAAAGTGCTCGGGGGGGTTGTGATTGTATGCCTACCTGTTGAACACTGATTATGGTTTGATTTAATGAAATTGAAATCAACTTGTTATTCTTTTATCTCTGTTTTATGCATGAAAAATGTATGGATATATGTGGTTGAATGCATGTTGTGTGTAACATGTCGTACTTGTGCTTTAAAGAGGATACGACTGTTGAACCTAGTTCTTCAATATAAGTTTAATTATATTAAAGAACTCGGGGGGTAGTGGGTATACACTAAGTAATGGAAAGATAACTTGGCTTAAAAATGGGTAAATTTTAAATCAAAATTCATGTAATTTCTATAACGGATGGGAAGCATATAGATGTATGCTTATGGATGGAAGGCATATGGAATATATGTTCAAAGATTACACGGATTATATTGGACATGTATGGATTATACATTGTAACACCCCCTTCCTAAAATGGGAGGAGATATTACTTACAATCCATAAACCTGGAAACAGAGCACTAAAATATTCTCTAAATAAATGATTAAACAGTCTAATAATCTCCGAATAATATAAACCTCCAAATTACAGTTCAAACTAATAAATACGAAAAACCAAATCTCTAAATAAATAGTCAAGTCTAAATAATGCTAGAATTCCATAAGTCCTAAGCAACGGAATAAAGGGTAGCTCTCCATCACACAGTCCCAGATCCCCCTAAGTACCTGCCAGAAAAAGAATACGGCATGAGCCAAACGCCCAGTACGGATTTGGAATACAATTTATAAAACAGAAAACAGATATGTATAATTGACAATTATAATAAAACATTTATTTTAAAAATATGCATGGCTGAAGCAACGAAGGGTTAAGATATTTCATACCGAGATCAGAACAGATACAAATACATACATCATAGGGTACCGTAATGTATGCAACAAACCGGATAACATGTACGGCATATACAACGTCACCGCCAAATCAAATCACAAATCAAATCAAAATCTGGGTGCACCAACGTATCCTGAAATAAATATCAAAATGCGCAAAAGCTCACCACCTGAGCTATCAGAAGGATACGCCGTGACCAATCACACTGCCACGGAAGTGTCATGTCACTGGTGCCGCAATGACATTGTTGTAGTACCCCTACAGCTGGTTAACTCGGTATACCCTATATCGATAAGGGTTCAAATAAAGTATTTCGCAAAATCTTTGAAACCACAATAAACAAATATTTGAACATTTCCAACAAATATATAATTTGCAAAATTTCAGAAAGTCGCAGAAACAGATATTTAAATATTTCAAAACAGATTTGAAAACCATTTTCAAAATCAACGAGTCAAAATATTTTCCAAAATCAAAACAGATTTAATATTACTAATCCTAAGAGGAGTAGCGCTGAATAAAAAGGAGAGAGAATCCGTACCTCGAAAATAACGATTTCAAACAGTCACAAAATTCACAACCGATCCGCTAATTTCCCCGCTCCCGATCTAATTACAAAATATAATTTATTATTAAAATTCATTCTTTTATATATTACAAAGGACACGCATGCAAAGTCACTCACAGAGCTCACTTTTTAATCACAAAATACCACTAACTAAATTGTACGTAATAATCGAATAAATAGTTATTTATATAGATAAAAAAACTATGACTAAAGACCATATTAATAATACATGTACAAGCAGAGCACTCTGACTTCAAAACCTGAGCAGAAAACAAGAAAACAAGGTAGTTGCCCAGTGTTGTACGAGTTTAACAACTCAAGTAAATATTATAATAAAATTCATGGTCTCCTGTACATGCATTAACAGCTTTGAAATATATAACTTTAAAATCTTAATTTACATAATTATATAATAATCAAATACATAGATAATTAATAAACTAATATAAAAAAAATATGTTAAACAAAAGATTAATTCTCAACAAAATAATGGTTACTATAAAATATCATCACTATATATATAAATCAATCACCAAATCAAAATCATGTATATAAAAATTGAATAATAACAATTATGGTACAAAACTTGATTTTAGGCTACGTAACATATAAACAAGTCACATGGCCAGAACTCAGAAACTTATCTCATAACATGAACTTGCAAATCATTAAATCGAATTCTAAAAAAAATGCAAAAGATTATATGAAAAGATAATATATAACAATACCTCTTGCTCGTCTGACTCGATCCTGTTTTGTTTGCTCTCTCTCACTTTTTTTTCACCGTGCGGCTTGCTTTTAATATTACTTTAGGGTTGAGTTAATATATAGGATAGTATCAGTTACCTGGCCCAACTTACCGACTTCTGTTCTAATTAGTAATTAATAATTCAATTAAATAACCAATATTTTTTTAAAAGAAATATATTATTATTATTATTATTATTATTATTATTATTATTATTATTATTATTATTAAAAAGTCACGTATATTACATATATACCCCTTAAAAATGATTTCGTCCCCAAAATCTAACGAAACTAAAACTCGTACCTGAATCGAATAAATGCGGATATTTCTCACGAATAGATTCTTCTAGTTCCCAAGTAGCCTCTCTCTCAGAATGATTTTTCCACAAAACCTTCACAAACGGTATAGTATTCTTCCTCAAAACTCGCTCCTCTCGATCTAAGATAGCTTCTGCTTCCTCCTCACAAGAAAGATCCTCTCTAATCTTATGCAATGGATACTGAACTACATGAAGTGGATGATACTTATAACCCCTCAAAACTGACACATGAAACATATTATGGACATGAGATAACTGCGGTGGAACGCAACCCTATAAGAAACTTCACCCACCTTCTCTATAACATTAAAAGGACCAACATATCTCGGGCTAAGCTTCCCTTTCATGCCAAAACGTTTAACACCTTTGCAAGGAGACACCTTCAAGAACACATGATCACCAGGTTCAAATCCACCAAACTTCCTATGCTGATATGCATAACTCTTTTGACGCGACCGAGCTTCCTTCAAACTTGCCTTAGCCTTCTCTACCTTCTCATTAGTGACCCTAACTAGTTCTGGCCCTTCAATAACTCTCTCGCCAACCTCATCCCAACAAGATGGTGCCCTACACCTCCTACCATACAAAACCTCAAATGGTGGCATACCAATACTCGCGTGCCATCTATTATTGTACGCAAACTCAACAAGATACAAATACTTATCCCAATCACATGTCCACTCCAAAGCACAAGCCCTCAACATATCCTCCAATGTCTGAATCGTTCTCTCCGACTGTCCATCGGTCTACGGATGATAAGCAGTACTAAAATTAAGCCTCGTACCCCAAGCTTGCTGGAATCCCTTCCAAAAACGCGATGTAAACCTCGTATCCCTGTCAGAAACTATCGACACAGGCACACCATGAAGTCTAACAATATCCCGCTGAAAAATCTCTGCCAATTCATGAACATGAGTAGTCTCTCTAATAGGCAAGAAATGAGCAGACTTAGTAAGTCTATCAACCACCACCCATATAACATCATTCTTCCTAAAGGTCCTCGGCAAATGAGTCACAAAATCCATAGTAATGTTCTCCCACTTCCAAACTGGAATATCCAACTGCTGTAACAATCCACTAGGCCTCTGATGATCTATCTTCACCTGTTGACATATAAGACATTTTCCCACAAACTCTGCTATATCTCCCTTCATTCCACTCCACCAAAAGTGCTTCTTCAAATCTCTATACATCTTGGTGGAACCTGGATGAATAGAGAATGAAGAGCTATGAGCCTCGGTCAAAATCTCTTCACGAATCGTCACATCCGCGGGCACACACAATTTACTACCCAACCATATCACACCCTCATCATCAACACGAAAATATTTTTGCTTACCTTCTGCCACCTCTGATCTAATACCTTCCAATCCTGTATCATTCTTCTGAGCTTCCTTAACCCTTGAAACCAGATTTGGTTCCACTCTCAAATTCGCAATGCTACCATCTGATCCTCTAACATACAGCTCAATACCAAAGCACTCCATGTCTGAAATAAGATGCGGCTGTGTAATGAGAGATGCAACACTCCCCAAGTTCTTCCTACTAAGAGCGTCTGCCACAACATTCGCCTTCCGTAGATGGTACTGAATATTAGCATCATAATCCTTAAGAAGTTCAAGCCATCTCCGTTGCCTCATGTTAAGCTCCTTCTGAGTAAAAATGTACTTAAGACTCTTATGATCAGTGAAGATATCACAAGTCTCTCCATACAAATAATGCCTCCAAATCTTCAAAGCAAATACCACTGCTGCTAACTCCAAGTCATGAGTAGGATAATTTACCTCATAAGGTTTAAGCTGCCTAGAAGCGTAAGAAATCACCTTCCCGTGCTGCATAAGAACACACCCTAATCCTCTCTTAGAAGCATCACTATAAACCTGAAATCCTCCACTCCCTGATGGCAATACCAGAATAGGAGCCGAAACCAACCTCTTCTTCAACTCTTGAAAACTTTGCTCACGATCATCATTCCACTCGAACTTAACACCCTTCCTCATCAATTGAGTCATTGGTAAAGCTATGGATGAGAAACCTTCCACAAAGCGCCTATAGTAACCTGCCAAGCCCAAGAAACTCCTCACCTCTGTCACATTGCTAGGTCTCGGCCAATTAGTGATAGCCTCGACTTTCGCAGGATACAACTCAATCCCTCTAGAAGACACAATATGCCCCAAAAATGCCACCTGCTCCAACCAGAACTCACATTTTGAAAATTTTGCAAATAACTTCTTCCCCCTTAAGATCTCAAGTACGATACGTAAATGCTCCTCATGCTCCTCCCTGCTCCTCGAGTATATCAATATATCATCAATGAAGACCACAACAAACTTATCCAAGTAATCATGAAAGACCCGATTCATCAAATCCATAAACATCGCTGGTGTATTCGTCAACCCAAAGGACATCACAAGAAACTCATAATGACCATAACGAGTACGAAATGCAGTCTTCGGAATATCTTCTTCCCTCACTCGTAATTGGTGGTAACTTGATCTCAAATCTATCTTCGAAAAGTCGCCCCTTGTAACTGATCAAACAGGTCATCAATGCGTGGCAAAGGATACCTGTTTCTGATAGTCACCTTATTCAGCTCCCTATAGTCGATGCACAATCTTATAGAACCGTCCTTCTTCTTTACAAATAATACCGGAGCACCCCATGGAGAAACACTTGGCCTGATAAATCCTCTATCCAACATCTCTTGCAACTGCACTTTCAATTCCTGCAACTCTAGTGGTGCCATTCTGTATGGCGCCTTAGAAATAAGCTCTGCACCTGGAACGAGTTCAATAGTAAACTCCACATTTCTCTGTGGTGGCAAACCTGGTAGTTCATCGGGAAACACATCTGCAAACTCATTAACAACTAGATAATCCTCGATGCGAGGCTCATCCTTAGACGTATCCTTCACGAAAGCAAGATAGCCATCACAACCCTTAGACAAAAGTTTACTCGCCTTTAGAGCTGAAATCAATTTAACCTCTCCTTTCGGTTGAGAACCTTGGTATACAAATTCTGGTTTATCTGCATCTCCAAAAAGCACCCTCTTCCCCTGACAGTCAATTGTAGCTCGATGCTCACTCAACCAATCCATACCCAGAATAACGTCAAAGTCATGCATCTCCATCGGAAGCAAGTTAACCTTACAATTTCTCTCCCCAACAGCTATCGGACACTCTCGGTACACATCAAAAATAATAACAGAATTCCCCATCGGGGTAGCAATAGACATACGAGGATATAGTAATGAAGGTACAACACCAAGATGACGAACAAACGATAAAGACACAACAGAATGAGTCGAACCAGTATCAAATAACACATAAGCATCACGTCTACCAACAAGAAGTGTTCCTGAAACGGTACCTGAATTTGCTGCTGCATGATTAGCAGTCAATGCAAACACTCTGCCTGAAGTATTCTGCTGACTGCCACTACCACCTGCTCCTCCACCAGTGTTACGTGACACTGTATAATCCTTTACCCTATGTGACATGCTACCACACAAGAAACAAGCCCCGGTCTATTTATAACAAGCTTTCCCTGGATGATGTCCACCACAAGTAGCACAAGGAGCCACTGGAATCATATTGGGGTTGCCCCCATAAACTGAATAACGACTCTGCCCTTGTTGACGACCCTGCCACTGCCTAGGCTGCTGCTGCTGAAATCGATGATTCTGATTCTGTTTCTGACCACCATACTGATTCTGACCATAAGCTGACAGAGTCCTCATATTCTGATATCTTCCACGCCACTGTCCTTGCTGAGTACCCTGACCTCCATTCCATTGTTTACCCTGTAAAAACTCTGATCATTTCTATTCCGCTTGCGATCATTCTGAAACCTGTAAGCCCTATACTCAGTGCGCTTCTTCTCAATATCCTTAGCTGCATCTGCCACCTCAGCCACATTAGGAAACCTCAATGAAATGATACCACCCCTCAGATTAGACCTCAACCCCCATTTAAATTTCTCAGCCTGCTGTGCAGCAGTCCCTGCAACTGTCCCAGCAAATCCAGCCAGCCTGATAAACCTCGCCATATAGTCAGTAATGCTCTCATCAAAATTCTGCGTGATAGAATGAAACTCCCTCAAATAACCCTCTCTGTCTGCATTAGAACAGTACTGCTCATAGAACACCTCCTTGAATCCCTGCCATACCAATGCCTCTGCAAATTCCTCCCCTCTAGTAGCTTTCACTCCTCTCCACCATCTCTGAGCATCCCCCTCCAACTTATACACAGCTAACCTGACCTTCTGAACCTCATCACAACCCAAGGCATCAAAAATCTTCTCAAGATGAACAATCCAATTTTCAGCATCAATAGGAGTCGACGCTGAATGAAAAGAATCTGGTTTCTGCTTAGAAAACCTCTCCAACCATGCAAATGGCTCCAACTGATTACCCTGGCCATCCTGATTTCCCTGGCCATTTTGATTTCCCTGACCATTCTGATTATTCTGCCCATTCTGATTGCCTTGGCCATTCTGATTGCCCTGACCATTCTGATTATTATGATTATTCATATTTGCCATAGCTTGTTGTATATCGTTCGCCACTGCTTGTCCTAACATATTAGCTAGCTGAGCCGGGCTAACATTCAAGGTAGTTTGATTTTGATTTTTCTTAGGAGGCATATACAATATAAGATTTAGCAAACGAATGAAGATCACAAGAATAGATAAGCATAAATAATTTAAAATAGATGTCGAAAGAGTAAAACAAGATGATATGAATTTAAAACAGAATACCCATCCTAACGTCTACCCAAACTCACAGGTCAACCTAAATAGGTTTTCTACAAGAAAGAACCTAAGCTCTGATACCATCTTTGTAACACCCCTTCCTAAAATGGGAGGAGATATTACTTACAATCCATAAACCTGGAAACAGAGCACTAAAATATTCTCTATATAAATGATTAAACAGTCTAATAATCTCTGAATAATATAAACCTCCAAATTACAGTTCAAACTAATAAATACGAAAAACCAAATCTCTAAATAAATAGTCAAGTCTAAATAATGCTAGAATTCCATAAGTCCTAAGCAACGGAATAAAGGGTAGCTCTCCATCACACAGTCCCAGATCCCCCTAAGTACCTGCCAGAAAAAGAATACGGCATGAGCCAAACGCCCAGTACGGATTTGGAATACAATTTATAAAACAGAAAACAGATATGTATAATTGAAAATTATAATAAAACATTTATTTTAAAAATATGCATGGCTGAAGCAACGAAGGGTTAGGATATTTATACCGAGATCAGAACAGAACAAATACAAATACATACATCATAGGGTACCGTAATGTATGCAACAAACCGGATAACGTGTACGGCATATACAACGTCACCGCCAAATCAAATCACAAATCAAATCAAAATCTGGGTGCACCCACGTATCCTGAAATAAATATCAAAATGCGCAAAAGCTCGCCACCTGAGCTATCAGAAGAATACGCCGTGACCAATCACACTGCCACGGAAGTGTCATGTCACTAGTACCGCAATGACATGACTGTAGTACCCCTACAGCTGGTTAACTCGGTATACCCTATATCGCTAAGGGTTCAAATAAAGTATTTCGCAAAATCTTTGAAACCACAATAAACAAATATTTGAACATTTCAAACAAATATATAATTTGCAAAATTTCAGAAAGTCGCAAAAACAGATATTTAAATATTTCAAAACAGATTTGAAAACTATTTTCAAAATCAACGAGTCAAAATATTTTCCAAAATCAAAAAAGATTTAATATTACTAATCCTAAGAGGAGTAGCGCTGAATAAAAAGGAGAGAGAATCCGTACCTCGAAAATAATGATTTCAAACACTCACAAAATTCACAACCGATCCGCTAATTTTCCCGCTCCCGATCTAATTACAAAATATAATTTATTATTAAAATTCATTCTTTTATATATTACAAAGGACACGCATGCAAAGTCACTCACAGAGCTCACTTTTTAATCACAAAATACCACTAACTAAATTGTACGTAATAATCGAATAAATAGTTATTTATATAGATAAAAAAAACTATGACTAAAGACCATATTAATAATACATGTACAAGCAGAGCACTCTGACTTCAAAACCTGACCAGAAAACAAGAAAACAAGGTAGTTGCCCAGTGTTGTACGAGTTTAACAACTCAAGTAAATATTATAATAAAATTCATGGTCTCCTGTACATGCATTAACAGCTTTGAAATATATAACTTTAAAATCTTAATATACATAATTATATAATAATCAAATACATAGATAATTAATAAACTAATATAAACAAAAATATGTTAAACAAAAGATTAATTCTCAACAAAATAATGGTTACTATAAAATATCATCACTATATATATAAATCAATCACCAAATCAAAATCATGTATATAAAAATTGAATAATAACAATTACGGTACAAAACTTGATTTTAGGCTACGTAACATATAAACATGAAGTCACATGGCCAGAACTCAGAAACTTATCTCATAACATGAACTTGCAAATCATTAAATTGAATTCTAAAAAAAATACAAAAGATTATATGAAAAGATAATATATAACAATACCTCTTACTCGTCTGACTCGACCATGTTTTGTTTGCTCTCTCTCACTTTTTTTTTCACCATGCGGCTTGCTTTTAATATTGCTTTAGGGTTGAGTTAATATATAGGATAGTATCAGTTACCTGGCCCAACTTACCGACTTCTGTTCTAATTAGTAATTAGTAATTCAATTAAATAACCAATATTTTTTTAAAAGAAATATATTATTATTATTATTAAAAAGTCACGTATATTACATACATGAATGGATTGGAACGTACGTGGAATACGTGCACTTGGATTGGAACATGTATGGTTTATATTTAACAACCCGAATTTTCAAAAATTTTATTATTATTTTACGTTGACCGATAGGTGTGATGAGAGAATAGAATAGTTAAATATTATTTTATTATAACGACCTAGAATTTTTCACGAATTTAAATGCTTTTTTAATTGTTAAATGTGGGAATTATGTGAAATATATAATGAGTGCATTTTTATGAAGTCAAGTTATGTGTGAAATCATGATTTTGTGATTATATGATGATCGGTAGATGTCGTATATGCTCGTGGAATTTTATTTTCATTTTTGGAGCATTAAAAGTATTTTTAAAGTGCATATTTAATCTTTTAAAAATCATATAAAATTATTGGAGTTGATTTTAGTCACAAAATCTTTTGCATTATCATCTTTGTGAGATTGTTGAGTTATTAAAATTAGTGTAGATATTTAATTATGTGATTTGGTATTTTAAATGATTTAAAAGGCATTATTTCTTTTAAAGAGCCTTTATTTAGAAAATTCGTATAATATTCATTTTTAATCCAAATATTATTTTAAAAATATGAGGATGTTCCTAATTTCATAAACTTTATTTTAAAAATATTTAGCAAATATTTTCTCCCCATCTCCCATTTTATTTTGATTTAAAAGTGATTAAAAGGATTGATTTTTCAGAAAGTAATTAATAATTAGTAATTTACCATTTTGCCCCTGCAAAATTGGTAAGAGGCGACAGCCTCTCCTTGTTCTCATTTGTTAGTCTCTCGACTGTCTCTCCTGTTCTCTCTCTCAGTTCTCTCTCTCTCCCTTAACTCTCTCTCTCTCTTCCGTGTGTAGTCGATTCCGACCCTCTTTGATTGATCGAAGACCGCAGTTGTGCTCGGTTTTTGATTCTCTATCTAGTACTGTCGATGCATGTTGCTTTTATGATGATAAATTCAAAACCCATTTCGAGTTTTGATTGATTTGTTCAGTTTTTAATGTTAAATTTATGCCCATGAATTCTTGTGCTCGTTTTTATACTTGAATCATGTTGGTATCGAGTTTAAGCAGTTCGTATTTGCATAAGTATGTATGTATAGCTTGTTCGGTTGTGTTGTTCGAGTTTTCGACTCGTTTTCCTTGTTGCCCAGTTCGATTTTGATGTTTATACATGAATATGTTTGATGTTAACTGCTTATAATTGGTAGAATTTTCGTGTTGGAGGCTCAAATTTAGAGTACCACCGAAACTTTTGCCCGTCGGCTATGATTTTTATAATGAGCCGGTGAATCGACAAAGATGAACATGAGTCGAAATTTGATTATTACTTGTATGTGAAGTTTTCAAAAATTATGAGATTGCATGATTAGTTTTCTAATTTATTAATTTCGAATTTATATGATTTTTTAAGAATTATTTGGATTATTAAGAAATATGTGATATTGGTGATTCACTATATAATGTTTAGTGATTATTGAGTACTTCGGATTATGTGATAAGTATTATAATTACGAATTGTTAGGAGATTATAAATCCTTTTAGGCTTGTAGGTGGATTTAAATCCATCGTAGGTACTTGATGAGTGGGACGTGGGCTCAATCTCCAGAGTTTGTATTGTGAATCAATTTCATCTAATAGGCTTAGTACTCTAATAAGTTCATGCAAATTAGTATGCTTACCCTCCAAAATTATTTTCTTTTCATGTCCTTCTAGAAATTCTGCAAACATGTTTTCTCTGAATTCTACTCCAAAAATCTTCTTGGCTTCAAGAATCTTCATCACCTTAGGATCAATTTATGAGTCAAGTGGTTCTACATTCAATCTAGGAAACTCGGCAACAGAACCACATGCCTTCATGATCTTTCTTCTATGTGTAGGAGCATGCTTCATCTTCATAGTTGTCACTAGGTTAACTGGTATCTCTATTGAAGGCTTCAAGATATTTGTTTTGAATTTTCTGATTTTCTTCTTCATGAATCCCATGGTTGTTGCTTTAACAAGGTATCTAGATGGAGACTTCTTCTTCCTCACATCTATCTGTGTTGATCTTCTCTTGGGTGTAGGTGGTGATATCACAGTTTCAAAAACCATGGACGTGGATTGTTTAGGATCAATATTTGAGATATTCACCCTAGACATAGAGTCTTATGGAATGGTGAGTGTATCACAAACCCTGCACTTGGCTTGCTGTTTGACACCCCTTCTTGAGTATCTCTTCTCCCTGGCTGTCTTTAGGATCATTCTTCTTAGAGCTTGACTCTCCACCCTTGTCATCTTTCTTTGACTTATCATCCTTATGACTCACAGAGACATCTCCACCCTTATTATCCTTTTTATCTTTATTATCCTTATCCCTTCTATCTTGCTGGTCATTCTTCTTCAGAGATGGGACAGTGGAATGTTCATTGATGAAACTAATCAGAAGGGCAAGGGCTCTCTTTTCATCTTCAGATTTCCCACTCCTACCTTGTAGAACTCCGGCCAAATACTTAATTGTAGGCAGGTTCTGTACCGTGATATGTTGAGGGAATTTGAATGTGGTAAGCTTTGACTTACAATGATAGATAATGCAGAATGGTTTGGGTATCACTTGAGGAAGTTGAAGCCTTATACACTCATTCTTATTCTCCTGGAGATCTTTATTGTCACCACAACCATTTCTCCCAATCTTTTCAGTGAAGGATACAATCTCCGAGGCTGCAAGAATTTGAAGTGAGTGGATTTGAATGTGAAACAACTTTTGGGAGGTGTGCACCAATACTTCTCAATCGGATGTTAGGAATTTAGTGTAGGGATTTTCTTTGATTACTTGCCTCCTCACTACAGTGACCGTGTGTATATGTTGTAAGAGTTTCTTAATGTAGACAAAGTAGCAAAACTGAAAAATTTCCATTAGAGATTGCAGAAACTCCAGAAATGCCATATCATGATAGATTTTTGAGTTTGTTATTTCTTGGCAAATAGCCCCCGTAAGAATACCATTGAAGTCTTGAGGCTTTGATTGAAGTGAATGCCTAGCCACTTGTGGAATTTTGAAGTCATTTTCTCTTTGCTCTTGTGGCTGCACACTTGCAGAAGCTTCTCCTTCAGCCATCTTCTCAGATTCTGTCTCCTTCTCAACCACTTGCTTTTTAGATCCAGATACTTTCATTTTTCCCTTTCCTAGACACTTTCTTTTCAGCCACAACCATAGTCTGGGCCTTCTTCTCCACAACCACAGTCTGGGCCTTCTTCTCCTCCTTAGGCTTGGAATCAAGCTCCTCATCTCCAACAAGTTTGTTCAACTTGGATTGAAGGTCTAAGGGAGTGTCAATCAATAGAGAGGTGGTGGTTTCAAAATTTACAGTGGCTTTTGCCATAGTAGATGCAAGGTTAAAATTCGCAATCTTTAGCTCTTTTACTTCCTGCCGAAGCATTACCATCTTTGTTCTGGGCTAGAAACTATCCTTGAAAGCTTCAGTTGCCACACTCTTGAGCTGCTCGCATGTCGATCTATCCATCTCCCTCACAGGCACATCATTAGGAATTTTGTCACCATAAGCATTAGAGTAGAGGACCTTGATCATATGGGCAATTTCATTGTTGAACTCCGGGTTTTCTCTACAGCCTTTGCTAGTCTGTCTTGATGGCAAATAAATATGTCTCTATAGTGGATAGCCTTTTCTTGATCTGTTTATGCTAAGTGTTGAGAGAGGTGATTTTGGGAAAATTCATCCTGATGTCATCAACAATCTTCTTCACCTCTTCCTCAAGAGTTGTGGATTTTTCAGTGATAAATGAGTCAATGCCTTTGCCCAATTGATGTATAGACTTGAGCTGAGACTTGTACACTAAAGCTTCATAAATTTCGGTTGGTGAGAGGTCTTTGGCATTGAATTCAAGAGCAGTAAGATACTCTTGTCTCAGAGATTGGAGAACTTCTTTGAAAGTGACTTCACCACGACCATCTAACCAGCCATCTACATTCCCTTCACATTCTTCATCAGCAATATTCTCTCTTTGTTCTTCCACATCATTTGAGTTTTCAAGAAGAATTTCTTGATAAGTTGCAATGGATAGATTTGAGGTGACAAGTTGTTGTGTATAGAAGTCAGAGGACCAAGCTGCTCTAAGTATAAATCATTATTTTCTTCTGCAGTCAGTCTCCTTTGTTGAGAAGAAGATGCACCAACCATGTCTTGTGGATTGACAGGTTTAAGCCACTTCTCTAGAGTCAAAACATCAGGTACAAAGTGAGAGCTAGAGCTAGGCTCCTCAGTTGCAGATGAAACTTCTATAACCGGATGGATTGACTCCCGGTTCTTTGAACCCATCAGCATTACAATTGCTGTAGAGGCTAACGTTGTCTCCACATTAGTGGGATGAATTACAACATCATCTCTATGAGCCTGTGAAGGCATTTCCAATCCTACTTGAGAAATTGGAGACACTGGCACAAAGTCTCTATTAAAAACTAGTGAAGCCTCTGTGTTGGTGTTGGTGTCATCAGGATGTACCTTAACATGCACTCCCTCACCAACTAAATATGGTTCATGGGTGGTGAGCACTGTGTCATGCACAATGTCACTTGAAGTTGGGGGCTCAAAAGGTGGAATGGAATCCTATTGATCATTACCTTGCATTTCAATTTCTTGAATATTTGCAGGCTCCAAAGAGAAATTTGTTGTGTTTATAGATTCTGGAAGAGTAGTAGAAAATGATTCTGGCAACTCCCCATGAGAAATAGAGAGAATTTCAATAGTGATGTGCTCTTCACTTGGTGTTGTGTCATCTTTATTGCTCCCATGTGCTGACTCTTTACATGAAGGTGCATTAGGGAGAATGCTTGTTTCAATAGATGGATCCTGTTAAGATAATGCACCTAGTAATAAGTTTTCCCCTTTTGTTACAACCTCATCCATTTGGGTGACTGAAGAGGTTGTCTTAGGTACTTTCTTTTTCTTCTTTGGCTGGTGTGAATGTGACTCAGTTCTCTCACTTTCACCAACTAATGCAACCTCACTAAGAATAGTCAAAGGGTTTTGAGGTGCCTTTCCTTTTCTTTTTTTATTGAACAGCCCTGTTGAGAGGATGATGTAGGTGGTTCATGTTGTGCCCAAAATATCCATGGGCTAGATTTAGGCCCATTAGGCTTAAGGATCCAATCCGTATGAGTAATATGGGTTATGATTGAGGTCCCTTAAGTTAAATGGGGCTAAATAGCATGTGAAATGGATCTAAACAGGTTCAGGTTCCCGAAGAGACAGGTTCCCGAAAGACAGCTTCCTGTAGACAGCTTCCCGAGAAACAGGTTCCTGCAGACAGGTTCCTGAGAGACAGCTTCCTGTACGAGAACAGATTTATTCCAGCAGAATTCTAGTATGATTAAGCCTCCTATTCTTTAGGAGCAAGTCATGAACATCAACTCCTTATTGGAATGTATTCCTTGGGCGCAGATGATCCTTGAATACATCTAATAGGACGAGAACTTGTAAACATACTCCTAGTCGGACTAGAACTTGAGTTCTATTAGACTTAGGTCGCCTATTCGTGGCTGAAATCTGGAGAAAAGGAGTTCCCCACGAATTAGGAACCTAGCTTATTGCCGCCTAACCAGATTTCTAGTCTAAAAAGAACTACGTGAACTTGATCCCTATAAATACAAGGGTACGTAGGCACCTTGAGAACATGTTTTTACAAGCCTCGCAATACACCTACGAGATTCTTGAGAACACACGACACAAGCCTCAAAGGAACTCGCGAGATTCTTGTAAACGCTCTCGAGCTCAGTTCAACCCCTACAAAAAAACCTCCATTCTCCATAGATTAGTTGATCGTTAGCCTTTACAACTCATCATAAACCTCTCAAAAGTTGTTACGAAATCCACTCATCAACATTGGCGCTAGAAAGAGGGGAGAGTTATCATCTTAAGAGTGGAAAGATGGCAGGCAGTTCTACTAGCGAAGCAACACAATCTGTAGAGAAAGATCAAACCCCGAAAGCGAAGAAGATTACTCCTGCTGACGTCCTAGAGCATCTAAAGTCGATTGAAGAAAGGCTTACAACCCTCGAACAAATAGCACCGAAGAAGAAGAAGAAGTCGAAGTTAGCAGCCGGTAAGAAGGGTAAAAAAGCTAAGATTAATCCCAAGCAGTTGGGCGTCGATGAAGAAGAACGTGAAGAAAAGGCTGAGGAGGAGATCGAAGACCCAAAGAAAGATACTGAAGGTGAAGAAGATGGTGAAACGAAGGATAAACAATCTCCTGTTAAGGAACCTTCCATCGAGATAATTAAAGATGATTCAAGTTCAGTCGAGACCACGAACGATTCGTGTATAGCAGATTCACAGGAATCCGATGATAAAGATAAGGAAGCAAAGGACGGTGGAGCTAGTGATTTGAATGCTGAAGACATCAAGAAGATTCTAGTGAAACTCAAGGAAGAAAAGCAGTCAATAACAGGTGTGATGACCTCATCTCCATTCACCAAGAAGGTTAGAAAATCCCCGTTACCTAAATCCTATCGTATGTCAAACGAGTTTAAATTTGATGGCACTACGGATCCTGTGGAGTATCTGGGTCGTTTCAATACCGAGATGGAAGTTTATCAAGTTAAGGAGCCAACAAGGTGTAGATTATTGGCTGCAACCTTTCATGGTGGAGCTCATCAGTGGTTTAAGAGGTTACCATCAGATTCTATAGATTCTTGGGAAAATATGGGGAAGCTCTTGGTTACTCAATTTAGAGCTTCCGTGACTTTTGCACCCCCAACCAATACCTTGGCCAACATCAAGCAGAGAGCAGGTGAGACCTTGACAGAGTACCTCAAACGTTTTAATGCAGAGGTTCCCAGAGTTAAGAAAGCTCCTGACGAGGTCATTATGAGCTTCCTGATTGCTGGAGTTAGAGCTGGTTCAGACTTCTGGAAGGAGTTACAAGTACGTGAACCTGGTACACTAGTTGATTTCTACAAACAAGCTGAACTATATAAGTGTGTGGAAGAATCCTTGTTGAAGTTAAGAGAAACAGAAGATCTTGGAGATGAAGCTAGTCACAAAGGAAGCAAGCGAGAGAGGTCTCCAAGCCCGCAAGCATATGTTATTGGGGATCGAGCTTCCTCCAAAAGAAGTAAAGCAAATTTGAAGACAAAGTGCGATAGTTATACCTCTTTGGTTGCTCCAGTGGACCACATCTTCACGGTTTATGGGAAAGAAGGAATATTTGTGAAGCCTACACCTTTACCTGTAGGAGCAAGGAAAGATCTGAAGAAATATTGTGACTTCCATGAGGATAATTGCCATGATACTTCTGAATGCAGAGCACTGAAAGACCAAATTGAGGAATTGATTAAAGCCGGGAAGCTCGCGGAATGGATAGCTCGAGGTGACCAGTAGTTGAAAGTTTGAGAGCTTCCTTAAAGTATAGTTGAGAGACCTTTATTTATATATGTATTTCCTTCTTAGAACTAGGGGTAGTGCATGTATACCTTCCTAGCAAGTAAACCTATTTCTTTCTAGTAGTTTTCAACGAAATTATGAGTAGTTCTTTTCCTTGTATTACGTCATACATTTAGCTTGTAAAACAAGGAACATACCTCATTCAATTC
The DNA here is from genome assembly GCA_037693485.1 of Kitagawia praeruptora. Classification (NCBI taxonomy): domain Eukaryota; kingdom Viridiplantae; phylum Streptophyta; class Magnoliopsida; order Apiales; family Apiaceae; genus Kitagawia; species Kitagawia praeruptora. Next base: position 52,048,793 of record CM075347.1, read on the forward strand.
AGTGACCTACGAGAAATACCTCACAAGTAATCTCTTTAAGTATCTCTTGTTTCTTACAATGAGTTAGCTCGCGTAAGCTTAGGGGTACTGTATTGGGATATTTGTATAGAGGTTCATTCTCAGCATGTTTCGTAAGAAGATAAAGAAGAAAGGAGAAGACATGTTAAAGCTACAAGCAAGAATGATGTGAAGAGGTTATAGTATTTATTCGAGCGTTAAAGAAAATTCGACATAGTTGAAGATTTTGATGAAGAGTATCTACAAGAATATGATATGAGCATCTTGAAGAAAACACACAGTACTCAACTTCATGGATGAATATTCAACAACTTATTATAAAAATTATCGAAGAATTGTGAAGCTTCTTAGAGTTAGTTCTTCATCAAAGACAAGCTTCCCTGAAGAACTGGGGGGGTATTACAATTACTATAGCACATGGTACTTTGAAAGTTGAGGATTTCAAAGTTTTGAGAATTCAGCCCAGGAACCTCACCACCAGGTCCAGGAAGCTCGTGATTTGATTCAGGAACCTCACGGCTAGGATGCAGTTTGGAAACCTCATAGCTCATATTTGATTCAGGAACCTTGAGGATTGATTTGGTCTAGTATCTTGAAGAGCAGCATGCTTGCATCATGAACACGTCAATGAGTTTCCAAATCTTAACGGATGCTTCCACTTCACATCTGATTAGTCTACAGAAAGATCCAGGTGATACCTATCCTTTTATGCTTACATATTCGTAAAAAACCTCCCAGGTACGCGCAACAAACTCTTACTATACCTAAAGCATGCTTAAACATCTATGATATTGTGGTCTTATGTGCGATGAAGTTATGATTATGTCTTGATTATGTTTATAGATGTTAGAATGTTCCTTGATATTTACCTGTAGCTTACAGGTTCCATGTATTTACCTTTAGTTAACAGGTTTTGTGTTACTCACCTGAAGCTCATAGGTAACAGCTTCCAGGTCTAGTTGCATTTATATGTGTCTAGTAGATTCCTTGTTATTTCCTGTAACTGACATCTTGCAGGTTCATTCATATATACCTGAAGCTTGTATGTAATAGCTTCCAAGTCATTGATATTTGTTAGAAGCCAATTGTTGACAGTTTCTGATTAGCAGCTTCCTACTTGAAGTTCCCAACTAGCCGATACCTGAATAGAGGAAAGTGTACTCGTAGCAAGAGCTCCATGCCTTTAGAGGATTAATCTAGTGCCCTTTCTGGATTCTCTTTGTGCTCCATTCAAGGATTCACTTAGAGCCCAGAAGGACTCACCAGGCTCCCTAAGCATATCCATGTATTCATTCAGTGCCCTTATGGATTCTCTATGTGCCCATATAGGTTCACTTAGAGCCCAAAAGGATTCACTTGGTGCTTCATGCATCTACGCACATTTGTTTGGTATCTTAATGGATTCTCTTCGTACCATTTTAGGGATTCATTTGGTGCCCAATTGGTTACGGTTTTTGTCCTAAGCAAAGGTTCACGTAAACAACCAGTTGGATTCACCTTATGCCCTTATAAGGATTTGCATAGAGCCCAGAAAGATTCACTTTGAAAGCCCTGTCAGCTACAGACACTCGATAGCTAGAAAAGACTTGCAAGCACGAGAGATTCATATCGAAAAGCCCTATGAATCGTAGGCACAATTCAAAAGTCCCATAAGCATGTGGGCACCTAGTTAACGGTTTTGGGAACCTAATCATGGGTAACCTAACCTAGAGTTTGATTGTACCTGAAAAGCCTTTAAAGGGATTCACCTTGTGCCCATACGGATTCACTTGGTGCCCCTAGCATTTGAAGGGATTCACCTTGTGCCCATACGGATTCACTTGGTGCCCCTAGAGTTTGAAATGATTCATCATGTGCCCTATAGATTCTCTTTGTGCCCTCTACAGGATTCACTTAGAGCCTATAAGGATTCACTTGGTGCCATAAAGGAATTCACTTAGTGCCCAACCGGATTCTCTTCGTGCTCTTGCCATGATTCACCTAGAGCCCGGATGGATTCACTTTGTGCTCCCTAAAGCCAAAGGATTCATTTGACGCCCAGTCGAATTCTTTAAGTACCCTTCTCAGGATTCACTTAAAGCTCAACTGGATTCGTCTTATGCCCTGTCAAGGATTCACTTAGAGCCCAATTGAATTCTCTAAGTGCCCTTCCCAGGATTCACCTAGAGCTCAATTGGATTCGCCTTGTGCCCTCATCAAAGCGATACAAAGATGAATACTCTCATTTTATAAAGCTTGAAGCAAGTACCATACTACTAACAGGTTTTTGATAAAGTAGCTTGCAGCATCCTTGATGATCATCAGAAGCTTCTAGTTAGTAGCTTCCAGCTTCCGGTTTTCAACCCACAGTTTATAGCTACAGCTTCCAGATTCAGTGATATTCAGCCGAAACAAGCAGTCTTCAGTCAATCGCTTCAACAAACTATAGGAGGTTTACGTGTCATGACGGCTCGGGGGGTAGCTCAATTCCCCTACGCTTGCACAGAGAAGAGCTTCCATCTTCCAGTTTCAGTAACGGAACCTCAATCCGAACCGGCACAATGAAACACAGATAAGTTTTACTTTCATGCCTTTATATCCTTAACTATCATGCACATTTTATGTCAACGAGATCTTATATTCTGTCATGCTTAGATGCATAAAGCTTTTAACGCACATATTGCATGATCTTTAGAAATGAAATTTATGTGAACTTGTACTTAGGATGTTGTCATGCCCTATAGGTTTGCAGTTTACGTAACATATATGCTTAATTTATGATCTCGAACGTGTTAGTTGAATCAGTCAAGTAGATAATTGATATGCCACTTGAGAAGATAGCAACATATATAACGTAAATAATCATTCATACATGCATCACTTGTATGTGAGCTCTTCAGCTCGAATTACTAACCTATTTTTTTAGTTTTCTTGGTGTTGTACCCAAAATCACCATGGGCTAGATTTAAGACCTATTAAGTCGTAGGTTCCAATCAACAAGTATTGTATGAGCGAGGAGATAGATCTAGTACGAGATATGAAGACCTAACGTGGAGAAATGAGCATTAGTTGAGAAGACAGCCAAGAGATTATGAGTATCAAGACGTTCCTGATGAACCAGTAGCTGAGCAGATTACGAATGAACCAGTTTCCTCCCCGCAGAAGAGCCCGAATTAGCCTAGCAACAGCAATGAGAACAACAAGAAGTACATGGGAACTACAGAAACGCTCCCGAGACTAACAAATTTGTTATTTGTGCAGGTACAGTTTCCTGTAGAGAGGTTCCTGAGAACCAGATTTCGAGACATAGGTTCCTGAGCACCAGGTTCCTGAGCATAGATAGCAGAAAGATCTAGAAGCCAGCCAGATAGATGCCGACTTATTATTGGAGAGTACTCCTAGGACGCAGCTGATCCTAGATTACCGCTAATAGACAGCATGCACAAGACAGTCAGATGAAAAGCAGCTTATCAGATAAAGCAACCTCTCGAGCAATTAAGTTATGATTTTCAAGGTTAACCTCGTGCCCTTTTAAGGATTCGTTTAGTGCCCTATTGGATTCGTTTTGTGCCCTCAGCATAGGTTCACATAACGCCCAATTAGGTTCACTTTATGCCCTTATTTGGATTCACATGGTTCCCTTGACAATCTTAAGACTCGCCTTATCCCTTTTAAGGATTCATCTAGTGCCCTATTGGATTCGTTTTGTGCCCTCAGCATAGGTTCACATAACGCCCAATTAGGTTCACTTTATGCCCTTATTTGGATTCACTTGGTTCCCTTAACAATCTTGAGATTCATTCAGCGCCTAATTGGATTCATTTTGTGCCCTTGTCACGATTCAAACAAGAAGACAAAGACCCGCATGGTTCCCTCAGAAGAAACATGGGAGCACTGAAGGGATTGGACCTTAAAATATCAAGCTATTTAGGTTCCTCTCGCATCCTATGACTTCGAGGAACCGGGGGTACTTGTTGTGCCCAAAATATCCATGGGCTAGATTTAGGCCCATTAGGCTTAAGGATCCAATCCGTATGAGTAATATGGGTTATGATTGAGGTCCCTTAAGTTAAATGGGGCTAAATAGCATGTGAAATGGATCTAAACAGGTTCAGGTTCCCGAAGAGACAGGTTCCCGAAAGACAGCTTCCTGTAGACAGCTTCCCGAGAAACAGGTTCCTGCAGACAGGTTCCTGAGAGACAGCTTCCTGTACGAGAACAGATTTATTCCAGCAGAATTCTAGTATGATTAAGCCTCCTATTCTTTAGGAGCAAGTCATGAACATCAACTCCTTATTGGAATGTATTCCTTGGGCGCAGATGATCCTTGAATACATCTAATAGGATGAGAACTTGTAAACATACTCCTAGTCGGACTAGAACTTGAGTTCTATTCGACTTAGGTCGCCTATTCGTGGCTGAAATCTGGAGAAAAGGAGTTCCCCACGAATTAGGAACCTAGCTTATTGCCGCCTAACCAGATTTCTAGTCTAAAAAGAACTACGTGAACTTGATCCCTATAAATACAAGGGTACGTAGGCACCTTGAGAACATATTTTTACAAGCCTCGCAATACACCTACGAGATTCTTGAGAACACACGACACAAGCCTCAAAGGAACTCGCGAGATTCTTGTAAACGCTCTCGAGCTCAGTTCAACCCCTACAAAAAAACCTCCATTCTCCATAGATTAGTTGATCGTTAGCCTTTACAACTCATCATAAACCTCTCAAAAGTTGTTACGAAATCCACTCATCAACAGTTCACTATCATCTAATGGTAAAGAAGGGTTTGAGGTTGGGTTAAGATAATTAGGGTCTGCTTGATTTTGTGCACCTTCAATCTTAATTCTCTTTGCCTCAGAAAGAGAGTGAAATGTAGGTTGTGGTAGTTTGTATCCTTTAAAGATAGCTTTCATGTAAGGAGTTATCTATAAATGTACATCTACTTTGTTCCTTGAGTCCAATGCACCAAATAGAACTTTGGACATGGACTTGGCACAACCAATTCTATTAGCATTAATGCCCTCTAATTTATCTAAGCTATTATGCATCAAATTGAGGACAAATATGATAAATTGAGGATAGAAGATTGCATTACCTCTCTTTTTGAGTCTGCTCAGCTTCTGGCAAAGTTCTCCCACGATGATTTTGCCTATGTTGACCTTTTGTCCGTATGCTAGAGAATAGACAATCTTCTAGGCAGACTTACTGATTTGATCGAACCCGGTTTTTTGGCCTACGAGCACCCTCAGCACTGTATCATACACAAAACTCCACTCCTTTCTGACATGCTTCTTGTTGATTTTCACCAGATCTATAGTGTCTGCATAGTTGATGAAGTCCGCAAACTCTGTCAATTGAGCATTTGTTGCCTCCTCAGCAAAGTCCTCTAGGAGTTCTAGGGCTTTGTTTATGTCACTTGCATCAAAGCCAATAACAACATCCTTGATCTTGTAGTTGATAACTGGCTTGGTGACTCAATCCACAAGGGCTATGGTTTCAATTTCAGCAATAGTCCAGAACTTTTCTAAAATATCAAGATACAAAGTTGGATTTGCAAAAAGAGTGCCCTTGATATATGATTCGACCAAGAACTTAGTAAAGCATTTGTAATTAGCACTGGCCTCTGAGTCACTCGGAATAGCGAGGAAGTTTGTGGTGTCTGGGTGAGCAAAGATTTTAAATTTCGGGGGCCATGAAATTAAGAGATTTGAAGAAAAAGAAATTTTGAATTTAGGGTACTTGAGAGCAAAAAGATGTTTGAGTGCAGAGATATCAGATAGAGATAGAAAAAGGAAAGTGTATTTGTATTTGTATTTGTATTTGTATGAGACTGACAGTTATCAAATCGATAAAGTTACTATATTGACAAGTGACAGTTCGATAACTCCGTAAAACCCGGATTCAATTAGTCCAAAGGAATGGATTCGAGAACTCAGACTTATCGAATGGAGATTAGATGACTCATAAATACAAAGATTCGATATCCCAAGCGAAAACATAACCGATAGGTGTCAATTATGAGTTGTTTATAATTATAAGTGATTTTAAATTTCAATTTAATTGAAACCCAAATTCTTCATATTTTCACAGAACAAAATCAATTCGAGAACTAGTTCGAGAACTCTTAGAATACTTGATTAGAGAACTCTAGAATAAACAAATTTGAGAACTCAATAATAGAGCATTAGATAACTCTAAATAGGTTTATTCAAGAAGTCTACAATACACGCATTCGAGAACTCTAGCTAGTACTGATTTGGTAAGTCAAGAATGTAGTATTTTTCACACTTATAATATGAATTTAGGGCCTAACAATATCCCAGGCACTTATGTAGAAGAGTTAGAATACTTAGAGGTTTGAGAATGTCAGAGCTTTGTGAACAAACTCAAAGAAATTCAAGTAACGTGATTTTAGAGATTTGCAGTAGAATACTAAAATATTTATAAATCATATTTAGTCAATTTTCACCACAAAAATATTGAGCATTTAAATATATTGAAAATTTTTGCTACAATAATATGGTTGATATTTTTACCTAGCCAGAATATGAAGAATTCAGCATTCCAATCTCACTAACCAACCTGGTGAAGGTGGCTTCATCTAGTAGCTTAGTAAATATATCAGCTAATTGTTTATATGTGGGAACATAATGCAACTCAATGGTTCCGTTTGATGCATGTTCCTTAATGAAATGATACTTATATCAATGTGCTTCGTTCTAGAATGATCGTTAGGATTTGCAACTATAGAGATCGTACATGTGTTGTCACACATAATAGGAATCTTTTCCAACACAAGTCCATAATCTCTAAGTTGATTTCTAATCCAAAGCACTTGAGCACAGCAACTTCCAGCAACTTTATATTCAGCCTCAACTGTGGAAGTTGACAAAAATTGTTGTTTCTTGTTATACCAAGATACTAACCTTTGTCCAAGAAACTGGCAGCTACCTGAGGTGTTTTTCATATCCACTCTGCATCCAGCATAATTAGCATCAGAATAACCAACCAGATTGAACCATGTGTCCTTAGGATACTATATACCCAAGTTTGCAGTGCCCTTCAAAAATCTAAAGATCCTCTTGATAGCAATAATATGTGTCTCCTTTGGATTTGATTGAAACCCTGCACACAGACATGTTGCAAACATGATATCTGGCCTACTTGTAGTGAGATAAAGCAATGAACGAACCATGCCTTTGTAGACTGAGATACCCACCTTCTTGCCTTTAACATCTTCGTCAAATTTGGTGGTAGTGACCATGGGTGTCTTTCCAGGTGAGCAGTCTTCCAGATCAAACTTCTTCAAAAAATCCTTGATGTACTTGGTTTCACTGATAAAGATACCATCCTTCCTTTGACTAACTTGTAATCCAAGAAGGAATGTCAACTCTCCCATCATGCTCATCTTATTTTTGCTTTGCATGAGCTTAGAGAATCTCTCACAGAGTTTCTCATTAGTAGAGGCAAAAATGTTATCATCCACATAGATTTGAACTAGGATAATATCATCACCATGTTGCTTGTAGAACATTGTTTTGTCTATTTTGCCTCTAGTGAATTGATTTTCCAGTAAGAATTGTGACAATGTGACATACCATGCCCTGGGAGCTTGTTTAAGTCCATACAGTGCCTTAAGCAATCTATAGACAAAATCCGGGAAATGTGGATCCTCAAAACCAGGTGGTTGTTACACATATACCTCTTCTTCCAGCTCTCTATTCGAAAATGCACTTTTGACATCCATTTGATAAACCTTGAAATTTGTGTTAATAGTATTTTTGTTTGTTCGTTCGCAGGGAAGGACTGAATGTAATATCAAGTTCAAGTATCTTATCTCTCACAATTTAGAAGTGTAAAAGAGTGTTTTGGTTGTTTATAAACTAAACTAATTATCAATCGAGAATAAAATATATGAGGAAAACAATCCAAGAACTGGGGTTCTTCACTTGGTTTCAATGCACATTCAATATCTATGTGACGTCTACGTTCTTACTCTGCTGAAAACAATTCTTCTAAGGTTATAATGTTCCCTTCCAAGATACAATATAATGTCTACAACTACACCTTAATTGTCACTTCCATGATACAATCAAAGTACAATCATAAACTACTACGCACCAAGAATTATAAGTCTCACAACTCTCCTATTAATCTTCCAATAAAATATTTGAGTTATGTCTGTTAAATCTTGTACTAAAATTGCAACTCCTTTTCCAAGTTATTACAATCCCTAAAATCCAATCAAAGGTTCATGACTCTCCTAATTGTGTTAAGCCCTCAATAACATATCAGCAAAGCAAGAAAATCACAGATAATTAAACACACATGAATACCAAGGAATACTACCCAATCCTCAGATTAGAGATTTAGTTACACATAATTAAATTCACAAAACAAGAATCAATAGAAATAGAAGAACTCATAATTATAAGATTATAGAAAAACCTTTAATCTTCAATCTTCAAAGAAAATAATAGTTCTCCCAAAAATCTCCCAAAAGAAAGTGTTTACAAATTTGTCTGCGTAATATATATTTTGATCTCTCCCTTCTCTAAAATAATACCCTAGATGTGTTTATATAGGCTCTAAAAGTCTTGCCCAGCAAGAAAATACCAAAACAGAATTATAATAGAATTTCTGCAAAATACGTTTCCTAAACTGAGTTTGTTTTTAAGGAAAATTCATGGCTGACTTTTCTTCAGATATTCTGGAACGTTCCAATCGTAATTGGACCTCTGGACCACTTTAGAATGATAGAGAATCTCGTTAGCTTCGCGTGGACTGCTTATGGGCCTCAAACGGACTTCTAGAACTCCAGATATGGCCAAAACAGTGTAGACTGCGCAGCCTTCCCGAAAAATCCAAATTTTAATCAATTTAATCTCCAAAAATGATAGAAGCATCAACCTTAATCAACATTCTCGTAAATCTGCACAACTAAGCAAAACACATCAAAACTACACAAACTTGAGTCCAAAACAATCAATTTAAGCCGATTTAGAATGCTCCAAGTGGATATAAAATCCACTTATCAAACACCCCTAAACTTAAACCGATGCTTGTCCTCAAGCATAAACAACTAACTAACTAACTAACTAACTAGTACCACTTCCGTAGGTGATCACGGTTGCATTTGGCATATGCAACAAGCCCTTTAAACCCCTAGGCAGCCCTAGTGGACGAGTAAGGTCTCGTGAGGGCCTATAGCGAATGTACCCACAAAATCCATTTAACCTAATGCAATGCAATGCATGAATGCAACTAATATGAAAATGCAAATAATCTAGTACTAATATCCTACCATACCTTCAATTCCTCTCATGCCATATCAACTTAAGAATCAAAGTAATCACGCAATGTCTTGGTGTCGAAAGTGCAAGTATTCACATAGTCTACTCAATGAACATGCATAAGTTCTCACAAGTCCATGTCAAGTGTAAGAATAAGTTAGTAAACATGCTAAGCCTACAAGAGTACATCTTTGAGACAAAACTTGGGATCTCATACGCAAAAACAAGCAAACACTCACAATCCACTCACAAAAGAATATTCACTCAAAAACAAGGGTAAGTGTATCACTCAATTCCAACAAAATCATAAATATGCTTGACATTTGGTATCAATCTAACTCTTAACACAACATACATCAATGACAATAATCAAAAGGTCTTCATTCGGGTTGTAACGGGGCTAGGGACAAGGTATGACAAGTAAGCCAAAATAGGTGAAGTGTGAAAAGCTAGTAAGTACCATAATACCATACACAACACCCTACTTTCCCCCCACACATGATTTTACTATTTTTCAACAAAACACTCGACTAGTCGACTGAAGTAGGATCACAACAAATAAAAACATGCTCTCATAATATATATATATATATTTTTTTTCTTTTTCTTTTTTTTTTCTTTTCTCTTTTTCTTTTTTTTTCTTTTTTTCCCATTTTTTTTCTTTTTTTTCTTTTTCGAGAGCTAAATAAAACAATAATATAAATAATAACAATGATCCCACAATTTACTACATATGCTGACTATCAAGTAAACAAACCCAATTTCAATATTTCCCCCAAAAGTACGACCAACAATAAACCCCTCCTTGTACACCTTATTACTCCCTTAAGCACTATACTAGCCTTTGACAATTGGGTTCAAGTTAATGTAAGGCCAATACAAGAAAAAGATATAGGCAAGTAATGTGGTGTGTCACCGAAAGAATAGGATTAAGCTCAATGGGTAACTAATTGATCATGTAAATATGGTGTGGTAATATTAGGAAAATATGCAGTTATTCCTAAATGCCTTTATCATTTTAATCGTCAAATAATGTCATGCGTTTCAAGAAAGACCTCAAACAACTGCTAGCAATTCAAACAATCCGTGGACACTCAAGCAAACGAATAAATTTCAAAAAAAAAAATGCAATATGGCTCAAAATCTCACTTGGTGGAAAAACATACTCAATCCCAAGCAAAAAATCTCTCTAATGCACCGACTTGTATTCAAAGCATGCAAACTAAATCAACTTGCACATATTCATGTCCTTCTAATCATTACAACATTCACTAAGTCTACTAGCTTCAACTTAATAGTGTATGTGTGTGCACAAGAACAAAGCATATCACTTCTCAATCAAGAGCGTCAACAACACAAAATTCCTATCAAGCATGGGTGCAAATGCAAACTATTATGAACTCACATGATATACTGTATTAAAAAAAACAGAATGTCATATATGAAACAAACGTAGATAACACGAACATAAATGCATAATTTACTACTACTAATATGCAGAGCATGAAATCCTACATGAACACATAATACAACAACAACTACTAATCCCTCAAACCACCCCCAAACTTAAAATATTCAATGTCCTCATTGAATGGAAGTAAATACGAGGGATAGCAGAAAACATACCTACAAGGCGCCTTACATCCTTCCCCATCGCAACTCAACATGCTTGTTCGGCAAAAATCCCCTTTCTTTAGCTATTTGCCTTGACAACAACCGATTAAATTCAACCTCCGCCGTCAAAGACGAAAATTTAGCAACACTAGCATCACCTCTCCCACGCTTAGGAGCCATAAAAATCAATACCCAACTCACAAGAAGCTCCACCAATAATTACCAAGCAATACCACACCAAAAATAGGCAAATAGCAAGAATAATACAAAATCCCAATTGTTCAAGAACACAAATTTGTAATAAAAATAAAATTTGAGAGAAGAAATAAACCCACTACGAATTGGAGAGGTGAACTTGAAATTAATTCCTCTTTAGAATTAAATTTTTGGAGAATTAAATAAATAGAAGAGGAATTGGATTTGTATGTGTAGGTGTGTATATATAATGAAGGGATAGGAGGAATAAAAATTTAAGTGTGTAGGAAAAATTTGGAGAGGGTATGAAATTAATGTAGGCTAGAAATAGGATTTAGGGAATTAAAGAAAAAGAATTAGAATGGATATAGGTTTAGAATTTTTAAGGGAGAGATGGGAGGTTTTGGAATTGAAATAGGAAAAGAATTAGGTGGAGAGATGAAAGAATAAGGGATATAAAAAGAATTGGTGATGATTTTTTTTTTATGTACACAGCTGAAAACACTCGCACAACACACTGAAAGAGAAGCAGCTTGCGCGCGCGTGGAGCAACTTGCTGAAAGATCAGATGCGCAGGGGCAGCCTGCGCAACAGGTTGGCAAACTGCGTCATGGACAGTAACGCAGGAGCAGCCTGCGTTACACACTTAAATTCCATTTTTTTTTTGTTTACACTAACACGTGGGTTGCCTCCCACGAAGCGCTCGTTTTATGTCTTTAGCTCGACTTATTTTATACCTGGAAACTTCAATGAGCAGAAAAAGCAAACAGATGCACATATCTACGAATTTCTAATATAAGCATATTGTGCAAATAAACCTTAGATTCATTGAAAGGTACAAAAACTTTCAAGAACCTATCATGCTCAAGAGACTTGGAAACATCAAAATAGCTAGAAAAGTCGTCAGAATAATCATTATAAGTACGACTCATATACTCTTCCCAAATCGGATCCTTATACTCCAAAGCAATATTTTCAATTTCATCAATCTTAACTTTCTTCCCTTTTATAATTGGACACTCATCAATTTTAATCTCGTCTACCAATGTATTAAGGTCAAAATTTTCTAGATTTGGTAGAATTTCAATTGCATCCAAATTATCATTAATGCGCATGGGACAATTATCAACTACATAAGTAGACTCATCAGACACAACATTATCATCAATTGCTAAACAAGAATCATGGCATAGAGGAAAATTGACACAAGGGGGAGTTCGATAACATCCGTCATGCCACACTGCTCGAACTTCCCAAATAAAATTATTTAGTTTAGCATTCTCCTCGTACCAAGCTATTGAATCACATGGAATATCATTATCACTAGCAATTTCTAATGGTGGGTCCTCAAAGTGATTAAAAACTCCCATCGAAAGTAAAGAAGGATTAGATTGAATTACACTCGTATCAACATCATTGCACATATATGGATTAAGATCATCATGATATTGATTTTATAAGGCAAATGAAAAATCATTGCTAGGGGGGTATGGAGCATAAAATGAGTTCTCAGAATAGAACGAATTCACCTGATATGCATTACAATTCTCATAAGCATTGAATTGTGAGTAAGGATTGAAGTCTTGATATCGTTCTTGACTGTTGTTATGCCCAAATCTGGCATAATAATTATCATGATTTAATTAGCTGAATTAATGGTTCATTATCTACAATGGGCCTCGAAGATGAAGATTGGGTCACTAAAAGCCCACTATTGGAATCAGCCCAGCCTAACTACAGGGCCACCTCGCTCTCTATTGAGTATAAGGATCGCTTCGCTACGACTCCCGTCAAGGGATCGCTTCGCATTATTATCACATTTACTAGCTAGATGGAATTGCTTTCATTTTCTCTTAGAAGGCTCATAACTAGACCCCTCGAGGTCTTATGAGTATCCGAACACTCGGGATCGCCTCGCATGACTCGATCCCTCGAGGTCGCGTGGCACGTTTATGCTGCATCTCTGCTAGCCTCGCTTGTGAGGTCACATTCTTGTCCATGCGAGACCATCGGCTTCCTTCTATAAACCATGGATCATGGATAGGGTCAACAACTCATTGCCACGTAAGCCCTAATCTAATGGGCTTGGGCACCCTAGCCCGGCTAGGTAACTTGCTACCCAAGAACTACGTACGGCTTGATCCCTATAAATAGGGTACGTAAGCACCTTGATATGGAGGAGAAACAGTTCACCCCTGAAATCACCTATCAAGTTCAGCCACATCTATACACACAAACCCTAACCCTTATTCTTCTTTCTTAAGCTTTATATCCGTATTTAGCTACGTAAATTCAGCAACCTCCGTAAATATTGTTATACAATATTCTCCCTATAACATTTGGCGCTAGAAGGAGGGGCTAATTTTCGTTTATGGAGGACAAACGAATATCAAATATAGGATTTTGGGTTTTTATCGATACAAGAATCAGCGGCAGAAAAAAAAATGGCGACTATAAATTTGGAGCATAAAAATCACAAAATCGCAACAGCCACTGGATGACAAAGCGGGCCCGTAAAACTAATGAAGACATATGGCATCAGCCATCAGGACTTAAATCGGCCAATACAAAAAAAATTGGCAAGGTAGAGAAACAAAGGTCACACACAAAATGAAAAACACAGTTTCGGCAGTTTACACAGACAACATCGGTGAATTCTGGTGGAGCCCGCACTGTGAAAGGAGAAAGGATGTACAAAGTACTCTAATGGACTAATTGAACTAACTTGCGTGGAGAAAAAAAAAGATGGGCACCGCAGCGGGAATTAAAAAAGAAAAAGAATAGTATTCAACAATACGAAGAAAAGTGGATGCGACTCGATTAACCGGCCCGATTTCAATATTCAAAGATAAGTTTTCAATCTAATCTTTTATTTTTCTGCAAAATTATATATTATGCCATGCAAGCTTGTTTTTAAATATTTTTCAGAAAAAAATTTAGTTATTCAGAAAATTCGTGCGAGCAATATATTTTTAATGCTTGTAAAATTATTACGATTTAGAAAAAATCGTACGAGATATTTATGTTGATGAATTGCGAATTATATTTATGCTGATTGATTGTGGATATTTTACAATCCCGTACGAGCTGCATATTTTAAAAAAAAATACATATACGAGACGCATAATTTTGTAAAAGATTTTCTACAAAAAGGATCATTATTTTCAAAGAAAATAAATATCGCGACACTTTTAAAAGAGCATATTTATTATTGCATTTGGATTTGTAAAATATTTTTCATATTTGTAAAATATTTTCAAACTTGCGAACTAAATTGTCAAGTAGGGTAGCCTGGACAAGCTATAAATCTCGTAACGCTACATGCTTAGTAAAGTGCAGTGCAGCACCATCTGGATTATTGAAGGCCCATGGCCAGATCTCTAAAGATCGCATGGGTGGAGGCATCCCTATGCAAACTATCTTTATTGAAGGCCCATGGCCAGATCTCACAAGATCGCATGGGTGGAGGCATCCCTATGCAAACTATCTACATCTCTTCGCCAAGATCTCATCTACATCTCTTCACTGAGACATCTCTCAATGAAGACTCCGCTAGACACATCCTTATGTGGTTGCATCAGACACTTGAAAAGCGTGTATGCCTACTCGGGATATATACAAGCTCCAAGGTCCTAACTAGACAACAAGGATCGCAAAGGATTTCAAAAATATTATTTATGCTCGCACATTTGAAAACCTTGGCAAATATATATCTTATAGTGGTCATCGCATGCTATCACTCTTGCATCCGCATACGCCTAACGAGCACAGTGGTGCTCAAAGTGTTTTTCTAATCATCTATTTTCAGTTTTTTCAGCGACTCATGAAATTTGGAAGCTTGAAGAATTCTTAGTTCTCCACTGCAGCAAGCTACACTTAAGAACTGGGGGCTAGTTGTTATGCCATATTTTGGCATGTCTAATAATCTCCCAAATTTCTAATATCTATTAATTATTAATTCTGATTAATAATTATTACTTAACCACTAAGTTTTATCCTCTCTATGAAATGAGGAAAGAATCAATCTCAATCAATCAATAACGGAAAATATCTCCAAACAATATTCTTCAAATCAGGAAGATATCACAACGATAAGATTAAATCAGATAAAATCAGTAATCACCAAGATTAACGAAGTTTATCCATAAAGTCTCTAAGGGATAGACACAAATCAATTTCACAGAACTACGTGGGCTTGATCCTATATAAACATAGGTACGTAGGCATCTTGGCATATGGCTACCGATACACGAGACACATCGAGACACCTGCCAAGTTCAGCCCCCTCTTTTTTCATAAACACTAAATCCCCTAAAACAGCCACATACTTATAATTTTGCTCTACAATTCCAGCATACCTCCGATTTCGTGTTGTAGAAATTCTGAGCGTTGTTCCAACCAAAGTTGTACTCCATCTAGTCTCTCTCCTCAAAACCTGTTTAGGTTGTCTACCTCAAAGAACCTGTAGACACACCAAAGAAAGAAATACAAAAAGAAAGAAAAGAAAAATATATACAAAGATAAAATCCAAACTACAAGAAACAATTAACTCAAAATCAATATTGCTGCCTTCCCCGGCAGCGGCGCCAATTTGTTAATAGTATTTTTATGTGTTCGTTCGCAGGGAAGGACTGAATGTAATATCAAGTTCAAGTATCTTATCTCTCACAATTTAGAAGTGTAAAAGAGTGTTTTGGTTGTTTATAAACTAAATTAAACTAATTATCAATCGAGAATAAAATGTATGAGGAAAACAATCCAAGAACTGGGGTTCTTCACTTGGTTTCAATGCACATTCAATATCTATGTGACGTCTACGTTCTTACTCTGCTGAAAATAATTCTTCTAAGGTTATAATGTTCCCTTCCAAGATACAATATAATGTCTACAACTACACCTTAATTGTCACTTCCATGATACAATCAAAGTACAATTATAAACTATTACGCACCAAGAATTATAAGTCTCACAACTCTCCTATTAATCTTCCAATCAAATATTCGAGTTATGTCTGTTAAATCTTGTACTAAAATTGCAACTCCTTTTCCAAGTTATTACAATCCCTAAAATCCAATCAAAGGTTCATACAACAACAAGACTTACTCAGTTATAATACCACTCAAAGTGGTGTCTGAGGAGGGTAGATGTACGCAGACCATGCCCCTATACAATAGGGAGGCTGTTTCCGAAGGACCCCCGGCCAAGTACAGAATTACAAATAAAGAAATACAAATACAGAAAGGAAACCTAATACAAACTAGGAAACTCACGCACACGCAGGAGTCGAACCCCTGACCTCCTTCAAAGGAGGTCAGTGGCTCCCCTAATTGTGTTAAGCCCTCAATAACAGATCAGCAAAGCAAGAAAATCACAGATAATTAAACACACATGAATACCAAGGAATACTACCCAATCCTCAGATTAGAGATTTAGTTACACATAATTAAATTCACAAAACAAGAATCAATAGAAATAGAAGAACTCATAATTATAAGATTATAGAAAAACCTTTAATCTTCAATCTTCAAAGAAAATAATAGTTCTCCCAAAAATCTCCCAAAAGAAAGTGTTTACAAATTTGTGTGCATAATATATATTTCGATCTCTCCCTTCTCTAAAATAATACCCTAGATGTGTTTATATAAGCTCTAAAAGTCTTGCCCAGCAAGAAAATACCAAAACAGAATTATAATAGAATTTCTGCAAAATACGTTTCCTAAACTGAGTCTATTTTTAAGGAAAATTCGTGGCTGACTTTTCTTCAGATATTCTGGAACGTTCCAATCGTAATTGGACCTCTGGACCACTTTAGAATGATAGAGAATCTCGTTAGCTTCGCGTGGATTGCTTATGGGCCTCAAACGGACTTCTAGAACTCCATATATGGCCAAAACTGTGTAGACTGCGCAGCCTTCCCGAAAAATCCGAATTTTAATCAATTTAATCTCCAAAAACGATAGAAGCATCGACCTTAATCAACATTCTCGTAAATCTGCACAACTAAGTAAAACACATCAAAACTACACAAACATGAGTCCAAAACAATCAATTTAAGCCGATTTAGAATGCTCCAAGTGGATATAAAATCCACTTATCAATTTGAATGTGCAATAAATGCCAAGAAAATTCTGATGGCTTCCAATCTTGCAACAGGAGCAAAAGTCTCATCATAGTCAATGCCCTCCTGTTGAGAGTAACCTTTTCCAACGAACCTTGCTTTGTTTCTAATTAATGATCACACCATCTTCATCCATCTTATTCTTTAGAACCCATTTTGTTCTAACTATAGTTCTATCTTTTGGTGCTGGCACTAATTCCCAAATTTTGTTTTTCTCAAATTGATTCAACTCCTCTTGCATGGCAATAATCCAATCTGGATCTAACAGTGCTTCATTAATTTCCTTTGGTTCAACTTGGGACAGAAAGCAGCCATAGAGACACTCATTTTTGAGTTACTCTTCTTGTTCTCACTCCCACATTTGGATCTCCAATAATTTACTCTGTAGTATGTGATCTATCCCATTTTCTTGTATGCTCAGTTTGATTCCTCAAATTTGATGTAGCTTCATCATCCAAGTTATGATCATCTTTATTAGCTCCCCTTGTGTATGTGCTCCAACAAAATAAACCTATTGATGCAGCTTGCTCTTTTGTACACATATCAAACGCCTTTTTAAGCATATCAAACACCGTGTCATTACATAACACCTGAAGAAATGGCTTAAGACCAACAACCTCCCATACAGAGTTTGCAAACGAGCAGAGGAACAAAACATGAACTGCATCTTCGTTACTTACTCGACACCAGGAACATTTTACGTCCAAACTAACCTTTTTTATGGCCAAATCTGTTGCTGTTGGAAGACATGATCGACAGGAACGCCAAAGAAAATTTAAAACTTTACCCGGCAAGTGCTAGAATTCAGTTTGATCATGTGATAAGAACACATAAATAATTAAAAAACAATATAACACAAGAAGGAGCCGATGTATGGTATTTTGTTGGATCATAATGACTTTATTTACACGGTTATAGAAGATCAGTAGACGATTAAGTAATAATTATAATTCTTAAAATTCGAAAATAAAAAATATATACAATTATTGACTTTTCTACAAAATAAAAGATTACAGTTCTAAAAATCTCTTATCCAATTTTTAAAAGGGTGAAGTCCCTATCTACCTACAAATTAATGATGGGGAACCAAAATACCCACGCCCAGCTCGGGCGGCCCTAAATACCGACCAGACAAACTACTGGTGATGGAGCATCAAGTAGACATGCTATTGAGGAAGTAGTATCAACGGGATACACTATTACCAAAGGGGTGGTTGTAGCTTGAGATACGCCGCTGTCAAATGCGCATCTCCAGATACGAATTTGCCAGTGGCGTATCCGCCGTCTTCTCCAATTCACTAAAAACATGAGTTCTTGCGATTTTTTTGGCGATTTCCGAGCAAAATTCGACGATGCTCCGTTCGTCTCCTTCCGTAATTGTCCGTTTCTATACACCATTCGAATCGTCTTTCGACGATCTACAAACTTATACCCATCTCAAACCATTTCTTATGTCGGATTTTAAACCCTAAAAAATGGCGATTGTAAACCCCGAACTTTTCTGACGAGCTTCGTACAAACTCCTACGGGGCCGGATTCCGATAAATCAATTGGGCAAAATGAAGAGCAATGTGTGGTGATAGTTTTGATGTATTCAGAAGGGGTAAAGGTGGCCGGAGAGAGACGGGAGTGGCGAAGAGAGACGAGAGAAACGAGAGAGTTCGGGAGAAGAGAGAGATGTCCCGTGGTTAGTTATGGCCAGACACTCCGAAAATCAGTATTTTGGACCATGAGGTAATGAAAATGAGGTATTTTAGTCATTTTCTCTTTTTAAAATGGTTTCAATTTTCTTTTTTATTTTCCTTTCAAAATAGGACTAAAAAAAGGACGTTTTGATATTTTAGTTATAAAAATCAAACCCAGTTTGAAAAAGATTTCGATTTTTTTTCTAAAAAATAGGTATCAACGATGATGATGGAAACTGTAACGTGATACGATACATTTTGGGAAATACTTTAAAAAAATTGGGTATTTTTGTGAATATCCCTTATATTTGATCTAGTAAATATAAATGAATTTTATTAATTTAAATTAAAAAATATAATTTGGGGGTAAACATCTCCAAATTAATATTTTATTTTTATGTTTCTATTTTGAGCACCTGTACCCTAATATTATAGAAGTATAAAAATATTTAAATAATCAATTTAATTTTTGTTAGGGAAAATACAAATACTAGAACCAAACCAACACCGATTCAAATTAATACTCATATCTATACTATCTATACTATTATATAAATTCCGAAACATTGAAAGTTTGGTTGGTTGGTTGGTTGGTACCTATTGAATTTACCTAATTACCCTAACATCCAATTAATATTATTAATATTAGTGTAACTCTACGACGTAGGTAATATATTTTCAACCACAACACTAAAAGCAGAAACTTGAATTTAACAGGTCAAAGCACATCAAATTGGAAAAAACATTCATTATCGGCAAATTCATCATACTAACTAATTAATTTCTTTTTTCAAATTAAACATGGTACTTTTTTTTTTTTTTTTTTTTGCTAAGTAACATGTTACTTTTTCTATTTTGCACTAGCTAATTAATTTCCCTTTTTAAGATATTTATATTGTATTTAACTAAAATTTCTCCTTTCTTATAAACACTACGAGCAATTTTGTTTAATAAAAAAACATAATTATATTATAGTTACTATTAACTAATCAATTACTTTTTTTTAGTCAAAACATGTTACCTTTTCCCTATTCTTCCCTATTCTGTAACTAAAATATCTTTTTCCCAATGATATCACCAGTGGTTCTATTTAATAAAATAAAATAATAATATTATAATACTAATAATTATTGATTACCCTTTTCAGCTAAAACGTATCATCTTTTCCATATTTAATAATTAAAATTCCTTTTTTCTAGAAATATCACGAGCAACATTAATTTCTCAATATTTATTGACACTACGAGCAATTTAATTTAGTAAAATAACATAAATTAAATTATAATTACTATAAACTAATCAATTACCTTTTTCACCTAAAACATGTCACCTTTTTAATTTTCACATTAACTTTTCTATTTTCTCTAACTAAAATTTGTCTTTTTTCAATATCATCTTTTTCATATTTCATAATTAAAATTCCTTTTTTCTAGACATATTTCATAATTAAAATTCTTTGTTTCTAGAAATATCACGGGCAACATTAATTTCTCACTATCTAAAGACACAACGAGCAATTTAATTTAGTAAAATAACATAAATTAAATTATAATTACTATAAACTAATCAATTACCATTTTCACCTAAAACATGTCACCATTTTAATTTTCACATTACCTTTTCTATTTTCTCAAACTAAAATATGTCTTTTTTCAATATCATCTTTTCCATATTTCATAATTAAAATTTCTTTTTTCTAGAAATATCACGGTTAACATTAATTTCTCACTATCTAAAGACACTACGAGTAATTTAATTTAGTAAAATAACATAAATTAAATTATAATTACTATAAACTAATCAATTACCTTTTTCACCTAAAATATGCACCATTTTAATTTTCACATTACCTTTTTTATTTTCTCTAACTAAAATCTTTTTTTTCCAATTATATCACGGACGGTTCTGTTTAATAAAATAAAATATCAATATTATAATATTAATCAATTTTTATATTTTATATAAAATATAATTATATTTTATATTTATACAATATATTTTTATTTTTCAATAACTAATCAATTTTTTTCCACATAGAATACAATATATTTTATATTTTATCCAACTTTATTTAAGTAAAATAAAATAATAATATTATAATAACTAATCGATTTCGTTTTTTTAGCTAAACACATACAATTGTTTTCTATATTTTCAAAGTAAAATCCATTCTTCTCTATAAATA
Source organism: Kitagawia praeruptora (assembly GCA_037693485.1). NCBI lineage: Eukaryota > Viridiplantae > Streptophyta > Magnoliopsida > Apiales > Apiaceae > Kitagawia > Kitagawia praeruptora. Next base: position 52,069,885 of record CM075347.1, read on the forward strand.
TGACGAACAACATACATATAATTATTATAAGATCATATTATTTAAAATTTTAAGCCTAAAAATTCATATCTTAAATTTTTTAATTCAAATTAAAAAAAATCATTATATTAAAGAACATCCGTGCATCGCACGGGTTTTAAGCTAGTTATATAAAAAGCCAAAACATTAAAAATTTGGTTGGTCGGTTCGGTATCTATTTATTTTACTTATTTACCCTTACTTAATTATAGATAAAATCCATCCTACTTATTAACTAATTAATTTCCTTTTTCTTATTAAACATATTACCTTTTCTATTTTTCATTAACTAATTAATTTTCCTTTTTAGATAAAACACATTATCTTTTATATTGTATCTAACTAAAGTCACCTTTTTTTCTAAAAATATCACGGGCAACATTAATTTTCCCTTTTCTTAAAACATTACGAACTATTTAATTTAGTAAAATAACATAATTGAATTATAATTACTATAAACTAATCAATTACCTTTTTCACCTAAAACATGTTTCCTTTTTAATTTTCTCTAACTAAGACCTCTCTTTTTTCCAGTTAAATCACGACATTCTATAATTACTATTAACAATCAATTACCTTTTTCAGCCAAAACAGTTTCCTTTTCTCTATTCTGTAAATAAAATATCTTTTTTTCCAATTATATCATAGGTGATTCTATTTAATAAATTAAAATAATAAGTAAAATAACATCAATTAAATTATAATTACTGTAAAATAATTAATTACCTTTTTCACCTAAAACATGTCACCATTTTAATTTGCACATTACCTTTTCAATTTTTTCTAACTAAATTTTGTCTTTTATCAATTATATCACTAGCGGTTCTATTCAATAAAATAAAATAATAATATCAATAATTAATCGACTAAGTTTTTGAGCTAAAATGTATCATCTTTTCTATATTTTCTAACTAAAATCACTTTTTTCCTAAAAATATCACGGACAACATTAATTTTTCCTTTTCTTAAAACATTACGAGTAATTTTATTTAGTAAAATAACATAATTGAATTATAATTACTATAAACTAATCAATTACCTTTTTCACCTAAAACATGTTTCCTTTTTAATTTTCTCTAACTAAAATCTTTCTTTTTCCCGTTAAATCACGACGTTTATTTAATAAAATTAAATAATAATTTTATAAGTACTTATAATTAACCAATAATCTTTTTCAACTAAAATGTCATTTTTCCAATACTTTCTAACTAAAATCCTTCTTTTCTTAGAATATCACGGATAACATTTATATAGTTATTATCAAATCATCTCATTTAAAAATTTAAGCATGTTTTTTTTAAAAATGAGCATATCTCGCTTTCTGAGATTTATTAGAACGGATACTCATTTGTAAAGCATATAAGTCTAAATAGTAAAAAAAAAAATTAAGCCTCCAAAATTCATATTTTAAAAAAAGTAATTTAAATTAATAAAAAAAGTCATATAATATGAAAAGAAATCATCGCACTGGTTGTAAGGGTTTTAAGCTAGTTTATTTTTAACACACAAACCAAAATATATAAACACGAACATTTTTTGTGCCGTGTGTATATTTTATTTGAAACCAAAAACATAATATTCTGTGTTATACTTCTATGCATTTTAATTTTTTAATTAACAGTTTAATTTTTTCAGTAAATACTAATATTAATTTGGTTGACCCATTTACAGCCGTACAGGTCGTAAACCCTTTCCTGTACACCTTTTTTATTACCTTGGGGTTTATCGAGGAAACTTTTAGTGAACTCTCAATTTAGGGATTTCAGGACTCTCAATTTAGGGATTTCAGGAGATAATGTCGGGAGCAATGTCCAATTTCGTCCAACCGTTCCCGGTAAGATTTACTTAATAGTGTCCCAATAAACACAAATTCACACATACAGATACATATAGTTTTGATAATTGCACAATGGAAGGGTGTTAAAATCGAATTATGATTGTTCAAATGCATTTATTATTTATTATTATTGCAGGATCCGTTCCACATGCTTGAAAATTTGAAACCAATTGTTTGGTCCCTTAAAATAGTGGGTAAAGAAGCAAAGGAAGAACCAATCGTATATGCTCGTGCTTGTGGTTTTTGCGTTAGCACCGACGGATATATAATGACTTGTGCAAGCATTTTTACGGATTTTGACTCGACTGAGATGGAGATTAGAGTTCGTAGACTCGATCAGGACACATTCATGAAAGCCAAGTTAAAGTCAAAACAACCACAATGGGATTTGGCATTATTAAAGATTAAAGCGGATGATTGTGAATGTGGATCATTTTCGCAAGAAGGAGAACTTCGTGTAGGTCAGCCAATACTCTACATAGGTCGTAGTTCTCATTTTGTGGGATCATGCAGGTACGGGAGTGTTGCTTTTGGGTGTACCAACATAATGAGTCTACCACCACCGAATAGCAATGTAAAGTGTCAAAATTATGATTTTGATCCCTATAGTGACACCACATCCCAACCACCAAATAGTTCAAATATGGGTTGTTTTTGGAACAAAATGTTCTTTGCTCATTCAAGCGCTTCTAGTTACAAATTTGAAAAACAACTTCATCCACATGTTCCTGTCATCCAATGTGATGGTTTTTCTACCAATAATAGTGGACACTTTGGAAATCCAGAAAGTCAAGGGAGTCCTGTTTTTAATCTTAATGGAGATATTGTAGGAATGCTGAGTTCCAAGTTTCAGAATTATGACATAGCCGTCCATGTGAGTGCACTCCGTAGTTTCAAAACTGATTCAATTGCTCAAGGACCTTCTACTAAGGTTTGGTTTAATCATTTCATTAATATTATAGAGAGTAAATGTTTTATATTACCCCTAGTACTATTTCGATTCTTAACTTTACTATTGTTTGTTTCCAAGCAGGATGATTCTACAAAGGGAAAGGGAAGGCATGCTGCAAAGAAAACACGGACAAAATGAAATTCTTTATGGTAAGAAATTGATATGAATATCGAAAAACATGTTGCATCCCATCAAAAATTACTGATTTGGGAATTCACGAAAATCTAGTTAATTTATGAGGATATGATATTAACTTAATTTTCTATCTTTTTTGATGGATGCAGTTGGGGGACATAAGGAGGACAAGAGTGCAAGCCCAGCGAAAAAGTTTTATTAAATAATTAACTTTACCTAAACCATTATGATACGTTTGTTAACTCATGATACTTTGTAATTCTCATGATTTTTGGATTGAGATTTTAGATAAATGTGATCCTTTTTGCTAGGCTTGTTTACTAGCTTTTCGACTTCATATTTTCCTTTCACTCGATTGTCTTCTCATCTTTGTTACCGAATCTTTATTATTTATCAATGTTAGAGATGTCATTGTATTACTATCCAAAAGGTTGTAGTATTTCTTATGAGCAATTTGATAAAATAGCATCGAACTTCTTCATATTGCAGTCATCATATCATATGATATATTATAACCTGCATTAAATATAACGTATTATAACATGCAGTAACATTGTAAATAGTTAAAATGATCTGAAGACATATAAAACAACACTTTAAGCACTTTTTGTTTGGTCTTGTAGCATTTATTAGCCTATAGAATAAATGCCTTGTACTCATTAATAGGTTTACTTATCTGTTTGCATTTTGTTTTTTGTCTTCTTCCTTCTGTCTATTTTCTGCAATGGATGTTACAGAATACATAGTTCTGAACTTTAATTTTGCCTGCCCACTTCTAAATAGCTAAATTCATTGTTAATCTTTCTCAAATTAATGAAACCCATATATGCAGGTGTACATGTTCATCTCCCTCAAAATAATAATAACCCATATATGCAGCTATACAAGTTAATGTTGAATATTTTATGTTTGATAGGTCTATGTTTACGACTGATGTAGGCTTATTGCGACGGTGATCCAAAACTTTCCTAACAGTCGTAAAGGATTAGTTGTTGAATATGTAATTTTTATCGAGTAGTCATTAAAGTAATGGTGTTTCGTCATGTATTTCTGATGTATATATACACCATAGAAGTTTCAGTGGTTGGACTTTTCAAGATTAGATGAACAAGTCCTGTCTAAATAAAGGTTTGTATGAATAAGTAGGATTTTCTGAGGTGATACTAATGTCAACTTTTGGCAATGCAAAGATGCCTAATTGGACAAAAAAGGTTTTGTTTTATATTGTGTTTCTTAATTGGACCTTTCTCTGTATTTGTGCATCCTTGTGCAGGTAATACCAGATTCCTCGGCTGATTTGCCAGGATTACATGTTAGTGATCTCATTATTCAAAGTGTCAGAAACCTGTTTCGAGTTTTTAGAGGTATGCACTTTTATCCTGTCTGTAGAATTTCATGGTTAATGTCGCCAAGATAATAATGAGAATGTTCGGAGAAGTGTGAATTGGATCTCAATGTGTGTATGATGCAAGATTACATTAACTCAGCTTTCAAGTCTATGCTTGTTACATCTAGCAAAAGAAAAAGTCTATGCTTGTTACAAAGGTAGTTGGACAATGTAATGTGAAATGACATTTTACTCTATATTTGTAGTGAAGGAGGTTACTCTGTACTCTTAAGTCGTAACTTGTAACCAAAGGATCTTGGAGAATCAATATCCAGTGGACCCACAAAATCTTTCTACAATATGCAATCCATTTTTTGTGTAGAAAATATAGTTCTAGAACTGAAATCAGTAATAATAAAAAACATGTTAGAGCAATCTACAACTGTTCGGGCATGAAAAACTAATAGTAGGAATAACAGTAATAGTAATGATACTTGAAACAGTAGTAAGAGAAAGAGTAACACTGTTATAATAACACCAATACTTAATAGGAAACATGTTATTATTTTTATTTTTTTTTGCTAAATAATAGGAAACATGTTAGAAAACAAGTAAATGATATAACATGCATGTGACCAACAGGAAGAGGCAAAGAAGAAGGTACCATAGAAAGGAAGTATCAAGTAGCATGCATATGAGGCTGGAGGCAGTGTCTTCATCAGCCTGAAGTGACTCCCAGGGTGGGACTGGTCTAAAATCACTAGTAATTTCTCTTTCGAGGTACGTTTAGCCGAACTTTTAGTTTGTGTGCTCGTAATAGACCATGCAATGTCTAATCATCTATTCACACATCGTTAGAGCATTAGTGGTGCCTGCTATGGAGGTGTGTCACTTTTTGAACACATACAAACATATTAGTTTGCCTTGCTTTTTAATGGGTGTCATTCTGTCCCACCATATCTTGGATAGTTGATACATCTTCACTATCCAGTTGCGCTTGACAGACTTGGAAAAAGCTATTCTAACAGCAGGTGCTTGTGTCAAAACAAAACAACTATAACTAAGCCTTTCTTTTTAGAATAATTTGGGGCCGGCTGTAATGAACCACACACATGGATCACCCAAGGTACAACATGTGTGTCAAACATATATAAAAATATAAAATCTGCACATAAACATATTCAACACAGACATAATCTTAGCTGGGAGAAAAAAGTTGATCCTAACAGAATGAATCGGTTTAAACCTGTGTTGTGCTTGGGATGATGGGAAGATGCAGAAGAGAAAAAATAGTGTGATTAAATGGGACATGCGATCGCGATTATATTCATTGCTCTTGCTAAGCATCAAACTTCAGTTTGGGCAAACCTTATTGCCATGAGATGAGCTAAAGTTAAAGGAAACTAAATTAATAGTCAATCATATTCTGTTTAGTGTTGCTTGTTTAATGAATAAGCTGAATTATGTAATGCAGATCGTCAAGTGCTCCTGACATTGGAAAAGGAGTTTAAGGTAGTGATGTTCCCATGCTCCATGGTGAAAAGTTATCTATGAGGTTATTGGCATGTGAAATTTATTTTAATCACAGTATTTTTTTATCTTTGTACTTAATCAGCTGTCAATGCCATCATCTTCAAGAAAAAGACAATATAATTTATTTATTTTAATTATTAGGCTTGGATGTTCTTATGAAAATTCCTGATTTTTTTTATTTTTATTAATTTAGTTTTTAAACATTTCTAGAAATAATGACCTATTTCCGCCTTAACTGAATTCTATATTAATCACATTTACCGATAACTGTGGTATGTGAGTGAATTTAAATTAGTATCTTATGTGCATGAACTTGAAATAATTTTTGTGAACTAAATTTAGGTGGATCTTCCATTGTTGAGAGTTTTGCTCAAGTAGGTAGAACAGTTATCAGTTATCACATCATGAGTTTATACAACCAGAGCAATTTTCGGTGCAGCAAAAGTGTTTTTGTTTAACAATGCCACAGAAGTGTCACAGCATCAGTCAAGGCATGGCAAATGGCTTCAGTAACTCTCAAACCTTTCTCGTTTGATCAGTTGTAACCGTGTAATCATAGCTACATCAATGTGTATTGTCTATCCTCGTGTCAACGAATAACTTAAGGATGAGAGCTTGGCCTGAAAGCAAACTGTGATTTATTGGACGAAAAAAATTTAGAAAAGATTTTGTTCTGCAGGGAGGTATGTTTTATGATGGACTTGCTACCAGAAGGGTAGAAAGCAGGCATGTCCCCACTGTATATAAGTGTTGTATTCTTATCTGAATGAAATAAGTGCAAGCATAAGTGCCCTAAGACAACATAAGTTGTAGTTCACCTTGCATTAGTGCCCTAATACAACATAAGTTGTTCACCATTGTAGTACTGACTTGTCAATCCAGCTCACTGCAACGGATACCAACATTGCTGTCCCTCTATGCAGTCCCCTTTTGGACAGAGGCGAAACGAAAATTTTTCTGGTGTTCTTGGGCGATCCATCAAAGGCCTGTATTTTCTACTTTTAGAGTCAACTTTGTTAGTATTACTTTTTGTCCAACAAGGACCAATAATTACTAGGGATAGTGAATATGATCGGAATTTGAATCGCTGGAGTAAGCATGGAAATGTGTGTCTAAAGAAATTACCCTAGAGGTGTCCAGAGAGAAAAGAAGGCCTACCTGTGGACCAATGATGTGTTATCTTGGTAAAGAACTTATTATCATTTTCAACCTCAAAAGAACTGGATGAATGGGTAGCCCACCTATACACTCTTACAGTCAATCTAATTTTCAGTATATCATTATTATGATCCAATCTTTGCTTGTCACTTTCATGGCTTCTAAATTTGGGGAAACTGGAAAGTTTCTGGAGCAGATCCTTATTACTTTTTGTCATTAGTATCTTTTGTTCGTTTAAATTTACATCCATTTTTCCCTTGCTTGCTTTGGACATTAAATAGCTCCTTATAGGAGTTTTAGACTGGGTACAGTTGGTGTTTTTTTAATAAAATAATTTAAACCAAGAAATTTTAATATCACTAACCCAATAGTTTAAGCAACGAAAGACCAAGGGTCCTTAAAGAACTTCTACAAAAATTCATCAAAGCTTTGCCTCACCACATTTTTACCAATTCAAGATATGTCTGTCACATATTAGACTAAGTACTATATCCTTTTCCGATTACTATTATTATCATTATTTTCTTATTTGTAAAAGAAAGAAACTTACAAATTCTTTTAGCTTTATTGTCCTGCATAGGATAAGGTTTGATAGGATGTTATAGTCATGTTGTAAAGTTTAGTGCTACTCTTTTCATTAACTCCTGAAAGTCTAAATCTTGTAACCATATGATCTGTTAGTATATATCGTTAAGAAGACGTTGTGTATTTGATGAGAATCTTAATATAGATGAAGTAGTATTACAAAGTATAGTAGAAGCTAATGAGGATTACAACGGCAGCTCAAGTGGACTGGTGGTGTTGCAGTCGAGCAGTTCTTGGACCATTTGTTATAGTTCTTGCTGATAAATCATTGTCCAAATTAGCTCCTGTTTACTTATATAATTAAAACAACTGACCGTAGTGCCAAAACGTATTTTTGTGCTGATCAATCATGGTGTGCCTCATTTGATATCTGATCTAGACATTTTTATTTTCTTTATCTAATTTCAATTTCAAATATTGGATAACCAATAAAGAATAATAATCTTTTGAGTAGGGCAGTTTCCTTAACGAGTCAATGTTGCTTTCTTTGAATAAAAACAATGAACTAGTGGCACAATTATAAACCTAAACCTGCAGTTTCTCAAGTCCAAAAATAGCTCTGTTCTTCTCCTTTGCTCTTGGGCCACTTATGCGATGAAGCGTAACTAACTTTGCTCACATTTTAATGTAGATCATCGACTGCTTCTGATCTTGGAAAGCTGATATATTGAAGTGATCTTCCTGTGCTCCATGGTGAAAATCTATCAGTGAGGTTATTGGTATGTGAAGATCTTTCCAATTTCCCTTTTTTAATTCTTTGAATTGATATATTTATATCTTTACTCATAGTAAGCAAAGTAGAAGGCAAAAAGAAGAGAATATAGAGAAGTCATGTTTTCTGCTCATATCATTGTTATAACAGGATATTCGCTTTAATGGGTAGTAACTTAGGAAGACACCATTTTGCAGCACTATAATTCTTGGACAAGATAGATTGCTGAAGTATTAGATGAAATATTTCAGGCTGATCATTTGATAGTAGAAATTTTTGCACAAGGAGGAAGAAATCTATCCAAATCCAACACAAACAATAAATGGAGAGGAGAAAATATCTGTGTTTAACAATGTTACGGGAGTGAGTGTGACAGCATCAGTAAAGGCTTGGCAAGTGAGTCCTGCAAACTCAATTCCTTTTCCATAAAGTGGAAATCACTTGTAATATAGCTTTGCTTGATCAGCCCATGGAAGATAAACGAGGTAGTTAAAGACTCAAGGCCGAGCAAACTTTAAGCTGGTGAATTTGTTCATCCTACTTGAACGTCAGAGATTTGTCATTGATTCACACTTTTATTTATTTGATGATTGATATCTTTTTGAATTTATGACCGTTATGTTGAAATTAACTAACAGCGATACTGCTTGTAGCTGATTAGTTTTCTGCTAATTCAATTGTAAAGAACATTTTGTGTAAAGAAAACTTCTAACATAGAGTGGCTGTTTCACGAGACGGTCTATATTTTTTTTTTTTGATTATATGCTTGTTTGGATCAGTTCAGATTTAGTAAAGTTAGTGGAGAGATGGGGCTAGACCATTTTGCAATTATCCGGCTTGTGAGTTATCTTTTGCAATTTTATATAAAGATGGAATCGGTTTTGTAAAAGTTGGTGTAAACTTTGCTTTCCCTTTTTTTATGGTCCAGCACTCCAGCCCAACATGATTTATTTGTGTTTTTAGGGTTGTTGGCTAAGGAATTCCTATTGTATTCTATATAGTTTTTCGGACTTTTTGGGGGATATTTGTCAGAGTTCGGACCTTAAGGGGTATTAACTTCAATCTTTTGAACATAGTCAGCTATAAGGGCTTGTTTATTTTACTTAGCTGGTCGGTGGGGAATTTTCTTTTTCTTTGGTATTTTTTGGCCGTATGGGCTACTTGTGCATTATTATGGGGTCTAGATTGAAAAAATAACTGAAACTCGTTCAGCAGTATGGTAATTCTAGTCTTCTAGATGTTACACTTTGAGGAGCGTGAGGATATATAGGCCGTTCTTAGATCCTGGTGCTTATTGGGTGCTAGGAAGTTCGCTTTGGTCCGGATAAAATAATCTTCATCAATAGCTCAGTTTGTAGTTTGTACACAGGAGGATTATTACCCAAGAAAAGACAGAAGGCTTTTTTGGGTGAAACAGAGTTAATGTACTGACCTCTTCTCTTTATAGTTAAATAAATTTACTTTCCGCTATAAATATGTTTCATAACTTCATAAAGAAAGTTTTTCTGGAAGTTAGATTAAGGCCGGTGTCGAACTGTCAATTCGTGGCTTGCTTTTGTGAATTGATACAAGCCCATTCATATAACAATTGTGTTCAATGAAAAATTGGCTTGCTCTACAGAATGTTTTATTTCTTATATGTTTTACAATGGGTAGTACACACATACATATATAGACTAGTTTGGTACTCAATTACACCAAACATAAGATAAGGCTAAATATTATTCAGATTCCTTAAATCAAGGGATTGACACATTATTAGGTAATTAACTTCACTATTATTACCCTCTTAATATGAATTAGCAAGCTGATTGAAGATCAGAATCACTGCAATTCCCAAGTGCTTACAATTATCTAACCAGACAGTCTCATCTGCATGAAACAGTACTGCAATTATTTAGTGCGCTCATGAAACAAGTTTTAATTTAACAGCTAAGAGCATCTCCAATCATGTTGAACCCTTAGCTAAAAATAATTAAAACATACTATAAATAAAAATTATAGAGATTATGTAAAAAAAAAAATCAACTCCAATGGATCATTTCCCTTGTCTATATTTTTTGCCATGTTGGCTATATTTGTCGAACCTCTAGAGACCTGTAAGAAGATTCCACATCATCTCTTACCATATTCAAATGATATATTCTATTTATAATAACCTAAAATAATAATAACATACCATTTTTAAAATATAGTCAATCAATATAGCCAATACCATCGAAGCACAATGGCTTACAGGTTCAGTAAATTTTACATAATCAATATTTTCTATCATTTTAGCCAACCACTTTAACCAATCCCATTGGAGATGCTCTAATATATTATCAGATCGAAACTAGCTGTCCAACTTTCAACAATGATGGTGTAAAACCATTATCCAAGAGTAATCAATCTCTACTTGATGCTTAAATCATTGATTTTAAATGATTTTACAATGAGTAGTGCTAGAGGCACCAAAATTTGGTACAAAAAAATGTCACCAAATGACAAATGACATGGCATGGCTGATTTGACAGTATGGGTCTTTTTGATTGGTTTTGTTATTGTGAATACAGGGGCTCATTTATTATTATAACAAATCAGAATGTGCCACGTGTACTTGGGAAAAGTTTTGGGAACCAATTTTGGTGTCCCTAGCATTATTCTTTTACAATATCTTACTATACATCAGGTTAAAAGAGCATCATTTATTTATTGAGTAGTGCTAGGTAACCCAAATTGGGTACCAAAAAAAGGTACAAAATGACATGGCATGGATGATTTGGCATCATAATGCCAATGTCTGAGGTCATATGATCTGTTGCCCCAGTATCCACAATCCAGAAAAAATTTAATCGGTGAAGTTAATGTGTATACAAGGGGCCCCAATTAATTAAAACCAATCAAATTAAGACACGTGACATTTTGTAAATCTTTTTTAACCCAATTTGGGGTCTCTAGCATTTTTCTTATTTATTCCTTCCGGGACTTTTGAAGACATTGCAGAGAAGCTGACATAAGCATAGGGTTCTCAGCATTTTTGCAAGGGAAGCCTTTTTTACTATGGTTTTTAGCTTTACAGAGTTTTCGTTACATTACCACTTTACCAGTTATATTTCCGACCCCCGATGATTCTTTATGGGGGAAGGCATGTTACCATTTTCTGAATTATAGCTCCTGTATTCCAGATATGAGGAAGTAATTGCAATTTCTTAGAATTAACCATATTTTGCTTGTCAGCTTCTATGACCATCGTGATGTAATTGTACCTCATTTGTAATATATAATGCAATGAAGACTTTGGTAATCGGAATGCTATTGCTGATGCACCTGTTATTCTCATGCTTTTCATATGTATTAAACTTAAATTTTATAGTACTCAAATCAATTAATTAATCTACACATTTTGAGCTAAATTGCGAAGTTAGTGTGGGAAAAAATTCTAAACATGTGTTATGAACATGCAAAAGAGGTGCCTCGTATAGATGGAAGTGCCCCAGTAATGGCCTTCTCAATGAATTATATAATTTGCAAGTGATGCTTTGCATATCAGATCCTGCAGCAGAATAGGAAACTTGTGGATCCTGTGGTTGATGATCTTGTTCTAAAGAAATAAATATATTAGGAAAGAAGAGGTCTCTAAACTGATTGAGTTATGTGGATCACTTAGACCAGCTCCACCCAGCATACTTGTGATAAAAGAGTTTGGGAACATATAGAGTTTGAAGATGTGATGATGAAACGAAGGGAAACACCTGTTCAGATTTCAGAACAGTGTTTGAGCAATGCTTCTGGAAGGTTCTCTAATTTCAGTGTTAATTTGTGTATCTTCTTGTTGGTGGTTTTTGGTTTTAACCATGGTTCTAAAAATCCCCGATTCAGCCGATTAATCCCCGATTAATCCTCTATAAGGTAACCAACCGATTCGATTTTTGAAATCCGATTAATTCTGTGAATTTATTTAAAATGATATGTTTAATTGTAAATTAGACTAATATATTAAATATTATTATAATATCACATTAATACTCCGATTAATCCTTCCGATTAATCCCCGATTACCCGATTAATCTTAAATCGGTACCTCAACCGATTTATACCGATTACCGATTTTTACAATCATGGTTTTAACTTCTTTTGTTAGTTCCCCTTTTAATTTGTTAAGAAATGACTTTTCCTGTTGTCAAAGAAACTGGTAAGGAAAGGAATCGCAAGCTGATTAAATTATATAATCAGTGAACCACTGCAACTCTGAAGCATGGTTATAAAAATCGGTAATCGGTATAAATCGGTTGAGGTATCGATTTAAGATTAATCGGATAGTCAGGGATTAATCGGAAGGATTAATCGGAGTATTAATCGGATATTATAATAATATTTAATATATTAGTATAATTTACAATTAAACATATCATTTTAAATAAATTCACGTGATTAATCGGATTTCAAAAATCGAATCGATTCATTACCTTACAGAGGATTAATCGGTGATTAATCGATTAAATCGAGGATTTTTAGAACCATGCTCTAAGTGCTTACCTAGATTTGAAGTTGAACAGACATCTCATTTGCATGAAACAGTACTGCAATTTATTCAGTGCGCTCATAAAACAAGCTTGTAATCAACCAGCTGTTAGAGATCTCCAAGATACTCCTACCTCCGCTCTTCAAAATAATATAAATAAATGGCTCTTAATAAGTTATTATATTGGTTTATGTGTCAAACTCCAACAATCCTCTTTATATTAACTCTTTATTTATAATTTATTCATAAATTAACCCAACTATAACCAAAAGTTGTGCAAGAATTGATGAACATGTATATTTTATTATTAAAATACAAGTTAAGAGCTCTTAGAAATGAGGAGAGAGAAGAGCCTTTTAGTATTTTTAAGAGCCACTAAGAGTCTCTTGGATAGACCTGGCAATTCGTTCGTGCCGTGTACTTTCGTGTACCTGAATGCTAAACCCAAAACCACCTGTTTAGGGGTTCGTGTCATTTCGTGTTCGTGTACTTTCGTTTCGTGTACGTTTCGTGTCGTGTTGCGTGTTATTTTAATTAATAATAAGAATAAAAATAAATATATTAAAATATTACAATTTTCGATAATATTTTTACAAATATATATTAAAAATGTATTTTTACATAGTATTTATAAATAATATTATAAATTTATGTATAATCACAAATATAAATGTTAAATGGCTAATAAAAATATTAAAATATCTAATATCTAATACCAACAAAACAAGAGTTAATTGAGAGACGAGAGAGATAAGGGAGAGAAGAGAGATTGAGTGAGATAAGGAGGGAGAGAGATATGGGAGAGACGAGAGATTGAGAGATATGTTTGAGGGAGAGCCTTGACAATTTGACTTACTTGTATATTATTGTTAAAAAAATTATAAATATATATTTATTTATTTATTTCGTGTACTTCGTGTCGTATCGTGTACTTGAAGGTAAACTCAAACCCGACACTAAATATCGATCGTGTACTTTCGTGTTCGTGTACTTTCGTTTCGTGTACTAAAAATGCAAATCCAAAAACTAAATTTTCGTATCATTTCGTGTCGTTTTTTCGTGTCGTGTTGAAAATTGCCGGGTCTACTCTTGGAGCAACATTTTCATTATCTCTCCTCATTTTTTGAGTTAAGAGCTTGAGTAAAGAATCTACTGAAGATGCTCTTATTTTGATTGGATTGAAACTAGGCAAGTAGCTGTCCAGCTATATCAACAGTGATCCTGTAAAACATTATGCAAAAGTAATTGATTTCTACTTGATGTGTAAACCGTTAATTTAAAATGATTTTACAATGCAGGAGTTCGGATCATCTGTTCTCTTTTTCATGTCCCCTTCTCTTTTTGTATTAAAATAGTGTTCCTGACGGGCCCATTTTGATAAAAAATAATTTTTTATTTTTATTTTCCTTAAAATGAATTCTGCCGGGGGCACTCTTACAAAAAAAGCAAAGGAAAAAGAAGGGAACATGGAAAATGTGACAGAGGATCCGGGCTCTTTAGGCGGCTAAACTAGCTGGGAATTAGTGAAGACATTTTGGAGAATATGCATTTACAATGCATGTGAACGGAAAAATATGTGCATGTAGTCCTCATTAATCAAATTTAAGATTTATCAACACTGCATTTGATCATTTTGTTGTAAAAGCATTATTTCGCATTGCTATGTTTTATACCACATGTAGTACGGCAAATTTGAAAACATCATACATCCACAACCTAATTTTACCAATTTCTTACTCACCAACATGTTATAGTTGCTAATCATCGAACATTAACATATTTTTAAAAAAATGGGAAAAAAAATTCTATAGGCTGCTACTATATTTTTATTATTAGTGCACCTTCAATTTATAATATTTAAACATCCGATTAAAATTCAATCGTACGGATGTAATAGTATAAATAAATAAATATGTAAATTTCCAAATAATTTAGTGATTTGGACTTTTCAATAAAAAAAACATTATATAATAAGTTTTCTTATAAAAATCAATACTTTACAACTTAAATTTGCATAAAAATATTTCTATATTAATGACATGATAGGTCACATTCATAGTTAAAAATATCATTTACATTTCAAATATGATTATAACCTACACTAATATAAAAATTTCCCATAACAACTTTCAAAAACTCCAAGCCCAAAATCTATATATATATACATATATATATAGGTCCCCTTCCACAACCACACTAATGAGCCAACACATCATAACCATTAAATATTGAAATTAACGGATGAGATTAGAGGCTACCTCAATGTTTCATTGAGGCAGCCGCAATGTTTCTTTGAGGTAACACTCTCTACAGCAATGAAACATTGCGGGAGCTATAGAAACCTGAAATTACTCTTATACCCTTTTAAATTACAAAACCCTCTCTGCATAAAACATTCAATACAGACGTGCAAAAACAAACAAAACCCACACTACGAACACAGAGACACTACCAACGACTAAAACTTAATAACACCGACTAACACACCTTCTTCTTCCACGATTCTTGGGCGATTTCGACGATTCCAGCTCTCTTCTTCTTCTTATTCGATCTACTCTTCTTTTTCGCATTTCTGGTAATATTCTTAATTTTCTTATCATCTCTCACACAATTATACGCACGCACGCACTTACACAAACATGTTTTTTGTTGGTGGTAGTTTTTACCTTTGCCTGGCAGGGAAAAAACAAGCAGAATGCTAGATTTTCAAAATGCCTATCTAAATGCTTCATTGAGGTAGCTGGCTCTTCAAAATGCTGCTACCTCAATGATTCATTGCGGTGGCAGCAATGAATCATTGCTACAGGCGTTTCATCATTTCTACGTATTTCTACTATTAAAATAAGTACGTACTTCTATTATTTAAAATTGCAAACAAAGGTAAAAATATGAAGTTAAAAAAAATAGAGGAAGACAAATGATTTTAATATTTTTCATTTTTAAATTCATTTTTGAAATGCAAAAAGTGCTTAATTTTTTTATTATTTGAATTATCTTTTTTAATATTTAGAAATTGCAAACAATGGAAATAATAGGAATTTTTTAAAAGAATGAAGGAGAATTTTTTTCTAATTTTTTAAAATGCAAAAATAATAAAATAAAATGAAGTGTATGTATATGTAAAAAGTGGGGAAAAAAGTGTTTGTAAGGTTGTTTAAAAAAATATTTTTGATCTTCAAGAACCTTCAAAACCTAAACTTTTTGGATTGTGTTAGGTCCCGAAATAGCGTAGAAGGGGGGTTGAATACGATACCACCGAAAAAAAAAATTCCGAGAAAATATCTTTATTGATAATAGACTCGAAGGGGTGTTACAACTTCTAATACAATGGATTAGCTTCAAAACCAGAACACTCCTAGGGATAGTTTAGGCACGAGGACCTTCTACCCAACACTTCCTGAAAGCGGGCTAAGCCGACTTTCCTACTAGATGGACTGTCTAGTAGCTTACACTCCTAAGGATAGTTTAGGCACGAGGACCTTCTACCCGACACTTCCTGAAAGCGGGCTAAGCCGACTTTCCTACTAGATGGACAGTCTAGCAGCTTACACAGAGAAGATATAAGAGAGAGAGAAGAGAGAGTTGTGTGTTGAGGTGTATATTGAAATGAAATACAGCAGGCCTATTTATAGATTATATAAAGTTAATATGCTACACTATGCTGTACTATTCCAATGGGCCCCACCTGCATAGTAATCACTATTACACCAACCAAACCGTGCCTGCTTAAAAAAATCTTCCGTGGGCCCCACCTGCAAAGTAACCACTATTTGCATAGTAACTACTATTTCACCAACCAAACCGTGTCTGCTAAAGAAAATTCTTCTGTGGGCCCCACCTGCATAGTAACCACTATTTTCATGGTAATAACTATTTGCACAGTAACCATTATTTACACAGTAATCACTTTTTGCACAGTGACCACTATTTGCATAGTAACCACTTTTTGCACAGTGACCACTATTTGCATAGTAACCACTATTTGCACAGTAACCTGCATACCGCGCATAGTAATCTTGCATAGTAACCGTGCATAGTAATCTTGCATAGTAACCGTGCATAGTATTACTATTTTTGGCTGCTTCTTTTGGGATTCTCTCTTCTGTTTCAAATATTCTGCTTGAGATATTATGTATGTCCTTGATCGTCAATTGACTTTGGCAATTCTTTCTGTGAATTAATGTGTTGAACATTCTCGTATGTGATGACACTTAGTGCACTGGTCTGGTTCACAAGTGACTAGCACTGATCTTGATCTTCACACCTTCGTTACATTCCAATTGATTAGCCTGCAGCAGTATCTTCAAATAAAATAAATACATGGAATCTTTTTTGCCCTTCAACTGAATCATCTGTACATCTTTATTCTGTCACTGAGGCTTGATCATGTTAATGAACTTCTTTCAGCGACTTGATCCTTGTCGGTGCCTATTCTTCAAATTTCACGATCCCTGTATCGAGTTAATATGATTTATCTTTTATCCTAGTTGATTTATATATGTCCTCTATTACATATTACATTACATTATGCTTTACAATCTCCCCCTATTTGATTGTTAGGGTTTGACAAGCAAATTCCTAGAGGATAACTCAACTGATACAACAAAAAATAAAGTTCAAAGATAAATAATATTAAAGTGCATTCTGGATCATATATATACATTTTCCAGATTTCTAAAATTAACAAGTGCAAGACAATTGTTCCTGTAGACTGAACATATCTTCAAGTTTGCCTTTGCTTTCTTTCCACATAGCACTAATACTCCCATTAGCTTTTCCTTTCCCAAAATAACGTTAATTCTGTGTCAACAACCTTTTCCTTGCCCTTGTTACGCCTAGTAGCTTCTTGCCCATCCACCTTCTCCCCCTCAGTTGGGTTATCCTCCAGAATAGTAGGATGTGGAGTTGGTAAATTGGACGAAGCTGTCTTCACCAAGGAATTAATTGCATGACTAAACTGGGTTGCCATGGAACTTAATTGAACCTGGAATGCATCATGTTGAATAAGTTGCAATTTTTTTATTTCTGCAATGGACTTACAGATATTTGACAACTCTTTCTCCATTATTTGGACCCGTGTAAGGAGTCTGTTGTATTACTTTCTGGTTACAAGTGCATGTGGTTGAGTAGGTTGCTCAGTCATACGTTCTGCAGGTGTTTCACTCAACACTCTATATTCACTCGATTTAGTGGTTTGGGTGACACTCACATGTTCTGTTCGTGTTTCCCTCAACTCTCCTCCAGAGCTTCCACCGATATGTGTACCTGCAAATGAAATCATCCTAACCCCTTTTTCAGAGGTCACGGATGGTGCAATGAAAGTTCGTGAGCTTCCGTCCTCGCGTGAAGCGAGTTGCCGACCACTGGTAAATAGTGGTAAATCTCGAAAGAGATCCAGAGATTTTCCCTTTGGGAGGTTAAACTTGAATCGATTAAATGGCACAAAACCCAAGTTTCCCTCGCATGTCTGTGAAGACATTTGATCTTTAGAAAGATCATCAACCACTCTTATATTCCGTGAAATGGAACTCAAGATAGTTGCTCCCGTCAATTCAACCTTATTTACATTTTCACTCATTGGATAAGAAATAATTGTTTCACTAACAGTTTCCGTTACCTCAGGTTCATTGGGTTTACTCCATTTAGAATGAGGTAGAGCGGCTGATGTAACTAACTCCTTATGTGGTGCTGCTGAGGCACTATCTCCCTCAATAATATGGATGACTGGTCGTTTAAGTGACAATTGAGGTGTAGGAGTTTGTTGTGTTTGTGTTTGCATTTGTAGAATGGGCTCTTCAACCTGTGTTAGAGTCGGTGGGATTTCCTGCTCTTGGTCGGGTAAGATGGCCACTGGGGCTGTAGAAACTGTATATCCTGTGACACAATAGGGAATACAGAGGTTGGAATAGCAGGGATTGAAATATTACCTTGTCGTATACCTGCTCTCACTTGTCTTGGTAATAATGGAAGTGGGACAGTCTTTAGATATTCAGTTAGGACTGTAGGTACATCCGTATAGTTCTTTTTGCTTATGTAATTAATTACATGCGTCTTCATGTAAGAACATTCCACCTTTTGACCATTTTCCAAGCGTACCCTGTTTTCATCATTCAAAGAATCATTTAATATTAGCAGTAGAAACCTTGGATATAGACATTTTGAGTTCGAACATCTCTTGTTCCCAAGTGTTTCATCTTTAAAATGATTTGACCAGCACTATTTTTCCAAAATTAATCCTCAAATTATTGGCGACCGCATACCCTATTTTTTGAATAAATTCAGGTATTCGATCTTGATTTGTTTTATCTGAAGAAAAAACATGGTTAAGAGTGTGAAAGAAGAAATTCCAATACTGGGTAGAAACGTTCTAGTAGGGCAGAGCATGGGCCGGTTCGGGCCGGTTTTAAGGTAAAACCGCAACCGGAACCATAAATCCCCGGTTTCTAAAATCGAAAACCGCAACCACCGGTTCGGTGTCGGTTTCGGTTTCGGTTTCGAAACCCCGGTTCGGTTTGAAACGGCTCGGTTTCGGTTTTAAAACCGGATGAAAATAAAAACGAGAACAATGTATTACAAATTGAATAAAAAGCTTAAATAAATATTTAGTTTACACAGAGACAAGACAGAAAACATAAACAAGTCTATCAAAATAATTGTCTATTACAAAGTTCACTGCCTTGATGTGGCCAGATGATGTTACTTAAGCTTTGGGGCTTGTAATGATAAGTTGATAACTGCACTTCCCTTGCTGCTTAGACCATTCAGACATCACATATGCAAAAGCATTATAATGGCCCTCAACAGGGACTGAGATCATTAGATCAATAAATTGCTCCACAAATATAGACACACGCACACATAATTTAATCACAAAAATTCAATCTTTCAGCAAGCAAGAACTTGAAGAATCAGGGCCTAATCATATGAATCACTAAAATGCACATTATAATTCCCACAAAAATACACATAAATCATAACCCAACACATAAGAGTTCAATTTTTCAGCAAGCATGGACTTCAAGAATCAGGGCTTAATCACTAAATCACTAAAATGCACATTATCCCCACATAAATACACACAAACACAAATAAACAAATCTTACCATCATCATCTGTCTTGGGTTTGGGCCATTAGGACTATTAGATTTAGAGACCTTTTTGCCAAAAAGAACTTCTTGATCCATTTACCAGGAGATTTACCCATATCCACCAAACTTTAAAAAAAAACAAGCACAGAAGATGAATCTCACTTCACTAATTCACTTTGCCTTAAAACTAACTAGAGGAGATTTGTGTTTCTGTGCTTGAAAGTGCCTTAAAATAACTTCGTTGACAGTGCAGTGGCTTTGAGTGAGAGTGAGAGTGAAAGACTGAAAGTGAAACAATGAACTAGATCTGTTACCTGTAAGCTCGACTCAATTATTTTTGTTGAGATAGAAATACGGCCTAATTAAATTATTAGTCTATTACGTATCACTGTATTAGTCTATTAGGTTTGTCTACTAAAATACTCAGGCCCAATCCAAGGCCCAAATTATCTTTCAAATTAAAGACAACAGAGTACAGACTGATTCTTGCAATATATATAACAATATAATAATTGTTTTTAAAAAATTCAAATAGATTTTATGAATTATATTTATAATATATAATATTTATTTATTTATTTTAATAATCGGTTTGGTTCGATTTTAACCGGTTCGGTTTTAACCTAAAACCGGAACCGGAACCGAAAGTCTCGGTTTTTAAAAATAAAAAACCGCAACCGTCGGTTCGATTTCGGTTTCGGTTTTTTCGGTTCGGTTTTCGCCGGTTTCGGTTCGGTTTCGGTTTCAATTCGGTTTTTTGCTCACCCCTACGTTCTAGATAGATTACCAGTATTGAAATTGCCATCTTGGTACCTTATAAAACGAAAGAACATTTCAATCTGTTCGGGTGTAGGATCAGAAACGAGATTTTTCATAGGAAAATGAAGAATTCGATTAACATCTCGTTCAGTGACCCTAATCGACCTACCAAATAGTCGATATGTGAATGCACACCTGTCCTGTCCAGAAGTGTTAACCGCACTGCAATATAGTTCACGCAATGCATCATGGTTAAGCTGCACCTGTGTAACTAAAGCATTGCGAATTAATGAATGTTCATTTAAAAATTGTGTCCAAGCCCGAAATTGCTCATCCTGAATGGTTTCGATTTGCTGGATGGAAATAGGATTAACTTTTGCAATTAAAAACCTTCCCTGCAATGCCATTTTCAAAACTTTTAAGAAATTCAAAAACAAGGGTTAGTTTTTTATAAAGGATGATGCATAAAGCAAGAATATGAAATCTGATCTAAAAACCACCAGCTAGATTGAGAGATTTTTCTGATCAAAGCTCGAAATATTCAGCAATTGTGTGTATATGCTCTGTATATCTGAAAAATGATGATGTTAAATACAAACAAAAACACATCATTTATAAGGTTTCAAGGTTTAGTGGGTTAGGTGTAATAGTGATAGGTTATGTTTGAAAAACTAACACCGCTCAATAATTTCTCACCTAACACCTTAATTAGCCGAAAAAAAAAGCATCTTATCACCGAAACCTGTCGGCCGAAAAAAATCTTATCACCAAGACCTATCAGCCTATACACATATACACATATTTAATACTTCTAATTATTATGGATTTAAAAATAATCACGCAACGAATCAAGAATTAATCCACAATAATCAGATAAACTCACAATTAAATAGACATAAAATTAACAAAATATCATTAATTGATATATGTCAATAAAATATTTATTTATTTATGCTATAGTGATATCTCCAGAATAATCATGAAGATAATCAAATAAAACAAACAAAATCCAGAGAATGAAATTCACTGGTTGCAACTAATTGAACAGACATTTTAAAAGATCATGTGAAATTTAACATACCAAGCTCACTTACCAACCTTGAAAAGGTTGCTTCATCCAAAGCTTTAGTAAAAATGTCTGCCAACTGTTTTTCACTAGGAACAAAATGAAGTTCCACAGTGCCTTCCATCACATGTTCCCTGATGAAATGGTATCTGATGTCTATGTGCTTGGTTCTAGAATGCTGCACTGGATTCTGTGATATTGCAATTGCACTAGTGTTATCACAGAAAATTGGGATCTTTTTAACTTTAACTACATAGTCAAGTAGTTGATTTCTCATCCATAGAATCTGTGCACAACAACTCCCAGCTGGTATGTATTCAGCCTCTGTAGTCGAGGTAGATACTGAGTTCTGCTTCTTACTGAACCATGAGACCAGCTTGTTTCCCAAGAATTGACAGGTTCCTGTGGTACTTTTTCTATCCATTTTGCAACCTGCATATACATAATCTGCATATGAGTAACCAGTTAGATCAAAACCAGAATCTCTAGGGTACTAAATGCCAAGTTTTGGTGTTCCCTTGAGGTATATGAAAATCCTTTAATAGCTACTAAGTGAGATTCCCTAGGATTAGCTTGAAATCTAGCACATAAACATGTAGCAAACATAATATCAGGTCTACTAGCTGTTAAGTATAAAAGAGATCCAACCATGCCCCTATAGCTTGTTATATCCACCTTCTTTTCCTTAGTATTCAGTTCAAGCTTAGTGGCAGTGACCATGGGTGTTTTTGCAGAAGAGCAATCTGATAAATCAAACCTTTTTAAAAGATCATAAATGTATTTTGTTTGACTTATAAAAATTCCCTCATTCACTTGTTTAACTTGTAAACCAAGAAAATAAGTTAATTCACCCATCATACTCATTTCATATTTACTTTGCATGAGTTTGGCAAACCTCTTGCAAAGTTTCTCATCTGTAGACCCAAATATTTTATCATCTACATAAATTTGGACAAGTATCGTAGAAACATTGACATTTCTATAAAAGAGAGTTTTATCAATAGTACCTCGAATGAAGTGATTCTCTATAAGGAACTGTGAGAGTGTGTCATACCAGGCTCTAGGTGCTTGCTTCAAGCCATAAAGTGCTTTGAGCAAAAAGAACACATATTCTGGAAAGTATGGATCTTCAAAACCAGGCGGTTGACTAACATACACCTCCTCCTCCAGAATACCATTCAGAAATGTACTCTTGACATCCATTTGATAGACTTTGAAATTTGTATACGCTGCATAGGCCAGGAAGATCCTTATTGCTTCTAACCTTGCCACTGGTGCAAAGGTTTCTTCAAAATCAATTCCTTCCTCTTGACAGTAGCCTTTAGCAACTAATCTAGCTTTATTCCTTGTGACTATGCCATTCTCATCCATCTTGTTCTTGAATACCCACTTAGTGCCAATCACTAATTTGTCTTTAGGTTTGGGTACAAGTTTTCATACTTCATTTCTTTCAAACTGGTTTAGCTCTTCTTGCATTGCTAAAAACCAGCCTGGATCCAGAAGAGCATGTCCAATTCTCTTAGGTTCCACTTTGGATAGAAAACTGCTATATAAGCATTATTCTTGAGTTGCTCTTCTGGTTTGGACCTTTGCATTAGGATCTCCAAAAATAAGCTCAAATGGATGATCCCTGGTCCATTTTCTCTGTGGTGGTAAGTTTGACCTTGATGAAGGGGCTTGATTTTCTCTGTGTTGATCATTGTGGCTTGTTGTTGAGTTTTGACTGTGAGAAACTCCCCCTGAGTGTATGGCCCTCGAGATTGATGGAGTTTTTGCAGATTCATCAACAGATGCTTCTCTTTGATTTTCTACAAATGCTTCAAATTGATTTCCAATTGATGGTGTAAGTTGCTCTTCAACAGGTGTTTCATTCTGCGCTTCAACTGATGATCCTTGTCTGTTTCTCACACCATTTGATCCCCATTCTTCATCATCATCTTCACTTTCTTCACCACTTCTCTCATTCTCAAATGAGAGAGACTCATGAAAACCTTCATCTACTAGACCAGATATTTTCTTGTCATTAAAGACAACATGTATGGACTCTATTACAATGTTTAGTCTTAGGTTGTAGACTCTGTAGGATTTTCCAGCTGAGTATCCAACAAAGATAGCTTCATCTGCCATTGAATCAAATTTTCCAAGATGTTCACCATGAATTTTCAGTACAAAGCATTTGCATCCAAAGACATGCATAAAGTTGATTGTTGGTTTCTTGCCTTTGAAAAGTTGATCAGGTGTCATGCCTTTTGCTTGATTGACCAAAGAAATATTCTGAGTGTAGCATGCGGTGTTTATAGCTTCTGCCCAGAAGTATGTTGGTAGCTTAGACTCTTCAAGCATTGTTCTTGCAATTTCAATTAGAGTTCTGTTCTTTCTTTCCACTACACCATTTTGTTGAGGAGTTCTTGGTGCAGAGAATTCTTGGATAATTCCTTCTTCTTCACAAAACTTTCTTATTACAGAATTCTTGAACTCAGTTCCATTGTCACTTCTGATTCTCCTTACTTTGAGTAAAGGATTGTTGCTGACTATCTTGATGTGATTTATAATGAATTCACCCGCTTCATCCTTAGAGTGCAGAAAGAATGTCCAATAGAATTTTGAGAAATCATCAATAATCACAAGACAATATTTCTTCTTTGAGATTGACAACACATACTGGTCCAAAGAGATCCATGTGAAGTAGTTGCAAGGGTTGATCAATTGATGACATTGACATTGATTTGAAAGAGGCCTTCTTCTGCTTCCCTTTCTGGCATGCATCACACAATCCATCCTTGGAGTAATCCAATTTTGGAATACCTCTAACCAAATCCTTCTTTACCAACTCATTCATTGCTTTAAAACTCAAGTGTGACAGTCTTTTATGCCAAAGCCAACCTTCATCTACACTTGCCTTACTGGGAAGACATGTAGTCATGTTTGCATTTGTTGAGTTGAAGTCATCAATGTACACATTTCCTCTTCTATCTCCTGTCAACACTACCTTGTTGTCACTTTTCTTGAAAATGACACAAGCTTCAGATGTGAACCAGACGTTCTGGCCTTTATCACATAGTTGACTGACAGTTAGCAAGTTATGCTTAAGTCCATCAACCAGTGCTACTTCTTCAATGACAACATTCCCTTGTGAAATCAAGCCATATCCTCTAGTATATCCTTTGTTGTTGTCTCCAAAGGTAATGCCAGGACCAGCTCTCTCCTCAAACTTAGTGAGCAGGGTAGAATCTCCAGTCATGTGCCTAGAACAACCACTATCCAGGTACCAAAGATTCTTTCTGTGTCCCTGCACACATCAAAATCAAATCAAGTTGATTTTGGTACCCAAGTTTTCTTGGGTCCTGCCTTGTTAGCCTTTTTCTTATTTTTCAAGCCCTTACTATCCAGGGATTCTGATTGAGTTAAATCAACCTTAACTCTTGGTGTAGGTTTCTGAAAAATAGGTTGTTTTACTTGCTCACATGCATTAAAACTAGATATATAATTTGGCATAGTCTGTGCAAACATGTTATTCATCATCCATGGCAACTGAGGCATATTAAAAGCATTGTAATATGGATTATTCATTAATGACATGTTAGCATAATGACTAGATGCATGAGCAGGCTGAACAAACATGTTTGGCATAACATTCATAGCAGGCATAGGCACAGATATAGGCATACTAGGCACAGAAGCATCTTTAACAGTTTTACAATTGAAAGACAAATGATTAACACTACCACATTTTACACATTCTTTCCTAGGAGCATACTTATCAGGTGTGTAATTGCTGTGTTTGTTAATTTCTTCTTTGCCATTTCTATTCTTCTTTTTAGCGTTAGCCTTTGGTTCTGTCTTTTCTAATTTATCCTTCAATTCCTTGATGGATAAATGGCATATGTTTCTTTGTTCAACAGATTTGGTTTTGCTGCACTCTCCAACTACAAAGTTTTTGCTGACAGGTCCATATTGGTTATTTAGTTTAATCAAGGTTGCTTTGTTGACAGGTTCCAACTTCAATGGACATACCATATCTATTGAGTCGCTATCTGAAGCAGTCTCCCCATTAACTTCTAACTTTACTTCTACTAATTTGTGAAAAGAATCAACTCATTGTATACTATACATTTCTTCAGTTTTAGCCTTTGATCCCTTCCACTTAGCAATTAAGTCTTGTTCCTTTTTTAACTGTTTTATTAAACACTCTTCTCTTTTCAGAGCCTCAATTAACTCATTCTTAACATCCTGGCAATCTCTTTTCATTGTTTCAAAATCAATTAGTTGAGTTTCTAACAGAGTATTCCTATCACCTATCTTAGCATTAAGATCTTTAATCTTTTTGTTCTCCTTGTTAATCGATTTTAATGTGACAGGCATGTTATACAATTCATTAGAAATTTCATTAACAAAATTATCACATTCATCTTTGGAAAGTTCAGTTAGGTTTGTAGAGTATACCTGGTTGCTTGCTGAACTAGCCTCTTCATCAGTTTTGTCTGCCATGAGTGCAAGATTGACAAACTCTTCTTCTGCATCTGAGTCACCTCCAGCTACCCAATCATCATCTCTCGATACGAATGCTCTCTCCTTTTGCTTGAGAAGGTCAAATTATTTCTTTTTGTAATCGACAGTCTCAAACTGTTTCTTTCCATTCTCAGATTTGGATTTTCTGCATTCATTGGCAAAGTGGCCAGCAATTCCACAGTTATAGCATTTGATCGTTGATCTTTCAACCACATCCTTGTTCGGTTGATAGCTTTTCTTGAATTGCCCGGCTCCTGCTGAATTCTTCTTGAATCTTAGCTTCGAAAATCTCTTTGATAGAAATGCCAAATACTCATCTAGATTTTCAGCTTCATTCTCACTTAATGCATCATGTTCTTCAATCATCTTGCTTTTACCTTTGCTAGTTGCAGCTCCACCTTCCCAAGTTCTTTGACTTGGTGTGGCTTCTACATTCTTCATCTTCTCTCCATCTTGGTTTGTTGGAATATTGGCCACCAAAGCTACACTTCCATTTTTCTTCTGGCTCTTCTCAATTTCTTCATCTTGTTGCAACTCGAGCTCATAGGTCTTTAAAATTCCATACAGTCTCTCAAGTGTAAAATCTTTGTAGTCTTGAGAGTTTCTCAAGGAGACTGTAACTGGATTCCATTCCTTAGGAAGAGATATCAGAAATTTTAAGTTGGAATGGATAAGAGATGTAAATGCATTTTTACTTTCCAGTGAAAGTAATTATCTTTGTCAAGGACTGGTATTTTCATGCCTATATCCTTAAATCCCATGGTGGTGATTTTTAAACTTCTTGTATGTTAGAAGCTTGCTCTTGATACCAATTGTTAGGTCCCGAACTATCGTAAAAGGGGGGGTTGAATATGATATCACAAAAAAAAATAATTCCGAGAATATATCTTTATTGATAATAAACTCGAAGGGGTGTTACAACTTCTAATCCAATGGATTAGCTTCAAAACCAGAACACTCCTAAGGATAGTTTAGGCACGAGGACCTTCTACTCAACACTTCCTGAAAGCGGGCTAAGCCGACTTTCCTACTAGATGGACTGTCTAACAGCTTACACTCCTAAGGATAGTTTAGGCACGAGGACCTTCTACCCAACACTTCCTGAAAGCGGGCTAAGCCGACTTTCCTACTAGATGGACTGTCTAGCAGCTTACACAGAGAAGATATAAGAGAGAGAAGAGAGAGTTGTGTGTTGAGGTGTATATTGAAATGAAATACAGCAGGCCTATTTATAGATTATAGAAAGTTACTATGCTACACCATTCTAATGGGCCCCACCTGCATAGTAATCACTATTACACCAACCAAACCGTGTCTGCTTAAAGAAAATTCTTCCGTGGGCCCCACCTGCATAGTAACCACTATTTGCATAAGAATCACTATTTGCACAGTAACCACTATTTGCACAGTAACCACTTTTTGCACAGTGACCACTATTTGCATAGTAACCACTTTTTGCACAGTGACCACTATTTGCACAGTAACCAACATAGTAACCGCACATAGTAACCGCGCATAGTAATCTTGCATAGTAACTGCGCATAGTAACCGTGCATAGTATTACTATTTTTGGCTGCTTCTTTTGGGCTTCTCTCTTCTGTTTTAAATATTATGCTTGAGATATTATGTATGTCCTTGATCGTCAATTGACTTTGGCAATTCTTTCTGTGAATTAATGTGTTGATCCTTCTCGTATGTGCTGACACTTAGTGCACTGGTCTGGTTCACAAGTGACTAGCACTGATCTTGATCTTCACACCTTCGTTACATTCCAATTGACTAGCCTGTTGCAGTATCTTCAAATAATATAAATACATGGAATCTTTTTGGCCCTTCAACTGAATCATCTGTACATCTTTATTCTGTCATTGAGGCTTGATCATGTTAATGAACTTCTTTCAGCAACTTGATCCTTGTCGGTGCCTGTTCTTCAAATTTCACGATCACTGTATCGAGTTAATATTATTTATCTTTTATCCTAGTTGAGTTATATATGTCCTCTATTACATATTACATTACATTATGCTTTACAGATTGTATGTAAAAAGTGGGGAAAAAAATGTTTGTAAAGTTGTTTAAAAAAGTTGGCGGACAAAAATGGGGCCAGGACTACCTCAATGAAACATTGAGGTTGTAGCAATGAAACTACCACATTTGTAGCAACGGCATAACCCTGATTTAATAAGCTTGCATTTATTGTGCCAACCACCAACTACAACTACCACATTTAAAGCTGGTGGCAAAAATTATTTTTGCAAAGATCGCCTCAATGAAGCATTGCGGTAGTAGAGACTGCCGCAATAATGATGTTTCATTGAGGTAGTCCTGGACAATTTTCTATTTTTTATTTTTTTAATTTCATTACTAAAATATGCATGTGAAATTATAATAAATTAATTTAAAATTTGAAATATCTTCAATGTTAAGTTATGAAGCATTGCAGTAGTAGAGACTGCCGCAATAGTTCATTACGGCCACCTCAATGTTTCATTGAGGTAGTCCTGGACAATTTTCTATTTTTTATTTTTTTAATTTCATTATTAAAATATGCATGTGAAATTATAATAAATTAATTTAAAATTTTAAATATCTTCAATGTTAAGTTATGAATATTTTTTTCTAGCTTATGTATTTAATTAAAAATATTTAATCTAAATATAGTGGGAGACATGTGATTAAAAATTTGAAATATCTTCAATATTTAAACTAGTGCTTTGTCCCGGATTGTTATTTCTATTTTTTTAAAAATACTTATCGACGATCCAACCGCACGTATTTCAATATATATCTAATTTAGTGATATTCCCAAGATTTTAAAAATATTACATTGATTTGGATGGTAAAAGTGGTAGTGAACTATCGATTTGACTCGTACTACTAACTAGTGCTTTGTCCCGAATTGTTGTATCTATTTTTTTAAAAAAATATTTATCGATGATAGTGAGTCTGACTACTTTGGTGTGTATGAATTTTTATCCACATTTTGGCATTTTTTCTATTTTTATTTACTTTTTTAATTTAGTTCACAAACTACTTAAAAATGGATGGCAAATCAAATAAATATAAAATTAGTGGAAATAAGGTAAACTTCGTCACAAAATTAGTAAGTATGACTACTTGGTTGTGTATGAATTTTAAATCAAATTTTAATTTTTTTTTCCTAATTTTATTTAATTTATCAAATAATTCTACAAACTACTTAAAAATGGGGGGAAAATCAAATTATTAAAAAATTAGGTTAGATTCATCACAAAAATAGTTAGCATGAATACTTGGATGTGTATAAATTTTAAATTAAATTTGGGTTTTTTTTTTCTATTTTTATTTAATTTTTTTCTTTATTCCTATTTTTATTCAATTTTTTTAAAGGGTAGTTTATTTCTAAGGGTAATTTTGTATTTAAAAAAATATGTTGTAGCAATGAAACATTGATGCTGCCTCAATGAAACATTGTTGCTGCCTCAATGATTCATTGAGGCAGCCGTTTTTTCAGCCATTGGATGACTTTCCAACGGTCCAGATTTGTTGGTTGCACAACTTTTGGTATCCAGCTGTGGTTGTGGATCAAATTCCTATATATATGGGGTGATGTCATGATGACATAATGATGATGTTATGGTGGATTTCAAGTTAGGCTTAAGGTGGGTCCGAGTGAGCCCGAATGGGGTTCTGACGGGCCCGAGTGGATCACAGGGATGGAATCCAAATGGATGATGTCATACAGGGATGAATGATGTCATAGTGATGTCATCTAGGGAGTGTGTAGTGTCTCTAAAGGATGGAGATAGTATAATAGTAAAATAGAGAGCGGATATATTAGTTTCTAGATTAAGGGTGATTTCTATTTAATCACTAATATCCCATTTGAACCGTTCAATATTACGCCAATTTTAAGAAAATTAGTCGATAAAATCGCGCTTCGCGGTGGCATTAATTTTTTTTAAAATAAATTCAATACATATTTACGTTATACGATATTATCAATATTAAATTTAATAGTTATATAAACTTTTCTAATGAACTGGTTTCTTGTTAAACACGATTCTTTCGATTGAGCCACTCTCTCGTTAAAACCGAAATCCCAACTTTAACTTATATTATAAAGACCTATATTTTAATTTTAATCCATAAAAATCGAACCTTAAAAATAAAAAAAAATTATGACATCAGTATCAAATTATAATACCTAATACAATCTTTTCTAGTGAGTCGTCTTCCCGTTAAAACATATTTCGAGCCGTTCTTATTTGGAACCAAAATTCTAACTTCATTACATATTATTGATGACACTTATCTTATTAAATAACTTTTTTCTTAAAAATTAAAATCTTAAAAGAGAGTAAATTCTAATTTTTGCATTCTTTAATTTTCTAATATTTATTGAATTTTAAAAGTTGAAAATACATCTTATATTTTCTGTACCGCTCTCTCGTTAAGATCAAACCCCTAACTTTTACATATATTACTTGTATAACAATGTTTATCCATAAAAGTCGAATCCTAAAAAAGATAAAAATTTATAATGTCAATATCTAATAGCTGATACAATCTTTTCTAGTGAGTCGTCTTCCCGTTAAACACGTTTCGAGCCGCTCTCATTTGGGATCGAAATTCCAACTTCATTACATATTATTGATTATACTTATCTTATACAACTTTTTTCCTAAAAATCAAAACCTAAAAATAGAGTGAATTCCAATTTATATTTTCTCCAAACTTTCTAAATTTTTGGAGTTTTAAAAAATAAAAAAAAACATCTAATTTTCTCATTATATTATAGATACTGTATTTATTTACAGTTCCCTCATGAGAATGTTCTTTTATTAATTAATATATATGAATTTTGGATATTTAATAATAATAATAATAATAATAATAATAATAATAATAGAATAATAATAAGTGGTTAAAATAATAATAATAATAATAATTAATAATTAGGATATTTAAATATGAATTTTAATAAGTGGTTAAAAATATGGATTAATTAGGATTAAAAAAAAATTGATTAACTAGAAAAGAAAAAGAATTGATATTAGGTGTTTATTTAATTCTAAAAGTTGTAGGATAATTAGATGAATATATAATAATCTACATGGCAAACACACGAGAGCTAATAATAAAAACCCTAAGCTGCTGCGATGGAGAGACCGAGTCAGAGGAAAGAAAACAGAGGCGACGGTAGTGTAATCGATTGATTTGGATTTTCGCCTTGAAGCTTTTAACGAGAACAGGTATTGATAGCCTTATGGTTTTGATGATCACTCTGTCAGCAAGCTGATAAGCTTGTAATCGAATGTTATAGCTAGCTGTTTGGCTGTGTTCTAACTTTGTTTTACAGGACTTAATCAATAGCTGAGTATCTCTCATTGTCAACAAGCTGATACATTGCAAATAGGAAATGACAGCAAGCTGAGACAGTACAGTCATGATATAACAGCAAGCTGGTTGGATTAATTACAATCTTTATAGTTAGCTGTATACACATGTGGTATAACTTTGTTTTGCAGGATTACATTTAAAGGCTGAACATTATCCTATTAGCAAGCTAAAACAATCTAAACAGAGTAAGACAGCAAGCTACGTCTACTCGAACAGGATGTTACAGCAAGCTCACAGCAAATTTCCAGAAAGTTTGTCATGCAGATTCTAACGGCTAAAATCAAGGAGTTATTATAGAAAACGTGTTACAAGCTGTCTAATATATATATATATATATTGTAGTATATGTATTAGAGCTCTATTATTCTCCAAAGTGTCTTTCAAAAACAAAATCCCTTAAATCAAGGAACCTTTTGACTAGCTTTTTGAAATTAACATCTCTAATAATTCTTTTGGCATGTGCAAGGACTTTTCTACTTTCCTTCTTCAACAAAGACGGTATGCATGTTGAATAACTTGCCTTCATCAAAATTCAATGGAAGAGGCATCAATTTCAACATGAGGAGCGTATGGGCAGAAATTCAAGTTCATCTACCTTGCTATAAATTCATGTGTGGTTTATGCTCAAAGGAACAACATCAAGAACACACAACAACAACTCAGTTGTTTACATTGCAAAATCTATAAACAACATTCTTGAGCTCTAAGATATATCATACACAATTTATATATATATAAAAGAGTCATATTATTTGAGTTGTAATATCTATCAATTCAATCTTTGTTAAAGTTGTAATTATAGTTGTTGGATAGTAGTCTTGGGAAACAAGGGTTTGCTGAACTAGAAGCTAGAGAAGTTTGTGCTACGTGGAGTAGTATAGTACTTAGAGAGCAAGTTCAGAAACAGGGTTTCAGCAAGCTGTTATCAACAGCTGGGAATTGAGACATGACCATTAACTGTATTAGTTTATCAAATTATTGTCTAAGGCTAGTGCATTAACCTGTACTCCCTCTGTCTCAAAATACTTTTCCTGTTTACTTTTGACACGTTTGCCAACGCACACTTTTAATCATTTATATCTTTAATTTTATATTATTAATAATTATAAAAATTTCACTGTATTAAAGTACTAACAAATACGAATTCAACAAGATCACTCATGACTATATTTGGTCTTATAGATTAGGTATAAATTAGTAGTCAATCGCTTAGAATGAACAGTGTTCAAAATCAAAAACAGGAAATGTAATTTGATACAGAGGGAGTAGTAGTAGTAACATTATGATACTACAACATGAATTGGTCTAGGATCAGGGTCGAGTTATTAACTGAGAGTATAATTTTGAAGTGCATGATTTTTATGTACATGCTCATGTGTTTTATATTATATTTAGTTGATTGTTTAACTAGTGGTACATAACTACATTGATATTACCAAGAGACGTGAAGTCAGAGAGTGTAAATGCATGTTCATTAGTTTACACGTACACATCAACTACATTCTTATGATATTAGTACTCCCTCCGTCTCTAAAAACTTTTCTCATTTCCCTTGGACACGTTTGCCAACGCACACTTTTAATCGTTAATATCTTTAATTTTGTATTAATTATATATATAAAAACTTCACTGTATTAAAGTTTCATAAATACGAATCTAACAAGATCACTCATGACTATATTTGGTCTTATAGATTAATTGTAAATTAGTAATTTATCTCATGTTATGAACAGTCCCGACATATCAAACGAGAGAAGCATTTCGAGACGGAGGGAGTAATTAATTTATTAAATGTATGCTCTAGTCACGCCATAGAGACATAAGGATTTAGGTGTTGTCATTAAGGTTTAATCAAATTCTAGCCAATGTGAATGTGTTTTAACATGTCTGCATTAATTTTATAATTGTTTAATACTAATGACTAATAAATTATATTAGTGTAATTAAATAATAAATGTAGCTCAATAATAAATCTTAATCTTAATTTTAGATCGGGGCCGGGTGTTTAGAGAATCGGTTACAGATTTTGTAAGTGCTTGAGATCATTATTCTTGAGGTACGGATTCTCTCTCCTTTTTATTCAGCACTACTCATCTTGAATTTAATTATATTAAATCAGTTTTGTCCTCAAATCTGTTCACTTGGTTTTCATTGTTTTGACTGTCCTGATTTTGAAAAATATTTTGACTCGTTGACTTTAGAAAGTGATTTTTATATCTGTTTTAAAATATTTAAATATCTGTTTCTGCGACTTTCTGAAATTTTCTGAAATATTTGTTGGAAATGTTCAAATATATGTTTACTGTGATTTCAAAGATTTTGTGAAATATTTTATTTTAACCCTTAGCGATATAGGGTATACCGAGTTAACCAGCTGTAGGGGTACTACAGCCATGTCATTGCGGCACCAGTGACATGACACTTCCGTGACAGTGTGATTGGTCACGGCGTATCCTTCTGATAGCTCAGGTGGCGAGCTTTTGCGCATTTCGATATTTGTTTTAGGATACGTGGGTGCACCCAGATTTTGATTTGTGGTTTGATTTGGCGGTGACGTTGTATATGCCGTACACGTTATCCGGTTTGTTGCACACATTAGGTACCCTATGATGTGTGTATTTGTATCTGTTCTGTTCTGATCTCGGTATGAAATATCCTAACCCCTCGTTGCTTCAGCCATGCTTATTTTTTAAATAAATGTTTTATTATAAACTGTCAAATATATATAACTGTTTTCTGTTTTATAAACTGTACTCCAAATCCGTACTGGGCGATTGGCTCATGCCGTATTCTTTTTCTGGCAGGTGCTTAGGGGGATCTGGGATTGTGTGATGGAGAGCTACCCTTCTTTCATTGATTAGGACTTATGGACTTCCAGCATTATTTAGATTTAATCATTTATTTTGAGATTATTTTAGTGCTCTGTTGCAGGTTATGGATTTTAAGTAATATCTCCTCCCATTTTTGGAAGGGGGTGTTACATATTATGTTAATACATCAGTTCTTTTCTTTTTAAATATGAAGTCTTTTTATGAGAAAATAATACTCCCTCCGTCCCATTTTGATTGAACCTGTTTGACTGTCACGGAGATTAAGAAAATGTTGTAGAAAAAGAATAAAGTTAGTTGAAAAGTGGATAAAGTGGTGGGACTTATCAATATTTAATAATAGATATAAGATAGTGGAGGAAAGTAGTGGGTGTAATACAGTAGAACCTCGATAAACGAATAACCTCGTCAAATGAATTATTTTTTCAGGTCCCGACATAATAGAGACAGTGTATTTTTGATCTCGATAAATGAATAAAAAATTTCGGTCCCGAACATATTCATTTATCGAGGTTTAACTGTAGTGTTTATTTAATAAAAAAGTGGAGAAGTAGTGGGTGTAATAGTGAAAAGTAGTGTTCAAAAATAGTAAGTATATTATGTTCATTCTTTTTGGGACGTTCTGTGACGCCCCCAAATCTGAGGTCAGAGATTCAGGTCGTCACACCATCATCCAACCATATCATACCTGTATTAACTTTACAACTCAACAATACATCCATCCATACCTCAATCTTACACACAATCAAGTTAGAGCCTCAGAAACGATAACCAAAAGTAACACTAAATATTACAATTCATCTGTACAATCCAGAGTCTTACGCAATTCCACTTATACAACTACACTTGAAGACAAGTCTTACTATTACGGTTGAAAACCTATCAGACTACTCTGTAGTATTTATCAGGGACTAAATCATCTCCGGGTAATTCTTCTACTCCTCTTCTGCTGGTGCGGAGTTAATCGGCCAAATTCTTCCCTTTCTGAAAAGTTTTTATAAAGCAAGAATGAGCTACATAATGCTCAGCAAGTTCACCATTTTGGAAAATAATAAAGTGGTTTATTTTGAAAACGTTCCCAACTGTATGGGTGTATATCTCAGATTACAAAACATAACTCGACAATATATATGTCCGAGTTTGTATAAAACATTTATACTCACTAAGGAGCTTTAAGAATAACATATGAATCCTTTACAAGGTTCTCATTTCAATATATCTCAAGTTTGAAAATATATATATATAAGCATATCATTTTCGGCAAAACACTCTACGGTTATCATACTGTACAGGGAATACGTTATTGCAAAACCTCTTTCCTTCCATTAGCTTAGGAGGTTTCTCATTCAAAAACATTTCATTCTTTGAAATAATTGCAAGAGTGCACTAACACGTGCCAATCTTTATAGAAAATCTTGCAGTTCTAGATACTGCACAATATCAATATTTTCTCATCAAAAACCACACTATCGGTAACTTGGCACTTAGGCCCAAGAAGCAGTGTTTGAGTATTTTTCCAAAGTGGAGGATGGGACTTAAAGAAAACATAAAACCTGACAGGGATTGACGATGATCAGTCGCCACATCCGAGTCCAATAATCCGCGGGTCTTCTCTACCGGTAGAAGGATAGAAACTACATCCGTAACTATCCCCGGGTGAAAACTACATCCGTAATCACCCTCGATGAAAACTACATCCGTAATCATCCTTCGGCAACACATGGGCCGGAATAATAATTGATGGACCGCCTGGCTCACGGCCGCTTACACATCCCGGGAGTCGTTCGTCAACGGTTCCCACACCTGCCAGAGTCCCTTTTTCTTTTTCTTTTAAAAAAACTTGATTTTGATTGAAAACAGAGTAATTGTGGTTCGACATCAGTTGACCGATAATTCTTGAAATCATACAAGAAGCAGAACCTGACCGGGGGTTTTCAAAAATGTTTTGAGTTCGAAAAAGTTCGAGTTTGAAGGTACTAAAGGTATCTTGGATTAGCTTTGTTTTTAAAATAATGAACAATAATTAATAAATGACATTTTAAGATTTAATATTAATAATTAATAAAATAATTATTTAATTAAATAAACTTTTAATCCAAGATAGGTAATTTGAGTATTTACGAAGATATAAAGTAATTATTTGAGTATACGATACTTCCCGAATGACCCTTCGGGTTTTCGCAATCTAGATACGATATAATAATATACCGCTCCCCGGTCAATAGATATACACGGACCGCTACGACCTCTATTGCTAGAGTCGTTGTCCGAAGAAAACATTTTAATCTAAGTTCAAGTGGTACAAGCATATATGTACTTATACAATCTCACTTGCATCAATACTTCGATAAACATAGCATTTGATATAATTGAAAACTACAAACACAACAGTGAAAATCCTTGTATATGTATAAGTTTTGAAAAGTAAACTTGCCTTGGTTTGGTTGGGGTGGTCGAGCGTGCGGAGTGGAACGATCTATACATAAGCAATAACCGCTCGTTAGTACCTTAACAATATTTCTTTAATTACGGGGTTTTAGGGGGTACGAAATTAACTTAATGACTTCGTCTTATGACTCCCTAGCCCCACTATAGGTCCATGACATCACTCGTTTACGCTCGTCACTTACTCGACTTAATTTAGTTACCACGTTCGAACTATAACCACTAACCCTAGAATAATGTTCCACTAATCGACCTTTTTCCATTGCGCGAATTTTACTCTAGCATTTTTATAAAATGCAAAAATTCATATTTTAATCCAATTCCTTTTGGGTGGTCTTCACCACTGCATTACCTACGTTCTCAAATTTTTCCATGATCCCAAATATTTTTTAAGGTATTTAAACAAGGTTCACAAGGGGGTCACTTTATGCAGTCCATAGTCCAGAAACAACATTCACTCCTCCGGCCATAACTAAAAATACACACATCACCTAGCTATGAATCTTACATATCCAGAAACTACATTCAATTATCTTTCCAACAATATAAGGTAGGACATCAGGGGACATCATTTGGGTGTTCAAAATCGTGCTACAACACAGATCAAAGTTCCTGGACAAAATCAGCAAGCTCAATTCACTTAGATCAACCATTTTTCATGCTTCCATAACATAAACACCACTTAAAACACTTAGATCATGACTCATAACACTCATGTAGATATATATGTTCACCATAGTCATAAAATTCACCATCTCAACATCAAAACCCAAGATCCATGTTATCCAATACATATACATTCAAGATAACCCCTAAAATGCATGGATCTACTACCATACTACATGAACAACACATAACCAATTAAGGGTGGTTTGAGATTTCATACCTTCTTGAGCTCCTAGAGACCTTGAACAATCTTTATACAACTTAAAACACCTTAGATGGCCTCCTACAACACTCACAATGCAAGATCTAAAAGATAACAAACTTATGTTAACATTTCTCTAAACTTCCAACAATTATAACTCAAGAACCAATGGATGGAAGGCTTTGAAATTGATACCATACCTCTACTATGATGCAAGGAAGCCCTAGGAAGGTTGTAGATGAAGAAATCTTGGAGAGAAAATCTCTCCCTCTCTCCCAAGGTGGTTCGGCCGAGAGCTTTTCAAAGGGGGGGGGAGAGTGTTTTTGCTTTGTTTTGTTTTGGAATGGTAAAAAAAAAAAGAAATGCTAGAATGACTTGTATTATTAAGGAGTAGTCACATGTTGCCAAGCTAGCCTAGGTTGCATCCATGCCCTATTGTCCCCTAAGTACATCACCCACCATGCTAGTCGCTATTCACTTTTGCTTTTATGTTTTCTAGTTCCTTTTTCTAACTATCTAGTTACATGGCACTTGCATGTAATTCCTTCCCTTGTAATATTATTCTCCCACCAATGCTTGTTATTTAATCCTTAATTCGTATCGTATCTTAATTAATCTCTCGTAATAATATTTTGTCGCGTAGAGATTTCCCTTATAATTCCTTAAGTACTAATTGTGTAAATTCCTCTAATGTCCATAATTCCTTGTCATAATCCTTAATAAATCTTTTAACACTCTAATCATTCTCAAATCCCAACTTTTATAAATCTCACTAACAATAAGGCTCTTGCCTTCACAATTTCCCTTTTTATCTTACATAGTGAACACAACAACACAGTTTTCCAGGCAATCAATTCCATTAATCACAGGGATGACCAGAAAGGTTCCATATTGACATTGCCACAAGATATTAAATAAAATAAAATATTACCAAAAATTAGGGTTCTTACAGCCTCCCCTCCTTAAAAGGATTCCGTCCCGGAATCAGGTTGAAAATAGTTGGGGGTGCTTTTCACGCATTGCGCTTTCGAGTTCCCATGTTGATTCTTCGACATTCTGGTTCCTCCATAAAACTCTCACTAGTTTGACAACCTTATTCCTCAGCACCTGCTCTTTTCTATCCATGATTTCCACGGGTTGCTCCACATAGGTCAAGTCTGGTTGTAGGTCCACTTGGTCGTACTCTATCACGTGCCGAAAGTCGGCATGGTAGGGTTGTAACATGGACACATGAAACACATTATGCACTTGCTGCAAGCTCGGGGGCAAGGCCAGTTCATAGGCTAACTTTCCAACGCCTCAAAATCCCAAAAGGTCCAATAAACCTCAGACTTAGCTTCCATTTCTTACCAAACCGCATCAATCCTTTCCAGGGGGATACCTTTAGCATCACGAAGTCTCCAACCTCATACTCCTTTTATATCTCGAAAAATTTGACCATTCGAAATAATGGGTTTCGTAAAAAAAAAAAAACTAACGACTTATACATACACTCATTTGCACCGTAAAAACGTAATATCAATTCGAAATCTTCATTTAATAATTCGTAAATATCGTGGTTGTAAAAATTTCTCATCCACCCATAAAATTAATTTTCATCCAGGTTCGGATATTCAAGAAAATTAGGGCTATTGCAGTCTCACCAACGCTTTAATGTTGCTTCTCAACGCATGCTCTCCTCGACCTGTATTCCTTATCGGTTGTTCTATGAATGAAAATTTCTATCCCACTACTTATACGTTCCTCTTCTACCTTGTTCATATTATCCGTGTTGAGTCCTTGTATCGTTGGGCCGTGAATACTTTGTGGTCGTGTTCTATAGTCTGAGACAACGTCAATACGCACGGTATTCCTCATTTTCCTTGGCCGGATTAGCACGCATGTGTTGCCTCCCGTTAGTCATTACCACTTGCTATGGATACTATATAGTCTTCGGTATACGTCGAACCAGTTCAGCTACTATATCCCTCGTTCATTAACTTCTTCGTAACGCAAGAAAAGCGAAACTTCTTCTTTCGTAGTACGCTTTACAAGAGACGTCCTTACGTCCGCATGGTGCCGATCGTGATAACAACATTCGTTTCATGGATAAGTTTTTATTCTCGACTGCCCCGTGAAATCTAAGGCACGACACTAATTATAAATTCGAACGTCTGGACAATTCTTCTTCCCTGTCCGTCAGCCACAGATCAAATTAGTACATACGCTCAATCTCTTCGTTAAATATACTTGGATGCACCTTCAATATTCGTAGTTTAATCTTAAGTCTTTATCTGACGTAATCGCTACAGGAGTTTTATACTGCACCACCATCTTTTCCGTATATAAATCGATAATCTTCTAAATGGAAAGTCTTTCGTAGGTAAATCAATTGGTTCAACAATTATAAATCAACTAGGGCCATCTCTTGGCTCGGTCTTCGGTGACCTACTTATGAAATCCATTATAATTATGTCCACGTTCAAGATTTTCTACAGGCGGAATTAATCCACTAGATCTCTATCATTCTGCTTTCGACATGTCGCGTTTGTACTTAATAGTTTGCCAATACCATTCTTCATACCCGTTTGCCAAACATTCTCTTAATTCTCTATACATCTTTGTCCTTCCCCATAATCTAATCATTTTCCTCTAACATTATTCTTTATTGTATATACTCTATTTTCTTGGTCAATATACTGACTGAATTCCAATTTCGAATAATCCCTTCTATCGGTACCGGCCACCACACTGGCCTTTCATGGGTAATAACAAATCTCTCCATTATACTCCCTGCTCCCTTTCGTCACCTTCTCTTTCTTATGTTTAGTTCTAATATGAAGATATACTTATGGCACTTGTGGAAAAATTTCACACTTTTCTCATAAGGTTAACGTCTCAGTTTTATGCGTGAACGCTATCATGACTAATCCCCGACTCACGGTTAGTATATCCTATCCCGTAACCTTTATGTTGTTTAGAAGTATAGGCTATCATCCCCTTTCTACTGCATCAGCACACCTCTTAAACTCTTGAAAGACGCATCATCGCGACTCTTAAAGTCCTCTTTTTATCATCAAGTATAGCTAACAATGAGGTTGTTGCTAATATCTCATTTCATTCCAAAACTTTGTTCATTAATACATCAAGGCTTCTAACTCATTAGTCCACTCAAACGATACTACCATAATTTTATAATGTTTATATTAATGTGAAATGCCGACTTTGGTGCAGTACAGAGGTCGATCTGGAGTTGGTGAAACCTTCTCTTCAACCTTATCTTTGAAAAACAACTACACATTTTAACTAGTCAACAATTCCTCCATTTCCGATAAGGTATCAGTTCTCGATGGTATATGTAAGATGTCATACGCTCGTCCTCTTTCACAACTGGCGCCAATCAGCCTGAGGCCTGTATGCTGCTGCGATTCCCAATAAACTTGATTAGGTGGTAATCTCGAAGGATCATTGGGATATATCCATGCATCCATTTGCTATTAAGGGCCTTTTAAACTTTATGTCTCGCTATGTACATCAATCCCTTTTAGCTAAGTAAAGCTTCACATTCTTGCCATGATATTTCTTCCTTTCTTGTCCATCTCACTTCCATGTTAGTTTCCTCTAAGGATATGTCTTACATCGCAATCGATTTGAATTTCTTGGATCAGGAAAAGGCTTGGTAACTCCAGAATTCATTACTATAACATCCTGACAACGGTTGGTAGGAACGTACTCCCAACCACCTCATCATTTCCTATACTTTCCTCACACTAATATTAAAGGTCTTGTATTATGCCCCGACATGTTATTCCTACTTTAAATAATCACTCGACATCACGCTCTGGCTGCACAATTACAACATTTGGTTTTTGATCTCATATTGGTGCAACGGTTCTCAATTGTACCTCCCGTTCACCTTAGAGTAATGACTTTTGAAAGGAATGGTTTCAAAATAACAAGGTCCAATAGATAATTTCAATAAGAATTCCACATTGGATGTTCCAAGAATGTTGATGATTCCAAATACTAGGAGTCTCAATTTTCGGAGATGTAAGGATGGACAGAAAGAATACAACAAGGTTTATTCCTTCATGTCCTGATAATTTTGTAATGTGATATCATAGAGAATGTTGCACGAGGGCAATGATTGTTGGATACAAAAGTCATAAAGACGGTCTTTATACGATTCTTACATCTGGTGAATACTTTTCCTCTTGAAAAATAGAGGATCTGAAAAGTCCCATTGATAAAGGTCAACCGATCGAAAGCAATTCTACTCTATGACAATAAAAATGAAGCAGTTTATCATTCAAGTAATCTATGGTTTCAAATGAATCTTCATTATATGAATGAAAGAACAGAATATTCAAGTGACATAAAGTCTGATACGAAGATGGGTATAATTCAAGTTGAGTGGGCGACCTCACTAGGTCTCAATCAAGTTATTCGTCA
The DNA here is from genome assembly GCA_037693485.1 of Kitagawia praeruptora. Taxonomy (NCBI): domain Eukaryota; kingdom Viridiplantae; phylum Streptophyta; class Magnoliopsida; order Apiales; family Apiaceae; genus Kitagawia; species Kitagawia praeruptora. The sequence continues at coordinate 52,112,022 of CM075347.1, forward strand.
AAACTTTCATTATCATACTTTACCACATGCAAAATGCATTGAGGAATTGCTGAATGAATTAAATTGGGAGTTGGACCAGTGAAACAATAGCTAGTCCTTTTCAAGAAACACTAGCAACTAGCTAGACAAAATTTACTAGTTCACTTGTTTGAGACATCACCACTAGCTAGGACAATTAGCTAGGTGTTCTTCACAACATTACAATTTTGACTAGTTAGAACAATCCACTAGTCATTCATATTGACATATCGACTAGCCAGTTTCAATTGGCTAGAACAGAATTTCAACATCGTAGCCACTGAAGAAACTTTAGGCTACTCAGACAACGAATGGAAATAAGAAGTTATTAAGTTTGAAAAAAGAAAACTATAAAATATGAAGAGAATGTTCTAGGTATCGGAACAATCGATAACCTCTCAACAAATATTACTTATCAGTGAAATGGTCCACCCAAGGGTGCCTCCGTACACATGCTTTATCAGATCTTACAGTAGAATGAAATTCAGAATACTAGTATCAAAATGATATCCTTACTATGATTTCAATGTACGACGCACAATCTCATTTTGAATAGAAAAAAGGATTCATGAGGAATATCTGGATGTTAGATCATCCCTGTTCTCAATAAGTTGATAAATATTTATGGGCTCGACTGAAGAGTGCAAGTATGAAAGAAGTAGTCAAATATCAATATTATTTTAGGAATATTCATTGATTAATTAAGGAAACAATTGTTGAACATTCCTTGGATAATTGAAAGGAAGTGTAAATAGTCCTGAGCAGAACGAAATAATTATAAACTTCAAATAGAATACTCGGGGATCAAATAGGATACTTTGGATGAGTCCCGGTTTAGAGAAAGTATATCACTGGTGGTTATTCCACAAGTTTGAAGTAGAAGGCTAGAAGGGTTACCTGATATAAACTAATCGAGGTAACATGGTTAGTGAACAGTTTAAAATGAAGTAGTGCACCAGCCGGTAGTTACCAAAATAAGTTAATAACCATTCGTGCATCTCACTATCACCACTATGAGGGTAACTCCATCTCTTCGTCTTCGTAATTCAAGACACCAACTAGTGCGTCTCTCAATCATCATCTTAAAGTCATTTATCGAGTTAGGGTTTCACAATATATCTGTCATTTCCGTGCTTTATCTTGAAGACCAAACTTCACATCATTTCGGGGACACCTGCTAAGTCCATAGGGTCCTACTTCATGCCTTCCGACATGAATCACAAGTGGCCAGTTCCCCCTGGGAACAGATCAAAGAGATCTCTCAGGGATCTCAGTGCAGTCCATAGGTTCAGTGGCGGGTGTGTGTATGTGAACATATACCAAAATTATTGAGGTCTACAATACATATATTCGTAGTCCCTGCTAACATCTCTATCAAAGGATCCCACTCTAGACCCGTTGGTCTTTTCTTTTGGTAGACTCTGAGATCACTGTATCACTCGTTGCAACCATATTCAACTTCTCTTGAGTCCCTTTGTTAATCCCACTTGTTTGTTCTCTAAGTTGAACTACCATGCTCTAGCGTCCGAATCATGCGTGGAATTATCTAGCACGCTCATCTTATGATAACATTCTCGTATAACACATGTAAAATTCGCCATCAAGGGTAATGAAATCCACAATGACATAGTGACCAACTTTCAGGTAAACCCGTTACTTATCGAAAATCGGATCTTATAGCCAAAGTAAAAGACTTTCATTATTCCAAGTACTAAGTACCCTTAAATATGTAGGGAAGTCTAAACTTCTTGATTCTTAAAATGCCGCCTCCTAAACTGTGGAGGACTATGGGCCACAAAATTTATGCCAGCCTAGTCATCCGATTATATTGGCAATATCGCCTCTATCTCAGCTGCTCTTGAGATTTCGCTCTGCTTCCTATATCATTACCTATGATAGGTCATGTACGACTCTCAAACCTCTATTCATCATTCTGAAGGTCTTTAAGGATTCTATCGACCTTAGTATAATACCTCCAATAAACACTCCAGTCTATTCTACTCACCGGTACCTCTTCTGGTATTCCAATAATAGTTTACTACGATCTCTTATGTCATTCTCCAACTTAGACTTAACTCTCCACACTCTCGTTTCTGAGTACTGTAACTTATCTCTCTGATACCATTTCTGTAACGCCCCCAAATCTGAGGTCAGAGATTCAGGTCGTCACACCATCATCCAACCATATCATACCTGTATTAACTTTACAACTCAACAATACATCCATCCATACCTCAATCTTACACACAATCAGGTTAGAGCCTCAGAAACGATAACCAAAAGTAACACTAAATATTACAATTCATCTGTACAATCCAGAGTCTTACGCAATTCCACTTATACAACTACACTTGAAGACAAGTCTTACTATTACAGTTGAAAACCTATCAGACTACTCTGTAGTATTTATCAGGGACTAAATCATCTCCGGGTAATTCTTCTACTCCTCTTCTGCTGGTGCGGAGTTAATCGGCCAAATTCTTCCCTTTCTGAAAAGTTTTTATAAAGCAAGAATGAGCTACATAATGCTCAGCAAGTTCACCATTTTGGAAAATAATAAAGTGGTTTATTTTGAAAACGTTCCCAACTGTATGGGTGTATATCTCAGATTACAAAACATAACTCGACAATATATATGTCCGAGTTTGTATAAAACATTTATACTCACTAAGGAGCTTTAAGAATAACATATGAATCCTTTACAAGGTTCTCATTTCAATATATCTCAAGTTTGAAAATATATATATATAAGCATATCATTTTCGGCAAAACACTCTACGGTTATCATACTGTACAGGGAATACGTTATTGCAAAACCTCTTTCCTTCCATTAGCTTAGGAGGTTTCTCATTCAAAAACATTTCATTCTTTGAAATAATTGCAAGAGTGCACTAACACGTGCCAATCTTTATAGAAAATCTTGCAGTTCTAGATACTGCACAATATCAATATTTTCTCATCAAAAACCACACTATCGGTAACTTGGCACTTAGGCCCAAGAAGCAGTGTTTGAGTATTTTTCCAAAGTGGAGGATGGGGCTTAAAGAAAACATAAAACCTGACAGGGATTGACGATGATCAGTCGCCACATCCGAGTCCAATAATCCGCGGGTCTTCTCTACCGGTAGAAGGATAGAAACTACATCCGTAACTATCCCCGGGTGAAAACTACATCCGTAATCACCCTCGATGAAAACTACATCCGTAATCATCCTTCGGCAACACATGGGCCGGAATAATAATTGATGGACCGCCTGGCTCACGGCCGCTTACACATCCCGGGAGTCGTTCGTCAACGGTTCCCACACCTGCCAGAGTCCCTTTTTCTTTTTCTTTTAAAAAAACTTGATTTTGATTGAAAACAGAGTAATTGTGGTTCGACATCAGTCGACCGATAATTCTTGAAATCATACAAGAAGCAGAACCTGACCGGGGGTTTTCAAAAATGTTTTGAGTTCGAAAAAGTTCGAGTTTGAAGGTACTAAAGGTATCTTGGATTAGCTTTGTTTTTAAAATAATGAACAATAATTAATAAATGACATTTTAAGATTTAATATTAATAATTAATAAAATAATTATTTAATTAAATAAACTTTTAATCCAAGATAGGTAATTTGAGTATTTACGAAGATATAAAGTAATTATTTGAGTATACGATACTTCCCGAATGACCCTTCGGGTTTTCGCAATCTAGATACGATATAATAATATACCGCTCCCCGGTCAATAGATATACACGGACCGCTACGACCTCTATTGCTAGAGTCGTTGTCCGAAGAAAACATTTTAATCTAAGTTCAAGTGGTACAAGCATATATGTACTCATACAATCTCACTTGCATCAATACTTCGATAAACATAGCATTTGATATAATTGAAAACTACAAACACAACAGTGAAAATCCTTGTATATGTATAAGTTTTGAAAAGTAAACTTGCCTTGGTTTGGTTGGGGTGGTCGAGCGTGCGGAGTGGAACGATCTATACATAAGCAATAACCGCTCGTTAGTACCTTAACAATATTTCTTTAATTACGGGGTTTTAGGGGGTACGAAATTAACTTAATGACTTCGTCTTATGACTCCCTAGCCCCACTATAGGTCCATGACATCACTCGTTTACGCTCGTCACTTACTCGACTTAATTTAGTTACCACGTTCGAACCATAACCACTAACCCTAGAATAATGTTCCACTAATCGACCTTTTTCCATTGCGCGAATTTTACTCTAGCATTTTTATAAAATCCAAAAATTCATATTTTAATCCAATTCCTTTTGGGTGGTCTTCACCACTGCATTACCTACGTTCTCAAATTTTTCCATGATCCCAAATATTTTTTAAGGTATTTAAACAAGGTTCACAAGGGGGTCACTTTATGCAGTCCATAGTCCAGAAACAACATTCACTCCTCCGGCCATAACTAAAAATACACACATCACCTAGCTATGAATCTTACATATCCAGAAACTACATTCAATTATCTTTCCAACAATATAAGGTAGGACATCAGGGGACATCATTTGGGTGTTCAAAATCGTGCTACAACACAGATCAAAGTTCCTGGACAAAATCAGCAAGCTCAATTCACTTAGATCAACCATTTTTCATGCTTCCATAACATAAACACCACTTAAAACACTTAGATCATGACTCATAACACTCATGGAGATATATATGTTCACCATAGTCATAAAATTCACCATCTCAACATCAAAACCCAAGATCCATGTTATCCAATACATATACATTCAAGATAACCCCTAAAATGCATGGATCTACTACCATACTACATGAACAACACATAACCAAGGGTGGTTTGAGATTTCATACCTTCTTGAGCTCCTAGAGACCTTGAACAATCTTTATACAACTTAAAACACCTTAGATGGCCTCCTACAACACTCACAATGCAAGATCTAAAAGATAACAAACTTATGTTAACATTTCTCTAAACTTCCAACAATTATAACTCAAGAACCAATGGATGGAAGGCTTTGAAATTGATACCATACCTCTACTATGATGCAAGGAAGCCCTAGGAAGGTTGTAGATGAAGAAATCTTGGAGAGAAAATCTCTCCCTCTCTCCCAAGGTGGTTCGGCCGAGAGCTTTTCAAAGGGGGGGGGGAGAGTGTTTTTGCTTTGTTTTGTTTTGGAATGGTAAAAAAAAAGAAATGCTAGAATGACTTGTATTATTAAGGAGTAGTCACATGTTGCCAAGCTAGCCTAGGTTGCATCCATGCCCTATTGTCCCCTAAGTACATCACCCACCATGCTAGTCACTATTCACTTTTGCTTTTATGTTTTCTAGTTCCTTTTTCTAACTATCTAGTTACATGGCACTTGCATGTAATTCCTTCCCTTGTAATATTATTCTCCCACCAATGCTTGTTATTTAATCCTTAATTCGTATCGTATCTTAATTAATCTCTCGTAATAATATTTTTTCGCGTAGAGATTTCCCTTATAATTCCTTAAGTACTAATTGTGTAAATTCCTCTAATGTCCATAATTCCTTGTCATAATCCTTAATAAATCTTTTAACACTCTAATCATTCTCAAATCCCAACTTTTATAAATCTCACTAACAATAAGGCTCTTGCCTTCACAATTTCCCTTTTTATCTTAAATAGTGAACACAACAACACAGTTTTCCAGGCAATCAATTCCATTAATCACAGGGATGACCAGAAAGGTTCCATATTGACATTGCCACAAGATATTAAATAAAATAAAATATTACCAAAAATTAGGGTTCTTACACGTTCCAAAAAGGAAAGAGGTTCACATAAAATGGGACGGAGGGAGTAGTATAAATAACTTGTATAAAAAATATATAATTTTAGAATATTGTAAAAAATGTCACCACCGTCCTTGTATTCTACTTCCAATAATTTTTTAATTATATGTCTCCTTCATATATTTAAAAACCTATTTTACTTCCAATAGAACTTATAATTATATATTTTTTTCTATAAATTCGAACTCCTATTCTACTTCCAATAGAACTTTAATCATATGCCTTATAAATATTTATTATACTTCCAATAGAACGACTAATTATATGTCTTCCCTATAAATTCGAACTCTTCTTATCCATAAATTCGAACACCTATTTTACTTATAGTATGTTAAAAGATATTTTTATATTTATTATTGTTTATTCGAACTCCTATTCTACTTCTAATAGAACTTTTAATCATATGCCTTATAATTAAATACATATTCTACTTCCAGTAGAACTTCTAATTATATGTTTTTCCCTATAAATTTTAACTCTTATCATCTATAAATTCGAACACATATTCTACTTCTAATATTTAAAAAAAAAATTGTATTTATTAGTGTTTAAAATCTCTACTTCTAATAGAACTTTTAATCATATGCCTTATAATTAAATACAAATTCTACTTCCAATAGAACTTCTAATTATATGTCTTTCCCTATAAATTCGAACTCTTATCATTTATAAATTCAAACACATATTCTACCACTAATATTTTAAAAAATAATTTTATATTTATTAGTGTTTAAAATCCTAAAATTATAAAAAAAAATTAGAATAATAGATTAAGACGATCTTAGAGCGCCCCCTAAGCTCCCGTGTATCCTCCTTTCGAACTCTTATTCTCTATAAATTCGAACTCATATTCTACTTCCAAAATAACTTTTAATCATATGTCTTATAAATACTTATTATACTTCCAATAAAACTTCTAATTATATGTCTTCACTATAAATTCGAACTCTTCTCATCTATAAATTCGAACACCTATTCTACTTCTAATATGTTAAAGGATATTTTTATGTTTATTAGTGTTTATTCGAACTCCTATTCTACTTCTAACAGAACTTTTAATCATCTGCCATATAATTAAATGATACATATTATACTTCCAATGGAACTTCTAATTATATGTCTTCCCTATAGATTCGAACTCTTTTCATCTATAAATTCGAACACCTATTCTACTTCTAAAATGTTAAAAGATTTTTTTTATATTTATTAGTGTTTAAAAAAATTATGAATAAAAAAATGAAATAAATTATAACAAATATGAAGTACAAATTTAATATTTTTTTAATAGTACAAATTTAATAACTTAAACCTTACTATCTTTCATCTCTATTTTGGTTTTGCAGGAGCGAACACTCTACTTAGTGTCACTGGTGTTTGTCCTTCTACCTTCTACATTAATATTCTCTTAAGAATCAACCAAATAATATGTTAAATTCGTATACCAAAGAGGATATACCTTACCAAGACATAAATTCGATGGATTCATGTGCACAAAAAATTTCATATAAAATATATGATAAGAAAAATAAATTTCCATTAAACATAAAAAATAGTATTAACACAACTAAATCTAAAAATAAAAAACTTACTCAATCGTGCAAAATTGCAAATAAGAATTGTGAATTGACTATATATATAGTGAGATACATTTGGATTCCTTTTCTTATTATATGTGTTCCCTATAAATTAGAGTTCGGGTTGATTTATAAATTTGTAGGTCTTTTCTACTTTGAATATGTTAATTAATATGTCTTCTTTATAAACTCGAACTCTTCTCCTCCACTAACTTAAACTCTTAAATCACATCTTCTACTTCTAATATGATAAAAGATAGTTTCTTATTTATTAGTATTTAAAATTTTTAAATTCTAGAAAAATACATTGAGACGATCTTAGAGGTACCACGTAAGCGCCCGCGTATGCTCCTTTATATATATAAAAAGATATATATATTGATGATTGTAGTTGACTATACTTACGATTTTGTTGGAAAATGCAAAGAAGTGACGGTAAATTGTTTTCTTTATTCTCCAAAACTCTTGAATTTTGGCCCCCATCTTTATACATCTATTATCTATCTATCTATTATATATATAATAGGCCAACACAAGATAAAATTTGTGAGATATTTTAATGTATTGTAATTACTAATTTAGCCCTATATTCTCAATTTTTTGAAAAAAAATGTGGTTGGTGGGGATTGAACTTGGGTTTCCAAGTTAGTTAACAAATTTTTTTACCACTACACCACTGAATCACATATGTTTTAAGTCATACACATTATAGATGTATGTGTGTGTTGTAAGACTTTTTAATGTACTATGATTATTAATTTATCCCGGAATTGAACTTGGCCGGTTTTCGAGTTATTTAACAAATCTTTTTACCACTACACCACTCAATCACATGTGTTTTAAATCATACACATAAAATATGTGTGTGTGTGTGTGTGTTGTTTTAGTGAAAAAAAATTCTAATATTTTAATATTGCAACATATTAATAATTTTTTGTCTTGTTGCTTTTACATTTACTGATTTGGACTATAACATATTAAATTAAAATATTAATTATTGATACATAATATATGGTTTGATAATATTATAAATTTGTTATAACAATAATAATCAACATAATAATAATAATAATAATAATAATAATAATAATAATAATAATAATAAATTACTATATAATTATTATTCCCTTAAAAACATAAGCACTTATTTATACATGTTTTCAATAATACACATGATATCTCTATGTGTACCGTTTAAGCGGGGCAAGATTTAGTTTTATATAAAGAAAAAATATAAAATGCATAATTTATTTTTATGAAAATTATTACATATAAGATCAAGTCAATAACTAAAGTACTTTATTACTACTTTATTACTGATTTGAAAGCACCAGTTTACCCCTAAATTCCTATTAATATATTGAAGTATTATTTTTATTGGTAATCGAACGTGGAACATCGAGTTAAATTGTACATCTTCATACCATTGGACCACATATTCACATGTATTTTAAATCATACACACAATATGTATGTGTGTGATATTGATGAAATATTATTAATTAAATATTACTGGATTTTAAATGAGTTTTGGACTCTTTAATGGTTATCATTTATCGATAAAAAAATTACGTAAAATACACAATTGAGTTATAAATCGATATTATAATTAATATGATGGATATTATCTAACAATATATTAGAGTAAAAATATTGAGGTGTTAACGTAAAATGAAATTTGTATATTAATAAATACGATACAATAATTTATTAGTCAAAATATTCGAGTCGTAAAAATATTTGGCTTTAAAAAGACGAATTCTACAAATAATACATTATCTTTTATATAAATTAGTTAATGTTCAATTTAAAATATTACATTTTGTGGAAAAAGGATCATATATTATATATTATCTATTGAGGTAACTCAATGAAAGTTAGACGGAAACCGGAAGAGAAATAAAGGCAAAGAATTCTTAAAATGAAGAAATTAGAAAGAAACAAATAAAAGAGTTAGAAATGTAGTTTTAAGAAGTCAAAACACAAGATCTGAGAAGTTTTAAAAGGTTTACGAAGGTTTTTTTTATTAGAATTAGGACTGAAACCTACATTTTCAGAATGCAAAATCTTGAAGATTATTAAGTTTCTACTTGAATATTATTGGGGATCCAGCTAAATGGATGCATCATTTTTTAAGAAAGTTTAAGATTGTAGGTGCTCGAAAAATCGTCTTAATTAATAAATAGACAACACCCATAAAATACTCAAATTATATTCCACAAGCCCACAAAAAAATTAAAAACTGACATGATTGCTACCAATTCTATTCATATTAGTTTCCAAAGTACAAATTTGAACATATTTAGGTAAGTACACAATAACCACAATTGTTTAATTAATCAATCACATGTTTCAAACGATATTGATCATGAATAGTTTAATTAAAAAAAGTACAATTTAAGCTAGCGACCCGTACCTCGCACGGGTTTTTATGCTAGTTATATATATAATATCACAACATGTCACATTTTATTCCTTGCAAAATTACTATTTTAACCCTGCATTTTAATCCATTTAGTTTTTTTCAAAAAGTTGTTGTTGTGGAGAATCGAACCTAAGTCTTCCCATTCATATGCACATCACCTTACTATTAGGCTAACCAATCACTTGTGTTGTAAATCATAAATATGCTATGTAAGTCGCGTGATGATTGAAGCTACACTTTGGATGGTAACTACAATAACAAGCAAAAACAGAACATGAGTCCCGCTCAGAGAGCCAAGAAATGGTTTCTTAAGAAGGAGAAGAAGCAAAGCACCAAGTCTGGAACTATTGATCCTTCATCTATCTGCAATTCTTTCTTTCGAGTCGCTTCCTCCCTTTTCATCTGTACCAATATTAAGTTTGATCTTCATGATTAATAAGGGCTAATTGTAATAGTAAGCTTTTCAATATGTTTTGTTTGAACATCTCTTCTGCGAGAGAAGTAAATTGTTTAGTGTGGGAGTGAAAGTTCTATTAATGTAACTGGTTTTGATTCTTAGTTGAAATTTTACCATGTTTTGATTTTATGCATTTTCTCTGATTTTGGACTGTATACAGGGGATTGTACCTGGACACTCGATTTATCTTATACGAAAAAGGGAACAAAATACTCGACACTGTATTCATATTCTTTAGGCAACTCAGAAAAATATTACTCCATCTATCCCGCCCATTTCTTTTTACATAAAAAAAATGCGTGTTTGACACGTATTTTAAGGTGCATTTTAAGGATAGTTCTATAACTTATTTTTGATATTTTATTTTTTTGTATGAAAATAGGATTGTTCTATTTTTATACAAAAAAGAAAATATCAAAAATAAGTTATAAAACTATCCTTAAAATGCACCTTAAAATCCGTGCCGGAAACTGATCCGTAAACGTAAAGAATTAAGACGGACGGAGGGAACAATTATAAAAGAAAAAATTTACGTTGGAGGGATGCAAATTTTAGAATCTTTCTACAAATTGTATTAATTTTGGTATTTCATGTAGATTTTTTTGCTAGGAATTCAACGCTGCTGGTCTTGAAAAGAAATATTATACCGCGTGTAAAGAAAAGGGTTAAGTATCAAAGTACTCACTGAAGTGGAAGCCGTATATCAATTCGTTCATCGATCTTTACGGGGTATCATTTGAATCATTAAAGTCATAATAAATATCAAACAAATACATGTATATATGTACTCAAGTAGTAAAAGTAATTTTTCATCGAGTTCTACATATTTTTCTTAAATGCTACTATAATTAAATGAAAGGTTATGAATTCTAGTATTTTTGATAATATATTTAGAATTAAAAAAAATTATTCACTATTTAGTTTTAATTAAAACAAGGAAAATGACAAAAAAATTTAAAAATAAATAGTAATTGAATTTTTAAAAATCTAAATATATTATCAGAAATACTAGAATTATTAACCTTTTCTTTTGGTTATGATAGCATTCAAGAAAAATGTGTAGAACTCAATGAAAAATTATTTTTACTTATCGAGTACATTTTAAAGGTATACATTTGATATTTATTATGATTTTAATGATTCAAATGATACCCCGTAAAGATCATTACACGAATTGATATATGACTTCCACTTCACTGACCACTTTGATACTTAACCCGTAAAGAAAATCACTAATGTAACCGCTCAATCAAATAATCTATTACATGGACCTCTAAGGTAGAAGTGAGAGTCATTACCACTATGCTAGCTAGATATGAAACTTAATTATATTTTAAAACTCATCATTAATATATCATGAGACAACCCTCGTATATTATATTAATGATAAAAAATTGTTCCTACAAAGAATTGAACCCTTGACCTCTAACTTAGAAGGGAGATTCCTTACCACTAGGCTACATAACAATTTTGAAAATATTATAATAAAATTATTAATATATCGCGAGACATTCCCCATATATTATATTAACGATAAAAAAATTATTTCTAATAAGAATTGAATCATTGACCTCTAACTTAGAATGGAGATTCCTTTTCACTATGCTATATCAATTTTGAATATATTATAAAACTCATTATTAATATATCATGAGACAGTTTAATTATCATGAAATTACTAAATTATCCCTCCTATATTATATTAATGATAAAAAAAATTGTTTCTAATGAAAATTAAACCCTTTACCTCTAACTTAGAAGTGAGATTTTTTACCAGTATGCTAGATATCAGTTTTGAGAATATTTTATTTTTGGTTATATATACATCATGAATAGATAATCTTTTAGATATATTTTGTGTACAAGTATTAACATATTCTAGCACCATTTAATTATAAAATAACATAAATACATTGTAAGTGAGAATCCTTACCACTATGCTAGATATGAGTTTTGAATATATTCTAAAACTCTTTATTATTATATCGTAAGACAACCCTCGTATATTATATTAATGATAAAAATTTGTTCATAAAGAGAATTCAACTATTGACCTCTAACTTTAAAAAAAATTACATACTACTACACTAGACATTAGTTTTGAATCTATTGTAAAACTCATTATTAATATATTGAGAGACAATTTAATTATCATGAAATTACTAAATTACCCCTCCTATATTACATTAATAATAACATTTCACTAATAATGTAATAAAGAGAATTGAACGCTTGACCTCTAACTTAGAAAAAAAATTACTTAATACTATACTAGACATTAGTTTTGGATATATTAGAAAACTCATTATTAATATATCGAGTGATAATTTAATTATCATGAAATTACTAAATTACCTCTCCTATATTATACTAGCTTTATACCCGTGCGATGCACGGGTAACTTTATTAATAATTTTTAGTATAATTTTCATTATAATTTTTTTTCTTGAAAAATTAGTTTTATAATATTTTGAATAATATTTTTACTTTTAATGATAATAATATATATGTATATGATTGGTAAGTATACATTTGTTTTTTTTCTTGTAAATGGTTTTTCTATAATTTATATTTCAAAGTTTAGGTTAACATATTTTTTTATTATTTCATAATTACTTTTTATTATTTTTTATTTTATTATATTACATATGATATACTTAAAATATAGGTACTATATTCGTATAACAATTATTATTATCTTTTTGATTATGTAATTTAATTGTTATCTTGATTTTTTTAGATATTTTGTTATTGTGTTTTTATAATTTTTAAAGGCAGTTTTTAACCTTTTTGGAAATATGTGTGGCATTAAATTGTTTTATTTGTTTGAATATTAATTATTTTTTCATGTTAATTTTATATTTTTGGTGTGGTGTTTATTACGTGTTTTGTTTAGAGTAATATTAGGGGTTTCTATGTTGTATTATATTTAGATATTAATATAAATTTATTTTGTGGCTATTTAGATTGCTTTCTAATTTAAAATATGTTCATATATTGATTTGTGTTCACTTTTTAAATTTAAATTTTTTCTTTGTAAACTAAGAATTTGTTTTTAATTTTTATTTTAGAAACATATTTATTGTCAAACCTAAAAATAGAATCTTTAATGTTTTTTATTAAAATAATATTTTAAGTTTTAGCTTAACATATATTTAAATATATTTTAAGTTTTAGCTTAACATATATTTAAATATTTCATATTTTTTGGGGAATTGTCTTCTATTTTATTAGAATATATATAATATACATTAGACATATGGGAACTTAATGGTTTAACTATTCTTTTTATATATGTATATGTGTAATTGTGAATACACTTACGTTTGTACTTTTTTTTAAAAAAAGTTTGTACTATCTTTTTATGTTTTTGTGTTGGTATATATTTGTTTTAAGTGCATTATATTAAAGTTTATTGTTGTTTTTAGTTTTTTACATTTAGATCTTTTTTTTTTAATTGACGTTTATTTTGTATATTATATTTTATTGAATTTTGGTGTCATTTATGACATGTTTTTTTATTACTTTTTTATTATCTTATTTTACCATATATTTTCTTTATAACTTCTTTTTTGTTTTGTAATTAAATGTACATTCTTGTTTTTTTTAAAATTATTTCTTGAATTGAAATTCTAATGATATGCTTTGTTTACTTGTTTATTATATATAAAGAATGAATTTGAGACTTATTTTTAATTATGATTTTTTGCTAATTTATCATTGTTTGTTAATATTAGAAACATATTTGTGATCAAACCTAAAAAAGAATCTTTAATGATTTTTATTAAAATAATGTTTTTATTAAAACACCTTTACTTAGTAAATGATTTGTTTGAAAATTATATTTTAAGCTTTAGCCAAACATATATTTTAATATTTCATTTTTTTTTGCCGTTTTCTCTTCTATTCATTAGAATATATATAATATATTTTATGCATGTGGTAACTTATTGTAATTTAACATACATGTGAACACTTTTTTAAAGAAAGTTTATACTATCTCTATATTTTTGTGTTGGTTTATATTTATTTTAAGTGTATTATATTAAATTTTCTTGTTGATTTTAATTTTCTAAATTTAGACTTTTTGTTTTGAATTAGTATTTGTTTTGTAAATTATTTTTTGTTTTACAAATATTTTAAGTGCATTATATTTATTTTTTGTTTTCCAATTATAACATGTTTTTTCATTACTTTTTTAATATCTTGTTTTACAAATATTTTCTTTTAAAAAATTTGGTTTATAATTAAATGTAAATTCTTCTTTTTTTTAAAAAATTATTTTTGAATTAAATTCTAATGGCATGCTTTGTATACTTGTTTATTTTATGTAAAGAATGAATTTGTGATTTATTTTTCATTATGTTTTTTTATATTTTATCCTTATTTGTTAATTGTATGTAAGTTTTGTGCTATTATAACTATTTTTCCAATAATAGTAATTAATTAAGTTGATGATGATGAATATTTTATTAGTTTTATTCTTTGTTAATTTATTTTAAATTCATTGTTGATGAAATTTAATATAGGATTTTTTTACTTATTATATTTAGATTCTCTATTAATTATTTTATTTTAGATTTTCGAATATTTTTTATTTGTTTACAACTTTAGTACCAAATCTAGAATCTTTGCAAAATAATAAAATGTTAGTTTATTGATTTGTGTTTATTTTGTGTTGACTTTTATTAGTATAAATTTCAAAAACATGTTTGTTGTAGAATCTAAAAGTAAAATTTTTTATGACTTTTTTTTAAAAAAATTAGGTTTTCTTGATTTTTTTGGTAAGGTTTTTGTTAAATTACATTTTAAATTTAGTCTAAATTATTTTTGTATTAATTTTAGTTAACAATAATTTTCTTAACTATATTTTTTTCTGTTTTATCATTTGTTATTTATTTTAGTGCACTCTTTTTTTAGTTACTCGGTAACATAGTTTTAGCTTTTTTGGAGCATAGTTTTAACTTTTAAACCAATACTTCTCTAGTCCATTTCTTTTTTTAATGAAGTTACTTTTCAACCCTGACGACCAGACCACGACCACCTGATTCTCCTTACGCCAATTATATATAGGATATAATTAATAATAACATTTCGCTAATAAATCGCTAATGTAACATTTCATAAGCATACATACAATTAAAGATGCTAGAGCTTATCCGTGCTTTGCACAAGTTACAAAACTAGTTGATATAGAGATGGAAGAGATTGAGATAAATAATGAAGGAAGAGATTGATATAAAGATGGAAGTGATTATAAAAGTGAATCGTCAAAATTGATATTTTGATGAACTTGGCCTGCAACCCCTTTTAAACAAATAATTGATATAGAGATGGAAGAGATTGAGAGAAAGAGGAGAGACTCGTAAAAAATACAAATTGGAAAGGGAGGGAGGGAGAGAGAGAGGATCTTGGAGAGAGATAGAGAGAGGGGACCTGAGCAACGAATTGGGTCGGAATAATGAAGGAAGGGTTGTTTTTTTTGTTTAGTTTGTCAGGTACCACAAAGAACATACACAGTACGTACCTAGCTAGCAATAGCATTTAAAAAAAAAAGAAAAAATATGAACATATGCATAATGCATATGTGCGGTCAGTTGGTTAGAATGGACGCCATTCCCGACAAATGATATTTCGGGCAATATAGGTTCAAAAAATTGTTATTTCGATCATTTTCTCCGGATGCAGGGGGCATGCGGGGTAGGATTTATAAAATAATTTACTACTTATGTGTAATACATATTTGTATCAGATTCGGTAAGGTTTTATAGGTTCTAGCAAATACTAGGTAATATCCCATTCGAATCGAAGTCTTTCCATTCATATGCACATCACATTACCACTAGGCTAACCAATCACTTTTGTTGTAAATCATAAATATGCTATGTAAGTCGCGTGATGATTGAAGAATATTTGGTATTTTAATTTCTAAGATATTTTATATGTTATAGTTTAGTATAAATTAGTGATACATGATATGTAGTGAACTTACATACTCCGTATATACCATAACATGTCATATTTTATTTCTGGCAAAGTTATATCATTTAATAAACTTATATTCAATATGATTATTTAATATCTACTTTAATATTACGTAATTAATTACAACAAACTAATAATATCCATAAACTTTAAATTATTTATATTGGTGCATATATTTAGATTAAAATTCTTGGGTAAATTATTATATAATTACGCCAATATATGAATAATAATTGTATAGAAATACTTTTAAAACTCGAGAATCGGAACTAAACGATTGTGTTCACGATTAGGAATTAAGCTTGGGAATAACAAGAATAATAAACATATACTCCCTCTGTCCCTCTCATTTTTTTACAGTTATTATTTTGGGGTGTCCCTCTCATTTCTTTACATTCCAAAAATAGTAAGTTTCTCCCACTATTACACCTACTATCTCATATATTTAACAATAAAAAAACTATTACACCCACTACTTTCCTCCACTATCTCAAATCTATAATTAAATATTAATAGGTCCCACCACTTTACCCACTTTTCATCTAACTTTACACATTTTTTACACAATTTCTTGATCTCCGTGTCCATCCCCCATGTAAACAACCATGAGGGACGGAGGGAGTATATTTTAGTAATAATAGTATTTAATGTATTAGTCAAATTTGTAATAAAATATACTATTTAAAAGTTCATAGCGAGTAATCAGATTTAAATTCTCAGTTCTGAATAAAATGAATTTAAATTCACAACTGAATAAAGTGAATTTAAATTCACAACTGAAAACATTGAATTAGATGACTATTTTAATAAATATTATAAATCTTAGACAATTCATGTTGAAAATGAAGCTCTCGAGAAGAGAGTTGCTAAGCTATATTTAGGCAACACCGCTACGAATTGAAAGGTGTTCACGGCTACAAATTCGAACTACTAACATCCAAAATATCACAATATTTCACATTTTATTTAATATCATTTCACATTTATGCCTTCCAATTTTCTATGATTTAACTCTAAAATCTCCCTAAAGTCAAATGCTATGAAAACTTTAGTTAATCTTCACATTGTCCAGAATCGAAACGGTGACTTCCAGTTCTAAGTATAAAGAATTTAAATTTATAGCTAAAATCATTGAACTATATGAGTAATTAGGCTAAATTGGCAGGTTCATGGTGATCGAAACTCCAAGTACTTTCACCAAGTTATTCAAAGAAGACGAAAGAGAAACACAATTTTTAAAGTATATTGTGGTACCAGGAAGATCAATGAACCTTCCCAGCTTAAAAATGCTTTCTTCCAGCACTTTAAGGATCTGTTCAATGATAAGGAGGGTGTTCAAGTTTTCAGTCTTGGAGAATTGGTGAATAATAAAATCTCAAAATCTGAAAAAGGGTGGTTGGAAAAGGATTTTGAAATTGAGGAAATTGATTTTGCGCTCAACAATTCTGCGAATGAGAAGGCCCCAGGCCCTGACGGTTTTAACATGGGGTGTCTTAAAGCCATGTGGCCACATTTAAAGTGCAGAATTTTTAAGTGCTTCAAGGACTTCTCTAGCTCGTACGTCTTTCCTGCAGGTTTTAACTCATCTTTCTTATCCCTCATACCTAAAAAGGAAAATCCTGAATTTATATCAGATTATAGACCTATAAGTCTAATAAATAGTACTGCAAAGTTGTTCACAAAGATTCTGTCACATAGATTGGGGGAAGTTATCGGGAATATTGTGGGTAAGAATCAGTTCGCGTTTATCAAAGGGAGACAGGCCTCAGAAAGTATTTTGATTGCTAGCGAAGCGGTTCACCTAATCAAATGTGGAAAAAAGAGTGACTTGATTCTTAAGCTTGATTTTGAAAAGGCGTTTGATTCAGTCAACTGGAATTTCCTACTTCAATTACTAAATTCCTTGGGGTTTGGCAAAAGATGGATTTCTTGGATTCAGGCCTATTTGCAATCAATGAAAGTTTCTGTGCTTGTAAATGGATCTCCGACAAAGGAATTTGCTCCAAAAAGAGGCCTTCGACAAGGTGATCCGTTGTCACCACTCTTATATAATATTGTGGCAGAAGTTTTGAATCTAATGTTAAACAGGGCAATATCAAAAGGAATGTTTAGAGGAACTGAATTGGGTGAAGATAGTGAGCAGTTGTCTCATCTGCAATTTGCAGATGATACATTAATCTTTATTGAGGGATCTTTAGACTCTGTTAGAATTGTAAAGCGTATTCTTCAATGCTTTCAATTGTTAACTGGTTTGAAGATAAACTTTCAAAAAAGTAGTATATTTTCTTGCGATAAAAACAGTAGCATTGTATCTGAGGGTGCAAAGATTTTAGGTTGTAAGGTTGGTACTTGGCCACTGTTATACTTAGGAGCTCCTTTAGGGTTGTCGGCTAAAAGAAAGATTTTCTGGAATCCTCTTATCAAGAAATTTGAGAACAAGTTGGCTAACTGGAGGTGCACCTCCTTGAATAAGGCTGGTAGACTGACTCTTTTAAAGTCTACGTTAGACAGCCTTCCGGTCTATTGGTTTAACCTTTACAAAGTCCCTAAGGGAGTGTGTGCAGAGATCGAAAGGATTAGAAGGAATTTTTTCTGGGGCCAGCTCAATGGTAAGAGGAAAATGCACTATATTAAATGGAGTAAGATTACACAACCAAAAATCAAGGGAGGTCTAGGCCTGTCTTCAATCAGTTTGAGGAATGTATCCCTACTGGGAAAGTGGCATTGGAAGTGGCATCTAGAAAGAGACAAGTGGTGGAATAGATGGGTAAGGGCAAAATATAACTGCTCCTCTGGGGATCATTTAAAGCTTGTACTTCATCAAGGTAAAGTATCTGAGTGTTTCTCGGGTTTTTTGGATGTTGCAACTAATTCAAATCTAAAGGGTCATCTAGATGCTGATAAATTTTTTTGGCAAGTAAAGAATGGAGAGAGAGTGCTTTTCTGGGAAGACAATTGGTACCATGAAGGTACACTTATGTGTCTTTTTCCAAGGTTGTATAATATCTTCAAGCTGAAACACATCACTGTTAAAAATCTCAAAGTGTTAGTTGAGTGCTATGAAGTGTTTGGTGAGACTTTTTGGTGCAGAAAGCTTAGGAACTGGGAAGTAGATGTAGTAGAAAATTTGATGGCCATTTGTTCTCGAGTCATTTTGAAGAAAGAAAGCGATAGACTAATTTGGCTCCCTGTGAATAATGATTATACTGCTGCTAGTAGCTATGCAGTAATGTAAGATGGTTTGATGGCTCCGGACGTCAGTTGGAAGTATGTCTGGAATTTTAAAGTGCCTCCAAAGGTAGTTGTCTTTCTTTGGAAGTATTACCAGAGGGTACTTCCCACTTGTAGTTTTTTGGCTAGTAGAATAAGTGGCTCCAATCTTTCAAAAATTTGTAAGTGGTGTAACATCGAAGAAGATTCACAATCTCACGTATTCTGGAAGTGCGAACCAGCACTTTGGGCTTGGAATTTTGTTTCGAACTGGTGGAACATTGATGTGCAAAAATGCTATAATCCTCACTCTGGTTTAGTCTCAAGGAGTCCAAGCATAAGAGTTGCCTGGGAAATAACTTGGTCAGCAACTTTGTGGACCATTTGGTTGTGTAGAAATCAAGCAGTTTTTCAAGGAGTAAGAATCACAAAAGAAGAGCTAATTTTCCTAGTAGTCCATAGATCACAAATGTGGTGTCAAGCTGTGAATCTCATAGATAATTCCACCGTTTGGAGATCCAATCCCGTAGGTTTGATCCTTAGATCAAGGATATCAAGAAAGAACCAGTTACTGTTTAGTAATGCAGATTTAATTGGTTTCATAGATGGTGCGTGGAAACCTTCAAACAATTCAGGGTCTAAGGCTGGCATTGGAGGATATGTAAAAGATTCGGAGGGTAATTTGGTGTTTATTTTTTCTGGACCAATTCAAGCAAGCTCAGCTTTCATGTGTGAAGTTGAAGCTATGCTTTTTGTGATAAGACATATAGCCTCAAGCCAGTGGAATAGAAGTCTTTGCATTCTATACACGGACTCCTCAGAACTGTTAAAGGAAATCCAGAAAATCAAATGCAATATCGACCACCATCTGAAAAAAGAGCTTAAAAATTTCTTGCTCTTTTCCAAAATAGAATTCAAGAAGGTGGATAGAGTGTTGAACAGTGAAGCAGACAACTTAGCAAAACAAGGAATGGTTAGGAACAAGATGCTATTTGCTTGGTGTTGATATATCGCTGCGATTTTCTGGGACTGGATTTGCTGTGGAGTTGCTGCGATTTTCTTGCTGTTGATTTGCTTGGTGTTCATTTATATGATTTTCTGGGACTGGATTTGCTATTTTATTCAGCATACGCTTCTTTTGGTGGTCCAAAGGCATGGGTGCTGGGTTCGTGGGTGTTCAACTTCAAGAAGTCTGGGAGGGAGTTTGAATGCAGTTGTGTCTTTGCAGGAAGAGGTGCTGCAGGGCGAGGTCGCTTTGCAGGCAGAAGGCTTAATCCCGAGTCATTTTCATTGTTTTATGTCTAATGTCTTAAGTAGTGCTTGTCTCAATGTTTTGGAAAGGTGTCTCTGAAGGTTTTAGGCTTGTTCAGTAAGTTCAAAAGGTTTGGTTGGATGTAAGTTTGTTGAGGAATTTTAGGGTCATAGTGCTCCTTCAGAGACATCCTGGGTTGTACTAATTTAAGCTAAATGAATTTTTCCTGGCTTTTCAAAAAAAAAAATATGAGTAATTGAATGAATATTAGAATATTTTGGACACAACCTGTTAGAAAGCGATAGCACTTGAAAAAAGAGTAAGTTAATCTATATTTAGGTAACATTACAACAAATTGAAGAATATTCATAATCACAAATAATAAAAATCAAAATTTAACAATAAAACTAGAATATCCCCGTGCCTTGCACGGGTAACGAAGCTAGTTTCATATAATTTGATGAACATGCCGTACAATTCTTTTGTGCTACATTTTTTATAAGGTTAAAGTTCCTTTTCAAAAAAAGTAAGATTTCCATCCAAATAAAAAAAGTGGGTCAATTTTCTGAGACAATCTTTTTGCGACGGAGGAGTATATAACAATTTCACTCTTCATGTAAATTATTTAATTCAAAATGGCCATGTTTAATATATTTTTATATGATTTAGATTTTAATACTATTATTTGTGATAAATCTATAAATTTATTTTACTATAAAATTTATTTACTATAGTTTTTGTTTTAAACAAACTTTAAAAATTATACTTAAAGGACAGCTAAAAAATTTAAAATTCAAGACTTCAAGACTCTACTAGGTCTAGGAGGGTACATGATATATCCTAGTCCTCAATTACAACGGCGTACACATGGGTACATGATATATCCTAGTCCTCAATTACAATTTACAGCCCATCATATTCAACATCAAAGGAAACAGGTGTACTAAGTTTTAGAAGTGTATAACAGCACTTGCTAGTTCTTCAGATAAATAGCCAATGCATGAAATATCAAGCATATGTGTAATGACTGGGCATTTTTCATCACCTGGCACTTTCCCAGCCAGCACTTGTTCATACAAAATTGTTCATATGCTGGATTAACATATCCATATTCAGATTGCTAATAACACTGAATTGCCCCCGCATACTGACTTGTCATCTTTTTCAGTCTAAGCATTTTCACACTAATCAATCAATCCTTGTCATGAACAGGCCAACTGAAGCAGCAAATAAATATATACGTGAGCACAAGTAGCAATGCTAGCGTTAAAATTGCCAACATCATTTATTTATTTTTATTGGAGAGAGGAGGGGGAGGGGAGGGGGAGGGGGGATAAGAACCTACCTGTTAAGTTGATCTGAGGTTCCCTCAACAAAAACCATCTTAAGTAGTTTATGGGTAAGATCACCCGCTCGTATGAGGAACATTTCTATAGGAACTCCAACCTTCTCCCATAACATTTCAAAAAGCTAAAAGCAACAACGGAAGGAAGAAAAGAATTAATGAATTAATAGGTCCAGGTGTAAGAAACTAGTGCTCATTTTTTTCACACAAAGAACAGAATATAGATTATCTCAATTGGCAGCACCATTCTTCAAATTATCAAAAGATACTACAATGGCACAATACAAGAAATAAATTACTATATAAAGTTAGTTAACACAACAAAAGTTACCACAATACAAGGAGTAAATAACTACCATATAAAGTCGATTATGCAAAATAAAAAAAAAGGAAAAAAGGAAGAGCACCACAACACATAGGCAACATGACATCTGCATGCTGATTACCTTTTGAAGTGTCAGAAGGCACACAAATAACTATTAGCATTTCCACACTGGGAAAATAATATTAACGGCCTTTAAGGATATTCAGTGAAATCAGTACAAGCATAACTCTGAAGTATCCCCTTGATCAGAGTGAAAGAGGAGCCTGATTATAACACCATCTGATTACAGTACCATTTAGGTAAAGGATCAAGCAAGTTGAATGGTAAGATACAAGGCTGAGTTCGTACTATATATAAGTGCCCTATATATACCTACTTTAATAATGTTACAAGAATATGTCCATTGGATGAGGTGGTGGTTTCATTGGATCAGTGGCCACAGCAGGAAGAACAATAGCGAAGATGTATTATCCGAGATAAGGTGGGAATGACAGATGGGCATTCATCCTGGCCCGCCCGATCTCGATCCGATCCCCGCACCGAATGAGGTGGGAAATCGAGATTTTTTCGGGTACGGGCCGGAGAGCGGGGACAATTTTCAAAAAAAAACCGGGGAGCGGGCCGGGGCCGGGATTCTATGTCTCCCCGGACCGATCCCCGCCCCCGCCCCGATTTTGTCAACCCGACCCGATTCTCAATCCCCGACTTGATTTCACCACATTATAATATATATTAATATATACGAATTTCCAATACTTTATATTAGAAACAAAATGATATTTTAATCTTATATGCTTGTCTTTCTAGTAGTTAAATAACTTCATTTCCATGTTATTTATAATTGTTTATTTAAGTATAAAAAAATTATTTTAATTTAGTGCATATGAGCTATTGCTTTGTAATGTTTAGATTTCAAAAAGAAATTTTAAGAGCTAACATATATGCATGGTAATATGAAGATATACTTATTATGAGATTAATGGTGATGAAAAGACGTTGTAACTTAACATCCAATCTAGTTATAGTTGCTAATTTCGCTATATATCACAAGAAAAAATTATTTCAAACTATAGTTAGTGTTTAAAATTATTTAAAATATTATTTTTTGTATAAAATGAAATTCCCCAATTCCCCGCAAGGATCCCCGTTACCCGTTTGGGCCGGGGACGGGGAATAAACAATAATCCCCGACGAAGATCGGACCGGGGATGGGGATCGGGTTTGAATTCGGGGATGGGAAGTGCCCCGATGCCCACCCCTAAATGACACCCATTAAAAAAAAAACCAAGGTTTTATTGGTTTGAACGTGCTCAAAGATTGTCACACCTCTATAGCAGGCACCACAATGCTCTAACAATGTGTGAATTGATGATTAAACATTACATGGCCCTATTAAGAGCACACCAACTAATAGTTCACCTAAAACATCCCTCGAAAGAGAGATTATTAGTGGTTTTAGACCCGTCCCACTTTGAGAGCCGCTTCAGGCTGATAAAGACAGTGCCACCGGCCTCCTCATATGTATGCCACTAGATCAGTGTTGTGAAACACACAAAATCATAAAAAGCGCAAGCTCTAATTTTAAAGCACGACTCGCGAAGCGCGATTAATCGCATGATTTTTAGTCAAAAATGAAAATTCTTACATAATTATCTATATTTATACTTATATACTTTTGAGGATGTTTGTTCTAGTATTAAACAATAGAATAGTACTTGAAATAGTTTCAAAAATAAATAAAAGTCTTAAACACAGTGGATAACACACAAAAGTATCAAACTATCAATCGATAACATTTAGTAAGTCAAAGGCTTCCAAATCGTTTAGCTCGATCTCAGTTTCCTCAATTCTCTCTCTCCCTCATCATCATTTTCGTCTATCAGATTTGAAAAAGAAGCTCTTTCACTTGCTTTTGAGGTGGTCATATTTCTTGTCAAGAATCTTGTGCTAAGCTTTTTAAGAATATAAGACATACCACTTTATAGAGACAAGTGACGGCTGATGTGAAAATTGTGAGGTGTAAAGGGTTATAAAGATAAGTAGGGTTTTTTTAACATAAGGGTATTTTTGTCTTTTTGTACAGTTTGCGATTTTAAGTGATTTTTTGGGATTTTTAGCGATTTTTTGTGCTTTTTTGCGAGTAATCGCGAGTCAAGCGCGATTTTTAGCCAATTTGATAATCGCAATAAATCGCTCATGCACGGCTTGCGTCTAATCACGAAGCGCGATTAATCGCGATTTTAACAACACTGCACTAGATATTTCCTTTCTATTATACCTTCTTGTTTGCCTCTTCCTGTTAGTCGAATACATGTTATTTTAATTACCTGGTTTCTCACATGTTTGCTACTTTGTATTGGTTTAATAATAGTGTTACTGTTTCTAGTATTATATTACAATTGTTACTATTACTGACTTACTGCTACTGCTACTCCTACACATTTTTGATGTAGAAAAGTTAAAGGGAAAAGGTTAAACCAGGAATAAAACCCATCTTCACAGGGAATTGGCAAAACACACAATAAATTGTCAGATGTAATGCATTATTCATCTCTGGTAATAATAATGATTACAATCGTTTAAATAGATATTTTAACTTGGAGAATAAGTTAAATCCTAGATAAAAGGAAACAAACCCTTATACCTATTACTTATCTGCTACCATATATCTAATTGGCTTTCTACTACAGAAATGAGATGGGTTTTCATTTGTGGTACACTTAAAACAAAAACTTTCAAAAATAGTAAAGTTAAGAAAATCAATAGAAAACGCCAGACGAAGTGAAGTTTCCTATTGAAAAAAACCTCAACAGGATTCGCCACTTATAGTAGCGTTTCCTATTCATTTTTTTTTTTTTTTTTTTGCACTTAACCATTTTGGATAAGTAGTTTTATGCTTTGTTAATAGTCATTTTAAGAGGCTTAAAAACGTGTTTGCAAATATTTTTTTTTCATTTTTTTGTTCCGTATTAAAGTTTGAATGTCCTATTTTGCTACAACTCAAAAAACTCGAAAACAAAATATGTGCAACTAAGGTATTTTTTGGCCCGAAGATTACTGAAACACATAAAAATCATAAAAACTTGTTTGTGGGAGTATGTTCACTGTTCAGGGGTCTTAAAAACATATTAAAAAAAAAAATCATTTTTTTTGTTTTGAATTAAAATTTGAACGTCATACTCTAAAACAAACCAAAAAAACTCGAAAAAATATTATGTGTAATTGTGTTATTTTTTGTTCCTAATATGACTAAATGACTGAAAAACACCTTGTTCCAATGAGCTCATTTTTAGGGGTCTAGAAAACATAGTTTTTTTCCATATTTTTTGTTCTGTAATAAAATTTGAACATTCTAGTTTGGTACACCAAAAATCTCAAAAAACTATTATGTAGAATTTGGTATTTATGGGTCTAAAAACATTATTTTACATAAAAAAAATAAAAAAAAATTGTATTAGAATTTGCATTTCTTACTTTTATAAAAGCCAAAAATCTGAAAATAAAAATGCAGCCCTGTATTTTTTAATGGTGCAAAAATACTTGAAAAATAATAAATATTTAAATATTTTATTCTATACTCATTTTAACGGATCTAAACTACATACTTTTACATAAAATTTCAAGGTGAAAACCTCGAAAAAATATTCAAGCAAAAAATCTCAAAAAAAAAAAAATTCAAGCCAAAAACCTAGAAAAAAAAGTAAAAGACCAATATATATGGATAACTACTCCTACAAACCGACATGCTTATTTTTTTGTTTCTTTTGCATTAATAACTCACAATTGTTTTCTTAGATCCTGTATTAAGGTTTGCTAATATATAGGAACAGCAACAGACTAATGTTAGGATTATAAACATTCTTAATAACTAATTGATGTTGTTGTTATACCACAAAACTTGTTTTATAAACCCAAAAAATATGAATATGTAAACAAGATTTTAAGAAATTTGGGGTTTTAAAATTTTTTAACCAAAGTAGAACGTTCAAATTTAATACGGAACAAAAAAGATAATGTCAAAGTATATATGTTATTAAGTCCTGTCAAAGTGCCTCCATAAAACATAAAGAAGTTCCTTAGAAATTTGTATTTTTTAGTCATTTTCGGACCTTAAAATACCATAGTTATACATAATTTTCTCTTGAAATTTTTGGCTTGTACCGAACTAGAAAGTTTAAATTTTAAAATGGAAGAAAAAAACGAAAAAAAAACCAAGTACAAATATGTTTTGTAGACCCCTAAAAATGTCTCCATAAGCTAGTTCACTAGAAATTTGTGTTTTTTAGTCATTTTCATACCCAAAAATACCATAGTTACATATATTATTTTTTTGAGATTTTTGGTTTGTATATGAAACAAAAAAAACGAAAAAAGATATTTAAAAATTTGTTTTTTAGACCCCTCAACATGCCTCCACAAACAAGTTTTTATGATTTTTATGTCTTTTAGTCATTTTCGGACCAAAAAATATCTTAGTTACAAATAATATTTTTTCGAATTTTTTGGTTAGTAACAAAGTAGGACGTTCAGACTTTAATACGGAACAAAAAAAATGAAAAAAAATTGTAGAAATATGTTTTTAGGCCCCTCAACGTGCCTCCACAAACAAGTTGTTATGAATTTTATGTGTTCTCATTTTCGGACCAAAAATGGCGTAATTCCACATTATTTTTTTGAAGATTTTTAGCTTGTAGCAAAGTAGGACGTTAAAATTTTAATACGGGACAAAAAACGAAAAATATATATTTGAAAATACGTTTTTTAAGCCTCTCAAAATGACTACTAACAACCAATAAATTCCTTCTATAGTCCTTCTACAAAATGACTTCTATACCATTTTACTAAAGTTTTAGTTCAAGTGTACCACAAATGAAAACTCATCTCATTTCTATACCAAAAATGAAAAGGAGCCTATCTAATTTCTATAATATTCCTTACTAAACAATATAATTATTAATTACAAAACAGATTTTTATATCGAAACAATAATATGAAATATTTAACAAGTAGCTTAATTATTTTATGCTCCGTATCATAGTTCTTCCTGCCTGAATGGTTGTAGCATGTTGTAACATGTTTTTTTGTTAGTATTTCATACTTTCAGTACTACAACTATGTTTTCTATGTTTAGCATGCTTCAACTATGTTTTTCTATTGCCTGAGTTATGTTTTAGCATGTTTTACTATATTTTTTTATATTATCTTGACGACATTAACCATGAAATTTTACAGAACATACACTAAAATCACATAATAAAAAGACATACCTCTAAGAAACTCTGAACAGGTTTCCCATCGCATTTTATAATAACATCATCGACATGTAATCCTGCCAAATCAGCCGAGGAATCTGGTATTATCTGCACAAGGATGCACACGCAAAAAGATGCAATTAAGAAACACAGTTTAATAAATAAAACCTTTTTGCGCGATTACGTATCAATGCAACAGTTTATATTGGTATCGCCTCAAAGAATCCTACATATTCATACAAATCTTTTTATAGATAGAATTTGCTCATCTAATCCTATGTCTTGACTAACAATCTTAAAAAGTCTGTACCATTGACAATTTTATGGTTCTTATAGTTGTATATACACATCAGAAACAAGAAAAGTAAGATGTACATAACTGGAATTTAGAGTTACATGACATAACACCATTACTTCAAAGCTTACACAACAGAAATTACCTTTTCAACAACTAATCCTCTAGTGTCAGGAAAGTTGTGGATCACCCTCTCAATAAGGCCTAGATCGGCTGCAAACAGGCCTGTTGCTTCAAATCCCAGAAATGGACGGAACCGTTTCCTGTTGCAAGTAATTATCTAAACATTGATAATTTAGTTCTAGTTAAAAAATACCATGAGAAAAAATGCAATGGCTTTAGCAACAGCCTATGTTTATGACATGCTCATAGGCTACGTTTGTTTCACTGGATTATATTATTATCATCCCTGAACTATTAGCTTATTAAGAGTTCTTTATTACATTTCAACATTAACTCGTGGACAGCATATCTATCAATCTCTTGGTCATTTCCGAGGAACTATAATACACAGTGCTTAAAAAACCCAATATAAATCTAAAGTGATTCATGTGATTATATTTTTGAATTTAAGTGTGCGAAAATGAGTAAATTACAACATATCTCTATTTATAAGCCTATACAAATTCAAAAAGTGTAACTAAACTAGGGAAACTACACTGCACACTGTTTCAAATATAGTAACTGAAAAAAAAAAGAATTGCAGATTGTTAATATGCACAACAGGTAAAAATATCAAATGTCAAGCAAGTGAGAAAATCACATGCTTGCACTTGTTAGTACAGATAAATAACTGAAAACATTATCAACAATGGCAAAATGTATAAGATTTTCAAGTAAACAATCAATCCAAGCATAAGAAATTCCAATTCCGGACCTCCAAGTATTAGACAACTACACAAGTAACATTCATCTAACAAATCAGAATATGGGCCAAATATTATCTATAAACATTTAAATTATAGTAACTATACTTGTTACATACCCATATTTTTTGTACTGTTCCCACCACTTATAAATTATATTTAAGGGCAAACAAGGAGTTGAAACGGGGTCAAAGGGAGGGAGGGCGAAGGCAACTGCACTTTTTAGTGCAGATGAATATATAACTGAAAACATTAGCCTTAATTGCACAATGTACAGGATTTTTGAAGTAAACAATCAGATCAAGTTTGTAATTAAAAAAAAAACAATTTCGGACCTCTAAATATTAGACAACTATACAAGTACCATTCAAATTATAAATCAGAATATGGGCCAAATATTTTTTATAAACATTTAAATATTAAACTATACTTGTTACATACCCATATTCTTTGTAGTGATCCCACCACTTACAAGCTATGTTTATGGGCAAACAAGGTGTAGAAACGCTATCAAAAAATGCAATACCAATCAGCTCTCCACGAGAGTTTATTAAAGGCCCTCCATCACCACACTACAACCAAAGAATTAGTAAAATTATAATCAGTGACTTGTATATAGCCAAATAGGCCAGAGGATAAGATACTGTACAAAAGCAATCTATCATTTCAAAACCAACAAGGACCTCGTCATTATTTCCAACAAAAGAATTTCAAGGAACTGCCTTTTATCCTAGACTAGCATCCCATTTTCACTTTCTACCACCTCGCATTGCCTACCCCTAGTTACCCGGACTCCTAAGCTTCCCAGAGTAAATATAACAATGTGAAATAACAAAGACATCCATATAACCAAACCCCAACCCCACCAACTCACTCTTTAAAAGGTATGACCAGAACTTAATTTTGTTGTATCTCATTGCTATATAATTAAATCCACAAAAACAAACAAAAAATAAATCATCATCATTGCACTCAACCATAAAGTATAGTTGGTCACAACTGGACATGCATAACTCCTCGTAATCCAAAATAATTAACAAGAGTGGAGTTATTCAGACATTCTCATATAAATTTTGTTGAATGGGGAATTGGGGGGGGGGGGGGGGGGGGGAGTGAGAGAGTTACCCTTGTAATTTTGCAATTTGTCATGAGAAGCTCTTTGCAGTCATATGATGTCTTTTCAAGCCTACAAAGAAATCAAGAATAAGTGATCAAAACTCATGCTTGCCCTTAATTTAATTACTATGCATAACTTCTTATATGGACAGTATGACAAATGTAACATGGTCTCACTCTATATTACAAACACATGTTTCAACTAAGAAAGGATGGATAAAGTTCTGTATATTACAAATTATAGTTGATGATAATACATGATGACCATTTAAATATTCTAACCGATATTCACCCGGGGCAGCCATTGGTTCATATGGTTCAGCAAAATAACGCCCCGCGACAATAACTCTATTTCCGGGGGTAAGCTTATATGACCCAGAATGTGGAAGAAGACGAAAAGGTGGCCGACTTGCTTGGCTCGAATGAACATCTATGGAATCATCAATATGTGCTACCTTTGCAACCTTTGCAGGTCCAAATGGAGGTATGAAAGAGAACCTTATAACAGCAAGATTATAATGAAAGTCATAAGCATAGACCTTTCCATCCCTATAAAAGTCATCACCACATAAGTGTGTGTGAACCTGTAGAAGTCATGAATTAGTCATAGACCATCATATTATGTTAAAATGGGGAGGCATAAGGCATATGTATCAAGAAATAAAACATGTTTGTTGTATTTTACAACAAACTTAATACATTACCAACTATTTGGCAATTATGATGAAATGCTTTGGTTTGCTTTACCGTAATATTATCTGCCAATGTATTTTTCCCAAACTCTTGGGAAGTAGGTTGCCTAATAAGATTTGCAGAGGTCAGTACAATGATGGTATCATCGTGCTTCTCAATGATAGTACCAGAACCCCGAGCTAATAGAACGTCACCTAGAGGAAAAAATTGATTAGAACAGAGAAGTTGACAAGGTATGGGCAAAGGAGAGCCGCAAATAAATTATTTAATTTAATACCAGAAAAAGAAATGAGGGCAACGACCGAAGGTGAAGCATTCAAAACAGCTGCAATGGTGTCACAATCAAGATAGTCATTGCAATCAAACTTTGAGAACTTTGGCCACGTAGAACTGAACTCACGTACGTAGCGCAGTTGGCATGGAGCTGTATATGCCAAATTCAGACATCAGTTGAGCAATAATAAAAAACAATAGGAAATGACTATGCAGTGGACAACCTTGAAAAAATAAAGCAAATTACGTTATGTATACCATATTTTTAATTATCCATAGTTTACTTGGACACGTGTTTTTAGTTTTCTTTAATTTACTAAAGGTATATAGTCTATATACTAGTAAATTGATGAGTTAAATGCATTTCGTGTTGTGTACCTGAACTATCAATTGTGCACTTTGTGTACCTGAACTTTATAAAACCAATCAATTTGTGTACCTAACCTATGAGTGTGCACTTTGTGTACCTGAATTTTATAAGAATATTCAATTTTTGTACCCGAACTTTATATGCATGTGCAAAATTTTATATTTTATATTAAAATATAAAAATAGATTAATTATATATATATAAATATATAAAGTAATAATTTTTGTTTGATTTGAAACATCCTTTAGTGCATAAAGTTTAAACTTTATAAAATTGGCGTAAATATAAAATAAAATTTACTATTATTCTCCAAAAATCTACAATAGTGAATGTTACAAATTTATTGTAAAAAATTAAAATAAATATAAAACAAAATTATTCACCGTTAAAAAAACAAATATATTATTCGTCTCTTATTTTTTTCTTAATTATATATAATATATAATATATTAATATTTTACTTTTAATTTTTAATTAGTTTCTTCTAAATTTTAATATAAAATATAAAATTTTGCACATGTATATAAAGCTCAGGCACACAAATTGAATGTTCTTATAAAATTCAGGTACACAAAGTGCACACTTAAAGGTTAGGTACACAAATTGATTGGTTTAATAAAGTTCAGGTACACAAAGTGCACAATTGATAGTTTAAGTACACAAATTGCATAATGTGCATACTTAGGTACACGAAATGCATTTAACTCTAAATTAATATGAATAATATACTCACATAAATCAGGGGTGGCTGGTACCCGTTTCCAAGAGTTCTCCCTCTTTCTTTTTCCATTTGAGTTCATAATATCTTTCTGCAAGTCCGAAACAACATAGTAAGTAATTCACTCCTCAAAATATATATATTTATAAGTGCAGAAAACAAGAATTAAACACACCCTTGTAGAGTACTCCTACTCCTACTAAAGAATCTTAACTGTACACCACCTCAACCATTCAACACAGAATTTATTATACTGTCAGAATACACACACAGCACATCATTGATTTGTAACTCTCTGCTTCTTCATGTAGTATTAATTAAAATGTTATAATATATTAATATACTCTCATCTATATACACTTAAATGCATAATCTTTATATTCATATCAGGAGAAGCAAAAGTTAAATACCATAACACCACTTTGATGTGACATACATATCAGATAGGTAGATGTGTATATAATAATAGATGTACATATATAGATAATCCCACCCATATATGGTAAAACTGTAAAAGAGAGATAGATATGAATAGATGTGTACATACAAAAAAACCCCTATGTTAAAAGAGAGGAGAGCGGAGGAATCAATACCTGTGAATTGTAAAGAGAGTCAACAACTGCTTTAGATTGAGGATGATGATGATGTAACCTAATTATTAATTACCCATTACCCAACCATCACAAATCTAACGAACAGGGATCAAGACTCAAATCTAACTGCACTTTATACAAGACTCAAATCTAACTGCACTTTATATTGTTTTGAATGTTATTAAAATTATTAAAAAAAAAGTACTTTTTTTTCAATTTATTTGGTTTTTTTCTTATTTAATAATTTAAACTTCTAAATTAATATTTTTTAAATATCTTTTTAATTTAATATACATATAATAATATTTTTATATTAAGTAATTAATTTTTAATTTAATTTAATTTAATTTAATTTAATAAAATATTTCATTAATTTATAAATAAGTTTATCCAACACCCAAATAATTTATAAGTATTTTTATAATTATCACTTAACACTTATTCATTTTTAACTTAAAAACTACCAAATACCTACACACAGTTAACTACCAAATAACTACAGGTTGAACCTCGATTAAGTAATATCTGATAAAGTAATAACCTCGTTTAAATAATAAATTTCGTCGATCTCAACTTGGGTAAATGTTGTAAAGTAATATCTCGCTAAAAGCATAAGATAATAAAAAAATTAGAAAGTCATTAAGGGCTCTAGTAATATGTAAAGTACTAATTCAAGAATTATATATATCGTTCAAATAGAACCCAACCTTAGAATAAAACTAGAAACCTACACTAAATAAATTATATTTCATTTATTTTAATGGCCCCGCTAGGGACACCTTCACAAAAAACTTATAAAATTCTTGGTTTTATTAAACAAAAATATAAGAAAAAATAAATAAATAAAAAAGTTACTGTTCACGTGCCACGTCATCACGTGAACAGTAACTTTTTTTAATTTTTAATTTTTTTAATTTTTTTTGTTGAATAAAGCCAATAATTTTAAACGTTTTTTTATTGGGGTACCCCTAATTTGGTCATTAGATTAGCTTGAAATATTTAATTTAGGTTTAGTTTCTAGTTTCTATTCTAAGTTAGTTTCTATTAGAACAAGACCCTATATATATATATAGGCTAGCGTTCAAATAGAAACCAAACTTAGAATAGAAACTAGAAATCTACACTAAATAAATTATATTTCATTTATTTTAATGGCCCCGCTAGGGGCACCTTCACAAAAAACTTATAAAATTCTTGGCTCTATTCAACAAAAATATAAAAAAAATTAAAAAAAAATTAAAAAAAAAAGTTACTGTTCACGTGCCACGTCATCACATGAACAATAACTTTTTTTCAATTTATTTTTATTTATTTTTATTTTTTTGTTGAATAGAGCCAATAATTTTAAACGTTTTTTGTATTGGGGTACCCCTAATTTGGTCATTAGATTAGCTTGAAATATTTAATTTAGGTTTAGTTTCTAGTTTCTATTCTAAGTTAGTTTCTATTAGAACAAGACCCTATATATATATATAGGCTAGCGTTCAAATAGAAACCAACATTAGAATAGAAACTAGAAACCTACACTAAATAAATTATATTTCATTTATTTTAATGGCCCCGCTAGGGGCACCTTCACAAAAAACTTATAAAATTCTTGGCTCTATTCAACAAAAATATTAAAAAAAATAAAAAATAAATAAAAAAAAGTTACTGTTCACGTGCCACGTCATCACGTGAACAGTAACTTTTTTTTATTTTTTTATTTTTTTGTTGAATAGAGCCAATAATTTTAAACGTTTTTTGTATTGGGGTACCCCTAATTTGGTCATTAGATTAGCTTGAAATATTTAATTTAGCTTTAGTTTCTAGTTTCTATTCTAAGTTAGTTTCTATTAGAACAAGACCCTATATATATATAGGGTCTTGTTCTAATAGAAACTAAATTAGAATAGAAACTAGAAACTAAACATAAATTAAATATTTCAAGCTAATCTAATGACCAAATTAGGGGTACCCCAATACAAAAAGTTCATAATATTCTTGGCTCCATCCAGCAAAAAAAAAAAGAAGTTACTGTTCACTGCTGACGTGGCAGTGACGTCAGCGTGAACAGTATTTTTTTTTTCTTCTGGATGGAACTAATAATTTTAAACACTTTTTGTGAAGGTGCCCCTGGCGGGGCCATTAGAATAAATGAAATATAATTTATTTAGTGTTGGTTTCTAGTTTCTATTCTAAGATTGGTTTCTATTTGACCACTAGCCTATATATATATATATGAGTTACAAAATTCAATTATTTTAATAATATGAACCTATAGTAGTTTGTTTCTTCTTTCCACCAAAGCCAAAATTAATCTCATCCTTGACTTTATGTAAAACAGAAATAACTCCTGGTATGTTTTGCTCGTGTTGTAACAAATAATTGTTCAAGTATTGATTGCTTGAAATGCTTTCTTTAATGACATGCTTGGGATTACATTGCTATCCTCCAGGATCAGTGATCAATATTATTGACTCAATGATTTCTTCATCTGTATGTGATTCTTTTTTTAAAAAAAAACATAATGTATTGTAATACGTGAGCATAAAATTCGGTAAACTAGTAAAATATTATTTTATTGATAAAATAATAAAATATTATTATATCAATAAAGTAATAAATTCGATAAAGTAATATTTTTTTTCCAGTCCCAAGAGTATTTCTTTAAAGAGATTTAACTGTGGGCCCGTTTGGGAAATCTTATTTTTCAGAAATAAGTTACTTATTTTGGAAAAAAGTTAGGAAATATGTATTTTTTTTCTGAAATAAGTAACTTATTTTTGCAAGATAACGAATGTTAAACTCCGATACACATTTTTCTCAAAACAAATGTATGTAAATACGAAATTTTTCCCGAAATAAGTAACTTATAAGTTGAATAGCAGAGCCAAACACCCCTGTAATTACCCACACAAGCCCGTTTAACTTACTTTTTATGTTTGGGTGACTTGGGCTTTCCTCACCTTTCCTGTTTGGTGAACTTATAACTCAACTTATTTTAAGAAAAATTTTGAGATTTTAACCTTTTTTTTTGAAAAATTATTTTTTTTTGTAAATTATAAAATGTCAAACATACACTAAATACTTTTGTATTCAAAAAAATTATCAAAATTTAAAATTTTTATCCGAAAATAAGTCGATAAGGACTTTTAAGTGTTGCCCAGACAGACTAATGAAATTCCTTATACATTTCCTCTTTTCAGTAAAAATTCTTTCCGCGGTTATTTGTTAATCTTGTTTTCTCACTTATTCATTAATTAAAAATATTATAAATTTTGTTGTTATTTATATTGAATTAAGATATTATTTATTATTCTTATAAATATGGGTCAAAACAAATGTTACGGCAATTAATCAAATTTTAGAAATCAAAACCATGTATTAAAAATCCTTAAATTAAATAATTTATTTTTTTGGCAAAAACAAATCCACTAATTCATAAGTTATAATTTAAAAAATATTACATAAATTTATAAGTAAAATCATCCAAATATCTAAATAATTTTATAATATATTATCATTTTTATGACACTTATTAATTTAACTAAAAAATAATTTTTGTTAAGATATGCAAAATTCGTCCACGTGTCTTAATAATAAGTACATGATGATAACCTGTGCGCTGTGCGCATGTGTCCAAGAAAACGTAATTAAATTGATGAATATTTCATTATTTAATTTAATATTATTCTATATAACTATAATAATAATAATAATAATAATAATAATAATAATAATAATTATTATTATTATTATTATTATTGTTATTATTATATAATAAGCATAAGGTCATCCTATCCAATTTTTTGTAGTACTTGTTGATGTATATTTTATAGAATTTCGTTCACAGGGAAGAACTGATATTAATATCAATTCTAAGTATATTATCTTTTGCAATCTAGAAGTGTGGAAAAATTTGTAAGTGTGTGATTATCCAATAATTAATCTAATGAACAAATTTCACGCAATTTATGTGACCCTCTGACTTTTTCACGCATTTCAATGTGCTCAGAAGATGTACATGTAAATAAATTTTTTAGATTTATTTGTTTTGTATAAAATTATAAATCTTCAAATTTTATACAAAACAAAAAATTGAAAAAATGTTATTTACATGTAGCTCTTTCGAGCGCATTGGCGCATATAAATTGGACGGAGGGAGTAACAAGTATGAGAGAACAATCCAAAAATCGGAGTTCTTAAATTGGCTATCATAATTATCTAATTTGTGTTTCTTTATTCGTTAAAACAATTCTTCTAATGTTTATAAAATCTTCTTCCAATGTAAATTATAATGTCTACAATTCTCTCTCGAACGCCACTTCTATTGTCATACAATGTACAGTTATAGACTATTATGAACCAAGGATTATCAGTTTCACAATTCGCATATCAATCTCCCGATCTAATACTTAAATTGTGTCTATCATATCATGTAGTAGAATTACAACTCCTCTCCCAATTTGTTATAATTCTTAGAGATTCAACTAAAAGTTCGCTACTCTTCTAAATTGTTGAGTATTGAATACAGTAAAAGAATACAGGGGGGTGAATGGATTCTTGAACTTTTTCTTGTTCTTGAATCTTTGTAGCACAATATGTGTTTGTGTGTGTAGATTTACAAGTGCGGATTATGAACAACACAAGACACAATATCACTTTAATCTATTGTTTTATTAGATAAAGATTTGCTACAATCTGTGAATACAAATGGTAGTATTCTCAGCTTCGTTTTTCTCAGAGAGATGTGCTCTTACAATGTATGTGAAAAACTTCTAAAAACTTTTTTTCTTAAGAAGTGAGGTTGTATCCTTATAGAACATGGATACAGCCTACTTACTCCAAATAAGGTAGCTAAACAAATTTACTTTCTAGAGTGTCTATCCTTTTTGAGTAAGCATCCAAACGGCTACAGATTTGACTTTGTAAAACTCTATTCAGATCCACTTCTTTAGCTCTTTGTCTCTTGTACATCTCTCCAAGCTTCTTTGTAGGCTTTCCAGAGCACGTTACAGATTGTGGTCCATAAAGTGCTTTGGCTTGTTGCAGGTTTCTGACTTGTACAATTTCTCCAGTAGTTTGTCTCCAAGAATGTATTCGAGAAGTGTCTAAGTGATTGATTCGAGAACTGGAATTGACTTGATCGACAACTTTGAGTTCTTGAATAGTACAATCTTGATATATTGAGTCACTTTTGCAATACTTTTTGATATTTTTGCAACATTTCTCTGCAACATTTTAATTACTATTGTAATACTTTTAAATTTTATTGGCAACACTTATTTGCAACATTTTTATTAGTTCACATTGCAATGTCCTGTTTGAAATTTCAATATCCATGCATGAAAGCATATACCAAACCAGAAATTACATTTCATTAATGTCCAACCAAACCAGAAATGACATTTCATTAATGTCCAACTAAACCAGAAATTACACTTTGTGTAACACTTATACATATCGGTGTTGCAATAGGCCATATTTGGTTTATGTAAAAAAATCAACCTACTACCAAAAGTACGCATATATAAAATAATAGTTAAGTACTGATCATCAGTCATCATTTCATCGTCCTAGTGATCATTGTCATCATCGCGATCATCGTCCTCGTCCTATTAAATAAAGGGAGAGAACTGTGCCTGTCATGGTGACCTTTAAAGTACCGCAAATACTTGTCATGCAGTGAAAGTAGCCGCAGTGACTCTGGATGAAAATGGCAATGTAAGTTATTGTCATTAAATAAATATACACGATAGAATTTTGTTTTGACATATATAAGTACATACATACCGTCCCAACCATTCTTTGAGGAGTATATGACAGTTGTGGGATGAGATGTAAAGCAGACCAGATCAACCCAGTACTTTTTGCTATTAATAGTCTTTAAACATCTGGCGCATTTCAAGAGACAGTGTGGCGCAATTTCTTTTAGCTCGTCACAGTATCTAGCTGCATCCTGGAAGAAAAAGAAGATTAAAAAGCATTTTATCACTTGTTAAATCAAAGCTGAAATAATGAAATTCAACATAGAGACTTCGATAACATTTAAAAAATATATGTCACCATGTATCTTAGAATCTGATTTAATGCGGAATTGTGGGTCTGCGGACATCCAAGTCTTGAACCTTTACCAACTACTAAGATTATGTTTTAAACATAATTGGAGTTACCTAAGATAGAACGATACCTTCTGTAATTTTGCCTCCAGCAAGATGCACAAAGCTAATAATTACAAAAGTGAACCCAGTAAGGTGCGAGGTATTTACGTCCTGAACATATTCTTAGTAGACATCAGCAGGTAGCTAGCTTGTAATGATGTAAGATTTCGAATCTGCAACACCTAAAAAAGTATATAGAAAAATAATAATCAGGCCTATTCTGTCCGTAAATGTGAAGTAAGAGGATATGTAACCCCTGTCAAGCTTCATTCCTTCAACAAATTTTTTTTCCTAATTCATTGTACAATGTTTTTCCATCCTGCATTAGATTTGAGGAATGTCAACCCACATTTGCAAATTCATATAAATCTCCATTGTTTGGCTGGGGCAATAAACGTAAGCAAAAGATAACTAATTTACAAACAATATAAATCTCAATTGTTTCAGCTCATAATAAAACGTGTGTTACGATAACTAATTTACAAACAATATCTATAATGTACTACATAAGCAAAAGAAGCTTAGACTATTTGACTGTTACCGCTGATAGTGTTGAAGATAGTGTATAACATAATCAAGTTACCTGGATTGTTATTACTCCCTCCTTGCCAACTTTCTCCATTGCTTTTGCAATTAACTCGCCAATCTCTCGTTCTCCAGTTGCAGATATCATTCCAACCTTTTAAAGTACATAGCAGTCCGAGATGTGTAACACTAAATTATTGATACTATAGAATTATAACAAACAAAGAGTACTAAACAGTACAAACAAACCTGTGCTATTTCTTCGGATGTGCTTATCATCCGTGCTCTACTTTTCAAATTTGTTACCACTGCATCTACAGCCATGGTAATACCATGTCTAAGGTCCATGGCATTCATACTAGCTGCAACTGAATTGCAACCTTCGGTAAATATTGCACGGGTGAGGACAGTGGCACAAATAGTTCCTGAAATTTCATATAAAAAATGGTAAATTGTATGACTTGAAGGTTGAAGCAAATGCCAAAAATGAAAAATAAAAATAAAAAATCTGAAACATGCAACATACCCACATGTTAGGGGCACCAATTTGTACAACATGTACATACTACATAGATACAGAGAACTATCTCTTGGCACAATTACTCATCATTATAAGATGTTAGAAATAAGCATATTATCATTTTTCGGAAAACAACTATGCTGATGACATGGTCAAGGCAAACTGACTATGAGTCAGAGCTATAAAATTCTATGTCTTTTATTTCTCACATCAATGACAAAACACCCTGGTAACTACTACAAAAAGAATAAAAGAGATGAAGCAAGACTTTACCATCACCGGTGACATCATTGGTGGCATTTGCAACCTGTTTGACAAGGCTTGCACCAATGTTCTTCACTTTGTCTTTAAACTCAATGCTCTTGGCGATAGTCACCCCATCTTTTGTAACTTTAGGCACCCCATACGATTGTTCAATAACAACAGTACGCCCCTACACAGTGAAAACAACATTTGTAGATCTTAGCAGATATCGTCACGATATTATGGTAACCTCTAAACTACTAAAATTCTAGATCACAGTTACTAAATACTAGAAAACAAAGCCTGTCTAGCAACTCTATAACCTCTAAAAAATAACTTAATAATTGAAACAGAAACTAAAAACCTGCTTAGTTCCCCTTATTATACCAAAAGAAACAGGTGTGTGTTCAATTACAAACAAGAGATCATAGTCAAATTGAATCATATATACGGGAAAGCCTGTAAAAACACAAAATTAGAAAAAAATTACAACAACATTAACACAAAATTCCAAAAAGTTTGACACCGCAATCCTACTAATTAACACAAAAATCCTACTAACTGACCAGTTCATACCAGTTTTAATCCAACATATAATCGAAAAAATTCACAAGCATACATATTTATACATGTATAATCCAATATAATTATAAAAAATGGGTATTTTTACCTCTAATTGAAGTTTGAATCAAGATTTACTGTAAACTTTTCTCTAATCAATTTTGGGCTCTAATCGATTTTAGAGACTTCAGACAATTTTGGGATTTTAGGGTTTTGCTCTAATTAGGGGCTTGAAACAGAGAGAAGAAGAGCGAGAGAGATGATTGGGAGATATGAGTTAGTAATTAAGAAATATGGGAGAGACAGGTGAGTTCGAGAGAGAAGAGCGGCCGAGAGAGAGAGAGAGAGTTTAATGTGGAGAGAGACTGGTGAGATGTGTTTTTGGGGACTGTTTTTTGTTTTAATTGTGTATGAAATATTTTGGTACTCTTTTTTATCCCGCCTAGCCAAAAAATCAAATTCCCGCTTACAATTTTGGGCAAAGTGTAACGTCTATTGTAACACTTTTGCTAAAGTATTGCAATTATTCTAAAATTTCAAAATGATCCTTTTGCTTGCAACATTTTTCGTATTTCTTGCAACATTTTTAAAAATATTGCGATAGACCACCAAATTTTGTGTCTATTGTAACACTTTATGTAACACAATAGATATTGGTGTTGCAACAGGGCATATTTGGTGTATTGTTTGTCTTCAGAGTCCAACAGTGCAATGATTCTTTCTATCTCATATAACTTGCCCCAATTTTGACAACCCCTTGTTTGAATTTCCTCTATCTCCCATCAGTGTACTTGAACTCGAGGCAGTCATTCACAATTGCAGCATAGTAGATTCTTTGAGCTCTTAGAAATTGTAGATGGTCTTCATCAAAATCTTCATCCAGTGGTTGGAGTTTCAATCCTGGAATGATTGTTAGGGCCCTTGACTTAGATGGATTCACTCTCCTAGCAGCATGCTTGAATTTAATCCTTTTCACTTGATTGCTTGGCTGAAACTTATAACCCTTGCTTGTAGACCATTGTAGTACTCCATTAGAAGTTTGCTTTTGTAAACATACACCTGGTTTCTTGATTTGAATCTTCTTCTCTTCTTGAGGTGGCAAAACAGTTGCTGAAGCCATAGATTTAGATTTTGATAGGTCATTACTAACTATATTCATCCTAGACTTAGAGCCTTGTGTTATGGTGAGATTACAGTTAGCAATGCCTAAGGCTTGCTGTTTTCCACTTTTCCTCTCATAGACTTTGCCTTGGTCATTATCACCTTTCTTGTCCTTGCTGTCTCTCTTCTTCTTCTTGTCTTCATCATCATCCTTATCACTCCTGTGATGTCTTCTCCTTCCATCACTCTTGTCTCCATCTTTGTCTTGATCACCATCCTTGCTTGAGTTGAACTTAGCAGATTCAGGTACAATGTCAGATGCAATGTATGATCTAAGATAGGATATGGCTTCCAATTCTTCTGTTGTTCTTACACCCTTCTTCTTGTTTATTTTTTCCACAATGGCAATGATAAGATTTCTGTTGTTGGGGACCAGATGCTTGGGAATGATCAACTGTTGGATTTCATCAATTCTTGTGCCAGA